>CAJGYO010000007.1:118615343-119233078 GCA_904845875.1 Miscanthus lutarioriparius | reverse complement strand
CCTTATGTAAGCTCGCTTTTCGATCTTTGTATGGCTTGGTTCCTATCTTCGTGTGGACTTTGCTTGATATCTTGGGTGCTTCTCTTGTGCTCCTATGGTCTTACTTAAAATTATTTGATATTCGGATCAATACGCTAAGCCTTTATCCAAGCTTTCACGCTCTGCACCCTATTGAATTACAAACAATCACTTACCAAATTCATTAGTCTAACTTTGTTGTTAGTTGGTCATCAAACATCAAAATCCAAAATACCGTGGGCTTTGGGGTCATTTTCTTCTGATCTCCCCTTTTTGGTGATTGATAACAACAACCAAAGTAAGTAAAATAATGTCATAAAAATTTGGAATTTAAAACTATCTACTTGCTAGGATGCAATGCGAGAGGCAAGGTTATATGATGCTAAAAGATACTACTTGTAATACTAGAAGATACCACTTGAAAGCTTATCTTGCCCTTACAAAATCCCCATGTGGTGATATGGTTTTTAAGCCTCAAAATCTCCCTGTTACATAGGCTAATCCATAATCCACTATCCTCCCTTTCTTGGATCATTACCACTGTAGACCATTACCACTTGTAAATTATTATGATCTAGCTTTTGGTCTTTACTACATTAATAGCTTTGCTTTTGAGTCCTCAAAAATTCTCCCCTTTAGATCAAACACCAAAGGAGACATTAGTAGCACAAGGGAGGGATCAAACTTTGTGATCCTTTGTATGTAGAGTGGAATAGGTCTGAGGTTTGACTCAAGCATTATATAGACTAAGCTCCCCCCTAAATATGTATACATATGGTAGAAGGCAAAGCATATGCATAATTGGTAAGTCTATTGCTCAAAGAGAATTTAATCTATATGAAGCCATGGAGAAAGCATATAAATGTCAAAATGAAATCAACATAGATGATACTCGGTTTAGAAATACCACATGTGAAATCAATTTGATTTCTACCACTTACAATTGGTGGTGGATATTTGAAGTATGATGCTTTTAACTCCGAGGACACTATTTTCCTTCTTCTTGAGACTTCTACACACATGTTAAGCTCGAAGGGTGTTAGTCTCAAAGCTTGTCCAACTTGTAGAGTAACCTCCCCTAAATTTGTGCACACAAGTGTGGGATACTTGTGAGAGATTATGCATATTGATTTTAGAATCAATAATACCACTTCAAAAGATGACATCCTCATGAATGTAGGAATCATTTTGAAGATGATATTAGGGAGAAATTATCTATAATTTGGACTTTGGCACATATTAGATGAACAATCAAAGAGACAAGCTATGTGTTGTGCTCTAAACAATTTTTAAACCATGTAGGTTTGCTCGGAGGTTTAAGAATGAAACCCTGAGCAAGCCTACCATAAGACTCCTATACCTAGAGTGTATGCATGACAAAAGATATAAGTATGCAAATGCAAACATAGGCATGAAAAGTAACTAGATGCTTAAAGATACCAATTTGTAAGAAATACCACTTGTAGGAAATGTAAATTGATACCACTAGAGGAAATTGAATCTAGTTACCCTAACATGGAAAGGGGAATTTGGGTCCATAGTATTCACTAACCCACTTGGCAAATGATTTTGTCCATCATGATGCACCCATAAAATACTACCCCATACTTTGCCAAGTCATCAAATTCCCAAAGTCCATGGGACTTCTGCTTCCTTCAGGATCCAAACCTTCTTGGTGCTCTTCATGTTGAAATGATTTTGGCACCATAAGCGTTCGATCTCACTGATAAACCTTGTTTGTTCACACTGATAGCCACCACCTTGTCATTTTTCTTCTTCTTTAACAAGTATGGTGTAGAGGCCTTCTTGTCCACCTGTGTTGGTGTAGGTGTTGGAGAACTTGCTTGTTTCCTTTTCTCTCTTCTTTGCTCCTCCCATTCTTTTACCTTGCACTCCATAGGACTTGTGGCCTTCCCTTGTGGCACATGTAGCAACCTGACGTTTGTCCTTCATCAAACTTCTTCTACTCCCTTGATGGTGTTATCTTGATGAAGTTGGGCTTGCTTCGCCTTGCCTTTCACTTGTGTCAAGTCATTGGTGAGGCGAGCCACTTCTTACTTGGACTGGACGGTGGCGGCCACACCACAACCGCGGTTGGTGTGATCTCGCAAGACTACAAGCCCTCCGATGTACAACAATGGTGTCTTGCAAGCACTTGAGTAGTAAGAGGTATGCAAACCTCACTAAACACTAGGCCTAAACCTAAAAGCAAGCGTGATAAGCGTGTGGTCTAATCAACTCCTAAGCATTTACGCATAAGCACGTGCGCTAATCACCTAATGAATCACTAAGCACTATGCAAAGTGGAATTACTAAAATGGTGTATCAACACCCTTGATATGTTTCCTTAGCTCCACACTCATCAAATGGCCGGTGGGGGTCTATTTATAAGCCCCACCGAGAAAGTGTAGCCATTGGGATGAAATCCCCGCTTTTACCCTTCTTGACCGGAATGAGATCACGTCCCCGGCAGACACGCCCGGGTCCGTCTCGACCATCATTAGAGCTGCTGGATCAACTAATTCCGACGCTTGCCCAGTCCGGTCACATGCCACCAGATGCATCCGTCGCAATTTTGCCACTCTCTGGAACCTTTCAGAATCGGTCGGATCGCCAGCTATGATCCTAACGGCGTCCGGTTTGCCGCCGTCGTCTCTACCGCTTATGTAAAGCTACGTTTCTTCGTGGTCTTGCGTATAGCTTGGTTCCTATATTCATGCTTGGACATTGCTTGATATCTTGGGTCTTCTCGTACTCTCTATGGTCTTGCTTAAGGTGTTGATCATCGGATCATCATGTCATCTTTGTCCAAGTCGTCTTGCACCCTATTGAACTACAAAACAATCACCTGCAAATTCATTAGTCCAACTTGGTTATGTTGGTCATCAAACACCAAAATTCAAAGTAAATGGACCTAGGGTCCATTTTCTTCCTTACACCGAAAGTATCATGACAAATTTGCTCGGTTGTCACGTTCACGCTCCGAATGAGGTGGTTGATAATGCTAATAAGCATCCCCACTTTCTCAAGGGTATATTAGCAATGACGGTCCCCAACTCTAGCTTATGTCCAATACATACCCCAATTTTTCTGAATCTTTGGTGAATCATGCCATTGTTATTGATAATAAAGCGCAATGAGATGAAAGGCCAAGAAGAGGACGCTTGAGGGAGACGGAGCCTCTCTGGGGTAATACCGATTCACGCACCAACTCTCAAAGAAGGGCTCTAGTAGAGGTACCAAGGACCATCTAATCAATGGAACCACAACTAGAACCAAATAACGTCCACCGATCGTTGGCCAGAATGCCAATCGGGCCGCCTTCCGAGCTTGAGTGACGGCGGACACCGCAATAGGGAACACCCAACAACACTCCCATGAAGACCACAGCCCCTAGCACTCCCAACAAGTGCTCATTTGTGGTAAAGAGGGTCACCTATCTTATAATTTCCACGAGAAGCCCAACTAGCAAACCCCTCAAAGGCGTAATAGCAACCTGAAGCCACCACATTATGGGAAGGTGAATCATGTGTTCACAGAGACCGTGACTTCATGGAACTAAAGTCATGCTCAAAGACGTTTGATATCAACTCAACTCCATACCGTTCTTTTTTTGATTCTCGAGCTTTGCATTCATTCAAATCACAAGCATTTGTTAGAAATCATAGCATACCTTTATGTGCCATGAAAACCCCATATTAGTAAACTCACCAGGAGGTACTATGCAAGCTTGTTACCGTTGTCTCCCAACTTGTCTATCCTTAAGGTGGGGTAGAGTTTCAAGTGACCCCCATTGTGTTGAGAGCGTGGAATTGATCTTATTTTGGGTATGGATTGGATGATGCAACAATAAGTAGTGATTCGATTGTAAAGAAAAGCGAGCTTTGACAACACCAAAGAGAGATGAATCGGTGTTGAGGTTGTAGTGCAAGCACAACCGACCCTTCCCAAAGGAACCAAATTGATGATCAGCGTCAACAAGGAGGACCTAGTAGTGGATGAGTTTCGATGTGTTCCCGATGACTTGCTGTGTATGCCACCTTCTGGTGACATTGAGTTTATTATTGAATTATTACCCGAACTGCACCTATAGCTAAGCATCCATATAGAATGGGGTTAATGAACTAGAGGAACTTAAGAAACAAATAAAGGAGTTACAGGAGAAAGGTTTTCATTCGTTCTAGTTCATCACCTTGGGGAGCACCGACCGTTATATTTGTGGACAAGAAGGATGGTACTCGGAGAATGTGTGTTGATTATCGGTCACTAAATGAGGTTACTATCAAGAACAAGTACCAGACTACCTAGAATTGATGACTTGTCCGATCGGTTGAGAGGTGCTTGTGTTTTCTCTAAGATTGATCTTCATTCCTCAGTTATCATCAGGTTGAAGATTCATATAACGATGACATGCCTAAGACAACCTTTACTATGAGGTATGGCTTGTATGAGTACACCGTTATGTCCTTTGGTTTGACCAATGCACCTGCATACTTTATGTACTTGATCAATAAGGTGTTCATGGAGTTTTTGGATAAGTTTGTGGTGGTATTTATCGATGATATATTGGTATTCTCAAAATGGAAGAAGAACATGCCGAACATCTAAGGTTGGTCTTACAAAGCTCGTGAGAACACAAGTTGTATGCTAAGCAAAGCAAGTGTGAGTTTTGGTTGAAGGAAGTTTCTTTCCTAGGCCATGTTGTCTCTAATGGTGGAATAGCAGTAGATCCAAGCAAGGTGAGAGATGTGTTGAATTGGAAACCACCAACCGATGTGTGAGAGATTTATAGTTTCTTGGGATTAATGGATACTATAGGAGGTTCATAGAGGGGTTCTCTAAACTTGCCAAGCCTATGACACTCATTGGAGAAAATGCCTAAGTTTGTGTGGTCTAAGAAGTGTCAGGGCTAACTTTGAAGAATTGAAGAAGAGATTGACTACATTGTATTGGTTTTGCCAGACGGAGCAAGAACTTTTCTATCTATTGTGATGCATCTCATCAAGGTCTTGGATGTGTTCTCATGCAAGAAGGAAGAGTAGTGGCCTATGTATCCCGATAGCTTGAGAAATCATGAGCTAAACTATCCTACTCATGATTTGGAGTTAGCGATGGTGGTTCATGCTTTGAAAATGTGGAGACACTATCTTATCGTGACATAAGAGTGACATCTATATCGATCACAAAAGTCTGAAGTATATTTTCACTCGGATGGATCTCAATATGAGAGAGCATCGATGGTTGGAGTTGATTAAAGATTATGATCTGGAGGTACACTATCATCCTAGAAAGGCGTAATGTTGTTGCCGATGCTTTTAGCAGTGAAGAGTTGACGCCAAGGAGGTGCAAGTGGCACCTATGTCAAGTGAGTCGTGTGTGGAATTTGAGCAATTGAACTTGGGCTTTGTCACTAATGTAGTGGAATTGGTGATAGAACCTACACTAGAGCAAGAAATACATAAGGGCCTATTATAGGATCAATGGTTGAAAGAGATAAAGGAGAACATAGTAATTGGCAAGGCGCCAGTGTTTCATATGGATGATAATGGAACTCTATGGTTTGGGAAAAGACTATGTGTGCCCACGAGAAGAAGGCTATATGAGATGCAATTCTTCGTGAGACACATGAGTCCGCTTACTCTATTCATTCTGAGTACCAAGATGTCAAAAAAACAGATTCATTGTTCATCGGTTTGTGAGACCCCAACTTCATGAGATTATTCATTCATCTCAGCAATTTGGTTGCTTTTCTTGTTCTTGCTTGTGTTCTTCGTGCTTGCAGACGGATTAGCCTTCTTAAGCGAGGTCAACCGGATCCGTGTCTCGGTTGATAACTAGAGGAGATGTGGTGCTAAGATTGCAAGGTTCGATCTTTCGATCTAAAGCCGGATCGGTGTGTCATTCTCCGCCACAACGATAGTTACCGCCACCTGACAGAAGATCGGGATCCCCGTCCCCATTAAGTGGTAATCAGAGCTTCAGGTATTACGGTCAGGTTTATCAATACACTAGTTTTGTTTTGTTTTGTCTTTGTCCTATAAATCTAGAAAATTGCCCCACGAAAATATTTGTGTTAATCTTTGTTTTCCCCTATCCTATCACCCGTTGTGCCTTGCAATATTTTTAATTCAGTTTGCTTTATTGAATGGTCGTCCCTTGTGTGTCCTCGTGTTCGTTGGTTTATTTGAGTCTTGATCTAGTATCCTTGTTGTCGTGTGAATCTGATCGTAGGGTGGTTGTGCATCTGTTTTTATGCAAAGTGCAGACAGCGAATTTGCATCTGCTAATCCACATCAGAGAAGGAAGGAGAGAGTTGTATTTAAGTAATAAAATATTTTGGTTTCCTTTCAAAGCGCTAAAAAGGCAAAAGGTCAATCCTTTTTTATTGTGTCCTCCGAACGTGTTGCTGCCTTGCTAGTTTGCGCCAAACAAAACTTATCGTACTACGCTGTGGTTTGCTCCTAGTGCATCAAGTGATATCTTTTGTTTCCATAAAAATCAGCCGCTTTCCCTCCTTGTCATTGAGAGCCCAAGAATTTTCCTTGATCGACCACATAGAACTGAGTGGTTTTGAACCTGCTTTTGCAGTGCATCTATAACTCTATCACTTAGCTTTGAGCATATCAAGTTGTGTGTTCAAATAATTTGTATTGCAGTGTTCTTCGAGAAAAAAAAAAAAATAAAGGAAAAGCGAAGGTGCAAAAAAGATAGAAAAAAACCGCACAAAAAAAAAGAAAGAACAAGAAAAAAATAAAGCAAAAAAAGTGAAGAAAAATTCAGAAGTGCTTGCATTTTTAAGTCCTCGTGCTAAGCTGTGTTGTTGCTTGCTTGAACTAGGTCCAAGACAAGTTTAGACCGGCGACATAGACTAGCTTGGGACTACTTTTCAATCTTGCAATTTCTGACTTAAATTATTGCTATTCCTTGCTACCATATTTTAAGCCTCCCAAGCTCCACATATATACTTGAATCAAGTCTGAGAAAAAGGTTCTTGCAATCTTGGTACCCGGTTGCCTCACAGTATCATGAACCACCACGGCGATTGTGCCACGCCTACCACCGCTTGCGTTGGTAAGAACTTTGTAAGAGCTTGGTAAGACGCTTTCACTTGCATGAAAAGTGACACCACCGCAACCATCACTTCACAATGCACCTATTACTCCTGCTTTGAGAACACGGTAATGCCCATGGTGCTACACTCACGGAAGGTGAAAATTGTCTTAATGTAATAAATTTTTCCGTAAACCATGCTATCATAGAGCAATTGTTCTTGGAACCCTCTCTTGATTTATCTTTGTCCCATGATAATTTGTTTTATGTTCCTTGTGATAAAGATGAATAGGTTGATGATGCTTCATTTACATGTTTTGGAACCAACACTTGTGCTAAAAATAAACATGTTATTCATATTGCTACTAAAACCCGATGAGCTCAAACTGTTGTCTTCTTTACATACTTTGTAAGAGCTTGGTAAGACGCTTCCACTTGCATGTGAAAAGTGACACCACTTTGCAACCATGTAGTCATTTGATGGGGATAATACTTTTGTGTTGTCTTTTCTTTGTCTTCTAACAATGACAGGTTGTTCGTATCCAATTGACTTATGATGGTATAGGTCTTGATGAGTACATAGAGTGGGAAATTACCATAGATAATATATTTGCTACTCGCTTTATGTGTCCAAGGAGGAAGGTAAAAATACTGACTAGTGTTTTGCGACATTCAGTTATATCTTGGTTGGAGTCTTTAGATCCTTCGATAAACCTCAAACTTGGAATGATATGTAACTCTTTATACGAGAAACCTTTGTTAATCCACCTCTGTTTTGACTTCATATCTTTGAGGTGCACCATTTAGAGGAAGAGCCTGTTGTTATAACTCTTGCTATGACTAACCTTACGTGGGATAATGTACATAACACAAAGGATGACATGGACGAAAATGAGGAGCTCACAACTTCATATGCAAATTCAAAACAATCACCTCACAATGCACCTATTACTCACGATGAGAACATAGGTAATGCCCATGGTGCTACACTCATGGAAGGTGAAAATTGTCTTAATGTACTAAATTTTTCCGTAAACCATGCTATCATATAGCAATTGTTAGTGGAACCCTCTCTTGATTTATCTTTGTCCCATGATAATTTGCTTGATGTTCCTTGTGATAAAGATGAATTGGTTGATGATGCTTCAGTTTTACATGTTTTGGAACCAGTCACTTGTGCTAAAAATAAACATGTTATTCATATTACTACATGTCTTTGGTTAGTTCTAATCTTTTGCAGGATAGTGTTGACATACATCCTGTGCATTCGGATCATAGAGTCTACATGCTTGCTGAAATTTTTATGCGAGATGACATGCTAGAAACTTGGAAACATGGTCACATTCCTTCTCACAATTATTTCAATTCCCTTTGTCTTCGCAACCCCGTTCTCCTTTGTGTTGTGCAGGATCGGTTTCAAGCAATCGGCCTTGAGGACGGCTTTTAAAATCAAGAAGGGGAGGATGATGAGGATATGACACCCATGCATATGACCATGTTTGGCACATGGTATGGAGGGGTAGGAGACCAGCAAGGGTGTCCAAGTCAAGAAGGAGGCCCGAGGCTAATTCGGTTCGAGTCCCCGAGGTGGAGGCCCAAAGCAACTCTAATTCGAGTCTGCCTCGGCCTACAGGACTAGTCTGCCTTAAACTATTCACCCAGGACGCATCCGTACTCCGTTTTTGATGATCCACATATGGTTGGAAAGATAATTTGATAAGGAAGCCAATCCAAGTGGTCTCATGTCAAAAGCTCTTCAAAATCTATGGGAATTGTCAGAAACAAGTCAGCGTCTAGAATCTGTCCAGTGCCGCGTCACCGTATTTGGTCCATATGGGCGCGTATAAATCTTTGAGCCCGTTAGAGGCGCGTCCGAGGGTAGGCGACGACCCTAAGACCTTTATAATCATACGCCGCCAGCGTCATTAGGTTTTGGGTTTTGCTTAGATTATTCTATCAAGAACAGTTTCACCGTTCATCGGTTTGTGAGACCCCAACCCGTGAGATTAATCATTCATCACGCAATTTGGTTGCTTTCTTTCTTGTTCTTGCTTGTGTTCTTCATTGCGCAGGTAGGGATTAGCCTTCTTGGCGAGGTCAACTGGATCCATGTCTCAGTTGATAACCAGAGGAGCTGTGGTGCTAAGATTGCAGGGTTCGATCTTTCGATCTGAAGCCGGATCGGTGTGTCATTCTCCGCCACAACGATAATTACCACCACCTGACAGAAGATCGGGATCCCTGTCCCCATTAAAGTAGCTTATCAGTTGAAATTGCCTGAGAGCTTGTTAGGTGTACATGATGTGTTTCATGTGTCTCAACTAAATAAGTGTTTGCGTATACCTGATGAGCAGATACCGTTAGAAGAGCTTACAGTTAAGGAAGATCTTACGTATGAGGAATTTCTGGTAAAGATTTTGGAGATGGCAGAAAGAGTTACAAGGAGCCGAGTTATAAAGATGTGTAAAGTTCAGTGGAATCGGTATACAGAAGATGAGACTACTTGGGAAAGAGAAGAGGATTTGAGGAAAACATATCCATAGCTTTTTGAGTAAGCATCATCTGAATCTTAGGGATAAGATTCATTTTAAGGGAGGTAGAATTGTAACACCCTAAAATTTGCACAGTTTTAAAATCAGAGAAATGATTTAATTATGTTTTTTGTGAGCATTTAAATTTAGGAAAATAATAACTTTGTTAAAAATAAAATCAAATAAAGGTCTACATACATGTATGTGCATACATGTTGCTTTGCATATTTATTTGTGATGTTTTGGTTTGAATGGAATTTGCAAAAGGATTTGAATTTGGTTGGCATTTGGAGTTGAAAATAGAATTGAAAAAAAAACAAAACAAGGAATTCTTCCTCTCCTTCTCCATTTTGGCTGTTGGACTAGTTCCTTGACCTAGCTCTCCATACGTGCCTAGCTATGCCTAAGTCTTTGCTCTCTCCTCCCGCTCTTGGGCTGCCCGCTTTCCTAGCTTCCTCACTGCTGACAAAAAAGAAAGCCAATGACGCCACACTTTCTGCACGCCCTCCTCCTTTCCCCTTCTCTCTCTTTGACATCTTGGGCCCTACGTTAGGCTTTCTTCCTTGCAGTGTCCACCCAGACTCCATGGCCTTGGCCCAGAGGCCAGCCACTCATGTCTCCTCATTGTCGTGTCACTTAAGCCGAATCGCCTTAAATAGCAAGCCACGGTGCTCGCCGCATCCTAAGACCCTAGTCACGTGTGCCGCCGCTTAACTTTCTCCGCCGTCGTTGTTCTTTCGTCACCACCTCCACGAGCTTGAACTGGTAAGAAGTACGTCCGGTTCCTCTCTTGATCTCTCCTCCTTTCCTCTTGCGCAATCACGCTCACCGAGTAACGCTGTCCTTGCCGAAGCCACCGTCGCGAGCCTCTCTGCCGCCTCTCTGTGCCTTCACGGTCATCCTGAAGGCCCCCATCGAGTTAGCAAGCTCGAGCTACGCACCGGTGCTTTTCACGAGCTGTTTAAGTGGTCTCTAGGGCCCTAGCCAGGTGCTGGCGCTCGGTGAGTGCTCACCGCCGATCATGGCCTCCACCACGTCGGCTTCACTATTTTAGGCCAAGCGATCTCATCCAACCGTTCCTAGTCATCCGATATGGATCGGACGATCTCAAATAAAAGATACCCTTTATTAGTCATTTTGCAAAAGGCCCTTATAATTATTTGGATCTCAACCGCTGCCCCTCCTGCATTTTTTCAAAAGAGCCCCTGTGATTTCTTTGTTTTCATGCCCGTAGTCCCTGTTTAGGTTTAAAATCAGATTTTAATTATTTTAAATTCAAAATTAAGTTTCATCTATTTACAAGACGCCACTACTTACGAAGGTCATAAAATCTTTGTTTTAACTCCGATTTGATCCGTTCAACTTATGTTAGGTTCATAATTCCATAATCTACATGTTCATACTACTGTTAAGTATGTTTTCAACTTTTAAAATTTAAGGTTAGATTTAATCATTATTTTACTAAAGGAAATCTTGTTTAATTCATAACTTCTTCGTTTTAGCTCCAATTTTTGTGATCTTTGCGTACGTGTGTTCGTGGCGAGACATAGATTCGTTTTACAAAATTTTCTTCTTGATTTTATGCTGATTGGTGTACTGTTCTAATCTATAGTTTTGTTTGCTATGCATGATTGCTTCTAGATGTTTGTATGCTGCTGTGATTATCGAGTATAGACGGTGAGCAATTCGTGGATGATCAAGAGTACTACTTTGACGAGCAGGATCAGCATGAGCACTTTATTCAAGGCAAGTATAGCATGGGATCATCCTTGTTTCCTATTCACCTTAATACATATAATTCATGTTGCATGTGTCACCTTGATAGGGATTCCCTAGAATTGAACTTATACCTTGTCTTCTCTGAGGATATGCATTGGGTAACTTTTCTAGTGCTCAATTAAATCATGATCTTGTAACTTCACTAATGGTATATGCAATAAACATTAAAATATGACTTTTTAGTAACTTGAAAACAGGGGGCTGGAGTATTTAGCTACTTTCTAAATGTTTCAGATTCCTCTCCTTAAGGACTTATCTGTAAGTGATTATTCGGGACTTACAGTACAGCTGTGAGGGCTATATGGCTCTGGTTTTAGCTCAATTACAATGACTTTTTCTAGCTTGTTAGAGGTTACCTTTATGGCGTAAGAGGGGTGTGTTTTAGGTTGGATATAGTGCGGCCTTTGTCCGTTAGTGTATAGGTGCTTGCGTCATTGTCCCCTGTCGGGAAGGGAGCCCTACATTCATAGGGCACGAAACCTAGTGGCCTCAACTTATTAGACAAACCTTTGAAAGGCTTCATAGTGACCCATGTCTCGCTCACCTTGAAAGTGTTTTTGGGAGTTATAAATCCGGTTATATGGGTATCACGACTCACAAGTGAAAGTGTACAACCTCTGCAGAGTGTAAAAGCTGGTATATCGATCGTGCTTTCATGATCCTGGCGGACCTTGGAACCCTTATGGAATAGAGCGATCACTAAGAATTATCTGTTTATGCTATTCATTATTCATGTTTACTTTGATCATGTGTTTTACTTTGGTATTGAAACAACTTGTTCTTTGCTCTTAATTGTGACAAGTAAAAGTTGAGCGTTGATAAACACATGTCAAAAGCCTTTTGAGCCTCATGAACCCTATGTTACACTTGTTGAGTACGACATGTACTTACGCAAATCTATTTTCATTATTTGGATAAAAATCCTTGATGGGTAACGATGGCTATGGTAATGACGGTTTTCACGAGGTTTGCTAGACTTGTGGTCAACAGGTTGATGTCCTGATATGGAGCTTCAGCGATAGATTTTTCTTTATACTTCCGCTATATTTATGTGAAGACTAAGTTTTATTATTAAGTGATGTAATAAACACTTGTGATGATACTATTTATAATTTGTCAGCTTATGTGTGTGACTGATCTCTGGACGCACATAAGATTATGCATGTCATTTTATCCTTAAAATTGCGTGTGACAGCTATTTGTTACCTTGCTTCAAATTGGAAATCATTGTCCTAGTTTTTAGATTGTGTAATAACAATTAATGATTATTTAATTGTTGGAATAAAAATTTGTTGAAGCAAAACAAAAATCTATGATGGCGAAAAAAGTTCTACCCTTGAAAGAATCATGTGATGCTAGTTCATATGGAATAATAACAATTTATAAATAAAGGGAGGAAAAAGTATATACAGTGAGAACAAAGGATGCTATTTCGGTGATGATTAGCATGCTTTATTCGATTCGGACGAGTACAACATGGGCTCAACATGCCAAACCAACGAGCGGCGAAAGAGGCCGACGTTCATTGATTGAGCTGAGCACGGGGAGGGAGACATTGGCCCAAAAGTAACCCATCTAACAGGCTTGGCCAACCGGCTTTGCTGATAAGCTCACACGAGGCCCATGTTAATTTCAGCCCAAGTGAAACACACACATTCCTTGATTCCTATATAAGCCAACCCGCTTACAGGCCCGAACGGCGACTGATTTCCCTGCCCTGCTGCCAACGGAAACGAGGGAATCCAAAGCCAGGAACTGCTGTCGCTTCTGGCACCGAGGCAGCAACAAACCAGAGGAAGGCAAGAACTCGTGCTTGTATTCTTCCCTTCCCTTCCCTCGATTGCTGATCGGTGCCTTCGTCTTTCTTGGATGTGAATCCATTCCCACGGAAACGGAATGCCACAAGCCGTTCGCCTTTCTTGGTTCCTTGCGCGCGCTGCGGAGTGCAGACAGAGTTCTTGCTTCTTGCTTCTTGCTTCTTGCTTCTTGCTTCTGTCGCCGTGTTCTGTGCAGGTAACCCGTTCGACGAAATGGCTCCGGAAGACGCAGCGGCGCGGGGGAGGACGTCCGGAGGCGGTGACCCTGGCGGCGGCGACCACCTCAGCGGCCTCCGGGACGAGGTCCTCCTCCGGGTCTTGTCGCACCTCAAGGCGTGGGAGGCGGTGCGCACCTGCGTGCTCTCGCAACGGTGGCGTGACCTGTGGACCTACACGGGGCACCTCGACATCCGCCAGCCGTGCCTCTGCCGCCGCTGCGGCAGCGCCGGCGGCCTCTCCGCCTACCTGCGCAGGGCGCGCGACAAGGCATTCAACTCGTTCGTCAGGAAACTGCTCCTCCTGCGGCGGCCGCGGGAGCCGCTGATCTCGTTCCGGCTCTGCTGGACTCACGAGACCCGCGACGGCCGACGGCGACACCAACACCTGGATCTCCCACGCCGTCCGCCACAAGGCGGAGGAAATCGAGCTCTCCGCCAAGCGTCACAAGGGGTACCCGACGCCGGAGTACATGAGCTTCATTGTTGATGGCGAAGACCTTCGAAAACATGGTGTTGCTGGCGAAGCCTCCGTCAAGACTGGCCTCAAGATCTTGAAGCTTACCCATCTCAGTCTGGATGACACCACCCTCAGTCCCTCATGCAGCTCTGTTCAAGGTGCACTTCTCTGGAAGAGATTGAGATTGAGCTCAACGACTGTCTCATACCCCAGGCCACAGAGATAGGGTCCAAGTTGCTCAAGCGTTGACCGTGATCAAGTGCAAAATTCCTAAGGGAATCCTCTCTGTTTATGCTCCAAAACTTGTCTCGCTGCAGTTGAGCAGCAACTTTGGCTATGTTCCGTGGATCCAGAACTTGGGGTTGCTAGCAGCATCCAATGTAAACCAACGGGTAACGCATAAGTACCCTGACTGCTCTGGCCTCGGTTCTTGCAACCTTGAGATCTTGAAGCTCTCTCGTGTCAAGCTGAATGACACCACCCTCGCGCCAGCTCTGTTCTAGGTGCACTTCTTTGGAAAAGCTAGAGCTCAAGGATTGTTCGGTGGTCGGCAAGGAGATTTGATCCCCCTCACTCACTGAGGTGCTTGACTATGGTCAGCTGTGAGTTCGCTATTGAATCAGTGGTTCATGCTCCGAACCTTGTCTCGTTATGCTGCACCAGACCATTTCGACATGTTCCTCAGTTCCAGAACATGAAATTTCTAGTCACAGCGAGTATCACACTTGATGACTCTTGCATGTCTAGTGATAGTCAATGGACATTGGAGGATGATGACAAAGATGAATTCGATGATGATGGTGACTTTTTTGCACATTTTAGGGTTAAGGACTCTGATGATAACAGTGATAGTGAATCAGATCAGGATTTAAGAAGATGAGTCTGACCATGATGGTGCACATTCTGGTGCTGATGGATCAGATGATAATAGTGAATATGAATCCACTCAGGACGAAGAAGATGAGTCTGACTATGATGGTGCACATTCTGGTGCTGAGGGATCAGATGATAATAGTGAATGTGAATCCACTCCGGACAAAGAAGATGAGTCTGACCATGATGGTACACATGTTGGCGCTGAAGATTCTGATGGTAATCACGGTTGTTCTGGACCTGGTGATGACGAAGATAGCCATACTGTGGGCAATGAAGAGATTCCAGAGGAGTACAACAATGATTGTGGACGAATGTTTGGGGGGGTTGGTATCCTTTTCAGCCTCTCAAAAGTTAGAACAATGGACCTATTTGCCCATTCAGGAGAGGTACAGCTTAATCGTCTCCTGCTCTATGCATTGCTACATGCTGGATAATATTTTTTTTCTCAATACTTGTCAAATGTCAACATTTGTGGTTATGCATAAATGAGCCAATTTAATAATTAGATGTACAAGAAATTCTGGTTGTTTAGACCAGTGGTTAAATTTGGACAATGCACTTTTGTGTACTATGTGCAGGTGCTGCTCGTGAGGGAATCGAAAACGTGTACTGACTTCAAAAACCTGAAGACTCTCTCCCTTGGTGAATGGTGTATAACTCCTGACCTTGATGTATTAGCAGACATGCTTCAGCGCTCACCGAACTTAGAGAACCTTTCTGTTCACCTCGACATGGTGCGTATAAAACTATAAATTCACAAGCCCAATGAATGTTTGTTCAGAGTTTTAGGCACATGCTCAATCCCTAAATTAAGTCTGTTGTTTTGCATTAGGCCAACAAGGTCAGAGTGGGCTTCAAGCCAAGGGCAAGTTCATTTGCATGCACTAACCTGAAGAAGGTGGAGATCACATGTTGTAAGCATGATATTGTTTGCAAATTGATAGAGTTCTTCGATGTGAATAGCATACCACGCGTGAGAAGATTTCCTTCCATTGGACTGCCAGCAATTGTGTTGTCGGGAGAGGTACAGTTTACAGGCAAAGGGCAAGGCACAAACTGAAGCTGAGAAGATACCAGCAAAGCAGAATAAGGCAGGGAAGTGAGGAAGCCCCAGCTGATGAGGGTACGCTGATGTGATACCACAATGGTGTTGGTGAAGACAGTGAGTTGGGCCCAGCTTGCTGCTTGCTTAGTTTAGATTTTATTCTGAATGGAAGAATGTGGCAGAAGTGTGATGCATTTTCCTGTGGTACATCAACATTTCAGTGTAGTTATGAGTGTACATGTGTCCTTTGGCTTGTATTGAAAGGGTTCATATAAAATTCAGATGTACAGCGATTTAGAACTAAAGCTCCAGACGTCCTCTGCTGAGGAGCAATGCTTACTGAATATATCTGGCCATGGAATTCACCTGGGTTTCTGCGTACTGTCATGATTGTTTCTCATTGTGTTTATATTTCTACTTGACAGTAGTCATTAATTTTGATTCACTCTCCCCTTTTAAAAATTTATGTTTCTGAATTTCTGATGCAGCCCCAAACAGAAAAATGAAAATGAATCCTTTCAAAAGTACTTTAAAAGGCGTCTGAGTCTGAGAGCTCTCGCTCTGTGCGCAGGGTCTGGGAAGAGTGTTAGTGGCAGCCTTCACCTCGCCATGCAATGCGAGGAGATCGTGACTCGAACCCGGGACCTTCCGATCACAAAGTAAGACTCTTCCACTTACACCAGGCCCGTCCTTCTCAAGAGTACTTTGTGCTGTTAAATTATTTATTTACCCTTTAACAGTAAAAAAGAACAATTGTGGCAATGCCACTGATGGTGAGGGGGTGACACCTACCCACTCTGGCGCCTGGCGGAGTGACACAGGTCCTCCTGCGGCCAGCCACCATTGCAGGTTTGCAGCCTTATACGTCAGCTCCAAGCCCGGTTGTTTCCTCTTTCCTACATCAAGTCAAGGCTCCCTGAACCAAACCAAGCCCGTCTCTTGCCATTCCTTCTTTCTCCCTCCGGCACCCAAATGGGCACTTTTTCAAGTAATTATAGGTCTTGCCGTATATTCATGACAGCTTCACTGCATATGATTGACATTTTTTCAGGTAACTGTATAATCTAAATGGCTACTGTTGTGAGAAAGGGAAATATACAGTAAAACAAGTCCATCTTTCCATTTTTTTCCCTCTCCCTTTATTATACAGTGCTGATATATGGAGTCGACAACCCTTTCGAACTGCAAGCCTTATCAACGCCAATGTAAGTGCATCTGTTGTAAAAAAAATTCATGATCAGTTAGTTAGTGAGTTCACCTATGTGGTCCCTGAAACAATCCTTGTTTAAGTCAAGCTCTAAAGTACCAGTTTGGGGTGTGCAGTTGTTCATTTTTTTTAATCCCTCACTTAAAGGTTATATATATCTTGACTTGATTTCTGCTTGTGTAGTGGAGTTTTGTTGCTAGATACTTGGAGTGAGGAGACCTAGCCCTGTCAGTGAGCAGAGGCCTATTTCTACTGCCAGATTTTATTCAGTCATGTGGTGCTTCAGCTTGGTGTTTAAGGTCCTGGTAAGTAATAAGAAGACACTACTAGAAAAGAGGAGGTAATAGTAATTAAGGAGGTATATTATGGAATTAATACAAGACAGGTAACACGTGCTGTAGATATATAGAGGTTAATATATGTGGAGGCTATATAAGACGATCTTTGAGGGGCAACCCGTTCTCCCATTTTGCCGTTAGTTAGTTTCCCTTCCCTCCCTTCCCCAGCGGGAACGAGAGGCGAAGCCTCTGCTGCTGCCGGCACCGAGACAGCAAGAACCCGCCCGTCACCGGTCCGGCGAGTCCCCTCCAGGCCTCCATCTCTTGTTCTGGTCAGTTCTTCTTTCCTCCCCTCCATTACTGATTCGTGCGACACTCTCTTGCGGGCTCATGTTGTTGATGGAACGCCGTCCATGGTTTCTTGCCCGCTGCACAGTTCTTGATTCCGAGGTGTTCATGCCGGCCGCTGTGTCCGTGCAGGCAACCCGTTCGACAGAATGCTCCCGGAAGACGCGGCAGCGCAGGGGACGCCCGGAGGCGGTGGCGCCGCCGGCGACCGCCTCAGTCGTCTACCGGACAAGATCCTCCTCCGGGTCATGTCGCACCTCAAGGCGTGGGAGGCGGTGCGCACGTGCGTGCTCTCCCAGAGGTGGCGCCACCTGTGGGCCTCCATGAACCGCCTCGACATCCGCAAGCCGTGCCCCTGCGTCGACGACGGCGACATCAGCGCCGACCATCCCCGGACGACGGCGTTCGCCAAATTCGTCAAGAACCTACTGCACCGGCGGCGGCAACTGGCGCCGCTGGACTCGCTCCGCCTCTGCTGGAGCCACGAGGCCCTCGACGGGGAGGCCAACTCCTGGATCGCCTACGCCGTCAGGCACGGCGCGGAGGAGATCGAGCTCTCCGGGGAGCATCACGTCGTGTACCCGTCGCCAGAGTACACGAGCTTCGTTATTACTGACGACGACTTCATCAAGACTCGCCTCAAGATCTTAAAGCTTATCCATGTCCGGCTGGATGACACCACCCTCACGCAGCTCAGCTCTAGGTGCACTTGTTTGGAAGAGATAGAGCTCAAGGACTGTCAAATACCCGAGGCCGCCAAGATTCGGACCACCAAGCTGAAGCGTTTGGCCATGATCAAGTGCAAAATCCCCAACGGCTGCTTGGTTTATGCTCCCAACCTTGTTTCGCTCTGTTGCAGCAGGCCTTTTGGGTATGTTCCTTGGATCGAAAACTTGGGAGCACCTAGTACTGGTATAGTCAATATCATCATGCACCGGACACCAGATGAGTACCCTAAATACACGGACCCTGTTTCCTGCAACCTCAAGATCTTGCAGCTCTCTCATGTCCATCTGGATGACACCACCCTCAGGCAGCTCTGTTCTAGGTGTACTTCTTTGGAAGGACTAGAGCTCAAGGATTGTTCGGTAGAGGGCAGGGAGATTGGATCCATCTCGCTCAAGTATTTGACTACGATCAGCTGCAAATTCGCTATTGGGTTCAGGGTTCATGCTCCAAACCTTGTCTTGCTGCACTGCATCAAGCCTTTTCAACACTTCCCTCAGATCCAGAAAATGGAATTCCTAGTCACAGCAGCTATAGTTCTTGATGACTCTTGCTTACTTTCTGATTGTCAATGGCCACAGGAGGAGGATGAGTCAGATGATAACAGCAACAATGAATCTGATGGTGACTCTGGTGATAGCAAACACAACGAATCTGATGGTAGTAGTATCTACTATGATTCTGATCGCGATCGGTCCGCACCAAGTGATGAAGAGGACGATGACTGTACTCTGAGTTATAGTGTGATTGCAGTGGACAGATACAGAGAATCCAAGTATTTGATTAATGGCCATAAACGCAGAGGAGATGAACATGAACCTGTGAAAAGTTGTGATGAAGAGTATGGGACCAAGATTTCTAGTGACTTTGGTGGTATTGGTATGCTTTGGAGCCTCTCACATGTTAAAACAATGGACCTGTTAGCTCATCCAGGAGAGGTACACTTCAGTCACCTTGCTGATACTAGTACCTTTTAGTTTTTATATGCTTTTGTGCACTGTAGACATTTCTTTTCTCAACACTTTGCAAAGTGATGGCTATTCATGGGAAAGAGCTTGCTAGTCTCGTTGGCACCTGCCCAATTGATTGCAAAACTTTCATGTAATGTAATTTAAGTTAGGTTTATTTGGGACGTGTTAGCTTCCATCCTTCAACGGTAATATATGGATTACTTGGGGATGTGGTAACCAGTCAAACTCTTTTTTGCTTAATGAAATCGTGTCACAAGGACACGCTCTCGAAAAAAAAGAGAGTAATAGATCATTTTCTTGATAAATTTATGTAGAATAAAATTTAAATGTTTAAATCGACTGTTAAATGATTAGATCAATATTCTGAAGTTCAGAAATTTAAAACAATGGTAATATTTGCAGGTCTAAAATAACGTATTGGTCTCCATTCAATCAGAATACTTTCAGTGGGTCCCTATCGTACTTTTATGATGGAAATGTCATAAAGTTCTTCACTAAAAATTCAGGGGCTGTGGGATATGGGCCGTTCATGTGAACAAATTTAGCTACAGGAAAAAGCTTTTTGTCTTTAATAATTCCTTCTACTGTTTTTAGTATCACCCACGTATTTAATTGCTAGTATGTTTCCTATGTAATAGTGCAATTTTTGAATGTCAGAAAAAGTTTCAATCACTACCATTGTTACTGGACTTTGATCCTAACTTATAGTCCCCTAGAATTAGGATTTAATTAATATTTTCTATGGAAATTGTTTGTTTGGATTTGGCCAGAATATGTTTTTTTTCATTTTCTTGATATAGCATGGCCAGCATATTTGTTACTTCAGCATTTTAAGGGCAAACTGTCTTAAACACTGCAGAATGGCTTGAGGTAGAACAAAAATATAATAACTTACGACCTTCCATATCAAGAGAATTATAGGTTGTCATTATGGAATGTTCATTTCTAATTCATTTGCGAACCTAGTGCTAAAGGGATATAACTTCCACCACATAGTGTTGGTCCGTTATGATTATTGATTACAATGCTGTGCTTTTTCAATTATCCTATGTTGAAGTATTATAATGTTGTAGTTCATTCAGCTAAGGGTTATGGTTGAAAAGCACATTGATGACAATTATTTCTAATACAAAATGTGCAGGTGCTGCTTACAAGGGAATTGAAATCTAGCACTGAATTCAAAAACCTGAAGATTCTGTCCCTTGGTGAATGGTGTATAACTCCTGGCTTTGATGAGTTAGCATCCATACTTGGGCACTCACCAAACTTAGAGAAGTTTTTTCTTCACCTTGACATGGTGTGTATAAATTCACATAAATGTTATTATTTTGTGCATGGTCACTGCAACACTGCCTAAACCTTGTTATTATTTTGCTTTGCATAGGCATATAACAAAAGATTGGGATTCATTCGAAGTACAAGCTCATTCGTGTGCACTAAGCTGAAGATGGTGAAGATCACATGCTGTAAGCGTGATGTGATGGTCCATAGATTGGCAGAATTCTTCGGTGAGAATAGCATACCACATGAGATGATTTTTGTCCATCGGACTGCCTGCTCTGGATGTCAGGGAAGGAAGGCTCCAGGTGAAGCGCAAGGTGCAAAGCTTTAGCTGAAAAGAGATAAGCAAAGAAGATGAATGCAGGAAACTGAGGAAGCCCCACATGATGAGAGGTTTTCGTTGATATCAAAACTGTAATTGTGTTGGTGAAGTACACTATGAGTTGGGGCAGCTTTGTAGCTGCCAGTGAGTTGCATGGTTTAGATTGTATTCTGAACACAAAAGGTAGCCGTACTTGCTAGGCATTAATCCTTTGGTTCATTAACTTCTCAGTATAGGTTTGACTGTACATGTGTTCACTAGGTTGTGTGGAAAAGGTTGACTGAAAACTCAGAATGTATAGAGACCAAGAACAGCAGCTCCTGATGTCATCTGCTGAGGAGTGATACGTACACATGGAGAAATTCATATTGAATAAATCTGGTCTCCGAATAAGGCCTAACATTTTTGCATAAAGTTGTTGATGGTAGTCGTGTCTATGTGTGATGATTGAGGCTCTGAGGCACATGGTGAATGCTGTTTTTTCACTTTGTGCTGGCAGTTCTCATTCCTTCTTTCTTCACACACTCTCTCCTATGTAAAGATTTATGATCAATTTTAGGGATATGTCGTGACTTTCTGATGCAATCCCAAGCATAGAAACAAATTCTTTTGTGAACACTTTGTGACACAATATTATTATTATTACTCTCTCTCTCTCTCTCTCTCTCTCTCTCTCTCTCTCTATATATATATATATATAGACACACACACACACACACAGATGAAAGAGAAGAGAGGTGGGCTGTAATTATATAGCCATCTGATGCAAAGAAAGTGAAGCATGTATTAATGATGAAATATATCCTACTGCTAGCCAACTACAATATGTGTAGCGTGATAGATGAGCTATAAATATGCCTAGTTGTAAATTGTATTATTAGTTATGTAGTGTTATTCCGAACCATCGAAATTTCTATCCATTTCAGAACGGAAATTCTAACACGCGACCCTCGCTCGAGGCGCGACCCGTCAAGACGCGCTCGCTCCAGCAAGACGCAGCGCCTCCCCACGCTCCCACGCCCTCCTCCCTAACGCAGCACCTCCTTCCCTCCGCGAGCTCCTCGGCGACCGTGTGCCCGCTCCAAGACGACAACGACGATGGAGACGAAGTCGGCAGCGACAAATGGCTCCGACGAGGTAGGCCGTTCCTCCTCCCTTGGATCTGAGCCCACCGGAGACAAAGATGACGGTGGCGGTGGCTAGGGTTCTCAGCGAAGCTTCTCCCCTCTTTCTTCTCCAATTTTGGCGGCTATAGAAGGGGCCGTGCTGGGAGGAGGCAAGCAAGCCGTGCTGCTTAGGGGCCCTAGTGATGGTAGTGGCGGCGGGACCAGGTCGGGTGGGGCGCTTTTGTCGGAGTTGGAGAAGACGGCAAAGCAATGAAAGCTCACCAAAGTTGGAGAAGATGACGGTGGGGAGGGGAGGGAAGAAAGAAGCATGGCTGCCACGGGCGCTAGGGTTGGGCACTAGGGTTCACCGGCTCTCGATGAACCCTAAGCGCCCCATGGCGGGCGCGTGTAGGTCTGCGGGGTGACGACGATCATGAACGGAGGGGGGCACGGTCGAGGACAAGGCGAGAAGAGGAAGGGCGCGTGGCGGGAGGTTGAAGATGGGTCACGTACTCCTTCAGTGCATGACACATCACGCAATAATCAGGTCCTTTTAGAACTATCACGTGCTCCCTCGCGTGTGCTCCCTCATAGCGTGATCCGTCTCGTGATAATTGTGTCCTTTAGAACTGTCATGTGCTCCTCAAATACAGTAACCCCTCACGCGATAATCGTGTCCTTTTAGAACTATCGCGTGCTCCCTCGTAGCATGACCCGTCACACAATAATCATGTCCTTTTAGAACTAATAAGGATACATTGCAACTTTGGTAGGGGCAACCCTGATTCTAAACAAAAACCTCCGACCTATTTTTTATCCAACATAACATTTGGATTTGATGTTAGTATTTTCATATTTTTTTTATTTAGGGTTTAGGGTTTAGGATTTAGGGTTTATAGAGGTGGGCTATAATTATATAGCCATCTGATCCAAAGAAAGTGAAGCATGTATTAATGATGAAATATGTCCTACTGCTAGCCAACTACTATATGTGTAGTGTGATAGATGAGCTATAAATATAGCCAGTTGTAGATTGTATTATTAGTCATGTAGTGTTATTCCGAACCATCAAAATTTCTATCCATTTCAGAACAGAAATTCTAACACGCGACCCCTCGCGCTGGAGTGCGACTGCGCAACCCGTCGCACGTGCCCTCTCTCACGCAGCACCTCCCCACGCTCCCACACCCTCCTCCCTGACGTGGCTCCTCCCTCCCTCCGCGAGCTCCTCGACGACCGTGCGCCCGCTCCCGAAGACGACAACGACGGTGGAGACGAAGTTAGCAGCAGCGGCGGCTCCGACGAGGTAGGCCGGTTCCTCCTCCTCCTGGATCTGAGCCCACCGGAGACAAAAGATGACGGCGGCGATGGCTAGGGTTCCGGCGAGCTTCTCCCCCTCTTTCTTCTCCAACTCCAAGGCTATAGAAGGGTCCGTCTGGGGGAGGCAAGCGAAGAAGCGGTTTAGAGGCCCTAGCGGTGGTAGCGGCGACCCTGACCAGTCAAGGCGAGGGAGTTTCGTCGGAGTTGGAGAAGACGCCAACAAATGAAGCTGGCGTGGAGTTGGAGAAGATGGCGGCAAAGGGGGAGGGGAGGGAAGAAGGCGGCCGCCACGGCCACTAGGGTTCGCGGAGCTCAAATGAACCCTAGAGCCCACGACGCTTGGCATGCGTGGTAGGCTACGGGGTGTGAGGACGATCAGAACGGGGGAGGCGGGGTCGAGGACGAGGCACGGAGGAGGAGGAGCGCGGGAGGTTGAAGACGGGTCACGTGCTCCTTGGCGCGTGACCTGTCCACGAGATAAATGTGCCCTTTTAGAACGGTCATGGGCTCCTCAATACGTGACCCGTCATGCATGATAATCGTCCTTTTAGAACTGTCGCGTGCTCCCTAAGTGCATGCTCCCTCGTAGCGTGACCCGTCGTCGATAATCAGTGTCCTTTAGAACTGTCACGTGCTCCCTCGGCAGTAACCCGTCACGCTATAATCAGTGTCCTTTAAAAGCGTCATGCTCCTCAACAAGATAACCCAAAGACGCGATAACCGTGTCCTTTTAGAACTAACAAGGAGACATTGCAACCTGGCAGGGCAACCCCAGATTCTAAACAAAAACCTCGGACCTATTTTTTTATCCAACACAACTTTTGGATTTCATGTTAGTATTTTTAGATTTTTTTTATCAAGACGATTCTCGATTTAATGTGTCAATTGTCTTCATTTTATTAGTCTAACAAATAAACATCACAGACTTCTATTTAATTTGGCGTAATTTTATTTTATTTTTTATTTAATTTAATAACTAAGGAATTGGCGCGATTTTTATTTTGTAGAGGAAAGAGTCGGGTCAACCGCTTGTAATGGCACCGGCTTCGTGGGCCATAGATGGGCCGTGCAGCGTGGGCTGAAGAAAACCGCATTAAAAATCAGACCAAACCCCCAGTCTCCTGTCTCTTCCCCATTTCGAGCCTCACTGACTCTCAATCCTCATTTCTTCACGGAACCCAATGATCGGCGGAACTGCCCTTACCGCCGTCACTCGCCGCCGTCGCCTGCTGTGAAAGATCAAGGATTCGCCGCCGTCGCAGCCGATCTTCTCGTAAGTGTTCCCTCCCTTCTCCCCTCCGGACAGCCCCTGCAAGAATCCGCCCCGAAGCTCTGATTTGTGCCTGGTGATCTCGTCCTTCTCAGAAGTGCAGGCTACCTGTACTCTTCGACGAGATGCCTCCGAAGGTCGCCAAGCGGTGGGTGCCGGTCAACCGGCCGGGGGAAGCCTCGTCGTCCTCACGCGGACACTCGGGAGGAGGAGGAGGAGGTGGGAGAGTCAACCCCGCCGCCGACCGCCTCAGCGCGCTGCCCGACGCGCTCCTCCACCACGTCATGTCGTTCATGAAGGCGTGGGACGCGGCGCGCACGTGCGTGCTCTCGCGCCGGTGGCGCGACCTCTGGGCCTCCGCGCCCTGCGTGGATGTCCGTGTCGGGAGGTATAGGGACCCGCCCCAGGACTTCGCCAAGTTCGTGTACCGGCTGCTGCTTGCTAGGGAGGCCCTTGCGCCGATAGACACTCTCCGCCTGCGGTCACCCGGTGAGGACGACGAAGATTTCGACAATTCTGATGTTAAGATGTGGATCCGCCATGCAATCAGACGGAATGCTCGTGTTATTCAGCTAACCGGTCACCCCAACCCCAATTTGTTGGCGGAGCTGGATCCTATGGACTTCGTCTCTCGCCACCTCAAAATCTTGAAACTGAACTATACTGAAGTGTCTGATAGCTTCACCAGGCAGCTGTCATCTCGTTGCCCTTGTTTGGAGGAACTAGAGCTCAAGAACTGCTTGGTAGAGGGCCGTGAGTTTACATCTGTCTCTCTGAAGAGGTTGACCATGGTCAAATGCACTTTTGCTAACTTCTTCTCTGTTGATGCTCCAAACCTTGTGTTTGTGCAGTGCATCGCGCCAGAGTCTTGGGTCCCTGTGTTCAAGAACTTTGGGGTGCTGGTAACAGGTAGTGTCATGCTTGATGACTCTTTATTGAGTAAGGAGTTTAAAAAGTACCAAGAGGACGCTGATGAATATCCTCGAACAAGTGACGACGATGATGACAACAACATTGCATTTGCCCCTAAATATGTTCCTGATTCTGATGACAGTGGTGATGAAATCCTCAGTGATGATTCTGGATTCTTAGATGATTTTTATGATGAGCATTATTTAGCAGATGATGTCAAGGACAATTATGATTATGGAAGTGATATCAATAGTGATAGTGACACGTGTATGAGTACAGTGAGATTGCAAATGGCTATGAAGATAAGCAGTTTGGAAACCGTGCCAATAGACTTGATCGCACTAGGGGCAATAAAGATCATGGTTGCAGTGCAAAGCATATCATTAATGATTATAAAAATTTGGTGGCCAGAATGTTCTCAATAGCCTTTCAAATGTTCGATACCTGGAGCTGTTAGGTCATTCTGGAGAGGTAGTTACATTCTATAATTCCGTTGTTTAATTTTTCATAATTCCTTAATTCTTTTGTCCAGTGTATTTATTATACAGTGTCTCTTGTTCTGTTGAATACATTATGAATTTGAGGGTGTCTTAGTAATCATTCAACATTTTCCTTTCCCATATCATTGCTGATTTTAGGGTGGATCCAGCTTTTTATACTATCATTGAATTCACAACACTGAAATGGTTAGTGCACCAAACATCAGATGCTTCCAAGTTTCTAACCCTCCTAAATTGTTGCAAGTTGGAACATCAATCACCAAATCAAAATTGATCACAAAAAAAATCACTAAATCAAAATTTATGATTTTCTCATAGGGGGTGTGTTTTATCAGTTCAATGTGAGCTGTCTATTTTTATGCTATTGTACTGCATGTTTGCTTTACATATTTTTTACCAGAATAGTGTAAATTAATTTCCTTTTCACTGTCTTCAGTTCTTGGCCCTTAGCCTACAATAATAAAAATTAGAGTTAATCTTTCAGGCCAATAGAGCACTTATAAATACCTCTTTTTTTCAAATTAAGTCAATCAGCTAACTGCAGAGAAAAAACTAAGCATGTTATATATGATGGAAATATTATCTCTTTTGAAGCGAATTTGGTGTTTATTTTGCTATATAGATTTTCTTTCATTCTATCCTATAAACTCACATCTGTTTCAGAACATTTGGACATGTAGTTTCATTCACCAGGTAAAAAACTACACTTTCCAAATGTAATTTTGTTAGCCATAAAAAATGGTGGATGATAATTCCTATCTGAAGAGTTTTGTGCCTTTCCAGTTGGGTTATTATTATTCATTGTTGTTATAGTTTGTTGTAAACAACTCACTCCTGTTTAAATATGAAGGTCATTATGAGGAGAGAATCGTTAAATTGTCCAACTTTTAGCAACCTGAAGACTTTGGCCCTTGGAGAATGGTGTATCAGTACAGCTGTTGATTTTGACATATTACTTCTCTTGCTTCGGCATTCACCTATTCTGGAGAAGCTTTATCTTCAGCTTGAAATGGTACGTACATGCTCGGTGTTTCTCAATGCTGACTCAAAATTTTAGCAGATGATTAATGAAGTTGATTTTTTTTGTTTGTCCTTCAAAAAGAACTGTGACATCCAGAAGGCATTGAGAAGAGGTATAGAGCCAAAGGGAGGATCATTTGCTTGCAAACATCTTAGTATGGTGAAGATCAGATGCACCAAGGACGATCCAAGAGTCCATATGTTGGCGCAGTTGTTTAGGTCTAATGGCCTGCCACTAGAGAAGATTTATGTCCGTCGGAGTGGGAGTTTCTGTGAGTACCTTGTGTGATTGTGTCCGTATGTTTTGGTCTGTGCACTATTGTTGTTTTTCACTCTTTTGTCATACAACACATCATTGAAGTTTCTGTTGCAATAGGATTTCTTTTTCTGGCCACTCATGTTTTGTTATCCTATATCCTGAACCTTTTTCTGTTCATGTTAATCTTTGCATTCACTAACTTTCTGTTGTTTTGTGCAGACCTCCGTAACTTGAAGCTGGAGAGGAGCATTACCCTCGATGAACTGCGTGAATATGAATCTTGATCCCATTCCTATTGAAAGCAGAAATGTGCGATATGACAAATTTGTACTCTTTTTTCAGTACCTTGTAGACCTGTTTCAGCTCTAGTTGATGATTGGAACATCATTTATGCAGAGAAATTGCAGGACATGTAGCTATATAATGCATGGTTGTTTCGCACATCTCTATCAAGTTGTCTTGTCAGTTGGTATCGTTTGAAGAACAAAATTCAGATTGGAGTACCTGGGGTTTATAAGCTGTGGTTTAGTGCCTTGGGTTAATCGTCAGCACTGTTTTCTTTTAACACAACGTGGGTTTAGTACCATGTGGTTCAGTTTCAAGTTTCTACTGTGTATGGTAGGGGCATTTATGTTGCATCTATGTTCAACATATTATCTAATCTCTAACACCAACTTTAGTAGAGCCTCTACTTGAGCCCCCAAAGAGGTAAAAAAAAAAACGTGCTTCAACAGGGTCTCTGCTAGAGCCGCGAAATTTAGGTGGGCACCCAAATCCACCCTCCACACCCCATTGGGCTTACCCCTAGGCCCCATCTTGCATTGCTTCCCACTCGCAGGAACTCCCTCCGCTTCGAAGACCCTCCTTTGCCCTCCCCTCTCCTCCCACTCGACGCCAGCTTGATGCGCGGCCCCTCCGGCGAGATTCATCGCCATAGATTCGCGTCGAGTGGCCCACGGGGAATGCGGCAGAATCCCCTCCTTTGGTCCTGTCTCGAGCCCTTGGTGTCCGCGCCTCCTCCATCTCGAGAGCGGCCATGGCTCCCCGCCGTTCAACCTCTCCTCATCGCCCGGCCATGCCTCGCCGCCGTCTAGTCCCTCCTCGCCACTCCCAGGCTCGAGTGCTGCCCACCTGGTGTCCCGCTCCATGGGGAAGAAAGGTTTGGCCCAATGATGACTGGGACCCCATGTCATTGTTTGCTAATATGGATTTGGGGGCCTTTGTTTGGGGGTTGATGCTACGGTGGAAGCAAAATATTATGCCAACAAAAGTAGGGGAGCACTCAAATCCAAAGTAGGAGCTGAAATCTATAGTGATGGTGCGGTGGAGTGGAGACTGATGCTAATGGTTCCATCCATTGACCATAATGCTGGATTCTTGTTAGGGTTCCATATCCCCATGACTAGTGATCATAATTCAGTGTTACTGATTCTTGCTAGGATCTCATACTCCCATGACCTTTTTTTTAATTTGGCCCTTTTGTCAAAAAAATCACGTTTACACCCCTGAATATCAAAATTCCGCTTTTAGACCCTCGTGGGTCGGCGGCCAGTGACATGTGGCGCTAAGGTAACATAGCCATAAATCATGGCACCGAGCTTTGAGACCTTGATAGCGTGCTCCATAAATCATGGCACCGAGCTTTGAGACCTTGATAGCGTGCTCCATAAATCATGGCTCCGAGCTTCGAGACCTTGATAGCGTGGATGTTCGACGTGGTGTCTACGTGGTGGCTGAGCTCGGAGCCGTGGGTGGTGACGCCGACCTCGACGCCGTGAAGCCCGGCGCCAACCTTGGTGCCTTGTGTCACGCTGACCTGCTAGCCTTTTCTCCTAGCATACGTGAATGTGTGCTCTGCGAGTGACTGATAGATAAAAGACACAACAATGCTCTGGAGGTGCATGCATGGCCACTTGCGATACTAGCCAGCTAGAAGTCTACATCGTAGCCTTAGGAGGATTAGTTTCAATGTCCCTTCACCATATGTTCGCGCCTCTAGTGCTGCAGTCTGCAGTAGAAAAAGAAGGCAGGGTGTTTGTTTTGTGGATTAAACTTGTCCCTATCACATCGAATATTTGATACTAATTAGGAGTATTAAATATAGATTAATTATAAAACAAATTACACAGATGGAGGCCAATTGGCGAGACGAATCTATTAAACCTAATTAGTCCATGATTTGATAATGTGGTACTATATTATCAAATCATGGACTAATTAGGTTTAATAGATTCGTCTCGCAAATTAGTCTCCATCTATATAATTAGTTCATGTTTAGTTCTCCTAATTAGCATCCAAACATCCTATGTGACATGTAACTAGTACTAGCTCTGTCCCCCAAAAAATACAACTATAAGGTGCGTGCTAATTAAAGTGGTTCACAGTTGACCAAATTTCAAGTGAATGATATCCACATTTATGGCTAAATCAATTTATTATGAAAATACATTTCGTAATCAATTCAATGATATTTATTTAATACCATAAATATTAATATTTTTTATTTATAATTGATCAAATTTAAGATAATAAAACGTTATACTGCACTATATTTACTTGCTTTTGAAGATAACATATATTTATTTGCTTATTAATATGATTAGCCATGTTAAAATTAATTAAAATTAAGATTTATATTGTGAACAACTAGTGTGCCTCTAAATTCAGAACGGAGGGAGTATTAGTCTAAACTTGTCTCTTAATGACGGATCTAGCTAATAATTGCCCTGTTCGCTTGGCTGATAAGCCAAGGCTGAAAGTACCGTTGGCTGATTTGTTGTGAGAAAAAAATATTGTTCGTTGGCTGAAAAAGTACGGCTTATAAGCCAAGCGAACAGGGACATATCGCTCAAAATATGTTTTTATGGTACAACACACGTTGGAATTTGAATTATTATGATATTAAATTTTTCAGTTGCAACACAGGTATTTTTTTTTTCAAGTTGCAACACAGGGCCAAGGTCAAAATATTAGTCTGCGCTTTTTTAATTGTAGTTTTTCAATAGTTATCATTCAACGTTTAAAAGTTGATACACATGTATCAAGATTCAAACTTAAAAGGCTGATAGAACCATCTAAATTTATTTGGTTCTATCGGTTTTTAAGAGTAGCACAGCCTGTGGCTTTAGGCGATTCAGTGCAACAATTTTGATGACAAAAAACAAACTATAATGCAGAGGAGACCAATCTCTATTATTTCCTCGGGTTACAAAACATGCACTAACCAATGTAATTTTAATATTATTAATGATATATAAATCTTAATTTTAACATGGTTAATCATATTAATAAGCAAATAAATATATGTTATTTTTAAAATCAAGTAAATATAACGCACGCAGATTGGAGGCATTTTGGATTTTAGCAGTGACACATCACATCGCTACGGCAAAGACAGACACGTGTGCAAGCCTAGGCCATAGGCCACGGCAGGCCCCCAGGTCACTGGCCTACTAAAGTTCCTAATATAGCTAAAGGGGTAAACAGTCTAATAAAATCACTAGAGCATAAGGTTAGTAACCTAAAAGGTGAAAAATAATTTTGCTCTAACTCTACAAGGGTTGGAAGCCACCTACCTAATAATTCTAGTTGCTATGATCACTAGACACATAAGAGGCTAAGTCACTACTCACTGAGAGCTTTCAAACAAGCTACACTAAAGAGCTCCACTAGGTGAAACTAAGCTAGTAAGCAAGCTCTTAAAACTAGCTACACTAAAAAGCTTGCTACAGAACAAGTTTGCAAGAACGTAAAGGAGTGAGTAGGCTAGTTAGTTTTAAGAGCTTGCTTACTAGCTTGCAACAACTATGGGGATATAACCCCCAATATCCACAAGACAAGACATGGGCCGCACCATCGGAGATGGTCCAGCCCACAAGATCAAAGCGTGCACGGCACTAGTCGACATGCACCGCAAGATATTGTATAGTACCAAATATGATACTTTCCTTGTAACCCTACCCCTCGAGAATATATAAGGAGAGGCATGGGCCCCTTAATCGACATCTACACACATCTCATATCTAATATAATCCACCAAAGACACATGACATAGGGTATTACGTCGATCAGACGGTCCGAACCTGTCTAAATCGCTATCTCTGTGCCTTATATCACCATCCGGTTCTTGATTACGCGCACCCCCACCGACAAATCTACCTTCGTGGGATACCCCTCGGAGGACTGCCGAGCATCTTTTGTAGACAGTTGGCGCCCACCGTGGGACTCGTGCGCGCTGATCCCTAGCGAACCGGACGGCGTAACTCAAGATCAACATCCTTCGTGGCAACTCGGCTGATCGCGTCGACATCCTTCGACAACCACGGCACACGTCTTCGTACGCGGATTGACACTGCCAAGCTCCGCCTACGTCCGTCATACTCTAACATGAGATCAACTTCGTTCTAGCCGTCAAGCGAGCTGCCCGCGTCGCCGACCAGATAACGCCATACACCGCCGACCAGACATTCTGTCTAAAGCTAAGTCACGCTTTAATATTTTCTAAATATTCTCCGATCTTCGTATATCGCCATAATGTTTCTCCGAGCTGTTTTCTCCATGTTTGCTCTTCAAACGATTTTTCGAACCCCCGAACAGTCATGTTGATGCTCGGATGTCCCCAGAGACGGCCCTGTCTCTGGCTCCTCCCTACACGTGCACAAGCATCTGTCCTCTACGTTATGGGTGGTCGGTAGCGGCTCCTTAGCGACGCTTTGTTCTTCCTACACGCACATGAGCTCCGCGCTCCGCGTTATGATTAACGGGCTAGCTAGGGCTGGAGACTCAGCTACACACTAACTGATCGGGCGATTTATATTAAATATAAATAAATCTTCAGAATAACACTATGTGTTCACATCAACTGATCGTCGAGCTGCATACGCTGTTTCATCATCATTGCTGATTCTTCTCCGGAGTTTATATATTTTTACATCATGTACTACCCGTTCTACATATTTGTATTACAGGATCATCGTCCAGGTGATCGGATCACCTAGTGCTCGGACTTCTCCATCGATCAACTGGTCGAACCACTAGGTTCATGGACTTCGTCACCGACCAATTGATCGGACTGTTCGTCGATCGCTTCTACTCAATGCTCACTTCGTCGTCGACCAGTTGATCGAACTATTCGTCGCTCGTGCTTCATCGCCAGCTGCGCCGGGGACTCCTCGGTGCTCGGGACATCGCCAACTACGTCGGGGACTCCTCGGTGCTCGGACATCGCTAGCTGCGCCGGGGACTCCTCGGTGTTCGGATGTCACCAGCAGCGCCAGGGACTCCTCGGTGCTCGGACGTCGCCAGCTACGTCGGAGACTCCTCGGTGCTCTGATTCTTCGTGCAAGCATCGCCAGCTAAGCTAGGGACTCCCTTGGTGGTCGGATCTTGCTACATATCATCGGTGTGCTATCAAGCTGCTACATGCTGTTCGGATCAGGGTGCTGATCTTGGGCAGCACGTCTGGGGTCTTGATACGCGCATGTCAGATAACATCGGCAAGCTTTCAGACTTCTTTTCTTTCACCCTGCTATAAGATTCATTCTTTATCTTCTAGCAAGCTCGGGGACTAAGTGGCTACACTTCACCTGGCGGTGAATGTAGTGCTTATTTCTTGATTTACCCTCCTAATTGATAGAGTCTAAGTGGCTACGCTTCTCCTAAGTGGAAGAATTTTAAATTTTATCTTGAGCCCTTACATCCTTCTAGCAAACCTCGGCTTGAGTAAGTGCAGGCTTGCTCACAGCTTGAACTGCTTTCGGACACCGCTCCCACAAATCGAATGATGATTCAACTGGTGGACGCTTGCTCAACTGTTGGACGCTTTGTTCAATCGCTTCGGATACTCGCTTCAACAAATTTCGGCTCCAGTCAAACCGGTAGGACACCTATTCCTCGATGATCGGCAGCAAGTTGGACAGCTCGGACAAGCTCAAGATGGTGTTGCTCAACGGATACAAAGCGCCAGGACTAGCCGTGGGGGGATATGACCCTCGATATCCATAAGACAAGACATTGGCCGCACCATCGAAGGTGGCCCAGCCCACAAGATCAAGGCGTGCATGGCACTGGTCGATGTGCACCGTAAGATATTGTATAGTACCAAATATGATACTTTCCTTATAACCCTACCTCTCCAGAGTATATAAGGAGAGGTAGGGGTCCTTTAGTCGACATCTACATACATCTCATATCTAATACAATCCACCACGCATACATGAGGACATAGGGTATTATGTCGATCAGACGGCCTGAATCTGTCTAAATCGTTGTCTCTGCGCCTGTGTCACCATCCAGTTCCTAATTACGCGCACCCCCACCGACAAATCTACCTTCGTGGGATACCCCTCGGAGGACTACCGAGCATCTTTTGTCGACATGTGATTATACCGCCGTATCGAGAAATGAACTAATCACACCGGGAGAAATCCAAGAGACAAGTGACACAACAATTTTGTTCTAAGGTTCACGTGCTTGCCGCACGCTAGTCCCCGCTTGTATCGACCAACACTTAGTGGTTCGATGGCTAATATGTATCACACACCTAGCCAACAAATAGCGTTGCAAGAACCTACCCACAAGTGAGGTAACTCAATGACACGAGCAATCCACTAGAGTTACCTTTCGGCTCTCCGACGAGGAAGGTACAAGACCCTCCCAAATCATCGAGACGCCCACAAACAATCACCAACTCGTGCCGATGGTCCTCCATTGCTCCAAGCCGCCTAGATAGCGACAACCACCAAGAGTAACAAGAACTCCGCACCACAATGATCCTTAAGTGCCACTAGATGCAATCACTCAAGCAAATGCATTTGGAATCAATCACAATCTCACTATGATGATGAATAAATGATGGAGATAAGTGAGAGGTGTTTGCTTAGGCTCACAAGGATGTCAAGTATGTCAAAGTGCCAAAAGAGTGAGCCTAGGGCCGGCCAAGGTCTATTTAAAGACCCCCAAGAAAATCCAACCATTACACATTTCCGGGGTGATCGGACTCTGCGATTGGACTCACCCTAGAGTTCGGCCAAAGGCCTCGTCGACTTGCTTGCCACCAACCAAATGAGCGCCATGTCACGCCTATTCAAATTCGACCATTGTCCTTTAGCGCCCAAGACACGCCAATGGACAGACGCTTGGCTTGAAGGATCGGACTCGGAACCTGTTCAGCGTCAGATCGATTCCAGTTAGGGACCGGACGCGTTAGGTCACTAGGGACCGGACGCGCCCTAGAGTCCGGTAAGTACAAGCCTCGCGTGAGGGCGTTGATGCCGCAGTGTCGTCGCTGACGACCGGCGCACTTCACTGCGGCGTCCGGTCACGCCTCTTCTCCAAAGGTTCGATCAATCGCTCCCTCTCGCGCCTGCTGGATCAAGTGGCGGACGCACCGTGCGTGTCCTAGGCCAGCGTCCGATCGATCTAGTTGCTCTTGGCCAAATGCAGCGCTTCCACGGTAAAAATGACCGGGCGCGCCAGAGTCCGGTCGAGAACTTTCGCCTCCTTTTCTTTTTCTAACTCAACATCTTCACCCTTCTTCCAAGTTGCTAATCACAAAGTGTGTATAACTTATGTGCTCGTGTGTTAGCATTTTAATAAAAGCATTTTTCAAGGGTCAATTGTTAGCACACTAGGTCCCTAAATGCATATGCTACAATCATGTCACCTAGTGGCACTCGATAACCGCTTAGCCAAATATTTCCCCTCTTTATAGTACGCTATCGATCCTAAACGCACTTACACCCTCTGTAGTGTCTTAAGTGCCAAAACAAAAACCTATCTTATACCTTTGCCTTGATCTCTTTGGGGTTTTTTTCTCTTTCTTCTTTTACAAGTTAGAGCACTTGATCAACATCATTTCATGTCCACCTCCATCTCCGTGGACCTCATCTTGCTACTTTACTTGGATTTGACTACCTCATATAATACACACACTTAGATCGGTTAGTCCTAGGTTTTATCAATAATCCAAAACCAAACTAACAGTGAGGCTAATAATAGAGCCGGCTGTCAGCTATATACAGCCAATCTAACAGCCCACTTGCATAATAGTTAGCCGGCTTATAGCCCACTTATCTGTCTCACAACATTCTTAGTTCTTGTGCATAAGTTAATTGTAAGCTTATAGCCCGCTTGTCTTCTCTCTCCTTCTATCTCTCCTCTATCTCATTATACAGCTCAGCTCACCTATAGCTCCTTATTATACTTGCTCTAAGGGAGTGGATAGTGCATGCATGCAGCCAGCGGGCAGAAACTAGGTGGCATGCGGCGCACGCAGCTTAGGGTAGGGTATGTATAAGCCGATGGGCTCCTAAGGAAAGAGAATAATCAAACAATTATATAAGAGCCTTAATCTACAATGGGAAACACTAATCTTAAGTGCTAATCCATTTATCCATCCTTGAAACTGTAACTTTTTTTAACTAGAAAATCTCCTAGCGCCGGCTGCTTGCGTGAGCAGCGATGCTTGGCACAAGCGCCTGCCGAGAGTACACGGTGGCAAAAAAAATGCTAGAACGGCTGTTTAGTGCCTCCCTAAGCGCCTGTGTTGTACCTGGCCTTAGAGGTCGGCGCCAGACCTCGTGGCGCTGAGGTCGGCGCCCTATTCCATGGCGCCAAACTATGCCACGTTAGCATCATATCACCGCCGTATCACCATCCAGTCTCAAGGTGCCGAGCCGTTTTACCTTGGTGCCATAGGCCATGGTGCCGAGTTCAGAGTCTAAAGATGTGTTTTTGACGTTCAGGGGTATAAATATGAAATTTTGATGTAAAAAAGGGCTAAATTAAAAAAAATGGTCCCCATGACTCCTTTGGTTGTGTAGAGTTGTTGATCGTTTGAACAATTGAACTGGAGGAAACAGGGGCACAGCTGCATAGAAAAAGGGCAAATCCTCGTATTGTGTTTTTGCAAAACCTGCGCCAACGGGTCCAGGGTCTAAAGAGTCTCATCTATTTATACCGAAGGAGTGTCTACACGTAAAACATGATGTTCATTCGAAAATAAAACATAAACATGTTTCCATTAGAAACATATATATAGGGTGCATTTTCCCTACTCCCGGGGAAAAAAGTCTTTTAGTACCCTCGACAATCCACTTTGTCCATTTGACCCCCGAACTAAATTGTGGCTCGATCTACTACCCCGAACAATCCAAACTGGGTCAAATTACCCCCTAGTCAGATTTGTCTTTTTTGTTTCTTTTTTGTATAAGTTGTATTTTGAACCCAAATTTTGAAGGATCGTTGTAGACATCAAAATGCACATTGTAAAAAGTGTTAGAAACGTTTTGTGATTATTTTCATTGGTTTTGATCATTTTAAACGGCGAGGTATAAAAATACATCAAAGGTATTGAAAAATTCTAAAAATTTTCTGAACAATAATTATAATGTCTTTTATGGTCCTACAAAATTTAGATTCAAAGTACAAATTATATTATACAAAGAGAAACAAAAAAAGGTAAATATGACTAGGGGATAAATTGACCGTATTTGAATTATTCCGATAGTAAATTGAGCCGCAATTTAGTTGGGAGGTTCAAACGGACAAAGTAAATTGTTGAGGCTAGTAAAATAGACTTTTTCCTTTATTTGCGAACAGAGGAAGTAGGTGGCTTGCAAGCATACAAAGAAGAAAGTGTTTGATTGATATGAACGTCACCACGACAGTGATAGCGCACATGATAAGCGAGCACTTGCGCCTTTGGATTGTTGTGCGGGCACCACGTGCGGCTCCAATGGATGTTGGGTTCGTGTAAAAGAGTCCATTGAGGGTATTTTTGGATGGTATTAAAGACGGCTGAAACTGTTTTGTTATGAAAAAAATACTGTAGATTCTAATTGATAAGCCGGCTAATAAGTTCAAGGGCCTGCGAGGTGTTCAAGATGTAACTCCATTGAATGAGTGTGACATCACTACGGACAGCGTAGCCTCTCCGTACATAAACACAAAAAACACTGATTACATACATCATGAACCATGTACAGTAACTCCAGCAATTGACATCTTTCACACTGACAAATCATAAAGTGACGCTTTATTGCTCCATCACAAATATATATCTTGCCTCGCTCGTTTGGTACGATAATGTACATGATCGAAAAATATTGTTAACTAATTTATTATAAAAAAAAAATACTATTCATTTACGGCTCGTAGACGAAAGCAGAGCGATGGATTACCGATCGTAGCTGCACTCTGGCGGCATCTGGTCGTTGAACCTGGCCGTACCAGTGCAGTAGTTGTAGCACATGTACTTCTTCTGCTTCACGCGCTTGTACGCCTTCCTCCGCGCATAGGTGATGTTCCGGTACTCGCAGCCGTTCCACCACAAGGTCGGCGAGTCGCACGGCGGCGTACCCGCGCTCAGGCCGCTGCTGCCGTCGGTGGCGCAGGCGTCGACGTCAAACCCCTGGTACCCGGTGAAGGGCCCCTTGGGACCAGTCCACCTTGGTCTGCCCGCCATCCGTCGACCAGTCGGAGCCGTCCACTACGTAAAACCTCAAATAGGGGACATGACGCGCGTTTTCTGGGCGCGTCACATATTAAGTGGGCGACACGTGTTACCTATGACAGATACATACATGACGCGCATTAACGAGTGTCATCTATTACTGGGTGGTGTAATAGGTGACGCGCGTTAGTATAACCAGAAGATAGGAATATGCTATTGAGTAAAGTATTAGAAAGTTCAGTACCTATATGGCCGTGGAGTGCTAGGAGAGTTGTTCGATATTCTTATTGTTGTGTAAAATGAAAAAAAAATTGTATGAATATGCTATGTGTTTGTATTGATCCTGGGCCAGTACTAACATGTTCAAAATATTCAATTCAACTGCTGTGGGACCACCATATTTGTGTGAATTATTTTTAAAGAAAATATTGGATCTATTAATGTGACGCATCCTCATCTGTTATTATCAAACCGGCGGACTTTGGCCGCCAACCAGGGTGGCCACGTCGTCCGAAATTCCCCTGGCCGTCCGATCCTGCGGTCCACGGTGCAGATTGGCTCCATCCGTCGCTACAGTGCCTCGCCCCCGCTACGAAACCGTCGTCGTCTCTCGCCAACCCCGACGCCCTCCTCCTCTCCGCTCTCTCCCTCTCTCGATCCATGCCACCATGCGACGGTGCACAGACCGCACAGGCGGGGCGGCGCAGCTGCGGCCTCCCTCCTCCTCCCCTCCCCCCTACACCCCCAAACCCCCACGGCATGCCCTCCCCTCTCCCTCTCTCTTGTACGCTCCCTCCCTCGCTCCCCACTCGCGAAAGCGGCTCAGGCGACGGCGCTGGATGACCTCGGCGGTGGTCGGACCTCCGCGCGGCGGCGGCCTCCCTCCTCCACCACCGCCACCACCACGCCACTTCCTCCTCGCGACGCAAGGTAGCGGGTCGCGCGGCCTAGGGTTTCGCCCCTCCGTCGCCGGTCGTCCCCATGGCCGCGCGGCCAGCCAGCGGAGGCCCTGAGGCGTCGGAGGGCTCTAGCGGCGGAGAAAACTCCGTCGTGGGCGTGGATGATGACGGGGAGGTCACGTCAGCAAACTCGGCGGTGGATCTAGAGCCGCCGCTCGCGGGGCCCCTCCCGACGGTCGATCTGAAGCTGGAGCACGGCGTCGACCTTGTGCAAGCAACGGAGGCAGTGGATCTGCGGCGAGCAGGCGGATCCAGCTCGAGCCCTCCCCGTCTCCGCTAGATCCAGCTGTATGGCCTCCATCGATGGCCGGTGCGCGGGCGGCACGGTGGCACACGTCCGCAAGCTGGCCCCCGCTGCCCCCCCCCCCCGCAAGTGGCCAGGATGTAGCTCCTTCGACCTCGCCTCGCACCCGGACCTCAAGCTCGCCCGCCGCATCGGGAGTGGCCAGGAGGTGTGGGCCGGCACGCCGTCTCGTGGCGGTGGCGGCGGCAGGGTCAAGCGGTGCAAGCACTGGGTGGCAGTGAAGAGGCTGCCCTTGGCCGCAGGGGACGGGCTCGAGGTTGTTCAGGAGGAGGTGAAGTGGCTGAGGCGCGCCTCCACATGGTGTCGGAACGTGTGAACATTCCATGGTGCTGTGAGGGTCGGCGGCCACCTCTGTTTCGTCATGGATCGCTATGTCGGCTCTGTGCAGGCGGAGATGCGGCAGAATGGTGGACGCCTCACGCTGGAGCAGATTCTCAGGTCTGGGAATTGCATCTAAACGTCAGTACTTAGTAATATTGAGTAGCTATTTTTTCTGCTTTTGTCGTGCCAGTTATCGCTGCAAACATATCACATTGCAACATAGCGCTCACTTTTATTGTTACTCAGTACTCAGTAAGAACTAAGAAGCATGCCTAGCTAGAACCTTCACTAAATGTGGCAAATTGTGTAGTATGACAGGTTGCTTTGAGAGGTGTGAAGTGATTGCCTTGTTAATGGCGTTATGCGTTTTGATTTTGTTGGTGCGGCTAACTGTTTTGTTTGTTTATCTTCTATTGTTGTAAGGAAGGTCAAATTGGTCACAATTAATGCTAATCATGCCACTTGCCATTTCGGCGCAATGCCGTGATATATTTTGTGAATATCATAACTTTGGCTTGCAATTTGCTCGCTGAATCAATTACCATCAAGTTATCAAGCCGTGGAGCTTCGTTTTTTTTATCTATTATCAGCTCACAGTGTGGCTAACACATATATATATGCTGAAATCGTTAAAGTTCCTATGACATGCATATGTGTGAGTAAAATTTCTACGAAAATTAGTATCACTGTAGGAAATTTATGAAGTGTTGTGGTTTTCCCAGCAGTATTAAGCGCTGACACATTTAACATTTCTCTGCAAGACTCATGTGGTCTTTAGAATGTAGGTATCTCCTTTCCTACCTTGCCAGCGCACGCGAGGGCGCACGTGATGGACTAGTATGCATACATTTTGAAACATATCAAGTTAATTCGTTCTGCTTCTACAGTACTATAGGCTTTCGATAATATGGATCTATTTGACCTTTTTCTTTTATCTTCAGTTTTGCATAAACACATGGATGGTGTAAGTGTAACAAATGATGTCAAGGTTCGGGCATGTTCGCTTGAACTTATCAGCTGGTTTATCAGCTGGAATCAGCTGGAATCTATAGTATTTTTCTCTCACAACAAAACAGCTTCAGCCAATTTATCAACCGGCTTTAATACTAGCCGAACAGGCCCTGCTATTAGTTGGTTGCCTCCCTGTTTGCTAACGATTTTGAACTGGCAACTCTTCTTCTTAATTACAATAATGCGCAAATCTTTTGCATATTCGAGAAAAAAACGATTTTGAACTGGCAACTTATACAGGTGGCCATTCTGCAAGAGGAATTAGAAGCTAAGGATTTAGAGCTGGGAAGATTGAGGGAGATGCTTTCACAGAAAGAAGCTACTGAAAACAGGGCAATTGAAGAAAGAGAAGAAGCTGGAAATGATTTGAACACAGCTTCAGATCCACTGCAAGTCAAGGTGGAAGGCTAAGGCCGTAGAGTCACTAGGATTGTCATGAGAAATCCCATTTATATTATGTAGGCGTAATGTGACTGTATGTTTTGGAATACTGTTGTATCAGAGTTCTACATTACGCAAGGACATTTTTTCCCCCTATTCGTGAAGTTTGAAAAGAACTCGTGCATAATTTTTAATCCTTGCCAGGCACCGATTGTGGCATAGCAGTTCTTTCCCTGGTGCAGAGCAACCTTTGCAATTCTGAACACTGTTGTTCTCTTCTGCCCTGGCTGTAAGTACTAACATCCTCATGGCCTTGCTGCGGGTTGAGAAAATTGTACTGGAAGTTCCGAGATCTCCATGTTTTGTCTGAAACCAACAAAATTATTTGTATCCAAAACGAGCCTTAGGCTTGCAGTGAAGCACTTACAAGTTTAGTGGTTAAAAATAACTTCTTGAATATCATTGATTTCAGTGACACACATGGACAGGTTAAAAAACAACTATTCTGTTTTACTCAAGAAATGAATAAGCCAAATAAACAATTCTGAATCTCGATAGTACAATTTAGATAAAAAATTTGATAACATTGTTCAGTTCTGAATACTTCGTATTATTCAAATGCCTTTGGGATTCATGAATCTGAAAATATTATTCAATTTCAGAATCCAATGTAGTAATGAAACAAGTGACAAACTCGCACACTGCCTAGAAATCACACGCGCGAATCTCCACCACGTCCTTAGATTTATAGTAGAAGACGACTCCTCGCTGTGTAAATTATAAGTAAAATCCTAGTGGATAATCGTACTTTTAAAGATCCCATCAACCCATTCTAGGTGGTTCCCAAGAGGCCAAGAAATAGCATTATTTAAGTCACCTTCATACTGCAAATACTTATTTAGACACATATGACATAATTCATTTCATTTTAAAGGGTACCGCTAGCTAGCTGCCTCAAGTCCTCAATACTAAGGTGGTGATGGGCACTCGAACTCAAGCAAGGGAGACGCACAGCTCAGTGGCGGTCTCTAACACATAATATAGCACCATGTGTCTATAGGATTGCTAATAGTGTGCTCATGGAAAACTATATACATATAAATCTGAATCGATCTAATGAGTGCATGAAAAACACTCGTTAAACACTTAAACAAGTCACCCGTTGAGCATCACGATATTTCTTCAGACTTTGACCAACTAAGCCTCCATGCTGTAAAAGTCTCTAGGGCTTCTCGCAATGCAGATTCTTGATAACAGACCAACTTTGTTTCAGAATAACTGAATCCATGCTTCTTGAAATATTCTTGAAATCCATACACGCTCTGGTCATAGTTGAACTGCATAAGAGATAATATAACCTATCAGCTCAACGAGAAAACTTAAATCCATCAATGAAGCATTACTCCAACAAGTATAGCAATAGATTCTGAGTATTACTTACAGGTAGAACTTTAACAGAATATTTTGTTATGTTTGGATCTACGTCTTTCCCTTGGCTAGCAGCCTGAGAAAATACAGAACAAGCCATTACCAACACAAAACAAAGTAAGATGTAATGATGCCACTGACATTACGCTTAAGAAAAAATGTCCGCAACTCCATAACAAAATATAAATATAAGTGCTTCCTGAGCATGAAAGAATGAAACCAAGTTTTAGTATTGTACAAAGTAAGCATGTAACATGCTTCAGGATACTACAAACAATAAATTTAGGTCAGAATTCTGCATTAGTTCTTTCTCGAATTGAAAACACTACGTCGCTTAACTGAGCCGTGCTTCCTAATAAACTACCAAAAATCCCTGAAGTGGATTGAATCAAGAGGGCATATATTTCCTGAAAACTTGGTTAATATCTGCAATAACAGAACAATCTAATATTGAACCATTTTCCTCAAACCAGGGCATGACTTCGAGATTGTTGAACATCTTATGCAGTAGTTTCTTCCTTCTGAGATCATCCAACCACTACATTAACTAGAAATAGCAGCTTATCATCCTCCAGCCGTGCAGCCTAATGAAATTACAAAGAACAACACATCATGTGTCATATAGTATATGGACAGCATGGTAGCTTCACCATGCACACCATCGACTTAGAGATAAGCCAGCACATCTTCAGGTTAGTTAAGTTGTTCAGAGATAAGTTAGTTTCAGTTGAGGATTTGTTAGGAGTAAACTTAAAGATCAAGTTGTTATGGCCGGCTCTTTCCATATAAGCAGAGACCCGGCATTCATTCTTTGTCAAGCAAGAAGTACGCCTTTCTCCTCTTCCTGTCCTGCCTCATTGGTGCGGTGACGCCATGGCACCGCGCACCGGCGAGGTACAGGACCACGTCTTGTTACTAGCTCCAAATGCAACCTATGTTGAATCCCTTCCACCACTTTCCCTTCCCGTGACATCAAGACTGATGACAAAAAAAATTAACACACAAAAAAACTATTAAGTAATTTCGCAATCACTAAGGTCACAACAGAACAGTTTGACAACGCATGGTTTGAATAGGTTTAGGCTCCTCAAATGACGGATAGTACACTGTCTTCTTGTGTATTGATTGCGTATTAGAACTAGCAAAGCCTATGAACTCGTTGACTTGTGTTTGACTTGGGTCGGCGGTTCCAAACCTAGGTATCTATCAGTTGTTGATTGGCCTGAGTAAAATAATACAAGACATGTTACAACGCCCCAGATCTAATTTGGTGATGTAAACATGTAATCATGTTCACCTACTGACGAAATTGTGCTTACTTTCACAGGGAATCAACTGGATTTTTTCTGCAACTTCCAACTTCTTTTTGATATAATCATAATAGGTCTTTTGTTTCAGAACCTGAAAGTATGTTAAAGCTTTCACATTAGTAAAATAAAGCCAATGTGGACAAGCATTAGGAACCAGAATGAAGAAACAGAAGCAACTAACAATTTTTTTGACAGCATCCTTGATCAACTGCTGAGCTAGATGTTCTGTGGCCTGCAGAAGACAGACAAATGTTACAGATGCGACAGATATTCAAGACTTGTATCTCAAACAAACCGAAGCGTTGACCGCTGACGTGGCAAGGCTCTACCGCGCCACCAATCTTGGCATGTCAGTGCCGCGTCCTGATCCGTGGCGCGGCAGAGCCGGGTATAACCCCATGGGCAGTCTCGCTGCTCGAGCAGCAAGGCCGCCTAGGCGTCGCTCCTGCGCCCACCCATCGCCAACCACGTCGGCCGCCGCGCCACGAACGGCGGCAGCCTGGCCCTCCATTGCCGCCTCCCTCCCCTCCCCTGCATTCCCCGGCCGCCTCCCCCCCTCCTTGTCCTCGTTCAAGGTAATGACGTACATTTTATTTTTGTTTGAATGGTGGATACGATATTATTAATGGGAGTTAAGGTTAGTAGAAAAATTATATTTGGAACTATGGTGAAGATATTAGCTTGATTTTGTCAATGTTAAGGTTAATTATTTAGTTAGAAGTATGTTTACCATGTATATTTTTGTTGCTATAATTGTTGTTTATAATATTTTAGTTGCATTGCAAATGATTATATTTGGTATTAATTTGCTTTGTTTTGATTGATGTTTAATTTGAACCGTTTTATTAGATGGAAGACATGTTTCGGGAGCAATTATGGCGAAAACGGGGTCGTCCTAGAGAAATATAACCCGACGAGTCTAGCAAAGATGTCCCCGTCCCTCCTGAACTCCCTGTCCCTAATTCTGATTGTGGTTGTCCGGCCGACGTGTTTCAATCGAGACATCCGGACACAACGGTTCGTTGCTTCTACACGTGCAGTCGTTTTAATGTAAGTAATTGTTTTCACTATCTTTTTCTTCTTCATTTGTATTACTAGATTACTAATATTTTGTTGAATTTTTGTTGTGTAGGACCATGAGAGGTGTTTTTTCTTTCAGTGGATCGATGGTGCAGACAAGTTTGACCCCAGTTACCTCCTTTTCGACGATTGGTAGAGAGGGCGACATCCATGAGAGCACTTCAAGCGGTGGGTTCCACCTCCCCCTAACCCCCCTCTAATGACAGCTAAGGAGAAGCACTTAGCCGCAGTTAGACGACTCGAGGAACCTCCTCTGTGCCATTGTAGAGACCGAGCCGTAATAAACCCTGACAATACATTGGAGTTTGTGTGTCCAAACAAGCATGAAGTAAGTGCAAAGTGTATGTGTTGAAATGTTGAGCTATGTGTGTCATGTACTAATGTCACGTTATTTAGGTGTATTCAATGGCGAAGTGTCATTTCAAGGAGTGGTTGTATGGTCCTAAGAACAAATGGCCCAAAGAACCTCCAAAAGCAAAACAAAAGAAGAAAGAAAGGTTAATTTACAAAGCACCGCCAGTCAAGTGCGAATATAGTGTTAAATCCAATTACGGTCTAATCCCTTCGGAGCTTGGAATAGGTCATTATTGTGGCCATATGATTGACTATGATGAGGTTAGTTTTTTTATGGTAACCATGGAATCGTATTTTGTTTCTTTTACTAAGACATATATGATATGATTTATCGTTTCAACAGAGCACTAGGAAATACAGGTGAGAATGTTATGATGATCAAGCTAAGTTCTTGGATGAACTAAAGGAGAAGCAAGTAATTGCACGAAAGAGGGGATATGGACCTGACTACGTCAACCTTTTCGTTAAATGTCACAAAGAGAAGATGTGTGAGTTTGCTAGGCAGCGCGGTATTTGTAACCCGATCGATGTTGGGCTTGTCAAATGGGGATTAGAGAGACAGATGACATTAGAGGAGGAAAGGGCAAGGAAGGAGGCAAGGGAGGAGACAAGAGTACAGATGCAGGTCTTGAACGAGCATGTTGTTTCATTATGTGCTAGTAAGTGCTTCAAAACCTTTTTTCATTGCCTGATTTTAAATGTAATATAATCGCGTTGCTAACATACTGCTGCGCTTCGCTAATTCTGGCCCATGAATCATAGGAGGTATCATCTACAGCCAAATCTATGACTAGTCTACCATGAGCATGGACACCTTGCAAAACCTCAGTTGGTATTGGTAATGGCATGGTATGAACCGGTACTGGCATGGCATCAGCCGGTGTTGTCATAGTATCTGTACCTCCTTGGTTATTATCAGAATCGTCTGAATCACTGCTAACTACATCACCGATTCTGTCCTCCTCCTCCTCTTTCCGTTTGAACTCATTCACATCGAAGTCATTGCTTATACAGCCTACTGCAGTTGAATGAAACTGCTCCTGCATTAACTGGCCGTCCAAATCCATGTTATCCTGAGTTGCATCCCCTTCAACCCCTAATTCTTGTTCATTGCCTCCAAAACCATCAATGGACGGGCTATCCTAAACACCATGCATCATGTACCCATTCTCCACCACCACCTCAGCTATGGGCACATTGGAACCTTAGAGAACCCTAGCGTAGCGGGACCAGTGAGCAGGGTTGCGCAAGGGCATGAGGACATAGTGTGCCCTAGTCTTCCCAGTATCAAATCTCCCCTTTAGTGTGAAATCACCGCCAAACTTTGTATTCAAACGGACACAAAGGTCATTGAAGCTAGGAGGTTCATCAAACCATTCCAATTCTTCTTCCATATCCTCAAACATACCATCTTCTCTCCTAACACTTCCTCCGTACAAAACTCTAACACAACAATCCATCTGGAAAAGCATTTCAAGAAACTTTATCAAGTCATCGAAATCATCGTACGCAATGTCTATACTAACATTAATACATTTTCTAACTATAACTATACTAACTAATCAAATATTAACATCTATACAAGGCTAACTACAACAACTAATTAGACTAAATCCAATATACAACTAGAGTCAATAACTGTACTAACTAAACTACCTAACTTTACTATCTATACTAACTTATTATATTACGTATACTAACTAAACTAACTAACTTTACTAACTATACTAACTATACTTTAATAATTTTACTAACTTTATTAACTGTGCTAACTATATTAGTGGAGTACCTCGCTGCAGCGCGCAAGACCGGGCCGGGAGGCGCGGGCGCAGGCCTAGGCGGGCAGCCGCCGTGCGTGATCGGAGGTTCTAGCCGGAGGGGGAGGCGCGCCGGCGTGCGGGCGCGGCGGCCGCACCGGGTGGCCGGCGACCTGGCTGCCTGTCTGGCGCGGGCGGGCGGATGCGGCTAGCTTGCTGGCGCGGGCGGGCTGGCTGGCGTGGTGTAAGGTTGAGATGGCGTACTAGAGGGGGGGTGAATAGTCCTTTCTAAAACTAATCACATCGGCAAACCGAAATAAGTGTAGAATTAAAACAATCGGTTTAGCCAAGACTACACCCCTCTATCTATGTTCTATAGCACCTTGCAAAGATCCTAATTAAACAATAAAGGTGCCGGGCTAGCTAGAGCTCGCCTAACCAATTCTAGAAGCAAGGTCACATAAACCTATGTCACTAGTACTTTAAGCAACAAGAGAGCTCCTACACATGCTAGTAAGTAAAAACACAAAGCCAACTAAGCTCACTAGCAATGCTCAATAACAAGGCAACAAATGCCAAATTAGATAGTGCAAATCCTCCAACTTGCCCTTCACGCTTGCAATCAGTCCATCAAGCCAAGTCTTGTCTTGATCTTCTCCACCTTGATCACATGACTCAATGTCATGTCTCATGTGCAATGAGCTCCTTCATCATCACATATGTGAGCTTTGCAACATCTCTGAGCCATTTCCACCTCCATGGCATATGTTGCTCACACACATGTACCTGTGGACTAATTACCTGTGTATCTCACATAAACACAATTAGTCCACCTAGGGTTGTCACTCAATTACCAAAACCACATAAGGACCTTTCAATCTCCCCTTTTTTGGTAATTGATGACAACTCTACAAAGATATGAAAATTAAGCTCTTTTGGATTCATGTTGCTTGCCCAAGCAATTTTACCATGTGTAAATGATTTTAGACAAGTACCACAAACCCAAAATGGTAGTATTAGCTCCCCCTACATATGTGCTCGAGTGTTTGTTTTGAAGCTCGCACATATGCATAGATTGAAATTGTGGGAGAGTAATTACTACTAAGTGATGCTAAGGTGTATAGAGTAAACCTTTGAAGCGTGATACCAATCGGAGTTGCACTTTTAAGTTCACCCTTAGCACCATGGTTAGCTAGATATCACTTGGAAATAAAAGCACTAGATACCTCGTGAGATCAATATTAAAAGCAAGGTTCTAGCATTACTTGAAAAGCATACCAAGTGTCTAGCTATCATCTTATGCATGCTAGTTTTCATTTCATCAATCAAATTCTACAACTAGCATACATCACACAAGCATGCATATTGAATTTAAGAACTTATGCAATGCAAGCAAGCACATGAATATGCACATATCAAATGCAATCAATCAAAGTTTATGAGCTTGCTCCCCCTATTTGTGTGCTTCTCTTATCCAAGAATTTTGATCCATTTCTTTTCTTCAATGTTGCTCTCTCTTTGTCCATGTCCATGTCCAATCTCTCCCCCTTGTACAATCTCAAGCCTTTTATATCTTTGTACAATATCTCCCCCTTTGTCATTAATTTCCATAAAAGGTGCGTTTCTCATTGATGCAAAGGTATGTATTTGGGGTAGATGGTTGAGACTTGAATCTTGCATTTTTTATGGACATCACTTGATTGTTGGAATGACACCACTTATAACTTGTACCACTTGTATCTTGTGTTGGGCTTCTTGAGATACCACACATATGATCTTTGATCTTGATATCAATTTGTATGACACCTCCCCCTATGTGATAGCATGGGTCATCTATTTGATACACTTGAGCTCTTGTATTTGAGGGATGCATTCTTCATTTGATGATCACTTAAAGTTGAGGATCACTTGTGGAACCATCGTCTTGCATGATTGATACTATGTATAGATATGATACCACTTGTATGAAGTGAATACCATTTGAAAGAATCTTCTAGTATGAAACCACTTGTTTGATTTATCAATAAAGACCATTTCTTGAACATTTGCTATCTTCATAAGTACCACTTATAGGATATCACTTATGAGTTGATCTAGACATACACTTGTAGGTTGTTGATACCACTTGTAGGATATTGATGAAATACTTGAGTCTAGATACCACTAGAAATGAACAATCTAGATATCCATTTGCATTGTTATCTTATGCTTGTACTCTTATCACTATCATGAGCTTCTATAGTTGACTTGAACTAAATTGATTTGCATAACCTTCTAAGTCTGGTTTGAACCAATGATAAGCTTCACACCTCTTGCAAGGGTTATCTTGTCAATATTGTACTTGTCACTTGTTTAGCAATCCAAATTAAGTCAATTACTTGGTTTCACTAGCTCATAAACAAATTCATATACTAACCACTAGATCAAGTAATCATTCAAGCAATAGTGGTAGGCTATGAATTTAAACATTTCATTTGTTATGCATGATCCTATGAAGCATGTACTATATGCACTAACCGCATACTAGTAAGGGATGAAATGATCATGCACATTATAATGATACCTTTGCTATGTTGGAGTAGAGGATAGTCACATAGATTCTAATTCATTACTCCAATAGCAATGTGAAGTCCAATTATAAGCTTGGTGAAGACCAATAGATACCATTTTGAATTCCATTCTTCACCTATATGAAATGAATATAACTTATGATCAAGTGCACTTTCTTATTGTGGTTGGCCTGCTTCATCTTTTGATCAATGCTTGTATGAGAGCATCAATGTGAGAGTACCACTTGAAATATCATGATTAACTCTCTTTTTGGGTGTTGCTTCTTTTCTTGATCAATCCTTTTGATTGCTTCAACTAAGCATCTCAAATGTCCCTCAGATCACCACTTCTATGTTAGCCTTCCAAGTATCACACTTGGTTTATATATACATAGGCGGCAAGCCCCTACACTAGGGAGAAGTGACCTCTCTTCAAGAACCATTCTTGACACTTACTTAAAATAACTTGATTGATTGATCCAAGTGATGGACTTAACTTGATGAGTAACATTGATTTCTTCTTTAAGTCCTTTTCTTTCTACTTATTTAAGTCATTTTCTTTCTACCAAATAATTTCCAATAGTCACTAGAACTTGAACTTCATCTTCATCTTAAGTTTGATCTTGATTTTCTAATTTGAGTACCAAATATGTGCAAAGTACACTCCACAATCCAATGACCTTGTACTCTTTGCTTGTCATACTTTTTTAGATCATATCAAAACCAAACTTAGGTGCCTTAATTACTTATAAACATGTTTCCAACTTGAGGACCTTTCAATCAAAGTGACTCTAGATCAATCCAACGTTTATCACTTTTCTGGCAGATTCTGTACCCTTTAAAGGAATAAGCATATCTCCCAATCTATAAATCTAAATATCACAAAATTTAGTGCAGATGTGATTCACTTAGTTATCTAGCATCTGTAAAAATTTGAGCTTCATTTGACTTTTAGATTGCTACCAGATTTCAATTCTTCCACCACTACTACATGCTGAAAACTGCTACACTATAGCTGACAAGATCCACTCCAAAACCGAAGCATTTCTTATCCAATTTTCATGAAATTTTTACAGCATCTCATACCATAAGTCCAGAGCATGTACACAAATTTTCATACCAATCCAATGAATTTTGATCACTCAAACATGGCTAAGATCACAGCTAGCTTAGATTTTGCAATATAGGATGGATTTCAACAATTGAGCTATACTTCATCAAATATGAATCAAACTTGAAACTAACTTGTTTGAATACTTTCATAAGACATATATCCATTCAAACCACTTACTAAAAGTCATCTCATAAATTTATCCAACACAAATCAATCCAAACTTGATTACTAAGCAATTATCCATTCAATCAACTCATAGCAAGCAACATTGCATATTTAGCCAATTCAATCAACTCATATGCACCCAAATGGAATGATCAACAAGAGATATACCTTTGTTAGTTTATGATCATCCAACCAGCAAGCTCCTACTCAAATTACCTTGCAAGCCATCAAATAGTTCAATAAATCACCAATAACTTGAATTTGACACTTGTATGTTGTAGCACATTTGGACTTCACTCAATTTGTCATGGCATTGGGATAATGATCATCACTTAGCAATACTTGGCTCAACTATGTGATCAGCAAAATGAATATCATTTGAACCAAGCTTCCAATGCCGATGGTACCTACAAATAATCATCCACTTTTTGATGGTACCCAAACAAGTTTGGGTCCTCTCAAGTTAGGAGCAACATACTTAGGCATAGCCTTAGTATGAGTAGCGGGATATTTTGTAATGGCAACCATAGAGGTACCATTTTCATCCTTCCTAAGCATATAATCATCATCAATTGAAATAGGCTTAGGAGTGTTACCTAGGGGACATGAATGTGCCATGTGTCCCCTTTCCCGGCATAAGTAGCACTTTCTCTTTGCTTGGGCCTTTTCTTTCTTGCTCATGTTGTGCTTCTCATTACCTTACTTCTCCTTGTTTGCTTGAGCCTTCTTCTCAAGCTTATTTGGACAACCCGAAGCTAGGTGACCCAATGTGTCACAACTATAGCATCTCATGTGAGCAATCTTTTCGATTTTCTCTTCTTTGTTTTTGCTCACTTGCTTTGCATCTTGATTCATCCTTGGACGCATTGCTCTTTCTCTTGCTTTTTCACCCTTCTAGTTTTCTTCTTCTTTATCATCAAATCACCACCATCTTCATGGTTGATCTTGATTTGCTCTTGGGGTGTCTTCTCTTGCTCAACTTGTGGCTTTGGTTGAGGCTCTTCTAGTTGCTTCACCAATTGCTTGGTTAGGCACATAGAGGTGAGATGACCCCATGTGCGGCACTTGAAGCACTTAACATGGCTTAGCCTCTCTTCTTCTTTCTTCAACTTGAGCTTTTCTTCATTGGGGCAACCATTTGCAAGATGTCCCACTTCATAGCACTTGAAGCACATGAAATGAGAGAGCTTCTCTTGTTCTTGCTTCTTCATCTCTCTTTCATATCTTCTCTTGCCCCATCTTTTGCCCTTGATCTTGCTCTTGTTGAAGCCAATGCCACTTATGTCATTGCGGCTTTCTTGATGATTGACTTTGCTAGTTTTGAAGCCGACTCCACTCTTGTCACCAAAGTTTCTTTGAGTCTTTAACATGTGCTCAAAGGTGACTTGAGAGTTGTAGCACCTCTCTAACTTATTGCTCAATTTCCTTACTTCATTTTTGAGCTCATTGTTCTTCTTCAAAAGGTTAGTCTCACAAGACATAGAAGTAGAATAAGCATCTATATGTGAAGAGCATGGCATATCTAGTAAATCATCACAAGAGGTGGATACATGCTTCTTGCCTACATCACAAGGGTTAGTAACAATATGTGATTGATCATGTGACCCATGTGAAGAGCTCTCATTATTTTTAAGTTTCTTTGTAAACATTTTAATGAGAGAAGTATGTTGTTCTAATAATTCATCATGAGATGCAAGTAGTGTCTCATGATTCAATTTAAGCTCATCATGTGAAGAATTATATGTATTAAGTAATTTCTTATGTTCTTCACAAGAGTTCTTTAGAAATGAGTTTTCATTTTCTAGTTTCAATGTTTTATCTTTCTCATTTTCTAAAGATATGGTCATGCTAGCAAGTCTACTAACAAGCTCATCATATGAATCAACATGATTAACCACATTATTATTTGATACCTTGGTGTCACCTTGTGACATGAGACAATGTGGTGTAGTTGGAGAGCATGTAGTAGCATCTTCATCATGGCTTGAGCATGAACCATCATCACCATCAAGTGTGCATGGGGTAGCATCATCACTTGCAACACTTGTAGCATCATCATCAACCTTGTCAAGTGAACTTGTAGTTGATCGATCATCATCATCATTTGACCATGAGGTGGAGCAATCTTCCACAATCACCAAATTGTGGTCATGCTCAACACACTCATGTGCCTCCTTCTTAGGCTCATCCTCCTTCTTGAATTTGTAATCATCCCATATGGAGGAATCACCGAAGGTTTCCTTGATGGACTCCCATATCTCACGAGCGGTTCCCTTGATATTTACTTGTTTCATCAAATCAAAGCTCAAAGCATTCATTAGATAACAACAAGCATGTGCATCAAATTCATAGAGAACTCTTTGAGCTTTGGTGAGATTTCTATGATCCAAGACATTGGTGAGACCGCTAGTGACAACCCACCAAAATTTAGGTCCCTTTGCACGAAAATGATCAAGCATGTGATTTTTTCAAAGTGCAAAGTTTGTGCCATAAAAAATGTGTGTCTCACAAACATCTAGCCCATTTGACGCCATCGTCTCGGGTCGGTGAAGACCACAAATGAGAGACCGGGCTTTGATACCACTTGTAAGGTCGAGATGACGGACTAGAGGGGGGGTGAATAGTCCTTTCTAAAACTAATCATGTCGGCAAACCGAAATAAGTGCGGAATTAAAACAATCAGTCTAGCCAAGACTACACCCCTCTATCTATGTTCTATAGCACCTTGCAAAGATCCTAATTAAACAACAAAGGTGCCGGGCTAGCTAGAGCTCACCTAACCAATTCTAGAAGCAAGGTCACATAAACCTATGCCACTAGTATTTTAAGCAACAAGGGAGCTCCTACACATGCTAGTAAGCAAAAGCACAAAGCCAACTAAGCTCACTAGCAATGCTCAATAACAAGACAACCAATGCCAAATTAGAGAGTGCAAATACTTAGCTACACAAACTAAGTAATGTGACTAACAAGGTTACACAAACCAAATTAGCCACGCAAGGGAGCTACTTCTATGCTACACAAGCAACAAGGTAACTAGTGAGCTACACAAGCTTAACTAGATACAAGAGCAACTACACAAGCACGATGTATATGAAAGTAATTATAAGCTTGTGTAACGAGGATGCAAACCAACGGGAAGAACAATGTTGACACGATGATTTTTCTCCCGAGGTTCACGTGCTTGCTAACACGCTAGTCCCCGTTGTGTCGACCGTTCACTTGGTGGTTCGGCGGCTAATTGGCATCACCCACCAAGCCCGCACATCGGGCACCACAAGAACCTACCCCAAAAGTGAGGGTAGCTCAATGACACACTTTACTAGAGTTGCTCTTGGCGGCTCCCGCGGGGCGAGCACAATGCTCCTCACAAAGCTCTTCTCCGGAGCACCGCACAAGCTTCTTGCGGGCTTCGACGGAGACTACCACCAAGCTGTCTAGGAGGTGGCAACCTTCAAGAGTAATAAGCACCACCGGCTTACAACTCGATCACCTAGTGCCACTCGATGCAACCTCACGATACAATCGCACTAGAATCACTCACTCACACAATCGGATGATCACTATCAAGTATGTGTGAGATGGAGGGCTCCCAAGCACTACTACGCAAAGCCACCAAGGCTCTAGTGTGCTCAGCTGTCGGCCCAAGGCTGACCATGGCTTCTATTTATAACCCCACGAATAAATAGAGCCGTTACCCCTTCACTGGGCAACAGTCAGGACGACCGGACGCTCCGGTCCGATCGACTGGACGCTAGACCTCAGCGTCCGGTCACGCGATACTCGCCATGTGTCCCCTCCTTCGAACGCTATTCATCCGATCTCAATGGTCATCTGACGACCGGACGCAGCAGCTTCAACTGACCGGACGCTGAGCCTCCAGCGTCCGGTCGTTTCTAGTAAGGTTCCAGAAACGACATTTCACGACCGGACGCGTCCGGTCGATCGCGATCGGATGCAGCACCAGCGTCCGGTCACTCTCCAGCTTCTGCTCTGCCTGCGTCACCATACGTCAGCCCTGACCGGACGCACCCTGCCAGCGTTCGGTCACTTCCTGCGACAGCGTCCGGTCGAAGACCGACGCCTGCACTTTCTTTGTCGCCACTGACTGGACGCAGGACCCCAGCGTCCGGTCACCACGCGACCAGCGTCTGGTGCACTCTGTGAGACCCTGTCTTTTTTGTATAGGGCGCCGGTGGCACCGTCGGACTGTCCGCACTCTATGGGCGGACACTCCGCCAGTGGAGTTTCTAACCCTTCTCGCCTTCGTTTCATCGCCGAGTTGATCCATATCAACTCCAACTTCATCTCCTTTGTAAATGTGCCAACACCACCAAGTGTACAACACCATGTGCATGTGTGTTAGCTTTTCACAAACATTTCCCAAAGGATTAGCCACTCAACTTGCCACGCCACTCAATCCTAGCGACGATGCAAAGTTAGATCACTCAAGTGGCACTAGATGACCGATATGCAAATAAGTTTGTCCCTCTTGATAGTACGGCCATCTATCCTAAACCCGGTCATAAACTTCTCTACACACCTATGACCGGTGAAATGAAATGGCCTAGGTTATACCTTTGCCTTGCGCATTCCATTACATTTCCTCCAATGTCGATGCAACACATGCACCAACATGATCAACAATGATATGATCCACTTCATATCATTACGTGATCATATTGGTTCATCGATCTTGACTTCCCTTGTTTTTCACCGTTGTCTTCGTCCATCGGCGTCAAGTCTTGCTCAAGCTTCACTGCCACGCGGTCCATCGCTCCAAAGCCTCCGACTTGCTCTTCACGCTTGCAATCGGTCATCAAGCCAAGTCTTGTCTTGATCTTCTCCACCTTGATCACATGACTCAATGTCATGTCTCATGTGCAATGAGCTCCTTCATCATCATATGTGTGAGCTTTGCAACATCTCCGAGCCATTTCCATCTCCATGGCATATGTTGCTCACACATACCTGTGGACTAATCACCTATGTATCTCACATAAACACAATTAGTCCACCTATGATTGTCACTCAATTACCAAAACCACACAAGGACCTTTCACGTGGGCGGACGCGGCCGTGGCGGACGGCGTGCTCAGCGGCGGGCAGGCGCGAGCGAAGGCAGGCACGGTGGCCTGGCTGCCTTGCTGTGCTGCTCGGGGAACGACGACTGCTCGGGCACGCGGGCCGCGGCGGGGGTTATACCCGGCTCTGCCGCGCCAAGATCGGTGGCGCGGCAGAGCCTTGCCACGTCAGCGGTCAGCGCTTCTGGTCACGGACACGTCAGCCCTCTACCGTGCCACCATGCATGGCGCGACACAGGTATTTGGTCGCGCCTGGCGCGGCCAAAAGTGTTAGTTTAAAAAAAACCGAGAGTGTTAGATTTAAAATTAGTTTCGAAAAAATGTTAAAATTAAAAAAAATCACGACGAATATTTCCTTTGCCGTACGTTCGCTCGCACGAAAAAAAGGACGAGAGGCTTTGGCGGCGCGGCGCACCCTCTCCACCGCCGGCTGCGACCGCAGTTGTCTGCAGCAGCGTCCTTCTACGGCGGTGGCGGGCCTGGCGGCGGCTCCGCGACGGCAGCGGTGCCTGCTTCCTGCGGTGGCGTGCGAAGCAGCGGGGTCGCGTGCCACTCGATCCTTGAAACGAGCGGAGCAGCGGCGGCGCCCAATCGCCGCTGAGTGCTCCGCAGCCAGCGGAGTAGCAGCAGTGTTGCCCAAAGCGGACTCCGCAGAGGGTGCGCTACGTCGCCGCCTGCTCGCGGTAATTGTCTGTGCGAGACGGAGCGAACGAACTGGGGAGCATCCGTCCTTCCCAAGGGCACATTCGTCATTTCGTCATTTCGCGTGGTTGTACAATTTTTAGGATACTTTTTGGCCAATACAGTTTTTTTTGAGTGGTTTGTAGCTGAGGACCTCTGGCAAATTTTGCCCTGCCTTTTTCCTCTTCCTCCCCTCGCGTCACGTCTCTCCTCCGACACTGTCCCCGCCCCTGCGCGACACTGGGTGGCTTGCTGATTGCTGACCCGCCCTGGCCTCCCTCCCTCCCGAAAGCTACTCATGCAAATGCCGCACCTAGATCGAGCCGATCGAGGTCTCTGGTCTCTCCTGAGAAGTGGTCAGGTCAGCTTGCTTAATTTCTTGTATTAGCTGATTCTCATCTCATGAGACAGATGGAGGATGAATTTAGCAATTGTACAAATGACCTGCTATTCTGTCAGCTTGCAGGTCGGCCACATGTTCGTTCGCTGGTCTGAAACTTAACTGAAAAACACTGTTCTGATTGGTTTGTTGGGAGAGAAAAACACTGTTTGGCTGGGTTGATGAACAGTACAGTGAGAGGGGAGATCAGCCAGCCGGCTGATCTTATAAGACCAGCGAACGGCCCCATTGGGCATGCACCGCCATCTTGACTGACCACATCCAAGTACACAGCCGATGATCCAAATCTCTTCATCCAGTGAGTATTGAGTATTAATCCTATTTGCAGTGCTTTTGTGGTGTCCCATGCTTGCAATAATGTTCCTCCTATCCCTAACTACCCATTATTGGTGTAGATTGAGATGTTCGGCCATTAGCACTTTTGTGCATAGAAGGAACTTGATGAAATACCTAATACATTGCAATCGTGCATGAACTTTTATGTGCCAAGGTACACCAGCAGGAATTTTTGGTCTCCCGTTTCTTTTTTTCTTTTTTTGTCCATGCCATTGCGGATATCATGATATTAAACAGGTGTACCATAGTTCACAATTTGTATTATGTCCCAGTACTAGACAAGTGTACTTAAGTTCAGTTTGGAAGAAATAAGATATATATTTTGCAGCAGGGCTATATGCTCAGGTTTGATTGTTTATACCAATTACAAACACTAGAACACTTATGTTTAGAGTTCTGCTGAAAATGAGTGTAGATGAGCTTCATTCGCCACTAAAATTGATGGATATGCCTGACAAAAGTGAAAAAAAAATGTTGCTTTGATCAACTGTGGCTCTAAATGTTGGGTGACCTTGGAGAGGTTATCGGTAATTCAAGTTGGTGAGGTCACCCGGCTACAGAGCATTCAATTTATACGATTGTTAGGATTCCTGTTAGCAGTCCAACAGGTAACATTTATTATAGAACTTAATATGATTGCTAAGATGTTCTGATGGAAGGAAATTTGGAGTGCAGGGCGGCCACAAGTTCAACGAAATTTCCATGAAGAAATATGTTGCTTCAGTATGCAAGACAACATCGTTTCCAGAGGTGGACTGCCGTGGTTGCTATCTTGTACTGGCAGCTTGTTTGTGAGTACTGAGTACTAATTATTTTAGTGATGCATAGTGCTATTTTTTTTAAAGATCAGCACGTGTGGTGTGCTAATGTTGTTTGGGAGTGTGCATGCCACCATGCGTCATGAACTTTCGCCTATAGGTCTGGCCAAGACCACGTGTGAACCACTAGCCGCTGACGCCTAGCATGGTCGCCATAGGATACAGTTAGTTGCATCTGTTCGCCATACATGGTTATGTGCAACTGTTGAGCAGTGACAATTTCAATTGTGCTTACGTACTATGTTGCAGAGAGACATGATGGTTTACATTGTTTGGAAAGCAAACTTAAATCTTTTCATGATTTCAATGAAGAGTAAAGCATCTTAGAACTTTGTGAATTTTGACCATGCATCATACCATGATTTGCATTGTTTGGAAAGCAAACTTAAATCTTTTCGATTTCAGTGAAGAGTAATGCATCTTAGAACTTTGATGTGAATTTGGACCATGCATCATACCATGATTAGACCAATAATAGATTTATGGCCTGATAATATTTATTGTTTTGTATGTTTATTGCAAGGTTCCATGTTCTCATTCCTCCACTACATATGATTTCGTCCGATGGATCCTGTAGTGGACCGTGACGCCTAAGAGGGGGGTGAATTAGGCAACTTAAAACTTCAACTCTAAACTATGGCATCTTTTTCTAACCTTAACAAAACATATATAAAAGATAAATTATCTAAATGTGCAACTACGGTTTTGCTAGTGTGTTGCTATCTCTACCGCAAAAGGAGTAATGCAAATGTAAATGCGGAAGCTAAAGAGTACGGTAGAGATATGCAAACTCCCGTCGACGACTCCAGTATTTTTACCGAGGTATCGAGAAGCGCGTAAACTTCTCCTTAGTCCTCGTTGGAGCCCATCGCAAGGTCCAAGCTCTCGGTCAGGTAACTCCGTGGATAGCTCCGGGCCTTCCCCACGCGCAAGTGGGTATCCGGTTAAGCCACTCGTGGCAAAGCCTCTCCCGGGCCGCTCCCCGCCGTCTTCACTATCAAGCTTCCGGCCGAAACGCCGCGGGCCTTGTTCCCTCTGGTACACGGTGGCAGCCACACCACAAACGCGGTTGGTGTGATCTCGTAAGACTACAAGCCCCTTTGATGTACAACAATGGTGCGCACAAGCACCGAGTGGTAAGAGGTATGCAAACCTCACTAAACACTAGGCCTAAATCTAGAGCAAGCACATAAGCGGTGGTCTAAACAGCATAAGCACTTCGCAAAACACCTACGCTAATCACCTAATGAATCACTAAGTGCTATACATGTGGAGATCACTAAAATGGTGTATCAACACCCTTGATATGTTTTCTCAGCTTCACACATCTCAAATGACCGGTTGGGGGGGTCTATTTATAAGCCCCACTGAGAAAGTAACCGTTGGGGACGAAATCCACTTTTCTGCTACTGACCGGATGCTACTTTCGTCCTGATCGGACGCGTCCGGTCGTCCCGACCGTTAGAGCGCGCGATCAACTGATCGGACGCTGCTGGCGTCCGGTCATATGCCACCAGATGCGTCCGGTCGCAATTTCGCCGCTCTGGAACCTCTCTATACTCGATCGGACGTTGCAGTTCCTGCGTCCGGTCGATTAGCCACCAGCATCCGGTCAGTGCTGAATGTGTTGTCGGGATGATGAACAGAGCCATCAGTGCGTCCGGTCGCTGTTGTAGACGTCGGCTGTTGCCGAGCAACTGATCGAACGCGTCCGGTCCCTATAAGGCTGCGTCCGGTCGCTGTGTCCGATCACCTCTGTGAGCACGTTTCTTCACGATCTTGCGTCCGACTTGGTTCCTATCTTCATGCTTAACATTTGCTTGATATCTTGGGTCTTCTCTTGTACTTCTAGGGTCTTGCTTATGGTGTTAATCGTAGAAACACCATGTCACCTTCGTCCGAGTCATGTCTTGCATCATATTGAACTACAAAACAATCACTTGCCAATTCATTAGTCCAATTTAGTGTGTTGGTCATCAAACACTAAAATTCAAAGTAAATGGGTCTAGGGTCCATTTTCCTTATAATCTCTCCCTTGATTGATGACAGCACGACCAAAGCAAGCAAATAATAGAAATTTTGGAAATTAAAACCTAATTACTTGCTAGGATGCAATGCAAATGGCAAGTTTATATAATGCTAAAAGATACCAATTGTAAAACTAAAAGATACCACATGTAAATATTTTTGGAAACTTATCTTGACCTTGCAAATGTCCCCATGTGACATTATGGATTTAAGCCTTATTTTTTGGTTCTACAAATTCTCCCCATTACATAGACTAATCCATAATCCATTATCCTCCTTTTCTCGGACCATTATCACTTGTAAATTATTATGATCGGGCTTGCTTTTGGTTCTATAAATTCTCCCCCTTTGGAATCAAACACCGAAAAGGAAAACATTACTAGCACAAGGGAGGATCAAACTTTATGATCCTTTGTATGCGGAGTGAAATAGGTCATAAAGTTTGACTCTCACATTACATAGACTAAGCTCCCCTTAAATATATGCATACATATGATGGAGAATGTAGTTTATGCATAATTGGCAAATTAATGCTCAAAGGACTTTAATCTATATAATGCATGGAGAAAGCATATAGATATCAAAATGAAATTAACATGATGATATCGGTTTAGAAATACCACATGTGGAAACCAATTTGATTTATACCACTTGCAATAAGTGGTGGATATTTGAAGTATGATGCTTAACTCCGAGGACTCTATTTTTCTTGCAATGAGACTACTATACACATGATAAGCTTGAAAAAATGTTAGTCTCAAAGCATCCAACTTGTAGAGTAACCTCCCCCTAAATTTGTGCACACAAGTATGGAATACTCATGCACATTGATTTTAGAATAAAAAATACCACTTGAAAGATGACATCACATGAATGTGAGAATCATTTTCGAAAGTAATATTCAGGAGAAATTATCTACAATTTGGACTTTGACACATATTAAATGAACAATTGTAAAACAAGCTATGTGCCGTGCTCCTAGATAATTTAAACCATGTAGGTTTGCTCCAAGGATTAAGAGTGAAACCGAGCAATTCTACCATAAGATTTACCTAGTGTATGCATGACAAAAGATATAAGCATGCAAATGCAAACCTAGGCATGAAAGGAACTAGATGCTAATTGAGATTGCAAGAATTTGAATCTTGATACCAATTGTAAGAAATTAAATCTAGTTACCTATCATGAGAAGGAGAATTTGGGTCCATAGTATTCACTAACCCACTTTGTAATTACCTTGTCTATAGTGATGCACCCCATAAAATGCACACATACTTTTCCAAGTGTCCAAATTCCCTGAAGTCCATCGAACTTCTCACTTCTTCAGGATCCAAACTTTCTTGGTGCTCTTCATATTTGAAATGATCTCTTTTGGCATCCAAAAGTGTTTGACCCCATTGTTGGCTTGCTTGTTCACTTTGATGGCCACCACCTTGTTATTTTTCTTCTTCTTTAACAAGTATGGTGTGGAGGCCTTCTTATCCACCTTGTTGGTATAGGTGTTGGAGAGCTTGCTTGTTTGTTTTTTCTTTTTCTTCTTTGCTTCTCCCCCATTCTTCACCTTGCACTCATAGGACTTGTGACCTTCCTTGTGGCACACGTAACAAACCATGGTTTGTCCTTCATCAAGCTTCTTCGCTCCCTTGCCGGTGTTATCTTGATGAAGTTGAGTTTTCTCCGTTTTGCCTATTACTTGAGTCAAGTCATTGGTAAGGTGAGCCACTTCTTGCTTGAGTTGCTCATTCTCCATTGCAACCTCTTGTGTGCATGTATATACAATAACTTTCTCAACACAAACTTGGTTGCACAAGGGCGAGTCTATACATAAATCATTGCAAGAAGTAGATGCATCCTTTTTAGACATATCAAAAATTGAACCTTTGTTTTTAGGTGCCTCGGTGGGGGTTGTACCGACGGCTTCAAGATTAGCAACTTTATTAGTTAGCTTATCATAATATTTGCACATAGTTTCTATTTTAGCAAATAAACTTTTATAAGCATCTTATGAGTTAGCTAACTTTTTTTAATTTTTCATTTTTATTTATAAGTTGCTCATCATTGATTGTGCATACACTTGTTGTTGCACTAGCCTCAAGTTGCTCAATTTTAGTAGATAGCTCCATATTAAGATTGACAAAAGTTCATATTGTTCAAGCAAAGTAGCATAAGCTTGTCGTGAGCTATCTAGTTTTTCTTTTAATTTTTCAAGCTTCTTTTGTTGACTAGTGCAAACTTTAGCAAAGTTAAGATTTTCTTGCACAATTTCATCATAAGAAGGTAGCTCATCATCACTATCGCTGTCATTGTCACTATCACTAGGGATAGACTTTGTGTTACCTCGTGCCATAAGGCACACACGTGAAGTGCTTGATGATGAGTGCTTATGCCCTCGTCTCTTGTGGTGGTCTTCTTCTTCACTTAAAGAATCATCCCATAACCTTATTGATGTAAGGGCTTTGTCCTTGCACGCCTTCTTCTTTGTCTTGGGTGTGGGCTTATTTGGACAAACTTCCACAAAATGCCCCAACTCGCCGCATCCATATCATCCTTTCTTCCTTTGCTCATTTCTTTGATTAGTGAAGATGAAATCTTGAATTTAGATGGGCACACCCTTAACATTGAGTATTTGGATCATCTTCTCCACCTTGTTGATAAGCTTGATAGATTCTTCATCAAGGTTGGAGGTGGAGGAGGAAGATTGATCATCATCACTTGAAACTTCATCATCATTATCATCATCATCCTCATCTTCACTTGAGGCGCTTGAGCTTGAGCTTGTCTCAACTTGCTTGCCCTTTATTCTTTTTCTCACTATATGTGAGAGCTTTGTCTTTGCTTGATGAAGAGGCTTCTTCTTGACCCATCTTGCGTGATATTTCAAAGCCATTATCTTGCCAGTGACTATGGTCGGGGTCATGGTGCTCAAGTCCTCTATATTGTGAAGGATGGTGATGATGCTTGCATATTTCTTTTGTGCTAGCACGGAGATAATCTTCCTCACGATGTCCGCATCATTTAGCTTTGTTAATCCTATTGAATGGAGCTCATTGATAATTAGATTCAAATGAGAATACATATCACGAACAAGCTCATCATCATTTATTTTAAAGAAATCATAATTTTGTTTAGCTAGACAATGTTTTTGCTCACGGACATTAGTTGTGCCGTCATAGAGCTCTTGGAGTTTTAACCAAATTTCATGTGCCGTATTTAAAGTGAACACTTGGTTAAACACATCCATGCTAAAAGATTCAAACAAGCAATTATTAGCTCTAGCATTGAAATGTATTTCTTTTTTTTCACTCTTTGTGGGTTTATCGGGATTCTTAATGAGTTTTATCCCGTCACGAGTGACTCTGCAAACACCCAAATCTATCACCTCAAGGTGACAAGCCATTCTAGCTTTATAGTAAGAGAAGTTAGTACCGTTAAAGTACGGAGGCATAGAGGTATCCATCCCAACCAGTCTAAATAGCGTCGGCTCAACGGCGGTGAAACTGAAGGTCCAAATTGAGCCAGCCTAGCTCTGACACCACTTGTAGAGGACCGTGATGCCTAAGAGGGGGGAGGGGTGAATTAGGCAACTTAAAACTTTAACTTTAAACTATAGCATCTTTTTCTAACCTTAGCAAAACATATGCAAAAGATAAACTATCTAAATGTGTAACTACGATTTTGCTAGTGTATTGCTATCTCTACCGCAAAAGGAGTAATGCAAACAATGTAAATGCGGAAGCTAAAGAGTAAGGTAGAGATATGCAAACTTCCATCGACGACTCTGGTATTTTTACCGAGATATCGAGAAGCGCGCAAGCTTCTCCCTAGTTCTCGTTGGAGCCCCTCGTAAGGAATTCATCGCAAGGGCCAAGCTCCCGGTCAGGTAACTCCGTGGATAGCTCCGAGCCTTCCCCACGCGCAAGTGGATCTCCGGTAAAGCCACTCGTGGCAAAGCCTCTCCTAGACCGCTCCCCGCCGTCTTCACTATCAAGCTTCCGGCTGAAACGCCGCGGGCCTTGTTTCCTCCGGTACACGGTGGTGGCCACACCACAAACGCGGTTGGTGTAATCTCGTAAGCTTACAAGCCCCTCCGATGTACAACAATGGTGCGCGCATGCACCGAGTGGTAAGAGGTATGCAAACCTTACTAAACACTAGGCCTAAACCTAGAGCAAGCGCATAAGCGGTGGTCTAATCAACCTAAGCACTTCGCAAAGCACCTACGCTAATCACCTAATGAATCACTAAGCACTATGCATGTGGAGATCACTAAAATAGTGTATCAACACTCTTGTTATGTTTCCTCAGCCCCACACAGCTCAAATGGCCGGTTGGGGGGTCTATTTATAAGCCCCACTGAGAAAGTAGTCGTTTGGGACGAAACTCGCTTTTCTGCTACTGACCGGACGCTGCTTTCGTCTTGACCGGACGCGTCCGGTCACCCCGACTGTTAGAGCACGCGATCAATTGATCGGACGCTGCTGGCGTTCGGTCACTCACCACCGGACGCGTCCGGTCGTAATTTCGTCGCTCTGGAACCTCTCTGTACTCGATCGAACGCTGCAGTTCCTGCGTCCGGTCGATTAGCCGCCAGCGTCCCGTCAGTGCTGAATGTGTTGCCGGGATGATTAACAGTGCCATCGGTGCGTCCGGTCACTTTCAGTCCTCAGCGTCCGGTCGCTGCTGCAGACGCTTGTTGTTGCTGAGCAACTGATCGAACGCGTCCGGTCCCTATAAGTGCTGCGTCCGGTCGCTGCGTCCGGTCACCTCTGTGAGCACTTTCTTCGTGATCTTGCGTCCGGCTTGTTTCCTATCTAATGCTTGGACTTTGCTTGATATCTTGGGTCTTCTCTTGTGCTTTTAGGGTCTTGCTTATGGTGTTAATCGTAGGAACATCACGTCGCCTTCGTCCAAGTCACGTCTTGCATCCTATTGAACTACAAAACAATCACTTGTAAATTCATTAGTCCAATTTGATTGTGTTGGTTATCAAACACCAAAATCCAAAGTAAATGGACTTAGGGTCCATTTTCCTTACAGATCCTTCAAACATCATCGACATAGCAGATCATTCTCCTGCAGTGGTATCTGTTGTGCCTACAAGGTGCTCGAGGACTAGCGCCACCATTAACAGATTCGTCTTCGTCAAGCGTAAAACTACGGTCAGTGGCTTGTCATTGGTTATTGTCTGGTCTTGTAAATGGTTAGCGCAAAAAAAAAATCAAACGATGACAGCCCAGCCAGCCTCACATCAGTTCTTTAAAATGTTAAATCTTTTCTACAAGAGAAGTTTATTCCTATAATAATGCATGATTATCATGGTTTCTCCAGTGTTTCCGGCTACTTTTCAGGTTTGGCAATAGTTAAACGTCTATTTGATTGAGTTATCATAGCTCTAAGCTGTTAATGAGATTGTGCTTACGTTACTGAATTTTCCTGCTAATGAGATTGTGCACTAAATATGAAGGATGCCTAATAACTTATTGATTTGATTACTACATGCAGTAAGATTGGGAATCTTTAACAAGTGTGTCCATGGCAGTGACACAGGTAAGTGAGATGGTTGGGATGAGGTGAGGTGCGGTCTCGGATGACAGGGGCGATCATGTTTTATTATGGTTTCCGGAGGGGTGAAACATAGCACTTACGGTTGTGGGATTGGTGTTAGATGACTGACGTGGTGTTTAGTTTCCAAAATTTTTTAAGATTTTCCGTCACATCGAATTTTTGGATGCATGTATGAAGCATTAAATATAAATAAAAAATAAAACTAATTATACAGTTTAGACGAAATTCACGAGACGAATCTTTTAAGCCTAATTAGATTATGATTGGACACTAATTACTAAATAACAACGAAAATGCTACAGTATTATTTTCCAAAAAAATTTACCAACTAAACAAGGCCTGAAAAACAAGACACAGTTTTGGGATGAGAAATGGTTGTGGGATTGCCGGTGTCAGATGCCTAGCGTGCTGAATATTGGATTATTATGGCCCCATTCGGCTTACCCAGAAAACGGCAATATTCAGCTTGTTTTTTTTAGCTAGGACAGTGTTTTCCTTTCACAAGAATTCAGCCAGTTTTAGCCACGATTCAGCAAGCCGAACGGGGCCTATAATATATGATGATGGGAACTCCTGGCGATTTATAGACAGACATAATATTTTGAAATAGAGAGTTGTGTTTTAAAGATAAATTTGAATTATGTGTTTCCGGTGTCAATTTTCTGGTGTTTCATTGACACTCGTGTAAGAGATGTTTGGCTATATTTGTAATGATACAACACAATAGTAAACTTAAAGTGCTATTGTCTTATTGTTATACCATTGCAACGCATGGGCATTTATCAAGTGAGATTAAAAAAAAGCACATACACGCATGTACTGCTTCATCCTCATCCGCTCAATCCAGCGAGCAGAGTCATCTCGTCTGCATCCCCAAGACCTCTTCTCGTACCCAGCGTCAGCTCGTCCCCATCCTCATTCGGTGAGGCCGTGAGGGCCAGAACGCGATGAGCGGAGGGTCCTGCCTCCTGCGCCCTATGCACGCGAGTGAAGCGGCGGCTCCAACACACCTGACGGCTCCAACACACCTGACGGTATCTGTGGGGAGCTCGGCTCAAGTCAACCTCGTCAAATGGAATTCCTGTAAAGAATTAGCAACATGAACAGTTGCATCTGAGTCAATCTAACAAGTAGATTTTGAATACTATACATATAGGAATTCATTTATGAACGTAATAATGTTCTCACCTTTCCTTGCCATAATCACCTTTAAGTAATCGGGATAATTTTTCTTATAATGCCCCGTCTTTTTTGTAATAGAGACACTGATCTTTCTCTACTGTGAACTGGTTCTGCTGAGGCTTATGCAGCATGTGACTCTTTCCTTTTGACTTTGAGGAGAAGTTAGCATTATTATTCTGTTTTTTATTGTCTTTCAAATAATTGATGAAGCCACCATTGGTAGCTTTCATTCTCTTCTCTTCTTACACATACATAGCCATGAGCCTCTCCATGTCCTATTTCTCGGGCTTTATGTTGTAGTTGACAACAAAAGTGTCAAACTCTTTTGGCAAGGAAGCAAAAATCAGATGGATAAAGAACTCATCTTTGAGAGCCAGATCCATTGGTTTTAGCTTGGATGCCAAATTACTCATCCTTAGTATGTGCTCTCTAATACCACCATTACCTAAGTACCTCTCTGTCACTAGCTGCTTTATCAGCTGGGTAGCATATGTCTTTAAAGAGCCAGTGAACTGACTCTTTATTCTTTCGAGATACTCAGTGACGGTGTCACTCTAGGATTGAACCCACAATTGTAGGCTCAATCGTGTTCTTTATCACAGCAAAACACTTCTTGTTGGCAGTGACCCATTTTCTATGCTCAAGGTCATAGGACATTCTTTGGAATGCAAAATCCCTCTCTCTGGTTGTCCATGCGGCATCAGCCTCGTTTGTCTCCCTCACCGGTGCCACAGGCTCTGTGGGACACGGTGTGGTGACTACCCAGTCCACCTCAGCCAAGATGAAGGCCATGTCGATCTTTTTCTTCCACTCAATGTAGTTATCACCTTTGAGAGCGGGGATCTCTTTGATACAACTCATCAAGTTGTATCCGCCTGAAAACACAATTCAAATAGTGTGAGAACATAAATAATAACAATAACAATTGCATGCCTTAGTTTCAACGTTGGTCAAAATTAAAACATACAATTATCCTCTACACTAATTCTACATCACCGTTGGGCAGAAATAGAATTAATGCAAGACAAAACATCATAATATTGCCATTAATCAACGTTGGTCAGAATAACAACAATATTATAATCAATTTAAAACATATCTATTTTTAGAATTAAATTCTCCCGTTGGTTCGAATTTAATAATGAAAATTACATCTTTAAATACGCAGCGAAAAAATGAACTATTTTCTTGAATTTTACCCACAGGGAAAAATCACTTTTCTAATTTCTTTTGAGCTAATTTCCATTTTCCAATCTTCTGGAAAAAAGAAAAAATCGGCTCACGGGCTCATTCTGACTGTTTCGGCCCAAAAACCGACAAAAGCCGGCTCGGCCCACACCTCTGCGCGGCGCCCGGTCGCACCCAAGCAGCAACCTGGGCCTAGGCCAGCAAAGCGACTCGTCCGTGTGCACCCGCCTGGGCCGCATCGCTGGCCCACTTGATCTGAGCCGTCCGCGCCGATCCGACGGTCGTCCGCGCGCGTCGCATTAACAAAACGGCGACCGCAGCGGCTGGCTTCAAACCCTAGCGCCATTCTGTTCCATTCTCTCTCTCTTCGCCGCTCTCTCTTCTCTCCTCAGCACAGCAGCACCGAGCAAGCAAGCGGCGGCGGTGACCGAGCAGAGAGCCCCGACGCCATCGCCACCCCCCTCACCGGCGTGCGCGCTCCCTAGCGGGTGAGCATGCCGCCGTCGAGCGGCCTGGCCGCAGCGCCCCTATGGCCTGAGTCCGGCGAGCAGTTCCCCTCGAGCTCGGCCTTCTTCTCCCCGCGCGCCGGTCTGCACGACGGCGAGGTAAGCCCTTTGGGTCTCCCTCTTCCCCTTTTCCCCTTCTTTGGATCTTTTGGGATAAACCCGATTAGGGTTAGGGTTACGGGAGAGGCACTGTTTATCTTCTCCAGAGGGACTCTGTGGTTTTAGGGTTCGGCATAGACGTGAAACCGAGCCCTCCTTCTTCTTTCTTTCACCCAGTTAGGGTTAGGGTTCAACCGAACCCTCTTCTTTTCTCATTTGCTTAACCCAGTTAGGGTTAGGGTTCAACCGAACCCTCTTCTTGTTAGAGCCGCACTGGATCTAATTTTCTTATCCTTTTCTAATCGGTTTACCCATTCTAGATCTAAAACCCTAGAACAAACGCGGCTCTGGTACCAATGTTAAAACTGTAGATCGTACTAGGGATAGATCCGAGGGGCTACATGATGAATCAGTGACCTAGGACACTCGTTGTTGAACAGAGGGAGATGGATGAGGTCTGACGAACCTGACACCATAGAGGGAGTAGATCCAGAGGCCTCCATCACGTTCGTCGATGTAGTCTGTGCACGGGCAGCGATGGTCGGGGAAGCGGACGGTGAAGAGCAGTGGCGACCGGCGGTGAAGACCGATGCCGACGCAGTGAAGTCAGGCGTCGTGGCAGCCCTTCGGTTTAGGTGCAGAGGCGGCGCGGCTGGTAGCTTTCCGTCACTGGCTGCGCCCCTCTAGATCGGATTAGGGTTTGGGTGTCTGTGGGGAGCTCGGCTCAGGTCAATCTCGTGATAAGAGCCGCCGGCCCCCACCTCTTTTTATAGCGTAGGGTGACAAGGGCCCTCCAGCCATGGTGGGCTGAGCGCCCCTGATCAGGGCGCGAATCAAAGGTCCAACTAGGCCGTTAGGTCCAGTTAAGTTAGAGATCAATCTAAAAGAACGCAGCCGATTTCCCTACGTAACCCACCCCCTTCATTGGGAAAAGATCACTAGGAAAATGCTGCCTCCTATCTCTGTCCCTATCCCTATCCCTATCCCTATCCCAAACCTTCTTCATTTCCGTATCCTGGTATCCAAACAAGGGATACAATCTTCGTTTCCCTATCCCACCCTCTATTTCCCACAGTCCAAACGCCACCGTAGGCCGGCACCATTCCTCCGTGACCCCGTTTGAGTTTTGAAATCACGGGTCCCGAAGCGGCGACACATAAACCGCAGGCCGGCACCATTCCTCCATTCCTCCTCGTTTCCTCACCTCCTCGTGTTCGGCGAAAACCTAGGGCCACCACCTGCTCGACGAAATGCGCCGGCGGTCACCACCGCGACGGCGCCGTGCGGGCGAGGAGGAAGATGCGCATCCATCGCCCGACCGCCTCAGCGCGCTCCCCGACGCGCTGCTGCACCACGTGATGTCGTCGCTCAAGGCGTGGGAGGTGGTGCGCACCTGTGTGCTCGCGCGGCGGTGGCGCCACCTCTGGGCGTCCGCGCCCTGCGTCGACCTCCGCCTCCGCCCTGGCCGCCCCGACGGAGACACCGCGCCGGAGGAGTTCGCCCGCTTCGCGCGCAGCCTCTTCCGCCGCCGGGACGCGTCGGCCCCCGTGGACACGCTCCGCCTGCGGTCCAGCGACGTCGACGGCGCATTCGACGAGGACGACGCCAAGTCCTGGATCCGTACCGCGGTCAAGCGCAGGGCTCGAGTCGTTCATCTGATCGGGCATCGCGACGGCCTCGCGGCGCTGGAGCACGCGGCCTTCGTCTCCCGCCACCTCAGGATCTTGAAGCTGTCCTACGCCCGGCTCGATGACAACCTCCTCACGCAGCTTTCTTCTCGGTGCCCGTCTTTGGAGGAAATGGATCTCAAGGATTGCCTGATTTCGGGCAGTGAGATTTCGTCCTCCTCTCTGAAGACCTTGGCGATGGTCAAATGCAACATGTTTTGGGGCCTCACTATCACTGCTCCGAACCTGGTGCTGCTGCGCTGTGTTAAGCCAATCGGCCAAGCTCCATCTTTTAACAACTTGGGGTCGATTGTTGCAGGCACCATCATACTTGATGACTATTGTTTCAGTGATGATTTTGAGGACTTCAGCAAGGACGAACTTGATGAAACCACTGATGATGACAGTGATGATGGTAACAAATGGAGGCCCAAGACTGGAGCTGGATATGGATTTGGTTTACCTCAGAAAAGACATAGGCCTAGTGGATACAAGGATGCTATTGATTATGGTAGCGATATCGAAAGTGATGATAATACCTACGAATATAGTGAGATTGCAAGTGACTTTGATGGATCTGGTTATGATGATGTTGGACATAGTTCAACGAAAGATGGTAACCTTTGGGCGCATGGTGAAAATTCTGGATGCAGTGACAGTAAAATTTCAGGTGGCCATAATATTATTCACAGCCTTTCAAACGCTACAAGTTTGGAGCTGTTAGCAGATGCTGGAGAGGTACAAAAATCATTTCCTTTTGCTTTTGTCTTATGTCTGTATCTCTTGTGGAGTATGTTCTCTCATGGTGCATTGGACATAGTCATAATTATCATCCTGGAATAGTCTATTCTTGGTTTTTTCCAATGAAATCCCTATTTAAGTTTTCACTAAATCACAGGGTGTCAAAGGCAAATATTTTGTGCATTTTGTCCTTTATTAGTAGCGTGCTAGTAGCATCGCCTTGTTTCATTACTCGAAGCTAATCTGTGAAAGAATTTGAATAGATAGCAGTTGTATGTTTTCCATTAACTATGTAGATAAGGAATAGATTGGCCAAGGGAGCATCGTTTGTCATTTCTTATTTTTGCAACAGGGCATCTCCTGAAATAATTGCTAACTATGCATTAGCATAGTATTAATTTATTAGAGTTGTTTTAGTCTCGACATCAGTCTACGGACTATTGCCATTTTTACCTTCATATTCGAAAAGAAAATCACATCCCATTTTAGCAAAACATGATATCCTTTTGGCAATACATCACTGTGTTATTATTTTATACATTTTGCTCTTTAGTGGCATACTAGCACTACCTGATTTTTACTCTGCCGGACTTAAGAAAGAGTTCAGCTAAAGATAGTAATTTGAGTTCCCTCATGAAGCATAACAGCTGAATCTCCTCAAATAGCTGCTGTTTATGTATAAGCACATGATTACTTCATAGAAACCTTGTGGCTTGACACAACTCTATTGGACAATCCCCATTCACACATTCATACTAGAAAATAAAGATGCATCTCACTGTAGGGGATAATCACTTGTCATTTCTTTATGTTTATTTTCCTTCTTTGCTTATTGAATTGTGAATTAATTGCTTGCCTTCGCAAATGAAGGTTGATTCAATGCCTATTCTTCTTTGCTGAAAGACTAAAACCTTATTTTTATGCTATCAAGGTGATTCTGACCGGAGAACTGAAGAGCTGCCCAAGTTTTAGCAACCTGAAGACCTTGTCCCTTGGCGAGTGGTCTATGGCTGCTGACTTTGATCGATTACTCCTCTTTCTGCAGTGTTCACCTAATTTGGAGAAGCTTTTTCTTGAACTTAAACTGGTATGAACATTTACATATCTTCTGTATGCTACTTGAGTTTTCGAGTATCTCAGTACATGTTTAATAACAATTGTGTTTTTGTGGAAAAAGAACTTCAATGTGAGGAAGGCAATGGAACTCGGTGTCAAACCAAATGGAAGATCATTTGCCTGCAAACACCTTCGAATGGTGAAGATCAAATGCTCTAAGGATGACGTACGAGTCCATAAGCTGGCACGGTTGTTCAAGGCTAATGGTGTATCAGTTGAGAAGATTTTTGTCCGTCGTACTGGTAGCACATGTGAGTCATACCTTCTCTCTTGATACGACTGATTTTCATAATTATTTACAATGCCAGTGCTATACTACTACTACTTTATTTGTCCTTGAAATGCTGTATACCATGGCTCAATTGAAGTATAGCTACATGATATTTTTTTCCAGTATATTCTTGTACCAATTGGTTAAGCAAACCATTCTGTTTATTAAAGCTTTGTTCTTCTGTACTCTTATAAGTTGTAATCTATGCCCTCATTCAAACAGATCTCCGTGGCAAGAAGACGATGAAGTATCTTGCCAGGCATGAACTAGAGTTCTGGGGAGACGAGTTTTGGGGGGACGACTAATGTGATGTCCAGTTATCCAGCTTCACTTATCTGATGTTAAGCGATGAGTTTAATAGTTCTTTGTTAGCAAACATGTGATTGTTAGGCTTCATTGAGTTCATGAAGCACTGATCTTGCTTGTGAAACTGACTCAGCACTCAGCTCTTGATGCCTCGTTTGGGTAACATTAAGTCGTAAGATTGAACTTCCGTATGAACGATATTGTCTTCTCTAGTTAATGAATTAAGACTTACATACAATGCATTCAGTTAATTTTGCCTTCAATCAATAATGAGTAAATCTGTCTGTTTAGTGTTTCAATGGTCTGCTGGCTTGCAGCTGAGAAAGACGTTGTTCTATGTTTCTGTCATCTATATCGAATCTTGTGGTTGGCGAGACGACCAGCTATTTGCTCGTTTTTGTTTATTACAAGGTTTTATGTAATTTATCCTCAATTCGCGACCTCGGAAGTGACCTCTCCTCTAACTTTCGTGGAAATGGTCGAATCAACTGACAGTAGATATATAAGTCACATAGGCATAAAGCAATTTGTATTTTTCGTTGTGCAAACTTTTTTTACAGTACTTTCCGTACGCATCTGCAAGCTAAAATTACAGTTGTGGAAACTTCTTTGCTTTATCCTAACCTAATATCCCGAGTACGACACCACAAGCGGTCGATGGCAGAACGCACAGTAAGGCCAACTTTGAAACCTGAAACTTTTTTCTCATTGTTGTTTGTTCAATTTGTTGGTTATTAATTTATTTGGCTGGTTAGTTACTTGAGTTATGAAGCACAGTGAGATTGTGAAGATTATCAAATAAAGATGGGTAAAAGACAGTGAAATTTGGTTGGTTAATTACTTTGTCATACCTTAAACTTAAAATCTTTTTCTCCTCTGCCACTGGCCCACACCTATCATAAACTTATTCTTTGAACATACCTTAACTATACCTGTTAGGCATGCCTTTAGGCAATACTGTAGCAGTATGATAAGGTTGCGGCTATTGTAAAAGTATATACTCCTACGGTCCTACCGCTCTAAACCGTAAGTCATTTTAGTTTTGTTTTAAATCAAACTTCTCTAATTTAACCAAGTTCATAAAAAATACACAAACCTCTACAACATCAAAGAAAATTCATTAGATATATCATGAAATATGCTTTAATAATGCATTTATTTGATATTATACGTCCTCCTCATTTTAAAATAAATCAACTTCTAGAGTTATCCAAAGTCAAACTATTTTGAGTTTGGCCTACTTTAGAGAAAAGTGTAATAATATTTATGACACCAAAATAGTGTTATTAGATATATCATGATTTTTTTTCACTCTATACTTGTTTGGTGTATAGATGTTGTGCTCATCCCTATAAAGTTAGTCAATAAAATAGTTTGACTGAGTACAACTATATGATTTGATTTATTTTAGAGATGTTAACATCTTTTTCAATAAACTTGAACCAAATAAATAGGTTTGACTAAGAAGTTAGAACGACGACTTATAACTTAGAACACGAGAACAATAATTTCTTTTCTTTTGAAAACTCGTCCTTTGATGAGGCGAAAGAGAAAGTCTTTTATATCTTTCAAATTCTCAAATGGTACTGTTTTGCCATGCCAGCAAAAAAAATGTATTATTTTCAACAACAAAAAAATAGTCCAGAAATCATGGGTGGAGGTGTCGACAGTCGACAGCCCAATGCAGCACGGCAGAATGGTATTTATTCCATATTTTTAGTGATGACTTAATGGACAAATATTCTCCATATCTTTCACTACTACATAGGAGTATATATCACACTAGTACATCTCCGTACTGCACAATAATTACTAAACAGGAAAGTATTGTTTATATTTTCACAGTGAATGCAGTAAAACAATTAAGTTATTACAAACCATGGGCAGTTCGCCTTCTGTCAAGGCGTCACCCAACACTGATGCATTATACTGAGATAGGTAAAGGTGCAGATGAGGTCGAAACCACTCTTCACTTCTTGTTGAACCAGTGAAAAGACCGAAGGAGCTGTTTAAACACAAATCAAAGGACTAATTAATCAAAACAGCATCAGATCTATATTTAAACAATTAACAATGGAAAGGGAAAATTTCACAACCCCTCACAACCCACATGTTTTTTTTTTTGTGAACCTTCTATGAGACAAGTATGCGGGACTAGATCGAGGTTCCAATATGGTTATCAAAGTGTGACTAGATAGAGAATGGTATGCACTGTAATTATATCTAGTACATTAATTATTTAAAATAGGAAATGCAAGAGACCAATTGAAACTTCATGCAACTTTGAACAATGAAAATGAATGTTTCGAATAATTTATTCAATTTGAGACTAATCATATTCATTATTTTCCCAATTCAAATATCAGGTATTCTTGTCTCTGTTTCAATGCTGAGAATTATTTAGCAGATACAGATGAAAAAGATAGCAAAGTGACTTAACATCTGGACTAGAAGAACAAAAATCTCCTTAAAGATCTGGCTAGCAACTGATCCACTACCAGTTGTGGCTGACTTCCAATATAATGTGGGTTTCCCTTTGAGCAAACGGAAAAGGTAGTGGAAATTGAGGTGTATGTCTTAAGTCTTATGTTGGGTGCATGTACATGTTTACGGTGCCAATTGATGGACGAGACAATGGGCTATCAGTTGTGACAAAAACAAAAGAAAAAATGTGACCTCTGAGAGGTTTATAATTTCAATAGACTTTAGAACCTATACATGGAAGAGAAAAGAAGACAAAGATGGCAAGCATACCTTGCCATGCATTAAGCTGGCATGTTTGTGTTTCCACAGACATCGTCCTTTGTTTCTGTTGAGAAATTAAAGAAGAGCAACATTACACTTACAGGATATTGTTTCTATCTACCATTAATGAAAGAGATCGGTAACACTTCGAAAGATGAGGAGCCAGTGGTACTTGTACCTGAAGATTTGATCCAATCCTGGGTGCAGATGAGGGCTTCAACTACTTCAGGACTCAGTTTCCGATTGAAAAGGCTCACCCGTTCATCAGTTTCATCGAATGCAGATTCAGCAGAGACAACGCATGCAGGTATCATTAAGATGTCGCGTGCCAACAAGGCAAGAGTCGGATACGTCGAAGCATTGCCCTTCCACCAATTCAGAATATCGAAAGGAACATTTTCAGGAACACATTCCTCTTCAAGGTAGTGGTTGAGCTCTCCCAGTTCCTCATGTACGGGTACATCTTCAGTGTTGCTGTCATTTGAGCACTCGCCACTCTGCTGATTAGCTTGAAAAGAGTACCGAAAAGAAAGCTCGCAAATCTTTCCACGCACTTCGAGCGTGTACTTTTTAGCATCACCACCGAAAGCTTCTTTCAAGGAACGATAAAGAAACCTGATTTTATATCTTGGGTCTAGAACGACAGCCAAAGATAGCCACAGGTACCATTTCTCCCAAAGCTCATCAAACTTTTTCATCATTGAATCATGATAAAAAAGATTTTGTGCCTTTTCAGATGACCTCGTCAGAGCTATCTTCAAGTTCCGAATTGTGTGAAAATTTGAATTCAATGTCACATTGCTTGGGCTGGACCTGGACGCCACTTGTTGAATAGCGTCATAAACCAGCCTTGCAATATTACAAAAATCCTCTGTATCCTGTACTCTGTTATGAGATGGCCTAGCATAAGCTTTTGAATCTATCAGCTCAGGGTTTGGAAAGACCTTGTGAAATTGCAGAGCAGCCTCCAGGGAGTAGAAAGCCAAGTACCATTGCTGGGAACAAAAAGTGGGTCGGTTTATTTGCAGTTGCAGAAGGATTTCTTTGTATTTTTCCGTACGCAGTGGGGAGCATGTCATGTACTTAAACCAGTCCTTACTTAGATTTTGGACAATCCCATCTTTGGAAAAACTAATAATCTTACCGAGAAATTCTGTTATGCAAGGTAAACTTAGTAAGTTGTTTCTGACAAGATAATTAGGTTCTGTAAGATTCTTCTGCAAGCCCGATATATCTGCATGAAATAATGACATGGGGAATGAAATTCCTATAAGCTTCCCGTCAAGACTCCAACTTTGGATTACTTCTTTTAATATTATTTTTGCGTCAGGTTCTGCATCCTCATCATAATAATGCCAGCTATTATCCAAACTTTGGTAAGACTGAAAATCGGGAAACATGCTAGTATAACCATCCATGCTTTCCTCCTTAATCCCTGCAATGCTACATCTAATGATTCTTCTAATCATGTTCCATTCTTTGTCAATAAAATGTACCGTCACACATAAGAAGTATTTAGTTCCAAGGACCCACTTTGCTAGTGTCAGGAAACATCCCCCTGGTGCAAGTGATATTTCCTCCTTCAGCTTCAGCTTTTGGTTCTGAAAAATACTGAGAAACTTCTCTTGAATAGCAGATTCCGATACCATGTCATATGTAGGACAGATTCCAGCCAAAAATCGCCTATAATTTGTAGTGCTTGTCAATGAAAAGGAGCAAAGGTTGGAGACTAAAGCCTTAGTAAGCAATTCAAGAGACATGTCTTGATCAAAAGTTGGGTTCTTCTCAACAGATGAACTGGGATGTGAAGATGGCCGTTGCAGCTGCACCGATGTCAGCCTTCTTTTTTTCAGCCTTCTTTTTTTCACCGATGTCAGAGAAATGGCATTATGAATACCAGTTAGTGTAGGAATTAGAGTTATGAAAACAACGAAATGTGTGCTGTTAGAACGGTGACAAAAAAAAGTAAATTTAAACTGAACCACAGAAACTGCCAGGTTTTCCATTTCAGTATTCGAAATTTTTCGGCCATCCCCAAAATTCATGAAATTTTACCAAAAAATTTTAGACTTCAACAAGTGATGATTTTTTTGAAAACAAATTAGATCTAAACAAGATGTTAGCATGATTTATGACTACACATCTATTGAGTAGAAAAATATGCAACATAAAATAGGAAATATGAGCCTAGAGTTACATATTTACTATAAAGCATATGTATTAGTGTAATGCAAAATTTTGGATTTTCCTTTTGGCCTCCTCCGAAATTACCAAAATTCCGAAAACAGGATTCATACAGAGACCAAGACAAAGTATGATCCAGGTTACAGAGTAAATCCAATACAATATGGCCCTTTTCACTTACTGTAAAACTCTGAGCATCCTACTCAGTTTTTCTTTTAGAATTTCAGGGATGGACCACGTATCACAGTTTTTTTAGCACCGATAACATTCGTTGATCATTAAGCACACGTTCAGAAATACAAGTGTCAAATTCTCATATGCTTCAATTGCATGCCTTTTGCTTACTCATCACTTCATAAAGCATTAATTAAGAATGCATAAAAAAACTGCATATCATGGCCCCAAGGAGAGAGAATGGGAGACTTAATTAATTGCATATCATTGCCCATCAATTCTTCATTTAACAATTTTTACTTGCATGAAAATTTTCTGTTTGGACAGATCTATTACTCCCGCCGTTTCAAATTATGGGTCGCTTTAACTTTGTCCTATGTCTTGATAGTGCGTTTATTTAAACTTTGCAGAATAAGGGGAAAGGGAAATAGAAAGGTTAGAAGAAGACAGAAAGAGCCGGTTTATTCAAAATCGATGCATACCTTCTGTGAGGAGTCCCGCTCCTGGTTCTCCTTTCAGCTGGAGCTACCACATGTCTGTCGAGTGAAAGTACAGTTAATTAAGTGTCGAAAGACAAATTAAGAAATTAATTTGTAACCACGATTTCAGCTCGAGAACTTCATGAGACAGTCAGAACCTTTCCGTTGTGCTGGCACTGGCAACATGGCCATCGTCTCTTTGTTCGCCATCATCCTCTTCGTCGCTGTCACTAGAACTGCCAAGTTGTTCTTGTTCACCTCCCTCCTCAGTCTGAGGAATTGAAGTCCCTGGTACGTACATCCCAGATCGGCATCATAATCGGTGGGACTGAAGAACTCAGTGGAATAGTAGTGAACGTGCGAAACCCTTGATCGACCATACCATGATGAGGGTGAGCTGACTGGTTCTCCATTAATACGGAAATGCGGCGTATCTTCCCAAATTTTTAGACAACTTTCAACTATTCCTGGGTGTGGCCTGTCAAATTCATAAATCCTGCATGGATCTGATACAGATAGAATTGCGTTTCAACAATCACATGCTAAGCAAGACACACACATCTCTAAATCCTACTAAAAGACCAAAGGGCATAAACATCTTTTCTTCGGAAACCTTGAGAATTGAAGCACCCAAGGAAGAGAAAAGGAATATATACATGTTTTCAAGAACTATAAGAAGTGAAGCACTACGAAACCAGATCCTAGAATCATAAAAGATGAAACAACATAACATTTTCCCCTAGTAGAACAAACTATTGAGGAATTATATATAAGCCGAGCGACAGGCAGATAGAAGGAACCAAATCAATCACCTGTTAAGGGCAGTGCAGCATGGCTTTGATCCGAGTGGTTGGTTCAAGAAAGGTAGGAAGATGAACCTGGTGGGTGGATCTATTTATGCAAAGACGACGTCGCGGAAACAGCATAACGCGTTTGGATCCGAAACAATACGACAGGCAACAATAACAATACAGAGCGTGATGACCGACGTAACCGCATGAAAGGGACGGCGGAGGTTGTTGTCGGCCAGCCAATCTTTCTTGTGTAGGGTGACTTGGAGAGGTCGCTGCTGGGGATTGCATGCAATGGTGCAGGTAAACATTTGTAGACAAAATTCTTGCTGACGACGTCGCGGAAACAGCATAACGCGTTTGGATCCGAAACAATACGACAGGCAACAATAACAATACAGAGCGTGATGACCGACGTACCCGCAGGAAAGCGACGGCGGAGGTTGTTGTCGGCCAGCCAATCTTTCTTGTGTAGGGTAACTTGGAGAGGTCGCTGCTTGGGATTGCATGCAATGGTGCAGGTAAACATTTGTAGACAAAATTCTTGCGAACGACGTCGCGGAAACAGGTTTGGATCCGAAACAATACGACAGGCAACATTAACAATACAGAGCGTGATGACCAACGTACCCGCAGGAAAGCGACGGCGGAGGTTGTTGTCGGCCAGCCAATCTTTCTTGTGTAGGGTGACTTGGAGAGGTCGCTGCTGGGGATTGCATGCACTGGTGCAGGTAAACATTTGTAGACAAAATTCTTCCTCCTGCCGGTTAGCCATGAACCGGTGACAGTCGGAGCTCCCCATGCGGCAGGCTCGGGCCTCGAGCAGCTGCCCCAGCTAGCCACGGCGGCACGGCGCTGAGAAACGCTCCATCCTTGCTGGCGGCGGAAGATGAATAGGAGAATTAGCGATAGCGTTGATTTTATTTGATGGACAATTCTTTGCCTCAGGTTTGGCCCAGTTGATGGACAATTGCAACAGGCCCAACCACGAAAGGCCCACACCATTAGTTCTTCGTCTATTGTTTCCCGGTGAGGAAAAAAATTATTCTACCTCCATGAACTATCCCCATAGTCTGATTTCTTCCCAAACACCAAACCAAACCTCTTACCCCCTAAACTTTCAAGACAGTTCAAATGACCTCCCTACTTAGTTTGAGTGGTTTTAAAGACGGTCTTGTCCTTTCTTTAGTTTAAAAAATCGATAAATACTTTATAAGGTTTCAAATCATATAAAATGTCTCTAAGCTTTTAAAAATTCTTAAAATTATAGAGATAGATTAGGATATGAAAAATCCAAATAAAAAAATTTAGGTCTTCTGAAAACTTTTTTAGAAACTTCAAAAAAAGGTTTAGCTCTATGAAAATGGGGAAACATCCATACACATCCCAAAACATTAATCAATGTTTTTCTAAATGGTAAACGGTCTTTACACGGTCGCCTTTCGTTTAGCGTTTTAACTGTTTACATGGTGTTTTAACGAAGTTAAACGATTTTGTACTTTTTAAAAAAAATACATATAATTATATATGTGCATGTAAAAAATCAAGTATTTTAGCATTTATACATATTTATCCGAGTAAAAATCCATTATTTTGGTATGTATATATATTTATGCATGTGAAAAGAACCAAATATAGATATTTATGCATGTAACATATCAAGTGTACACATTTATAAATATAATAAACTTAAGTATACAAATTTATCCATATAAAATTGAACTAGATTTATCTCGTGTTCGCCTAAACAGCCGTTTAAACAACTGTTTAGCCCGTTTAATGATGTTTATCTCCGTTCTGTTTAGGCCGTTTAGACCGTTTTCCCGTTTTTTCACCATTTAAACGGTCAATCGTTTAATTTTCATTTACCACCTAAACAAAACAGTTTACCACTGTTTACCGTTTACTGACGTTTAGGCGAACACTGTGTATAATGTTTTTAAAAAGTACCCATCGTGCAAGCATGTGACGGAGTGCATTCATGACAATTGCATCTCAAGCTTTAGTTGTCGATTTTTCCAAAAAAATTCTTAGTATATTTTTTTCATTTTTGTTGAGTTAAATCAAAATTTTGGAAGCTTGTAGTGATATTTTTTTTGAACACCAAGTATTTTATTTGGGTTTCCCATGCCTCAATCTATCTCTGGACTTCTCTCAGAACTTTTAGAAGCGAGAAGATATTTTTGGGCTCCCATATTTCCCACTTTAAGGAATTACTGTATATTTTATTAGGGTTTCCCATCTTCAAGCGCTAAATCAAAATTTTGGAAGTTTGTAGTAACAAATATGCATGTTGATTTGCAGAATAAATTTCGGTAATGCTCATGCTCGGTCGTCCATCCGAACGGATGGACCCACTCACGGCGCTCGCTCGCGGAACAGACCACGGCGCCCTCGTCCGCATCACCTGCTCGCTCTGCAGCGTCTACGCGCTGTGCGCCCATGCTCGCGGGACGGATCCCGCCCTCCCCCGTACCGCCCTCGCTCGCGCGCACGCCCCCACTGCGCGATCTTGCTCGTAGCCCTGGGCATAATTGACAGAAGACCGAACCGAACTAGTCGAGACCAAGACCGAAGTTTTTGATCATTAGTTTGGTCTCGAGTCCATACTACCCGAACTTTTTACTGTTAGTTCGGTTATATGCCTCTGGTAATCGAACTAACCGAATATTTAGATTTTGTTGATATAATGTGTACTTTACACTATTAATAGTGATATAATATTTATTCTAATTTGTTTATATCAACCATCGCTCTTATCACTTTGTTTAATATAAATGTTGTATTGTCATTTTTGCCTTAAAATAGAAAACTATCGCTAAAATTTGATACAAAATTATACTATTTAGTAGTTGTTTTGTCTATTAGTTCAGTTATGACCGAAACCAGACTGAACTAACCGAGACCGAACTTGTTCGGTCCTAAGTTCTGAAACTAATCAATCGGTCTCCATTATTAGATGACCAAACATTCGAAATAACCAAAGAACCGATCGATTCAGTTCGGTCAGACGAACGCCCTGGCCTACCTACTCGTGGGATGGATCTCACCCTCCCCTGCCTGTACTCGCGTCTCCCATTGCGGCTGCGCTCATTCCGACTGTCGCGGCCCCTGCCGAGGTTCGTGTCGCCGATGAGCTCCACACCGGCGACCTCCGCGCCACTCCGTAGCATCAAGCTCCATGCCGGCGTCAAGCTCCGCGTCGATGAGCCTCCATTTTCGTCCAAGCAGTAAGTAGATGTTGTGCTTGAAAGCACATGTTGCAAGCGTCTGTTTTAAGTGTTTTAGATGTTTCAGAGGTATGTTGCAAGTGTTTCAAATAGATATTGTAAAAGTAGATCGAGATATTGCATATGTTGCAATGGTTGTACACGAATGTTGCAAGCTTTTATTCCCAATGTTTCATCTATTTTTCAGACGTATGTTGCAAGTGTGCTTGTCTCGATGTTGCATATGTTTCACACATATGTTTGCAAGTGTTTTATCTGGATGTTGCGTATGTTTTTGCAATGGTTTCAAGTGTTTTCCATATGTTTTTTGCAAGCGTTTCAGATGCATGTTTCAAGTGTTTCATCCGCCTTCAGACATATGTTGCAAGTGTTGCATCTGAATGTTTTAAAAGTAGATCGGATGCTATATCTTCCTCCTCGCCTTCTGCTGCCTCGCATCGGTGTCTCCTTCCGATGCCGGCTTGGTATCCACCACCTCCTCCCTCTCTTCTCGATGTGGTGACATTTGGGGTGGTGCGGGACCCATGTGGGCGCGCGAAAACGGTGCAGAAAAATGATGGTAAGCATGGGCGTCCAGACGTCCGGACGCTAGCAAGTCCTAATAATTTTTTAGGAAACCGTCAAACGGATTATATAAATATAGATTAAGATTACAAAGTTGATCATTTGAAGCCTCGGTATGAACACATCATCTTATTTGTCTTGACCTACCGGCTGCTGACACGTGCGCACTGTGTCAGGTTCTTTGAACTTGCCGGGTTTTCCTTTCTTTCTTTTTTGTGTTGTGAAGGAGGACATTTGCCAAATTTTTCGTGGGCCAGCCAAATTTTGGCCTTAAACCAAAGGGAAAATTGGTCTCGTAGCATTGAAAGATCGTCGTATCCGAAAAATACCATTCAAATTTTGTCGCTTCGTAAAATACCATCGAAAGAATGCATCGTCACACGGGTATAGCATTCCGTCACGTTTGAGCAAACGTCGTCGCCTCCGTCAAGCTCCTCCCCTTCTCCTTCCTAAGGTGAGTGCAGCCACTGCCTCTGCTCCAGGTGGGACCCGTTCCAGAGGGAGAGAACAGAGCGACGACGGCGACTACCTTGGTGCCGGCGGCGCTCAGCTTCGGCCTCCGGTGCGGCATCGGCTTCGACGCGTGCAGGTGCTCCGTGTTGACCGCACTCGGCTCCGGTGCGGGGAGCTCCGGGCAGTACGATGGCGGCGGGCAGGCCCTGGTGCCCGTGACGGCAAGCTCCGGCGTCTGGCTGCTGCGGGTGGAATCACGGGCTGGTGCAGCGTAGCTCCAGCGGAGGCGGCTTTGCCGAGCCGGGGCGAGCCGCGAGCGCGACACCAGCGGCGTAGGGCGTCGGCGCTAGAGTGCTCGGCGGTAGCGTTCGAGGCAAGGACAGGCGTCGGGCAATAGCTCCGAGCGACATAAGATGGAAATGCTCTCGCTCATCACGGTCAAAGGCACGAGACGCCCGGCCGCAGCAGCCCAGGCTGCCCCGCAAGAAAGCAAGGCGGCAACCAATGCAAGATGGCGACACTTGTGGGCTGTGGGATATGGGGGAAGGCGCTAGCGATATGATACATGAAGGAGACTTGACGTCGCGCTGTCGAGTAGCGGACAAAACCACGCGCGGCTGAGCGTCGACCCAGTAAATCCAGCCACCCATGCCCCTGTGAGCCAACAGACAGCAGTGGGACAACGGCGACACGAGGCAGGCAGGTTCGCGCGCACACGAGGAAAAGGCGACAACGATGGCGCGGGATGCTGCGCGACGACCACGATGCGTCCTGCCGCGACCTGTAGCTCGTCGATGTGCGGCGCATCGACGTTGCGGTGAGGGTGGTGTATGGGAGCTCCTGTAGGTTCCCAACCAAGACCGGCGCTACGCAGGAGCCAATCACGCACTCCTTCTCCATGGACTGCTTCGCGGCGGCCTCGACCGAAAGCCGCAGACCAAGGAGCCTGCTGGTGGTAGCTCGGGGAGGCCGGTCCGACCCATGCCGACGGCGGCAGCAGCAGCAACGTCGCTGACCATGGTGCTGGCGAGACGAGCGGCCAGTTTCGATGGCTGGCGGTGGCGAACTTAGGTGAGCGCCGACCGGCAGCAGCTGGAGCGGTCCCACCTAGAGTAGAGGCAATGGCCGTACTCACCTCACGACGGACAAGGGGAGGAGCTTGATGGAGGTGATGACATTTGCTCAAAACGTGACGGAATGCTATATCCAGGTGACGATGCATTCTTTGGATGGTATTTTACGGAGCTGCAAAGTTTTAATGGTATTTTCCAGATACGGCGATCTTTCAATGAGACCAATTTTCCCTAAACCAAATGCCAGCCGAAGTACATGGTTGGTTTGGTTTGGTCACGAACGAAACAACCCCATATGTAGACGGCCCAATGCCCGAAAGCCCATTCGCTCGGTTCTAAAATGAAAATGCTGGTTCATGAATGACCAGTCGCCGCCTCACTCTTATTCTCTCCTCATTTGGAACTTTCGAAGCGGGGAGTATGGGGGAGATATAACTTTTTACCATTATAATGATTGGCACCTCCTCCGATAGTATATCAACGGTTGCCGCTATATTTTCACTAGCAAAGATGGAAAACATATATAAAAATGTCACTTTTGCTCACGTGACACGCCAACCCTCGTGCTAGCAGGGATCCAAGTCAGCATACGTGAGTCAAATGTCTCTCCTACCCCTGCTCTCTTCCTACTCCCAACGCGTTCGTCATCAGTGTCCTGATATGATCCTACGGTCGTCCGTGCCCATGCACGCCTCACCCTCAAGATGCTTGTACGAGCCACAAGGCTGCCGAGGGGCTTGCCGTGCACCCATTGGGCCCTCAGGTGCACCCATGCGGCTAGTGCTGCTCGTTCACGGGCATCCCGAAGAGCCCCGACTCCCCGAGCACCGCGCGCTTCCGGTAGGGGACGGCGACGAGGGCCATGAAGTAGCTGAGCTCGGTGTTGCGGAGGCCCAGCGCAGTGCGCAACACACTGTTGACGGCATCCGACAGGCGGCCCAGCAGCGGCGCGAGCTCCTCAGTGCGCCTCTCCACCTCCTGCACTGCAGCGCACATGGCCACCTCGTTGGCGCCCTCCCCGCTGTAACACCCCAGTGTTATGGTTGCACTAAAACACTTGCATCGCATGAGCATGTGTATCATCATCTCATTCATAAGCATCATTCTTTCATGCATAAGCATTTCTATATGAAACATTGCTATGAAACATGTGAAACATGCTATTGTTCTTTTAAGCTTCATTGTATGTATGCTTTATGATCATGTGTGATTGAGTGCAAGTGATGAATGTGGGTAACTAAAATACCTTAGCTACACTTAGAATGTCATTAGGAACAATGTTCATGTTAACCATGTTGCCTAATTATGATTTCAAGTAATGGTTTGACTTGTATTGACCCTAGGACTCTTTTGTTTAACTGTTTAAAAAGTATGACTTAGAGTGTTTGCATGTCGGAGCAACCTAAAGCAAAGTTGTAGCAAATTTTATATGGAACAAACTTTGTTTAGAGGTCAAGTCATGAAAATGTGTGGAACAGTCTCAAACATGGCCTACAAGTCAGAATTGAGGCTGATTCTACACTTAGAAATTTTCTAAGTCCAAGGGCTAATTTCCAGTTTTACAGGATCGACTTTGGCTTGATTTTACTCTCTATCCTTTGTGAATTAGGCTTTGATCTCTAAAGGAGTTTCGTAGCTGGTACATAGTACTTCAACTTTTGTTTAGGAGGTTTGCGCTAATGACCTAAGAATTCGGAAATCAATCAGCTCCAAATCGCGCTGTCAGACGTTGGTGAAGCGACTGAATCAGAGCTACAGTGCTTCGGCCATTCAAGTCGTGGCCGACCGCCGTCTGGCCGAGCGCGCCAAGTGGAGGTCGTACGCCGGCGTTGGCCCTGCGGGTCAGGCCATCGCGGCCACGACGACGCCACGTGCCCCTCAGCTCACCTATTTGCTTCGCCGTGCGCGTCTGGCCTCGTCAGTCCACGCCGAACCGAGCGTAGCGCCGCTCCGCCGTTGCCGAGCAAGCCGCACCGTCGCCCAGCTCTTTCGCCGCCGTGAAAACGCCGCTTCCAGCTAGCCCACGACTCCATCTTCTTCCTCCAGAGCTCGTCCACCTCACCACTGAGCCAGAGAGTCGAGGTAGCCACCGTTCTTCTTCTTCTCCGCAGCGCTCCTCCATTGCCGCCGGAGTCGGAGGTGAGCCCGCCGTGGCCAACCACCACCGGAGCTCTCTCCCTCCTTTCTCTCCCTTCCCTCAGTTTCCCTACGAACTCCTGATGCTAACGCCAGGCTTAGGTCGGACCGCCATGGCCTGAGTTAGCCGGCGTACCTCGCGCAGCGCCGCCGCAACCACCATTGCCGCCGGCGACCTCCTCCTCTATAGCTAGGGGGTCCGTTTTCTACTCCCGTCGGTTCAGGACAACGTGCTGAGCACGTTGGTGCCACCCCCTTCGTCGGACTCCTCGCCGTCGTTGAGCGGTGGTCGGTCAACGACCTCCCCTGCTTCGGCTGCGACTGACCGGTGGGTCCATTGACCCCGCGGGACCCGCCTGTCAATAGCTCATAGAATTTTTGAATTGATTTTAAATGCAGTTTTGTTATGCTATTTTGTGATTTTTGTATCTCCAAAGTGGTAGATCCAAATGGAGTGAGGCAAATTTTGGTAGAATCACAATGAAGTGTAGTATTTAAGAAAAATAGGACATGAGCACATGTTGTAGAAATTTTTGATGAATTAAATAGGAACTTGAAATGTGTTTTTAAATACATGCAAACTTGTTTAAATTATATCTGGAGTTCCTGTGCTCCAAAAATTATGAAATTTTGTGGATGAGCTATTCTTGATAAGTAGAATCTCTGGTAAAAATTTTAGAATTATTGCATGTATGGTTTTTGAGTTATAGATTTTTCTTTTATCATTGGTTAATATTTGTGTGAATTTTTGTAAATTATCTAGGAATCCTATGACCCTGAAATTTAGTGGGTAGCATCCTAGTACCTTAAGTATGCTAGGAAAAATATGAAATCTGTTGCTTGACACTTTTCACTAAGGTTTCCTATTTATGCCATTTTAAGCCTTTATGCCTTGTCATTTTTGTGTAGGATGAGATACTTGTTCAATTGATGTGAAATTTATGTAGTAGCCTCTTGGAGACATGTATAAGCTACTGTAATTTTTGTGGAATTTTATGTACACTTTGGATATGTGTTTATTATTTAACCTCAGTATCTAAATAAATTATTAAAGGCATGAGAATAATTTATTTAGGAATGGACACTATGTTTTCTGGTGTTCTTTCAACATGTATGATGAGTTAGTAAAGTTGGTCTTGCCCGTTTGTATGTTTACAACGTAAGTTAATAATTATTTCTTGCGTTGTGTCTTTCCGGATAATTCTGGGAACTTTATAAAGTTCACCATTATAATTTGGGTTTCTGGGAATGTGGTCAATAACAAAGTTGTAGGAAACTTGTTTATATAGCTTGTGTTAAAATTTCAAGGCATTTGGCCTAGTAGTTTGAGAGTTATGTCAGTTGGAAGACATCACTCCCAACTGCCTGCTCTCTGGAATCCACGGATAGTTTTGCAAGATCAGTCTGTTTGACCTAGTTCGAGTTTGAATTAGACTTTGGTAATTAAACAAAAGTTGTAGATAATTTTATAAGCTTTCCAGAAAGTCTGAAATCAGGGTATTTGGATCTGTAGAACTCTAGTTATGGATCAAACTTGTTGCTGCTATTTGCAGCCTGAAAACGTTGAGTGCAAAGTGAATGACTTGTTTGCTTTATATGAGTTGATGTGATGATTTAGATGATAGGCTAATTAAGATAAATTGTTAGTTGCAGGTGCTAGACCTCTTACTGAAGATGAACAACTTTATCTTAGGTTATTAGAACTTGGTGAGTGTGCCGTTCTTGTTTTCTAATAAAGATATGCAACTACTCGATAAAATAGATGTAAAGCTTGTATTATCATATTGTTCATGCGTCCATTCATACATGGCTGTACATTTCATCATCATATTCCATCTCTTGTGCATGCATGATTCTTATACTATGCATATGCATGCAATAGGTGTTCCGGAGGGAGTAACGCTTCTGGATTCGAGCCAGTACTTCCGGAGGAGCAGCAGCAAGCTCAGGAGCAGGAGGTGCAGACACCCGAAGAAGGAGCCTGCGAAGAAGTTCTTGAGTGCCCCGATCACCAACCTTCCTCTTTTCTAAAAGGCAAGCCCCGGAGCATTCTAAGTCTCCCATGTTTTTACAAATATCTTGAGTATCTTTTATTGTTGATGATGCATTAAGTATAGGAATCGGTTGGAACCAATTGTTGCATTAAATCCTTACCTTGTCCAGATAAAATCCTATGAATCCTAATTAAGTGTAGGATAGAATGATGCTTAGCTATGCTTAGACTGGTAGAAGTCGGGTGATTTCCTATCACCTGCGAGATGTAGGATGAGCTCTGGTCACGGTTGGATATAATTGCTATCATGAAAAAGAACCATGTGTTAATATTGAAAAGAGACCGGACGGGATGACGGTAGTGCAGCAACAAGGCATGGAGGTCTTAGGTGTGAATCTATCCCCGTCTGTGTCGTTTAAGGACCGATTCGCTGTACGTCCTCATGTCATGTTGAACGCATGCCTATCACTTAGTTGGCCGGATAACTCGTTCCGACCGTGAAGCCGAGTAGCTCAATTCAGGCCGGAAGACCGAGAAGTGAAAGTGCGCACCCTGTAGGTAGTAAGGATGTGCGAGGAGCTATTGGCGTAAGTCCGAGGTGAGATTGACCACCTGGTAGAGTGGACTCCCTGAGGGTGCGGCGCTGCTTGGAGCCGCGATTCCTGAGATGTACCAAAGGTGACCTAAGGCTGCCTTCGCGCGGTATGCCTGGGTTTGTGTTAGGAATACCCCTCCAGCTGGATAGGAATCGATTCGAATCGCCGTCTCTCCCGGATAGTGAGAACTTGACTGAGCAGCGGCAACGTAGGTTCACTAAATGTAAAGATATGGTTAAATGATGATGATCATGAGGAGGATGATAATGATGAGCCATGAAATACCTGATATGGTTATTATTGTTTGCAACTAAATCAAATGATTGATTAGTACAGGTGCTAATATAGATGGTAGGAAATGGATAAAAGTCACTGCTAGTCCAGGTGAATAATGCTAATGGTTACTCAAGCTTTTATGCAAAAAGGTTGTCCAGCAAGATCCAGTGATAAAGCCTTGCATACTCCTTGGTGTCATTTATTTTTGGTTTATGACGGATAAGTCTAGCTGAGTACATTCTCGTACTCAGGGTTTATTCCCTCTTGTTGCAGATGACGTGCTCTATAATGGCTACTGCAAGTATTGTCTCCACCCTACGGGGGATGAAGACTAGATCATGGGCATGATCATCTATGTTATCTTATCTTCTTCGCTTTTGGCTTTGATATGACTATGGTGTTTGGCTTGTATTTGAACTAAGTGTGTATGATGGTCTCAAACTACTTTGCTTCCGCTATTTGTGAACTCGTTTTGTAATAACTATGTGTACTCTAATGTATGAGGTACTTGCGAACTACTTGTGAAATGGATGTAACATGTGGCTTGTTATGTTGAATTACTGTGATCTTGGTTGTATGCAAGTTGGTTTGAAATCCTTCGTGGTTTCAGTTGACTACCGGGTTTATATGGGTTCAAGTATGACGGTTTGATCACTCCGTGATTGCTTTCGTACTTGTGCTCTTATAAATTGGTCGGTTCATTACATACATTGGTATCGAGCTAGATTCAACATTAAACATGTCACATGTGTATTTAAAACAAAGGTTTTTGTTTGCGAAAATCAGTTTTTACAACTTATAGCTACTTATATATAGGTGTGTTCAAATCTGAAATTTTACTTAAGAGTGCCGGTTGTCATATCCTCTATGCCCAAATAAGGACTTTTAGGTGGCTTATTTAAGTAATGACTCTTGGGGGGGTAATTGCTTGCATTTTATTTAATTGCCTCTACTCACGTGCTATTGTATGGATGCCATTCGCTTGGGTGGTAATGTATGGATCAATTGCCTCTCGCCTAGGTAAGTGTGAGTTATGAGAGCATGACCGTCCAACCGCTGTCGGTCTAGGGGAGAGTTAGTTATAGTTCTCGGAATATTTACATGTTACGCACATGTATATATGAAGGTACTTAATTGTGGGTACATCTATCGGGTAGCTTTGGATACCAAAGTATGTACATAGGGGATGTATATATGGAGCGTATCTTAGTTTACTGCTTTCATTGTATGCTTATTTATCTCTTGAGGGATGGGCTACAATGAATTTGTCTGCAGGTACACTAACAACGCAACATGTAGCTCGACTAGATACGTATATGAGGGAACGTATGTATGCCACCGTCTATGTCGCTACAATTCTAAAATTTTCTTAACATTCGTGAGAACGTCTTTTAATGTGCATGCATCATGTTCACTTATGCCATTACATTTTGCATCACTCCTCCCTTATCTTAATTATTCCATTCTATATTCTCATCCTCAGAAGATAATCCTCTCACACCCAAATTGCAATGCTACTACAAATGGTCATGCAAGACACTACCACCTGTGAGTAGCACATTCCTGCATGTGTTTGGCACCCCAACCCTGTTGTGGAGGGTGCTACGTTTAGTGGGATATGCAGAGCCACCTCGTTATACTTGGATGTAATCCCTGAAACTTGCATGTTGGTCCCATTTGGATGTGAGCTTTAAATAGAAGTCCAGCTTTGAAGTTGACCAAAAATTTGGCATGTGAGCGTATGCATCGCATGAATGTGCGGAGTAAAGTTATGGCGATGTTATGAGGATGAATTATTGTGCCTTTGTTTATTGTATGAAATTAATCTCTCCAATAAGTTCAGTTTGGCATAATTCTACAATTCATCTGCAATGTATCTGACATCGTCCATCATTACTCACAAATGCACTTCTGCAGATGTCGCGCAATCTGCGTTCGGGCCGTGCTGGGGGTAGTGGTGATGATGATCTTCCACCGCCACCATCGCCCACACCGTCTGATCTGTTGGCCATGCTCGTGGAAGGTCAGCGTGTGTTGGGGATGCTATGCGCACCCTGGCCCAGCATCAAGCACCGGGCCGTAATCAACGACGGGGACCAGAGCCCAACCAGTTTAGTGATTTCAAGGAATTCCAAGATACCAAGCCACCCGTCTTCAAGGAAGCTGAAGAGCCGCTCCAAGCAGAAGAGTGGCTAAACACGCTTGAGCACAAGTTCCGCTTGCTCGTGGTGACGGAATGATGAAGGCGGTATGCTTCGCATCGCTTACAAGGACCAGCAGGTATTTGGTGGCGTCATTATAGGTCCACCTTACCAGAGAATGCTCAGGTCACGTGGAACCAATTCCAGGAGGCTTTCAAGAGTCATTATATACCTCCTGGATTGATGGCCATAAAGCACAATGAGTTTATGAAGCTGGTGCAAGGCACCAAAACACTCACTGAATATCTTCATGCATTCAACCATCTGGCAAGGTATGCTCCAGAGTTTGTTGATTCCAAAGCAAAGAGGATTGCTAGCTTTAAGAGAGGGCTTAGTCCCAAACTGATGAAGTCCATGGGGAACAATAAGAGTGCCACTTTTAATGAGTTTGTAAGTGATGCTCTTACCCAAGAGAATAATAATAATGTCTATGCTGCTTCCAAAAATCGCAAGAGGGCCTTTGAAGCAAGTGTCTCTCAGGCTAAAGCTCCAGTAGCAAAGACTCAGTTTCGCCCACCGACTACAGCCATTAGGTACCGGCCGCCATAGCAGAAGAATCAGGTAAAGACTGGTTTCAAGAAGGCATTTACTGTACCTCTTCCAAAGGGCATCACCGGACCAGGGAATTCTTTTGTTCCACCAGCAAACAGGCCATGCTGGAATTGTGGCAGGACAGGTCATTGGTCCAAGAATTGTCCTTATCCTCAGAAGAACAATCAGAAGCAGGGGAATTCTAGTGCTCGTCAAGGGCATGTTAACTACACCAATGTGACAGAGATACCCTCAGGAGAGGTGGTTACTACGGGTAAGTTTCTTGTGAATCACCATCCGGTAGTTGTACTATTTGATTCTGGTGCTTCGCATTCATTTATGAGTCCAGCTTTTGCATCAAAATACAATCAGAAGGTAATTACAGTATCCATGGGTAGTTATTGCATTAGTGTAGCTGGAAGTAATATTTTGACCAATCAAATAGTGCTGGGGGTGAGTATCGAAATAGAGGGACGAGTGTTTATGGCCGATGTGGTAGTTCTACCAGGATTAGGGATAGATGTAATCTTGGGAATGAAGTAGATGAGCGGTCATGGAGTGCTCATTGATACTTCCACTAGGGTCGTTATGTTGAGGGATCCTATCAGCAAGGAAGCCTTCCTTGTGTCACTTCCCAGAGAGCTAGAACTCCACAACACTGCTAATGCTATCCAGACCCCGAGAATTGAGGACGTCACAGTAGTGTGTGAATTTTCAAATGTATTTCCTAAAGATCTACCTGGTTTACCGCCAGATCGAGATATAGAATTCAAGATCGAGTTAGTGCCGGGCACTTCACCTATTTCTAGAAGGCCTTATAGGATGCCGCCTAATGAGTTAGCAGAGCTTAAAGTGCAGTTACAAGATCTGTTAGAGAAAGGTCTTATCTGACCTAGTGCTTCTCCCTGGAGTTGTCCTGCTATATTTGTGAAGAAGAGGGACAAGTCATTGCGCATGTGTGTGGATTATTGTCCACTCAATGCTGTCACAATCAAGAACAAGTATCCACTGCCCCGTATTGATATCTTGTTTGATCAATTGTCTAAGGCAAAGGTATTCTCCAAAATTGATTTGAGATCTGGTTATCATCAGATAAAGATTAGACCGGAGGATGTGCCTAAGACCGCTTTCTCCACCAGATATGGGTTGTATGAGTATCTGGTTATGTCTTTTGGTTTGACCAATGCTCCTGCATACTTTGTATATCTGATGAATTCGGTATTCATGGAGGAACTGGACAAATTTGTAGTTGTCTTCATTGATGACATCTTGATCTTTTATGTAAATGCTGAAGAACATGTCGAGCATCTGAGAGTTGTTTTATCTAGGCTACGGGAACATAAGCTTTATGCCAAGTTCAGTAAATGTGAGTTTTGGCTTAAGAAAGTACCTTTCTTGGGTCCTGTGTTGTCCGATGAAGGGATTTCGATTGATCCGTCTAAGGTGCAAGAAGTTATGGTTTGGAAGGCACCAACTTCAGTGCATGAGGTTAGAAGTTTCCTTGGTTTGGCTGGATATTATCGTCGATTCATCCCAGACTTCTCTAAGGTAGCCAAGCCCATGACCAGTTACTTCAAAAGATGTAAAGTTTGTTTGGAATCCAGTGTGAGAGACTTTTTGCACTTTGAGGACCTTGTTGACATCAGCTCTGTGTTGGCACAACCGGATATCGAGAAACCTTTTGATGTGTTTTGTGATGCATCAAAAACGGTTTAGGATGTGTCTTTATGCGGGAAGGTCGAGTTATCGCATATGCCTCACGTCGCCTAAGGAAGCACGAAGCTAATTATCCAACTCATGATCTTGAGTTAGTCTGCGGTTGTTCATGCTTTGAAGATTTGGAGGCATTACCCGCTTCGTAACGTGTGTCATATCTATACCGATCATAAAAGTCTCAAGTATATCTTCACTCAACCGAATTGAACATGAGATGCGAAGATGGCTAGAGTTGATTAAAGATTATAACTTAGAAGTTCATTATCATCCGGTAAAGCAAATGTTGTTGCGATGCTTTGAGTAGGAAATCTCACCGTAATTCTCTCTTGGAAGCAGATTATCATTTGGCATGATCTATTACATCCTGCTATGTTGCACAAGATACCCTTAGTTGCTCTCTAGAAAGTAAAATCATCGAGCTTGAAAAACCGATGTGGGTGTGTTCCACATCAAAAGAAAGATGAAGGAACAGGAGACAAAACACTTTCGCATTGATGAGAAGGGTGTTCTATGGTTTAAGGCCGACTTGTAGTACCAAGGACAAAGAGCTTAGAAACCAAATCTTAGAAGAAGCTCACTCCTCCAAGTTATCTATCCACCCGGAAGTAGCAAAATGTATCAAGATTTGAAATCTCGATTTTGGTGGACCAAGATGAAGAAAGAAATCACAGCCTATGTGGCAAGGTGTGACAATTGTTGTAGAGTCAAAGCAATTCACATGAAGCCTCGCTTGGACCTCTCCAACCATTGTCTATACCTAGATGGAAATGGGAAGAGATTAGTATGGATTTTATTGTTGAACTTCCCCTACCCAAAAGAATTTTAATTCCATATGGGTAATAGTGGATCGCTTAACAAAGTCTGCTCATTTCATACCGCTTAGAGTTGACTATCGACCAAGTGACTATGCTGAGTTATATTTTAATCAGATAGTACGTCTCCATGGTGTTCCTCGAACCATTGTATCTGACAGAGGACCTCAGTTCACCGCTCGTTTTTGGGAACATTTGCACAAGATGATAGGGACCAACTTAGTTAGAAGTTCTGCTTATCATCCACAAACCTCCGGACAGACGGAGCGAGTGAATCAAATAGTGGAAGACATGTTGAGAGCTTGTGTCATATCATCCAAAGGTTCGTGGGATAAGTGGTTACCCTTGGCTGAATTTTCCTATAATAATAGTTATCAAGAAAGCATCAAGATGGCCCCGTTTGAAGCATTGTATGGTCACAAGTGTAGAACTCCTTTGAACTGGGTTGAATCTGGAGAAAGGAGATACTACGCATTGATTTCGTCGAAGAGGCAGAACAACAAGTCCATACTATCCAGAAACATATGAAAGCAGCTCAAGCTAGGCAGAAAAGCTATGCGGATAAGAGAAGGAAGCCTATTGAGTTTGAAGTAGGTGATCACGTTTATCTGAAAGTGTCACCTATGAAAGGAGTGCAATGATTCGAGTTAAGAGGAAGCTTGCACCTAGGTATGTAGGCCCATATCCGATCATAGAGAAGAGTGGGAATGTAGCTTATAAGATAGAGTTACCTTACGAGATGAGAGCTATCTTTAATGTTTTTCATGTCTCTCAATTGAAGAAATGTCTTCGTGTTCCCAAAGAAAGAGTTGCACTTAGAAATATCAAGTTGAAATCAGATCTATCCTATGAAGAAAGGCCAAAGGCGGATTATCGACACAAGAGAAAGAGTAACCCGAACCGTGTGTGGTTAAGTTCTACAAGGTTATGTGGAGTAACCAAGGTAGTGAGAGCGATGCAACGTGGGAACGAGAAGATTATTTGAAGGATGTATACCCTACCTTTTATTCAAAATGGTACGCTTTTCAAATCTCGGGCGAGATTTTTATATAAATAAATAACACCCCAGTGTTATGGTTGCACTAAAACACTTGCATCGCATGAGCATGTGTATCATCATCTCATTCATAAGCATCATTCTTTCATGCATAAGCATTTCTATATGAAACATTGCTATGAAACATGTGAAACATGCTATTGTTCTTTTAAGCTTCATTGTATGTATGCTTTATGATCATGTGTGATTGAGTGCAAGTGATGAATGTGGGTAACTAAAATACCTTAGCTACACTTAGAATGTCATTAGGAACAATGTTCATGTTAACCATGTTGCCTAATTATGATTTCAAGTAATGGTTTGACTTGTATTGACCCTAGGACTCTTTTGTTTAACTGTTTAAAAAGTATGACTTAGAGTGTTTGCATGTCGGAGCAACCTAAAGCAAAGTTGTAGCAAATTTTATATGGAACAAACTTTGTTTAGAGGTCAAGTCATGAAAATGTGTGGAACAGTCTCAAACATGGCCCACAAGTCAGAATTGGGGCTGATTCTACACTTAGAAATTTTCTAAGTCCAAGGGCTAATTTCCAGTTTTACAGGATCGACTTTGGCTTGATTTTACTCTCTATCCTTTGTGAATTAGGCTTTGATCTCTAAAGGAGTTTCGTAGCTGGTACATAGTACTTCAACTTTTGTTTAGGAGGTTTGCGCTAATGACCTAAGGATTCGGAAATCAATCAGCTCCAAATCGCGCTTGTCAGACGTTGGTGAAGCGAATCAAATCGCGAGCTACAGATGTGCTTCGCCGTTTCAAGTCGTGGTGGCCGGCCGCCGCCCACCGTCGCCGCGCGCTGTAAGTGGAGGTCGTCTGGCGCCATTTTATTCCTGCAGGTCAAGCCATCGCCAGCGCCACGACGACGCCACGCGCCCCCTCACTCACCTATTTGCTTCTCTCTCAATTTCCTGTCTCGCTCGTCGATCCGCCAACGAGCGAAGCGCGGCGCCATCCGCCGCCGCTTGCCGAGCAAGCCGCACCGTCGCCCAGCTCTTTCGCCGCCGTGAAAATGCCGCTTCCAGCTAGCCCACGACTCCATCTTCTTCCTCTAGAGCTCGTCCACCTCACCACTGAGCCAGAGAGTCGAGGTAGCCACCGTTCTTCTTCTTCTCCGCAGCGCTCCTCCATTGCCGCCGGAGTCGGAGGTGAGCCCGCCGCCACCAACCACCACCGGAGCTCTTGCTCCTCCTTTCTCCACCATCCCTCTACCGCCCCTCACCTCTAGTAGAGCCTCCTGATGCTGATGGCTCAGGCTTAGGTCGGACCGCCATGGCTCGAAAGTTAGCCGGGAGATCGAGCTCAAGCGCCAGTAGCACCGAGGCTTCCCATTCCACCATTCTTCCGGATAGCTTCCTCCTCCTCATAGCTAGCTTGGGAGGACAATGACTCCCTAGCTAGCTCGACAACGTCTTTGAAACACGTTGGTGCCACCCCGCCATCCTCGGACTCCTCTAGCTTAGGATGTTGAAATCGTCGGTGGCCAATCAACGCGATCCCCGGAGGTTCCCTCCTCGTCGCCGGTGAAGTCGCCGGGTGGGTCCATTGACCCCAGCGCCGTCGCGGGACCCCCCTCCTGAGTCACATAATAGCTCATAGAATTTTGAATTGATTTTAAATGCTCATTTATTCAGTTATGCTATTTTGTGATTTTTGTATCTCTAAAGTGGTAGATCCAAATGGTGTGAGGCAAATTTTGGTAGAATCACAATGAAGTGTAGTATTTAAGAAAAATAGGACATGAGCACATGTTGTAGAAATTTTTGATGAATTAAATAGGAACTTGAAATGTGTTTTTAAATACATGCAAACTTGTTTAAATTATATCTGAGTTCCTGTGCTCCAAAAATTATGAAATTTTGTGGATGAGCTATTCTTGATAAGTAGAATCTCTGGTAAAAATTTTAGAATTATTGCATGTATGGTTTTTGAGTTATAGATTTTCTCTTTATCATTGGTTAATATTTGTGTGAATTTTTGTAAATTATCTAGGAATCCTATGACCCTGAAATTTGGTGGGTAGCATCCTAGTACCTTCAGTATACTAGAAAAAATATGAAATCTGTTGCTTGACACTTTTCACTAAGGTTTTCTATTTATGCCATTTTAAGCCTTTATGCCTTGTCATTTTTGTGTAGGATGAGATACTTGTTCAATTGATGTGAAATTTATGTAGTAGCCTCTTGGAGACATGTATAAGCTACTGTAATTTTTGTGGAATTTTATGTACACTTTGGATATGTGTTTATTATTTAACCTCAGTATCTAAATAAATTATTAAAGGCATGAGAATAATTTATTTAGGAATGGACACTATGTTTTCTGGTGTTCTTTCAACATGTATGATGAGTTAGTAAAGTTGGTCTTGCCCGTTTGTATGTTTACAACGTAAGTTAATAATTATTTCTTGCGTTGTGTCTTTCCGGATAATTCTGGGAACTTTATAAAGTTCACCATTATAATTTGGGTTTCTGGGAATGTGGTCAATAACAAAGTTGTAGGAAACTTGTTTATATAGCTTGTGTTAAAATTTCAAGGCATTTGGCCTAGTAGTTTGAGAGTTATGTCAGTTGGAAGACATCACTCCCAACTGCCTGCTCTCTGGAATCCACGGATAGTTTTGCAAGATCAGTCTGTTTGACCTAGTTCGAGTTTGAATTAGACTTTGGTAATTAAACAAAAGTTGTAGATAATTTTATAAGCTTTCCAGAAAGTCTGAAATCAGGGTATTTGGATCTGTAGAACTCTAGTTATGGATCAAACTTGTTGCTGCTATTTGCAGCCTGAAAACGGTTGAGTGCAGTGAATGACTTGTTTGCTTTATATGAGTTGATGTGATGATTTAGATGATAGGCTAATTAAGATAAATTGTTAGTTGCAGGTGCTAGACCTCTTACTGAAGATGAACAACTTTATCTTAGGTTATTAGAACTTGGTGAGTGTGCCGTTCTTGTTTTCTAATAAAGATATGCAACTACTCGATAAAATAGATGTAAAGCTTGTATTATCATATTGTTCATGCGTCCATTCATACATGGCTGTACATTTCATCATCATATTCCATCTCTTGTGCATGCATGATTCTTATACTATGCATATGCATGCAATAGGTGTTCCGGAGGGAGTAACGCTTCTGGATTCGAGCCAGTACTTCCGGAGGAGCAGCAGCAAGCTCAGGAGCAGGAGGTGCAGACACCCGAAGAAGGAGCCTGCGAAGAAGTTCTTGAGTGCCCCGATCACCAACCTTCCTCTTTTCTAAAAGGCAAGCCCCGGAGCATTCTAAGTCTCCCATGTTTTTACAAATATCTTGAGTATCTTTTATTGTTGATGATGCATTAAGTATAGGAATCGGTTGGAACCAATTGTTGCATTAAATCCTTACCTTGTCCAGATAAAATCCTATGAATCCTAATTAAGTGTAGGATAGAATGATGCTTAGCTATGCTTAGACTGGTAGAAGTCGGGTGATTTCCTATCACCTGCGAGATGTAGGATGAGCTCTGGTCACGGTTGGATATAATTGCTATCATGAAAAAGAACCATGTGTTAATATTGAAAAGAGATCGGACGAGATGACGGTAGTGCAGCAACAAGGCATGGAGGTCTTAGGTGTGAATCTATCCCCGTCTGTGTCGTTTAAGGACCGATTCGCTGTACGTCCTCATGTCATGTTGAACGCATGCCTATCACTTAGTTGGCCGGATAACTCGTTCCGACCGCGAAACCGAGTAGCTCAACTCAGGCCGGAAGACCGAGAAGTGAAAGTGCGCACCCTGCAGGTAGTAAGGATGTGCGAGGAGCTATTGGCGTAAGTCCGAGGTGAGATTGACCACCTGGCAGAGTGGACTCCCTGAGGGTGCGGCGCTGCTTGGAGCCGCGATTCCTGAGATGTACCAAAGGTGACCTAAGGCTGCCTTCGCGCGGTATGCCTGGGTTTGTGTTAGGAATACCCCTCCAGCTGGATAGGAATCGATTCGAATCGCCGTCTCTCCCGGATAGTGAGAACTTGACTGAGCAGCGGCAACGTAGATTCACTAAATGTAAAGATATGGTTAAATGATGATGATCATGAGGAGGATGATAATGATGAGCCATGAAATACCTGATATGGTTATTATTGTTTGCAACTAAATCAAATGATTGATTAGTACAAGTGCTAATATAGATGGTAGGAAATGGATAAAAGTCACTGCTAGTCCAGGTGAATAATGCTAATGGTTACTCAAGCTTTTATGCAAAAAGGTTGTCCAAAGAAGATCCAACCGATAAAGCCTTGCATACTCCTTGGTGTCATTTATTTTTGGTTTATGACGGATAAGTCTAGCTGAGTACATTCTCGTACTCAGGGTTTATTCCCTCTTGTTGCAGATGACGTGCTCTATAATGGCTCATCGCAAGTATTGTCTCCACCTCTACGGGGATGAAGACTAGATCATGGGCATGATCATCTATGTTATCTTATCTTACTGCTTTTGCTGGATATGACTATGGTGCTGGCTTGTATTTGAACTAAGTGTGTGATGGTCTCAAACTACTTTGCTTCCGCTATTTGTGAACTCGTTTTGTAATAACTATGTGTACTCTGATGTATGAGGTACTTGCGAACTACTTGTGAAATGGATGTAACATGTGGCTTGTTATGTTGAATTACTGTGATCTTGGTTGTATGCAAGTTGGTTTGAAATCCTTCGTGGTTTCAGTTGACTACCGGGTTTATATGGGTTCAAGTATGACGGTTTGATCACTCCGGTGATTGCTTTCGTACTTGTGCTCTTATAAATTGGTCGGTTCTGTTACAGCTGGTATCAGAGCTAGATTCAACATTAAACATGTCACATGTGTATTTAAAACAAAGGTTTTTGTTTGCGAAAATCAGTTTTTACAACTTATAGCTACTTATATATAGGTGTGTTCAAATCTGAAATTTTACTTAAGAGTGCCGGTTGTCATATCCTCTATGCCCAAATAAGGACTTTTAGGTGGCTTATTTAAGTAATGACTCTTGGGGGGGGGGTAATTGCTTGCATTTTATTTCGTCGTCTATACGGCGTGCTATTGTATGGATGCCATTCGCTTGGGTGGTAATGTATGGATCAATTGCCTCTACGCCTAGGTAAGTGTGAGTTATGAGAGCATGACCGTCCAACTGTCGGTCTAGGGGAGAGTTAGTTATGGTTACTGGAATATTTACATGTTACGCACATGTATATATGAAGGTACTTAATTGTGGGTACATCTATCGGGTAGCTTTGGATACCAAAGTATGTACATAGGGGATGTATATATGGAGCGTATCTTAGTTTACTGCTTTCATTGTATGCTTATTTATCTCTTGAGGGATGGGCTACAATGAATTTGTCTGCAGGTACACTAACAACACAACATGTAGCTCGACTAGATACGTATATGAGGGAACGTATGTATGCCACCGCTATGTCGCTGTACAATTCTAAAATTTTCTTAACATTCATGAGAACGCATCTGAATGTGCATGCATCATGTTCACTTATGCCATTACATTTTGCATCACTCCTCCCTTATCTTAATTATTCCATTCTATATTCTCATCCTATAAGATAATCCTCTCACACCCAAATTGCAATGCTACTACAAATGGTCTGCATCAAGACTACCACCTGTGGAGTAGCACATTCCTCAAGATGTGTTTGGCACCCCAACCTCATTGTGGAGGGTGCTACGTTTAGTGGGATATGCAGAGCCACCTCGTTATACTTGGATGTAATCCCTGAAACTTGCATGTTGGTCCCATTTGGATGTGAGCTTTAAATAGAAGTCCAGCTTTGAAGTTGACCAAAAATTTGGCATGTGAGCGTATGCATCGCATGAATGTGCGGAGTAAAGTTATGGCGATGTTATGAGGATGAATTATTGTGCCTTTGTTTATTGTATGAAATTAATCTCTCCAATAAGTTCAGTTTGGCATAATTCTACAATTCATCTGCAATGTATCTGACATCGTCCATCATTACTCACAAATGCACTTCTGCAGATGTCGCGCAATCTGCGTTCGGGCCGTGCTGGGGGTAGTGGTGATGATGATCTTCCACCGCCACCATCGCCCACACCGTCTGATCTGTTGGCCATGCTCGTGGAAGGTCAGCGTGTGTTGGGGGATGCTATGCGTACCCTGGCCCAGCATCAAGCACCGGGCCGTAATCAACGACGGGGACCAGAGCCCAACCAGTTTAGTGATTTCAAGGAATTCCAAGATACCAAGCCACCCGTCTTCAAGGAAGCTGAAGAGCCGCTCCAAGCAGAAGAGTGGCTAAACACGCTTGAGCACAAGTTCCGTTTGCTCAGGGTGACGGAACAGATGAAGGCGAAGTATGCTTCGCATCAGTTACAAGGACCAGCAGGTATTTGGTGGCGTCATTATAGGTCCACCTTACCAGAGAATGCTCAGGTCACGTGGAACCAATTCTAGGAGGCTTTCAAGAGTCATTATATACCTCCTGGATTGATGGCCATAAAGCACAATGAGTTTATGAAGCTGGTGCAAGGCACCAAAACACTCACTGAATATCTTCATGCATTCAACCATCTGGCAAGGTATGCTCCAGAGTTTGTTGATTCCAAAGCAAAGAGGATTGCTAGCTTTAAGAGAGGGCTTAGTCCCAAACTGATGAAGTCCATGGGGAACAATAAGAGTGCCACTTTTAATGAGTTTGTAAGTGATGCTCTTACCCAAGAGAATAATAATAATGTCTATGCTGCTTCCAAAAATCGCAAGAGGGCCTTTGAAGCAAGTGTCTCTCAGGCTAAAGCTCCAGTAGCAAAGACTCGGTTTAAGCCACCGACTACACCATTAGGTACCGCCGCCATAGCAGCGGAAGAATCGTGGTAAAGACCGGTTTCAAGAAGGCATTTATCGTACCTCTTCCAAAGGGCATCACCGGACCAGGGAATTCTTTTGTTCCACCAGCAAACAGGCCATGCTGGAATTGTGGCAGGACAGGTCATTGGTCCAAGAATTGTCCTTATCCTCAGAAGAACAATCAGAAGCAGGGGAATTCTGGTGCTCGTCAAGGGCATGTTAACTACACCAATGTGACAAAGATACCCTCAGGAGAGGTGGTTACTACGGGTAAGTTTCTTGTGAATCACCATCCGGGTAGTTGTACTATTTGATTCTGGTGCTTCGCATTCATTTATGAGTCCAGCTTTTGCATCAAAATACAATCAGAAGGTAATTATAGTATCCACGGGTAGTTATTGCATTAGTGCAGCTGGAAGTAATATTTTGACCAATCAAATAGTGCTGGGGGTGAGTATCGAAATAGAGGGACGAGTGTTTATGGCCGATGTGGTAGTTCTGCCGGGATTAGGGATAGATGTAATCTTGGGAATGAAGTAGATGAGCGGTCATGGAGTGCTCATTGATACTTCCACTAGGGTCGTTATGTTGAGGGATCCTATCAGCAAGGAAGCCTTCCTTGTGTCACTTCCCAGAGAGCTAGAACTCCACAACACTGCTAATGCTATCCAGACCCCGAGAATTGAGGACGTCACAGTAGTGTGTGAATTTTCAAATGTATTTCCTAAAGATCTACCTGGTTTACCGCCAGATCGAGATATAGAATTCAAGATCGAGTTAGTGCCGGGCACTTCACCTATTTCTAGAAGGCCTTATAGGATGCCGCCTAATGAGTTAGCAGAGCTTAAAGTGCAGTTACAAGATCTGTTAGAGAAAGGTCTTATCTGACCTAGTGCTTCTCCCTGGAGTTGTCCTGCTATATTTGTGAAGAAGAGGGACAAGTCATTGCGCATGTGTGTGGATTATTGTCCACTCAATGCTGTCACAATCAAGAACAAGTATCCACTGCCCCGTATTGATATCTTGTTTGATCAATTGTCTAAGGCAAAGGTATTCTCCAAAATTGATTTGAGATCTGGTTATCATCAGATAAAGATTAGACCGGAGGATGTGCCTAAGACCGCTTTCTCCACCAGATATGGGTTGTATGAGTATCTGGTTATGTCTTTTGGTTTGACCAATGCTCCTGCATACTTTGTATATCTGATGAATTCGGTATTCATGGAGGAACTGGACAAATTTGTAGTTGTCTTCATTGATGACATCTTGATCTTTTATGTAAATGCTGAAGAACATGTCGAGCATCTGAGAGTTGTTTTATCTAGGCTACGGAACATAAGCTTTATGCCAAGTTCAGTAAATGTGAGTTTTGGCTTAAGAAAGTACCTTTCTTGGGTCCTGTGTTGTCCGATGAAGGGATTTCGATTGATCCGTCTAAGGTGCAAGAAGTTATGGTTTGGAAGGCACCAACTTCAGTGCATGAGGTTAGAAGTTTCCTTGGTTTGGCTGGATATTATCGTCGATTCATCCCAGACTTCTCTAAGGTAGCCAAGCCCATGACCAGGTTACTTCAAAAAGATGTAAAGTTTGTTTGGAATCCAGAGTGTGAGACTGCTTTTTGCACTTTGAGGACCTTGTTGACATCAGCTCCTGTGTTGGCACAACCGGATATCGAGAAACCTTTTGATGTGTTTTGTGATGCATCAGGTACCGGTTTAGGATGTGTCTTTATGCAGGAAGGTCGAGTTATCGCATATGCCTCACGTCAGCTAAGGAAGCACGAAGCTAATTATCCAACTCATGATCTTGAGTTAGCTGCGGTTGTTCATGCTTTGAAGATTTAGAGGCATTACCTGCTCGGTAACGTGTGTCATATCTATACCGATCATAAAAGTCTCAAGTATATCTTCACTCAACCGGAATTGAACATGAGATAGAGAAGATGGCTAGAGTTGATTAAAGATTATAACTTAGAAGTTCATTATCATCCGGGTAAAGCAAATGTTGTTGCTGATGCTTTGAGTAGGAAATCTCACTGTAATTCTCTCTTGGAAGCAGATTATCATTTGGCGCATCTATTACATCCTGCTATGTTGCACAGTATTACCCTTAGTTGCTCTCTAGAAAGTAAAATCATCGAGCTTCAGAAAACCGATGTGGGTGTGTTCCACATCAAAAGAAAGATGAAGGAACAGGAGACAAAACACTTTCGCATTGATGAGAAGGGTGTTCTATGGTTTAAGGCCAGACTTGTAGTACCGAAGGACAAAGAGCTTAGAAACCAAATCTTAGAAGAAGCTCACTCCTCCAAGTTATCTATCCACCCGGGAAGTAGCAAAATGTATCAAGATTTGAAATCTCGATTTTGGTGGACCAAGATGAAGAAAGAAATCACAGCCTATGTGGCAAGGTGTGACAATTGTTGTAGAGTCAAAGCAATTCACATGAAGCCTGCTGGACCTCTCCAACCATTGTCTATACCTAGATGGAAATGGGAAGAGATTAGTATGGATTTTATTGTTGAACTTCCCCCTACCCAAAAGAATTTTAATTCCATATGGGTAATAGTGGATCGTTTAACAAAGTCTGCTCATTTCATACCAGTTAGAGTTGACTATCGACCAAGTGACTATGCTGAGTTATATTTTAATCAGATAGTACGTCTCCATGGTGTTCCTCGAACCATTGTATCTGACAGAGGACCTCAGTTCACCGCTCGTTTTTGGGAACATTTGCACAAGATGATAGGGACCAACTTAGTTAGAAGTTCTGCTTATCATCCACAAACCTCCGGACAGACGGAGCGAGTGAATCAAATAGTGGAAGACATGTTGAGAGCTTGTGTCATATCATCCAAAGGTTCGTGGGATAAGTGGTTACCCTTGGCTGAATTTTCCTATAATAATAGTTATCAAGAAAGCATCAAGATGGCCCCGTTTGAAGCATTGTATGGTCACAAGTGTAGAACTCCTTTGAACTGGGTTGAATCTGGAGAAAGGAGATACTACGCATTGATTTCGTCGAAGAGGCAGAACAACAAGTCCATACTATCCAGAAACATATGAAAGCAGCTCAAGCTAGGCAGAAAAGCTATGCGGATAAGAGAAGGAAGCCTATTGAGTTTGAAGTAGGTGATCACGTTTATCTGAAAGTGTCACCTATGAAAGGAGTGCAGCGATTCAGAGTTAAGAGGAAGCTTGCACCTAGGTATGTAGGCCCATATCCGATCATAGAGAAGAGTGGGAATGTAGCTTATAAGATAGAGTTACCTTACGAGATGAGAGCTATCTTTAATGTTTTTCATGTCTCTCAATTGAAGAAATGTCTTCGTGTTCCCGAAGAAAGAGTTGCACTTAGAAATATCAAGTTGAAATCAGATCTATCCTATGAAGAAAGGCCAGTGCGGATTATCGACACAAGAGAAAGAGTAACCCGGAACCGTGTGGTTAAGTTCTACAAGGTTATGTGGAGTAACCAAGGTAGTGAGAGCGATGCAACGTGGGAACGAGAAGATTATTTGAAGGATGTATACCCTACCTTTTATTCAAAATGGTACGCTTTTCAAATCTCGGGGCGAGATTTTTATAAGGGGGGGCTGTAACACCCCAGTGTTATGGTTGCACTAAAACACTTGCATCGCATGAGCATGTGTATCATCATCTCATTCATAAGCATCATTCTTTCATGCATAAGCATTTCTATATGAAACATTGCTATGAAACATGTGAAACATGCTATTGTTCTTTTAAGCTTCATTGTATGTATGCTTTATGATCATGTGTGATTGAGTGCAAGTGATGAATGTGGGTAACTAAAATACCTTAGCTACACTTAGAATGTCATTACGAACAATGTTCATGTTAACCATGTTGCCTAATTATGATTTCAAGTAATGGTTTGACTTGTATTGACCCTAGGACTCTTTTGTTTAACTGTTTAAAAAGTATGACTTAGAGTGTTTGCATGTCGGAGCAACCTAAAGCAAAGTTGTAGCAAATTTTATATGGAACAAACTTTGTTTAGAGGTCAAGTCATGAAAATGTGTGGAACAGTCTCAAACATGGCCCACAAGTCAGAATTGAGGCTGATTCTACACTTAGAAATTTTCTAAGTCCAAGGGCTAATTTCCAGTTTTACAGGATCGACTTTGGCTTGATTTTACTCTCTATCCTTTGTGAATTAGGCTTTGATCTCTAAAGGAGTTTCGTAGCTGGTACATAGTACTTCAACTTTTGTTTAGGAGGTTTGCGCTAATGACCTAAGGATTCGGAAATCAATCGGCTCCAAATCGCTACACGAGCGTTGGTGAAGCGGCCCGAATCGAGCTACTGAGGTCTTTCGGCCGTTCAAGTCGTGGGCGCCCACCGTCCCCGCCGCCCCGCCAAGTGGAGGTCGTCGACGCCGGGCGTTAGCCTGCTGGTCAGGCCATCGCTTGCGGCCACGCACGCCACGCCACGCGCCCTCACTCACCTATTTGCTTCTCTCGTGCGCGTCGCCTCGTCGATCCACGCCAAACCGAAGGTGTAAGCCGCTCCCGCCGCTGCCGAGAGCAAGCCGCACTGTCGCCAGCTCTTTTCGCCGCCGCGAAAATTGCTTCCTAGCCTAGCCCACGACTCCATCTTCTTCCTCTAGAGCTCGTCCACCTCACCACCGAGCCAAGAGTCGAGGTAGCCACCGTTCTTCTTCTTCTCCGGCGCTCCTCCATTGCCGCCGGAGTCGGAGGTGAGCCCGCCGTGGCCAACCACCACCGGAGCTCTCTCCTCCTTTCTCTCCCTTCCCTCGGTTTCCCTCTCTTGTAGAACTCCTGATGCTAACGCCAGATGGCTTAGGTCGGACCGCCATGGCTCGAAAGTTAGCGAGCTCACCGTGGCCAGCACTTGCCTTCCCCATTCCATTTTTTCTTGCCATTGCGCCATGACCTCCTCCTCTATAGCTAGGGGGTCCGCAATGGAGGCTCCCGTCGCTAGCTCGATCACAACATCTCACCGAGCACGTTGGTGCCACCCTTAGAACCCGCTAGACTCTTAGGATGAGTAGGTAAATGAGCGGTGGCGATCAAGGCAACGACCTCCCACGCCGGGTGAAGTCGCCGTCGCCGACCGGTGGGTCCATTGACCCCAAGGGACCCTCCACAATAGCTCATAGAATTTTTGAATTGATTTTAAATGCGCTTTTAGTTATGCTATTTTGTGATTTTTGTATCTCCAAAGTGGTAGATCCAAATGGAGTGAGGCAAATTTTGGTAGAATCACAATGAAGTGTAGTATTTAAGAAAAATAGGACATGAGCACATGTTGTAGAAATTTTGATGAATTAAATACGAACTTGAAATGTGTTTTAAATACATGCAAACTTGTTTAAATTATATCTGAGTTCCTGTGCTCCAAAAATTATGAAATTTTGTGGATGAGCTATTCTTGATAAGTAGAATCTCTGGTAAAAATTTTAGAATTATTGCATGTATGGTTTTTGAGTTATAGATTTTCTTTTATCATTGGTTAATATTTGTGTGAATTTTGTAAATTATCTAGGAATCCTATGACCCTGAAATTTAGTGGGTAGCATCCTAGTACCTTAAGTATGCTAGGAAAAATATGAAATCTGTTGCTTGACACTTTTCACTAAGGTTTCCTATTTATGCCATTTTAAGCCTTTATGCCTTGTCATTTTTGTGTAGGATGAGATACTTGTTCAATTGATGTGAAATTTATGTAGTAGCCTCTTGGAGACATGTATAAGCTACTGTAATTTTTGTGGAATTTTATGTACACTTTGGATATGTGTTTATTATTTAACCTCAGTATCTAAATAAATTATTAAAGGCATGAGAATAATTTATTTAGGAATGGACACTATGTTTTCTGGTGTTCTTTCAACATGTATGATGAGTTAGTAAAGTTGGTCTTGCCCGTTTGTATGTTTACAACGTAAGTTAATAATTATTTCTTGCGTTGTGTCTTTCCGGATAATTCTGGGAACTTTATAAAGTTCACCATTATAATTTGGGTTTCTGGGAATGTGGTCAATAACAAAGTTGTAGGAAACTTGTTTATATAGCTTGTGTTAAAATTTCAAGGCATTTGGCCTAGTAGTTTGAGAGTTATGTCAGTTGAAGACATCACTCCCAACTGCCTGCTCTCTGGAATCCACGGATAGTTTTGCAAGATCAGTCTGTTTGACCTAGTTCGAGTTTGAATTAGACTTTGGTAATTAAACAAAAGTTGTAGATAATTTTATAAGCTTTCCAGAAAGTCTGAAATCAGGGTATTTGGATCTGTAGAACTCTAGTTATGGATCAAACTTGTTGCTGCTATTTTGCAGCCTGAAAACTGTTGAGTGCAGTGAATGACTTGTTTGCTTTATATGAGTTGATGTGATGATTTAGATGATAGGCTAATTAAGATAAATTGTTAGTTGCAGGTGCTAGACCTCTTACTGAAGATGAACAACTTTATCTTAGGTTATTAGAACTTGGTGAGTGTGCCGTTCTTGTTTTCTAATAAAGATATGCAACTACTCGATAAAATAGATGTAAAGCTTGTATTATCATATTGTTCATGCGTCCATTCATACATGGCTGTACATTTCATCATCATATTCCATCTCTTGTGCATGCATGATTCTTATACTATGCATATGCATGCAATAGGTGTTCCGGAGGGAGTAACGCTTCTGGATTCGAGCCAGTACTTCCGGAGGAGCAGCAGCAAGCTCAGAGCGCGGAGGTGCGAAGACACCAAAGAAGGAGCTCAAAGAAGTTCTTGAGTGCCCGATCACCAACCTTCCTCTTTTCTAAAAGGCAAGCCCTTACATTCTAAGTCTCCCATGTTTTTACAAATATCTTGAGTATCTTTTATTGTTGATGATGCATTAAGTATAGGAATCGGTTGGAACCAATTGTTGCATTAAATCCTTACCTTGTCCGGATAAAATCCTATGAATCCTAATTAAGTGTAGGATAGAATGATGCTTAGCTATGCTTAGACCGGTAGAAGTCGGGTGATTTCCTATCACCGCGAGATGTAGGATGAGCTCTGGTCACGGTTGGATATAATTGCTATCATGAAAAAAAGAACCATGTGTTAATATTGAAAAGAGACCGGACGGGATGACGGTAGTGCAGCAACAAGGCATGGAGGTCTTAGGTGTGAATCTATCCCGTCGTATGGTCGCTTAAGGACCGATTCATTGTGACGTCCTCATGTCATGTTGAACGCATGCCTATCACTTAGTTGGTCGGATAACTCGTTCCGACCGCGGAAGCCGAGTAGCTCAATTCAGTGTCGGAAGACCGAGAAGTGAAAGTCGCACCTCAGAGGTAGTAAGGATGTGCGAGGAGCTATTGGCGTAAGTCCGAGGTGAGATTGACCACCGGGTAGAGTGGACTCCACGAGGGTGCGGCGCTTGGAGCCGCGATTCTGAGATGTACCAAAGGTGACCTAAGGCGCCTTTCAGCGCGGTATGCACGGTTTGTGTTAGGAATACCCCTCCAATTGGATAGGAATCGATTCAATCGCCGTCTCTCCCGGATAGTGAGAACTTGACCGAGCAAATGACAACGTAGGTTCACTAAATGTAAAGATATGGTTAAATGATGATGATCATGAGGAGGATGATAATGATGAGCCATGAAATACCTGATATGGTTATTATTGTTTGCAACTAAATCAAATGATTGATTAGTACAGGTGCTAATATAGATGGTAGGAAATGGATAAAAGTCACTGCTAGTCCAGGTGAATAATGCTAATGGTTACTCAAGCTTTTATGCAAAAAGGTTGTCCAGCAAGATCCAGTGATAAAGCCTTGCATACTCCTTGGTGTCATTTATTTTTGGTTTATGACGGATAAGTCTAGCTGAGTACATTCTCGTACTCAGGGTTTATTCCCTCTTGTTGCAGATGACGTGCTCTATAATGGCTACTGCAAGTATTGTCTCCACCCTACGGGGGATGAAGACTAGATCATGGGCATGATCATCTATGTTATCTTATCTTACTGCTTTTGCTGGATATGACTATGGTGCTGGCTTGTATTTGAACTAAGTGTGTATGATGGTCTCAAACTACTTTGCTTCCGCTATTTGTGAACTCGTTTTGTAATAACTATGTGTACTCTAATGTATGAGGTACTTGCGAACTACTTGTGAAATGGATGTAACATGTGGCTTGTTATGTTGAATTACTGTGATCTTGGTTGTATGCAAGTTGGTTTGAAATCCTTCGTGGTTTCAGTTGACTACCGGGTTTATATGGGTTCAAGTATGACGGTTTGATCACTCCGGTGATTGCTTTCGTACTTGTGCTCTTATAAATTGGTCGGTTCTGTTACAGCTGGTATCAGAGCTAGATTCAACATTAAACATGTCACATGTGTATTTAAAACAAAGGTTTTTGTTTGCGAAAATCAGTTTTTACAACTTATAGCTACTTATATATAGGTGTGTTCAAATCTGAAATTTTACTTAAGAGTGCCGGTTGTCATATCCTCTATGCCCAAATAAGGACTTTTAGGTGGCTTATTTAAGTAATGACTCTTGGGGGGGGGGGGTAATTGCTTGCATTTTATTTCGTCGTCTATACGGCGTGCTATTGTATGGATGCCATTCGCTTGGGTGGTAATGTATGGATCAATTGCCTCTACGCCTAGGTAAGTGTGAGTTATGAGAGCATGACCGTCCAACTGTCGGTCTAGGGGAGAGTTAGTTATGGTTACTGGAATATTTACATGTTACGCACATGTATATATGAAGGTACTTAATTGTGGGTACATCTATCGGGTAGCTTTGGATACCAAAGTATGTACATAGGGGATGTATATATGGAGCGTATCTTAGTTTACTGCTTTCATTGTATGCTTATTTATCTCTTGAGGGATGGGCTACAATGAATTTGTCTGCAGGTACACTAACAACGCAACATGTAGCTCGACTAGATACGTATATGAGGGAACGTATGTATGCCACCGTCTATGTCGCTACAATTCTAAAATTTTCTTAACATTCGTGAGAACGTACGGAATGTGCATGCATCATGTTCACTTATGCCATTACATTTTTGCATCACTCCCTCCCTTATCTTAATTATTCCATTCTATATTCTCATCCTGTAAGATAATCCTCTCACACCCAAATTGCAATGCTACTACAAATGGCTGCAGCAGCACTACCACCCAGGAGTAGCACATTCCTGCATGTGTTTGGCACCCCAACCCTGTTGTGGAGGGTGCTACGTTTAGTGGGATATGCAGAGCCACCTCGTTATACTTGGATGTAATCCCTGAAACTTGCATGTTGGTCCCATTTGGATGTGAGCTTTAAATAGAAGTCCAGCTTTGAAGTTGACCAAAAATTTGGCATGTGAGCGTATGCATCGCATGAATGTGCGGAGTAAAGTTATGGCGATGTTATGAGGATGAATTATTGTGCCTTTGTTTATTGTATGAAATTAATCTCTCCAATAAGTTCAGTTTGGCATAATTCTACAATTCATCTGCAATGTATCTGACATCGTCCATCATTACTCACAAATGCACTTCTGCAGATGTCGCGCAATCTGCGTTCGGGCCGTGCTGGGGGTAGTGGTGATGATGATCTTCCACCGCCACCATCGCCCACACCGTCTGATCTGTTGGCCATGCTCGTGGAAGGTCAGCGTGTGTTGGGGGATGCTATGCGTACCCTGGCCCAGCATCAAGCACCGGGCCGTAATCAACGACGGGGACCAGAGCCCAACCAGTTTAGTGATTTCAAGGAATTCCAAGATACCAAGCCACCCGTCTTCAAGGAAGCTGAAGAGCCGCTCCAAGCAGAAGAGTGGCTAAACACGCTTGAGCACAAGTTCCGTTTGCTCAGGGTGACGGAACAGATGAAGGCGAAGTATGCTTCGCATCAGTTACAAGGACCAGCAGGTATTTGGTGGCGTCATTATAGGTCCACCTTACCGTAGAATGCTCAGTCACGTGGAACCAATTCCGGGGAGGCTTTCAAGAGTCATTATATACCTCCTGGATTGATGGCCATAAAGCACAATGAGTTTATGAAGTGGTGCAAGGCACCAAAACACTCACCGAATATCTTCATGCATTCAACCATCCGCAAGGTATGCTCCAGTTTTGTTGATTCCAAAGCAAAGAGGATTGCTAGCTTTAAGAGAGGGCTTAGTCCCAAACTGATGAAGTCCATGGGGAACAATAAGAGTGCCACTTTTAATGAGTTTGTAAGTGATGCTCTTACCCAAGAGAATAATAATAATGTCTATGCTGCTTCCAAAAATCGCAAGAGGGCCTTTGAAGCAAGTGTCTCTCAGGCTAAAGCTCCAGTAGCAAAGACTCAGTTTCGCCCACCGACTACAGCCATTAGGTACCGGCCGCCATAGCAGAAGAATCAGGTAAAGACTGGTTTCAAGAAGGCATTTACTGTACCTCTTCCAAAGGGCATCACCGGACCAGGAATTCTTTTGTTCCACCAAAGAAACAGGCCATCTTTGGAATTGTGGCAAGACAGGTCATTGGTCCAAGAATTGTCCTTATCCTCAGAAGAACAATCAGAAGCAGGGGAATTCTGGTGCTCGTCAAGGGCATGTTAACTACACCAATGTGACAGAGATACCCTCAGGAGAGGTGGTTACTACGGGTAAGTTTCTTGTGAATCACCATCCGGTAGTTGTACTATTTGATTCTGGTGCTTCGCATTCATTTATGAGTCCAGCTTTTGCATCAAAATACAATCGAAGGTAATTACAGGTATCCATGGGTAGTTATTGCATTAGTGTAGGCTGGAAGTAATATTTTGACCAATCAAATAGTCTTTGGGGGTGAGTATCGAAATAGAGGGACGAGTGTTTATGGCCGATGTGGTAGTTCTACCAGATTAGGGATAGATGTAATCTTGGGAATGAAGTAGATGAGCGGTCATGGAGTGCTCATTGATACTTCCACTAGGGTCGTTATGTTGAGGGATCCTATCGGCAAGGAAGCCTTCCTTGTGTCACTTCCCGAGAGCTAGAACTCCACAACACTTTGCTAATGCTATCCGCACCCGAGAATTGAGGACGCCACAAGTGGTGTGTGAATTTTCAAATGTATTTCCTAAAGATCTACCCGGTTTACCGCCGGATCGAGATATAGAATTCAAGATCGAGTTAGTGCCGGGGCTTCACCTATTTCTAGAAGGCCTTATAGGATGCCGCCTAATGAGTTAGCGAGCTTAAAGTGCGATTACAAGATCTCATTAGAGAAAGGTCTTATCGACCTAGTGCTTCTCCCAGAGTTGTCCTGCTATATTTGTGAAGAAGAGGGACAAGTCATTGCGCATGTGTGTGGATTATTGTCCACTCAATGCTTTGTCAATCAAGAACAAGTATCCACTTTGCCCGTATTGATATCTTGTTTGATCAATTGTCTAAGGCAAAGGTATTCTCCAAAATTGATTTGAGATCCGGTTATCATCGATAAAAAGATTAGACCGGAGGATGTGCCTAAGACCGCTTTCTCCACCAGATATGGGTTGTATGAGTATCTGGTTATGTCTTTTGGTTTGACCAATGCTCCTGCATACTTTGTATATCTGATGAATTCGGTATTCATGGAGGAACTGGACAAATTTGTAGTTGTCTTCATTGATGACATCTTGATCTTTTATGTAAATGCTGAAGAACATGTCGAGCATCTGAGAGTTGTTTTATCTAGGCTACGGGAACATAAGCTTTATGCCAAGTTCAGTAAATGTGAGTTTTGGCTTAAGAAAGTACCTTTCTTGGGTCCTGTGTTGTCCGATGAAGGGATTTCGATTGATCCGTCTAAGGTGCAAGAAGTTATGGTTTGGAAGGCACCAACTTCAGTGCATGAGGTTAGAAGTTTCCTTGGTTTGGCTGGATATTATCGTCGATTCATCCCAGACTTCTCTAAGGTAGCCAAGCCCATGACCAGGTTACTTCAAAAAGATGTAAAGTTTGTTTGGAATCCAGAGTGTGAGACTGCTTTTTGCACTTTGAGGACCTTGTTGACATCAGCTCCTGTGTTGGCACAACCGGATATCGAGAAACCTTTTGATGTGTTTTGTGATGCATCAGGTACCGGTTTAGGATGTGTCTTTATGCAGGAAGGTCGAGTTATCGCATATGCCTCACGTCAGCTAAGGAAGCACGAAGCTAATTATCCAACTCATGATCTTGAGTTAGCTGCGGTTGTTCATGCTTTGAAGATTTGGAGGCATTACCTGCTCGGTAACGTGTGTCATATCTATACCGATCATAAAAGTCTCAAGTATATCTTCACTCAACCGGAATTGAACATGAGACAGAGAAGATGGCTAGAGTTGATTAAAGATTATAACTTAGAAGTTCATTATCATCCGGGTAAAGCAAATGTTGTTGCTGATGCTTTGAGTAGGAAATCTCACTGTAATTCTCTCTTGGAAGCAGATTATCATTTGGCGCATCTATTACATCCTGCTATGTTGCACAGTATTACCCTTAGTTGCTCTCTAGAAAGTAAAATCATCGAGCTTCAGAAAACCGATGTGGGTGTGTTCCACATCAAAAGAAAGATGAAGGAACAGGAGACAAAACACTTTCGCATTGATGAGAAGGGTGTTCTATGGTTTAAGGCCAGACTTGTAGTACCGAAGGACAAAGAGCTTAGAAACCAAATCTTAGAAGAAGCTCACTCCTCCAAGTTATCTATCCACCCGGGAAGTAGCAAAATGTATCAAGATTTGAAATCTCGATTTTGGTGGACCAAGATGAAGAAAGAAATCACAGCCTATGTGGCAAGGTGTGACAATTGTTGTAGAGTCAAAGCAATTCACATGAAGCCTGCTGGACCTCTCCAACCATTGTCTATACCTAGATGGAAATGGGAAGAGATTAGTATGGATTTTATTGTTGAACTTCCCCCTACCCAAAAGAATTTTAATTCCATATGGGTAATAGTGGATCGTTTAACAAAGTCTGCTCATTTCATACCAGTTAGAGTTGACTATCGACCAAGTGACTATGCTGAGTTATATTTTAATCAGATAGTACGTCTCCATGGTGTTCCTCGAACCATTGTATCTGACAGAGGACCTCAGTTCACCGCTCGTTTTTAGGAACATTTGCACAAGATGATAGGGACCAACTTAGTTAGAAGTTCGCTTATCATCCACAAACCTCCTGGACAGATTTTGAGCGAGTGAATCAAATAGTGGAAGACATGTTGAGAGCTTGTGTCATATCATCCAAAGGTTCGTGGGATAAGTGGTTACCCTTGGCTGAATTTTCCTATAATAATAGTTATCAAGAAAGCATAAAGATGGCCCCGTTTGAAGCATTGTATGGTCACAAGTGTAGAACTCCTTTGAACTGGGTTGAATCGGAGAAAGGAGATACTACGCATTGATTTCGTCGAAGAGGCGTAACAACAAGTCCATACTATCCGAGAAACATATGAAAGCACTCAAGCTAGGCGAAAAGCTATGCGGATAAGAGAAGGAAGCCTATTGAGTTTGAAGTAGGTGATCACGCTTATCCGAAAGTGTCACCTATGAAAGGAGTCTGCAATGATTCGGAGTTAAGAGGAAGCTTGCACCTAGGTATGTAGGCCCATATCCGATCATAGAGAAGAGTGGGATGTAGCTTATAAGATAGAGTTACCTTACGAGATGAGAGCTATCTTTAATGTTTTTCATGTCTCTCAATTGAAGAAATGTCTTCGTGTTCCCGAAGAAAGAGTTGCACTTAGAAATATCAAGTTGAAATCAGATCTATCCTATGAAGAAAGGCCAGTGCGGATTATCGACACAAGAGAAAGAGTAACCCGGAACCGTGTGGTTAAGTTCTACAAGGTTATGTGGAGTAACCAAGGTAGTGAGAGCGATGCAACGTGGGAACGAGAAGATTATTTGAAGGATGTATACCCTACCTTTTATTCAAAATGGTACGCTTTTCAAATCTCTAAGTAGATTTTTATAAGAATGGCTGTAACACCCAGGTGTTATGGTTGCACTAAAACACTTGCATCGCATGAGCATGTGTATCATCATCTCATTCATAAGCATCATTCTTTCATGCATAAGCATTTCTATATGAAACATTGCTATGAAACATGTGAAACATGCTATTGTTCTTTTAAGCTTCATTGTATGTATGCTTTATGATCATGTGTGATTGAGTGCAAGTGATGAATGTGGGTAACTAAAATACCTTAGCTACACTTAGAATGTCATTAGGAACAATGTTCATGTTAACCATGTTGCCTAATTATGATTTCAAGTAATGGTTTGACTTGTATTGACCCTAGGACTCTTTTGTTTGACTGTTTAAAAAGTATGACTTAGAGTGTTTGCATGTCGGAGCAACCTAAAGCAAAGTTGTAGCAAATTTTATATGGAACAAACTTTGTTTAGAGGTCAAGTCATGAAAATGTGTGGAATAGTCTCAAACATGGCCCACAAGTCAGAATTGGGGCTGATTCTACACTTAGAAATTTTCTAAGTCCAAGGGCTAATTTCAGCTTTTGAGATCGACTTTGGCTTGATTTTACTCTCTATCCTTTGTGAATTAGGCTTTGATCTCTAAAGGAGTTTCAGAGCTGGTACATAGTACTTCAACTTTTGTTTAGGAGGTTTGCGCTAATGACCTAAGGATTCGAAATCAATCACCCAAATTGCTTGCTTGTCGGGGCGTTGGTGAAGCGGCCAATCAATCGTCTGACAAAGGCTGCTTCGGCCGTTCAAGTCGTGGCCGACCGCCGTCTGGCCGAGCGCGCCAAGTGGAGGCCGTACGTCGGCGTTGGCCCCGCGGGTCAGGCCATCGCGGCCACGACGACGCCACGTGCCCCTCGGCTCACCTATTTGCTTCGCCGTGCGCGTCTGGCCTCGTCAGTCCACGCCGAACCGAGCGTAGCGCCGCTCCGCCGTTGCCGAGCAAGCCGCACCGTCGCCCAGCTCTTTCGCCGCCGTGAAAACGCCGCTTCCAGCTAGCCCACTATGTTTTCTGGTGTTTTATGTACACTTTGGATATGTGTTTATTATTTAACCTCAGTATCTAAATAAATTATTAAAGGCATGAGAATAATTTATTTAGGAATGTACACTATGTTTTCTGGTGTTCTTTCAACATGTATGATGAGTTAGTAAAGTTGGTCTTGCCCGTTTGTATGTTTACAACGTAAGTTAATAATTATTTCTTGCGTTGTGTCTTTCCGGATAATTCTGGGAACTTTATAAAGTTCACCATTATAATTTGGGTTTCTGGGAATGTGGTCAATAACAAAGTTGTAGGAAACTTGTTTATATAGCTTGTGTTAAAATTTCAAGGCATTTGGCCTAGTAGTTTGAGAGTTATGTCAGTTGGAAGACATCACTCCCAACTGCCTGCTCTCTGAAATCCACGGATAGTTTTGCAAGATCAGTCTGTTTGACCTAGTTAGAGTTTGAATTAGACTTTGGTAATTAAACAAAAGTTGTAGATAATTTTATAAGCTTTCCAGAAAGTCTGAAATCAGGGTATTTGGATCTGTAGAACTCTAGTTATGGATCAAACTTGTTGCTGCTATTTGCAGCCTGAAAACTGTTGAGTGCAGTGAATGACTTGTTTGCTTTATATGAGTTGATGTGATGATTTAGATGCTAGGCTAATTAAGATAAATTGTTAGTTGCAGGTGCTAGACCTCTTACTAAAGATGAACAACTTTATCTTAGGTTATTAGAACTTGGTGAGTGTGCCGTTCTTGTTTTCTAATAAAGATATGCAACTACTCGATAAAATAGATGTAAAGCTTGTATTATCATATTGTTCATGCGTCCATTCATACATGGCTGTACATTTCATCATCATATTCCATCTCTTGTGCATGCATGATTCTTATACTATGCATATGCATGCAATAGGTGTTCGGAGGGCAGTAACGCTTCGGAATTCGAGCCAGATTTCCGGAGGAGCAAAGCAGAAGCTCGGGGAGCGTGAGGTGCAGACACCAAGAAGGAGCCTGCGAAGAGAAGTTCTTGAGTGCCCGATCACCAACCTTCCTCTTTTCTAAAAGGCAAGCCCCGAGCATTCTAAGTCTCCCATGTTTTTACAAATATCTTGAGTATCTTTTATTGTTGATGATGCATTAAGTATAGGAATCGGTTGGAACCAATTGTTGCATTAAATCCTTACCTTGTCCAGATAAAATCCTATGAATCCTAATTAAGTGTAGGATCGAATGATGCTTAGCTATGCTTAGACCGGTAGAAGTCGGGTGATTTCCTATCACCTGCGAGATGTAGGATGAGCTCTGGTCACGGTTGGATATAATTGCTATCATGAAAAAGAACCATGTGTTAATATTGAAAAGAGACCGGACGGGATGACGGTAGTGCAGCAACAAGGCATGGAGGTCTTAGGTGTGAATCTATCCCCGTCTATGTCGTTTAAGGACCGATTCGCTGTACGTCCTCATGTCATGTTGAACGTATGCCTATCACTTAGTTGGTCGGATAACTCGTTCCGACCGCGAAGCCGAGTAGCTCAACTCAGGCCGAAAGACTGAGAAGTGAAAGTGCGCACCCTGGCGGTAGTAAGGATGTGCGAGGAGCTATTGGCGTAAGTTCGAGGTGAGATTGACCACCTGGCATAGTGGACTCCCTGAGGGTGCGGCGCTGCTTGGAGCCGCGATTCCTGAGATGTACCAAAGGTGACCTAAGGCTGCCTTCGCGCGGTATGCCTGGGTTTGTGTTAGGAATACCCCTCCAGCTGGATAGGAATTGATTCGAATCGCCGTCTCTCCCGGATAGTGAGAACTTGACTGAGCAACGACAACGTAGATTCACTAAATGTAAAGATATGGTTAAATGATGATGATCATGAGGAGGATGATAATGATGAGCCATGAAATACCTGATATGGTTATTATTGTTTGCAACTAAATCAAATGATTGATTAGTACAGGTGCTAATATAGATGGTAGGAAATGGATAAAAGTCACTGCTAGTCCAGGTGAATAATGCTAATGGTTACTCAAGTTTTTATGCAAAAAGGTTGTCCAGCAAGATCCAGTGATAAAGCCTTGCATACTCCTTGGTGTCATTTATTTTTGGTTTATGACGGATAAGTCTAGCTGAGTACATTCTCGTACTCAGGGTTTATTCTCTCTTGTTGCAGATGACGTGCTCTATAACAGCTACTGCAAGTATTGTCTCCACCCTGCGGGGGATGAAGACTAGATCATGGGCATGATCATCTATGTTATCTTATCTTACTGTTTTTGCTGGATATGACTATGTGCTGGCTTGTATTTGAACTAAGTGTGTATGATGGTCTCAAACTACTTTGCTTCCGCTATTTGTGAACTCGTTTTGTAATAACTATGTGTACTCTGATGTATGAGGTACTTGCGAACTACTTGTGAAATGGATGTAACATGTGGCTTGTTATGTTGAATTACTGTGATCTTGGTTGTATGCAAGTTGGTTTGAAATCCTTCGTGGTTTCAGTTGACTACCGGGTTTATATGGGTTCAAGTATGACGGTTTGATCACTCCGGTGATTGCTTTCGTACTTGTGCTCTTATAAATTGGTCGGTTCTGTTACACCCGTGATCATGCAGCGCCGACGCGAGGCTCCAGACGGCCTCGTCGATGGAGCCAACCTCGCCGGCGCCGAGCACCACGAGCTGGCTGGACATCGCATTGAACGGCTCCGCCCAGGGTAGGTCGCCATCGGAGACCCGGGGAAGGTGGCTGTGGCGGGTCCTCCGACGAGGATGGCGGCCGCGACTGTTGCCGTGAGAGAGGAGCGAAGGGACCAGCCGCATCCCCTCGTTGGGCTCGACAATGACGACCATGGCAGCGGCATCTTCTGCGGCGCCGGCGCGGCACAGCTGCGCGAAGCTCCATCACGGCTTTAGACTCCAGCGCCCCATGACCTCATGCTCCAGCACCGCCACCTACGAGCACCATGTCGACAGCATGCTCCGTTCCTCCGTCGTGGCTGTTCCCGGCGGAGCTGCCTTCAGGGCGCAGTGCTACAGCGTGGTGTCGCCGTTGCGGAGGAGGGAGAGGATGCGGCCGAGGAACCCGACGGCGAGGAGACGGTCCGTGGTGGTGGGCGGAGAGAGGCAGAGCACCGGGACGGCCCCAAAGTTGGCCACCATGTACTTCCTGATCTCGTCGACGCCCGCGAGGCTCCGTAGCCCCCAGCACGCTGCGCACACGAGCTCGCCGCTGCTCGCTCCGTGGTCCGTGCATAGGTCGAGCAGCGCCGTGACGCCGCCGTGCGCCGCGTTCGGCCTTTCCTCCTTCACCGTGCACAGGTCGAGTGCCCAACGCCATGAGCGCCACGTTCGGCCTTGCCTCTTTCGCCGGCAACGATAGCCTCCGGAGGTCGGCGAGGTCTGCGAGACTGCGACCAAGCGCCAGAGAGTGTACTCGTGCGCGTAGAAGGAGCCGCGAGTGACGCACACGACGGGGACGTCGGAGGTCCCACCGGCGCTGAGGAGGTGCGCGTCGTCGACGAGCAGCGGGTCCCGCCCCACACATGGCACCAGTTCATGGCGGACGACGGACGGCGAGGGTCAGGTTGCGCGGGTCGAGGCCCTCTCTCGTGGCCCGCTCGACAGTCTGCACGTGCACGCGGTGGTTGGAGTCGCCGAGGCACGAGGAGCGGCCGGCGCGCAGCGAGGTCCCGTGGCGAGGGAGATGAGCGGTGGATAGGTTGGGCGGGTCGTGCTGGAGGAGCAGGAAGAAGGGAGGGCAGGAGGGACATTTCACACGACCAGCTGACTCGAATCCGTGATGGTACAAGGAGCTGACGTGCCATACAAACAAAAGTGATAAATTTATAGCTATTTTTTCTCGTAACTGGTGAAAATGCAGTGACAACCGTTAACATGCTATTTCAGGAGGAGGTGCTTATAATGGTAAAAAATTATCTCTCCCTTCGGGAGCCGAAAACTCAGCACGCATCCCTTGAAGACCTAACAAGAAATTTTTTCCTGTAAGTTCGATCCATTCCTTCCCCTAGGCTGATCTCCTGTTTCGTTATGCGATGCAATTTTCTTCCGTATATTCCTTTCCTGCAAAATTTCGGTACGATCGGCTAAAGTAATCTGGCAAGAATTCCAATCTGCACCCGATCAATCCTCCCGTAGGTTTACGCTCTCCTTCAATCGGGTTTTTTTCTTGCAGGAATGCTGTTGGAAAAGCTCTGATCTCTGCGCCAGTGTTCCTGGCCATCGTGGCCTTGCAGGCCACCTGCTCGACGTAATGCCGCCGAAGACCACGAAGCGCTGGGTGCCGGTCAACCGGAACGCCGGAGCGTCCCGCGGGCGCGACGGAGGCGGCCCCGACGCCAACCGCCTCAGCGCGCTCCCGGTCGCGCCCCCGCCCCTGCACCAGCGCCTGGTGCCTGCGACGATCACCATGCGGTACCAGCGCTGGGTGCCCGCGACGAGCACCATGCGGTGGGTGCCGGTCAACCGGGCTGGGGGAGCGTCATCCTCACGTGGGCGCGAGGGAGGCGACCCTGACGCCGATCGCCTCAGCGCGCTCCCGGACGCGCTACTGCTGCACCACATCATGTCCTTCCTCAAGGCGTGGGAGGTGGTGCGGACCTGCGTGCTGTCGCGGCGGTGGCACCACCTGTGGGCATCCGTGCCCTGCGTCGATCTCCGCGTCGGCCAGGATGACTACGACGGGGTACCTGAGGACTTTCCTGACTTCGTGCGCCGCCTGTTCCGTCGCCGTGATGAGAAGGCGGCCCTGGACACGCTCCGTCTGTGGTGGAGCAATGTTGATGGTGCACATGATGAAGATGATGCCAGGTTGTGGATCCGTACTGCGATCAAGCGTGGTGCTCGAGTAATTCATCTTGTAGGGCACCCCAAGGGGGCTTGGCTTTGTGGCGGCTGCCTTGCGACGCTTGAGCATTCATCTTTTGTCTCGTGCCCCCTCAAGATCTTGAAGCTATCCTATGCCCTGCTGGATGACAGCATCCTCAGGCTGCTTTCATGTCATTGCCCGGCTTTGGAAGAACTGGATCTTAAAGATTGCGTGATTACTGGTCATGAGATTTCGTCTGCATCTCTCAAGATTTTGACCATGTTCAAGTGCCAGAACAATGCCAACCTATCTATTGCTGCTCTGAACCTTGTACTGCTGCGCTGCATCTCACCAATAACCCAAGCTCCATCATTTCAGAACATGGGGTCTCTTGTTGCAGGCACCGTCATACTTGATGGTTATGCCTTCAGCGACGATTTTGAAGACTTCAGCAAGGATGAACTTGCTGAAACCACTGATGAAGATGATGACAATCAGAAGTACAAGACTGGGTGCCCCTCTAGAAGGATTTGCACGTGGTTACAAGTATGATTATGATTATGGTAGTGACATTGAGAGTGATGACAACACCTATGAATATAGTGAGATTGCAAATGACTCTGGTGAGTATAGTTTTGATGGTGATGGTCACAGTTCCAGTACAGATGGTAATCATCATGTACTTGGTGAAAACTCTGGATGCAACGAGAACAAAATTGAAGGCGGCTATAGATCTTCTCAAATGCTACAAGTTTGGAGCTGTTAGCTAATGCTGGAGAGGTACATCTTTCACTCTCCTTTTCTGAAGTTCATGTCTGACCTTTAGTAAATACTCGTTCCTTAATATATAGTCAAAATTATTTTCACATTTTTGTCAACGGAACACTATTATAGTTTCACCAGATCACAGGATGTCCTATCCACATTTTACCCTTTATTTAGCTGTGTGACGCTGTGTCTAGATAAACAGAATAATCCATTTTCTATCAATTGTAGTAGCTCATTCGGTTGCCTATCAAGAATTTGTTTCACCAAGACAGCAATATTGTTTATTTTTTATCATTACAAGTCTGCAACGATGTTCCTCCGCAAATAATTCTGTTTATGTATCCGCACGGAACTATTTCTAAGAAATCTTGTGTCTTGACATTAGCCCGTGGACAATTTTTCCATTTAAAAATTAATATGCATCCCATTTAGCAAAGCTAATATTTCCTTAGCAATATTTTTTTTAATGCAATGGCAGGAGCTTTGCCTTTCAATTAAGAAGAGAGCAAATAGAGCTAATTACAGGAGTGTTAAAAGGGCACATGACAGGCTCCCCAGCCTGCCAGAGCAAAGGGGCACAGAGAGCCCAAGAGCCAAACTAAGCCGAAAAGACAATGCCTCTATGTTATTTACTTTTCTTCTCTCTGTATTGACCAATTTAGTTGCATGCACGATATGAGGGTTTGGTTCACTTAATGTTGTTGTCTACTGAAACATTACATTTTTTGCTATGATATGAAGGTGATTCTGACTAGAGACTGAAAAGGTGCCCAAGTTTTAGCAACCTGAAGACCTTGTCCCTTGGCGAATGGTGTATTGATGCATTAGTTTTCCCTTGGCGAATTCTATTAACTTGATTCTGACTAGAGACTTTGATGCATTAGTTTTCCTGCTGCAGCATTCACCTAATCTGGAGAAGCTTTTTCTTGAACTCAAATTGGTATGAGTTTTTGCATATCTTGTGTGTTATATCCTGAGCTTTGTGTATCTGGGCACATGTTTAATAACACTCATGTTGTTCTGCAAAAAGAACTTAAACTCCAGGAAGCCACTGGTAAGCGGTGTCAAACCAAAGGGAAGATCATTTGCTTGCAAGCATCTTCGAAAGGTGAAGATCAAATGCTCTAAGGATGACGTGAGAGTCCATAAGCTGGCACACTTGTTCAGGGCTAATGGTGTACCAGATGAGAACATTTTCGTCCGTAGGACAGGGAGCACCTGTGAGTCATACCTTCTCTTCATCATGTACCTAATTTTGTATTTATTTACACTGCCCGTGTTGTGTTAGTATTATGAAACCTCTCCATGAAACTCTATTACTGTTGTTAATTAGATGTGTGGTCACTGACACCTATTTTTGTATTTATTTACACTGCCCGTGTTGTGTCACTATGCAAGAAACATCTTCGTTAACTTCTGAATACTGTTGTTAATTAGATGTGTGGTCACTTGATGTTACTCCAGGCTTGTCATTTATTAAATGACAATTAAGAAATTCTATTAACTTGAAATCTGTTCTTTTGTGCTTGCTTTTTATCTATTCATTCACCCACTGTTTGATTTTGTACCAGATCTCCGTGGTGAGAAGATTATGAGAGATCTTGCTAGGCACGAGCTGGAGTTCTGGGGGGTTTAATATCCAGTTATCTGTTATCCACTTATGGTTCTTGTTAGATGTTTTCATTTTCGCCTATTTTGTAAGCAAAGACCTTGCATGCAAGGCAGTATGGCCCCATGGATTTTTAGTACTGATCATGTGCATGCCACAAACAGTGACGCAGTTTCTGGTGCCCCAGGCACCAGCCCCTTTTGGCTAAAATGGAAGTTGGAACTTAAGTATGGTTATCTAAATGTTGTGATGTTCTCTCGTCTAGTGAATGGATTATCTACGCATAGTATCTCTAGATAACTTTGCTTTTAGATCGTTAACTACTAATAAAACTGCTATTTTGTATTTAAGATCATGGCACGCGTTGTGCTATGTTCAGTCTTTTGAATGCTGTGCTTGTCTTGACAATCAGCTATGTTGTCAGAGAAATTTCAAGCTCATTTCTAACTGTAAGTATGATATATGCAAACTTTCTTGCCTTGCAAATGGTGATATAAGATTTACCTATGCAGCTACGGTCTAGTTTTCATGACAATGGGTCAATGGATAGGTAGCAGATGTATAGTCATAGGAATCCGAATTTAGCTGTGAACTGTGGTGCCTTCACACAGTTGTCTATACTGTATTATCATGCTATATACATGTTCTTGGATCCGTTCGATGCGTTCTTTTCTGCACAGCTGACTTTAGGTGCAATTAGTTTTAAATCCTTGTATAAGCAAGAAGCAAATGTGACCATATGGAACTGACCAAACATACAAGTACAAAACCATTTTGATTTCCTATCCGTCAAACAAAATTGCGTTTTAGAAGAAAAAAATCAAGTTAAAAACTTGAGCCTTTATGAGCTGTCAAAACAAACTCTCCAAACAAATTAAGCGACGAACCTTATTACATTCTTCAAAGATATATACGTCACATCTCATCCCAAAACTGGTCCGTCTAAATACAGCAAAACCAATCATTGGTTTTTGAAGTTTTTGTATATATTTCAGTCATTCACATAATCATCACATAGTACACATTCACTACATCCATGTACTGCGCAATTGACTTAAAAGACTAATATCGTTCATATGTTCCACGCTGAATAATGCAACAAAACAAGTTATTACAAACCACTGCCAGTTAGACTTCCGTCATGCATTATACTGAGAAGGCAGCATGCAGATACGGTCGGAAGTGAACCAGTGAAAAGGCTGGAGGAGCTGTTTAAGCACAAATAAAAAAAAGATTAATTAACCATAACATCAGATGTATATATAAAATATAACAAAAGGAAGACAAAATTCATAACCCACAAATTTTTGGTATGAGACAATTCAGTGTGCCTATAGGGATTGTAATATGGGTAATGGAGTGGTATGAGGCCCTGTTCGCTTTTCTTATAATCCGTCTTTTTCAGCTTGTTTTTTCAGCCGAAACAGTGTTTTTCTCTCACAACAAATCAGTCGGAACAGTGTTTCGACTTGTTTTTTCAGCGAAGCGAACGGGACATGAAAAAGAGGAATTGCAAGAGACCAATTGAAACTTCATGCAACATTGAAAACGAAAGGAGTATTTTCAGATGAACTAATTGATTCAGGATTATCCAGATTCCTTCTTTTTCCAATTCAAACATCAGGTCTTTGTCTCTGTTTTCATGTTGAGAATTATTTTGCAGACAAAAGTGGGAAGATATCAAAGTGGCTTAGTACCAGTCTTTGGAGAACAAAATGTCCTAAAGGTCTAGTTAGCAACTGATCCACCAAGAGCAAGTAAGAAAGGAAAAAACATCACAGATTATTGTTTCAAGAATGGGATGAGCTAGAATTCATGTGTCACATTATTCACACTGAGAAGCTTATACTATGTACTATGTAAATGAAGATTCGAACACAAGCCTGTTTATCTTTCTTTTTTAGAACTTCCGGTGTGCACAATTCCTCAATGTTTCCATGAGTAGCTAGACTTTCAATAAATTCGGTTAAGAATACAGTGTATCTGAGCTAAGTCCCATGCACTTGGGTGTTGCATATCCAAGAAATGTGCAATTCCATGGCTTATGGCGGTGTATGTGTATGTACAACACATATACTTCTAGAGTGCTAACTAGTGGACAAATGCGAAATAAGACATGAAGATGGCAGTCTTACCTTGCTGCGCATTAAGCAGGCATGTTTATGTTTCCACCAACTTCTTGAGAAATTGTTTCTGTTTACCAAGAAGAGGAACATTATACTAGTTACCGTCCCTTTGTATCTGTCTACTGTAAATGAAAGAGATCAGCAATAAGCGAAAAGATGAGGAGTTGTGCTTGTACGTACCTGAAGATTTGATCCAATCCTGGGTACAGATGAGGGCCTCAACTAATTCAGGACTCAGCTTCCGGTTGAAAAGGCTCGTCCGTTCATCAGTTTCATCAAATGCAGATTCAGCAGAGACTGCAGATCCAGGAATTGCTAAGATGTCACGAGCCAGTCTGGCAAGAGTTGGATATATCGAAGCATTTTCCTTCCACCATTTCAAAATATTGAAATTGGCATTTTGTGGAATAAGCTCTCCTTCAAGGTATCTAATGACTTCTCCCAGTTCCTCATGTGCTGCTTGCTCAATGTAATTTTGACTTGCGTCATGTACTGGTATGTTACCATGTGTATCCAACTGTAAATCGTTGGTTCTCTGATCAAAGCTCTCATCATTTTGTTGATCAACATGACAAGAGTACTGTAGAAAGAGCTCATATAGCTTTCCTCGCACTTCAGAGATGTACCTTTTGGCATGACTACCAAAGGCTTCCTTAAAGCAAACAACAAGAAACCTGATTTTATATCTGGGATCTAGAACAACAGCTAACGACAGCCATAGGTACTATTTCCTCCAAAGCTGGTCAAACTTCAGCTTCATTTGTTCAATATTAAAAACTTGGTCGATGTTTTCCTTTGTAGATGAACGGAGCAGAGCCATCTTCAAGTTCCAAATTGCGTGAAATTGTGAATTCAAGGTCCCATTGCGAGTTCTTGAAACCACTTTTACTGCGTGGTAAATCGACCTTACAAGATCACAGAAGTTCTCTGCTGCCTTTAGCTGTGCAAAAGATGGCTTGGCTGGATAAGATCGGGAGTCTATAAGCTGAGGATTTGGCATCTCGTTGTTAAACTGCAAAGCAGCTTCCAATGAGTGGAAAGTTAAGTACCATCTCTCCGAACCAAAAGAGGGTCGGCTTATTTGCAGGCGTGACAGGATTTCTTTGTATTTATCCCTACGTAGTGGGGTGCATGTCATGTACTGAAACCACATCTGACTTGTACTTACGACATATTCCTTGATTTCATAACCAAAAAGGTCATTTAGGGCATCTATTATGCAGGGGAGATTTAACAACTTACATTTGGCAAGAAGGTAGTTCTGTTCTGTAAGATTCTTCTCCAGAGCCGATACAGCAGCATCACCTAATGACCTGGGTGATGAAATTCCTAGAAGCTTCCACTCAATCCTCCAATTTTGTACTACCTCTTTCACTATTTCTTCTTCAGCTGCTCTCACATTCCCATTAATGAAATTGTGGCATGATTGCAAATTGGAAACCATGCTAACAAAATACTCAGCATCAAAGTCTTGACACCCGGTAAAGCAACATCTGATGATTTTCCTATTCAAGTTCCATTCTTTGTCAATGAAGTGCACCGTCAAAAAGATGAAGTACTTAGTTTCAAGAGAACTGCTTGCAGCTGTCAGAAAAACTCCACTAGGTGCAAGTGCTATTTCCTCCTGAAGCTTAAGCTTTTCATTCTGAAAAATACTGAGAAACTTCTCTTCAATAGCACGTTGTGGTACCACATCATTAGTAGGACAGATGCCAGCCCAAAACTGCCTAAAAGTTGGGCTGCTTGTCAACGGAGAGGAGAAAAGGTTGGACACTAAAGCTTTGATGAGCAATTCAAGAGACCTGTCTTGATCGAACTTCCAGATGTTCTCAACTGTGGAACCAGGATGTGGAGATGACCTCTGTTGCTGCATCCGGCCTGTTGCAGGCCGCGCTGGACAGATCTTAAGATGCCGCCGCAGATGGGTTGTTCTTCCTGTGCTTGTTCCACCAAAGCACATTTTACAATGTTTACATTCGGCCCATTGAATTTTGTCACCTCTTAACACAGCAGTAAATCCCCCCCCCCACCTTGGACTTTGATCTTCTTTTTCCACTAGCACTAGAGAAATGACATTATGTACATCAGCTAACGTTCATGAGAATTTCCCGTCACACATTGAACATTAGGAATTTAAAACTATGAGAAAATTAAAATGCATGATTTTAGATCAGTGGACAAACAAGATAAAAAAACAAACTGAGTCACATAACCAGGGTTCATACCAAGACCTAGCCAAAATATGACTACAGAATAATTCCAGCACAACAGATAGCTCATCACCTAATGGAAAGCTGTGATTTTGTCTAGGTATTATTGTCAATGTTATATACGTTTAAGTTTTATCGCTGGGCCCTCTAAGCCATTTTTCGCAACATGATTGAGGTGTTTTATTTTTCAGGTGGCACTGGAATCAACTTGACACCACCTCCTGCAACAATTATGGGGTACTTATTTATGACTATTCCCACTTTCCCCTTTTTGTTTTAAATAACAGTAGAATTTTCAACTGGACAGAATCTAGATTCTAGAAGCTTACTCACATGTCGATTCTGTTTTTGCCGGCGTCACCACACCAGCTGCCACTAGATTCTAGAACCTAATGGAAAGCTATATCGACCATCGGTGACCTACTGCACATCATCAAGGCCAAAGCCGACCACTGGATTCAGGCCGGAGCAGGCGGGCTACGTGCGCTGGCGCAGGGCTAGGACGTCGTCAAGATAGCCATGGATCATGAACGTTTTATTTTATAATATAGCGTGCACAAAAACTAACGGCCAGGAGCAAAACTCTTGTATTGTATTATAAACTCTTTCTTTTGATACAATGGCACACTCGGGCGCATCTGAGAAAAAAAAATGGGTACGGATGGCCCTTACCCGGCGTGGTGCGGACGTCCAGTCAAGATGCGACGCGTGGACCGGTAGGGAAACGGCTGACTCCGCCTCCCAGCGCTGGCTTGTCGAACTCTCGGCTCGAGGCGACGCCCGCGGCTGATGGCTCGACCAGTCGGCCTAATCTCGTCCGTCTCCTCGTCCCAAGAGGCCAAGACTGCCGACGCCGTTGCCTTTCGTCTTAAAAAAAAAGAAAAAAAGCGCCGCTGTGTTTCGGTCAGCCGCCGCCGGTCTCTCTCTCCCCTCCATGGCACTGCCCTTTCTCCTCTCGTGACTATGAACGTCTGCCCCATGAGAGCCCCTGGCGTCGGCGCCCACGATTGAGATGGCCTACTGCAGCGCTTCATTACAGCTGGTGTATGGAATTCACTTCGGCCATGCGGCGCCCACTTCATTACAGCCGCTGTCATCACCATTTGCAGCTTTGAAGGTAAGGTTAGCTAGCCTCCATGGCGCATGCCAATGCAATCGACGGCCAAACCTTCCTGGCTGGCTGCCTGCCTCTCGTCCTTGAAAGACAAACTTTCGATTGCGCTCCCTAGTTGCCATATGATGACGCTTCTCCCGTCTCTAGACAAATCTCCGATCGTGCTACAACTCTCGTCTTCAGAGAAGCATCCCGGCTTCAGAGAAACTTACGTCCGTGTGATGGCGGCAGCCGTGATCTCGACTTCTCCCGTAAGAAAGAACTGTGATTTTACGGCGCCTTTCCCATCTACTACGATCAAAGCCGGCGTGAGTTTTCGAGCCCGCCAGATATCCCAACGAGCTTGCGGCTGTGAGCCAACGCCAGCCAGCAGGGCTGCAGGGGTACGAGCCGAGGAGTTTGATCGTGAGCCAGCGTTCTGACTCATCCACGCGTCACATTTTGACTCGACGTCCGCACCACGCCGGGTAAGGACCATCCGTACCTATTTTTTCCCCCCGTTCGGAGCACTTTCCTTCCACGGAGCCCCGCTGAGAGAAGGCGTCGGCGACGGTCGAAGCCGAAAAAACGAGCTTCTCGCGGCTCCCTCGTCCTTGCTTGTGGGCCAGCGCCAGCCCCGAAATACCCTCCGCGCGTGGGCGAGGCGTCGTAGCTCCGGGTCGCCGGGGTGGACGGAGGCCGGACGGAGTAGCGAGGCTGGGGCTCCGGGTCGCCGGAGGCCAGAGGTGTGGGCGAGGCGTGGTAGCTCCGTGTCGCCGGGGTAGACGGAGTCCGGACGGAGTAGCGAGGCTGGGGCTCCAGGTCGCCGGAGGCCAGAGGGCGGGGCCGTTCAGGCACCGGCTCGCCGGAGGTCCGAGTGCCGCCTCGCTGGAGCGTGGAAGGGGGCTCCCGCCGGGGCGCACAGGCACCGCTTGCCGGACGCTGGAGCACGGTCCTGCCGAGGCGCTGAGCGTGGGAGCCGTGTGCGGGATGCGGAGACGCCGGAGATAAGAGCGGAGGGTCGAATAGATAGGTACGGACTGTACTAGATTAGATAAGGAGAGAGAAGAGGAAAGAAATAGGAAAGGAAAAAAAAGAAAAGGAAAAGAAAAAAAAGTATTATAGGCATTTCTCCTTTTGGACATATAGGAGAAGCCGTTTTAGCTGGAGCCGAAGCTCTACCAGACGGGCGCTTATTGAGGTAGTTGCTGGTTCATTCATTGTTTGGCCGGCGTCTTCACTGTCCTCCTCCCTCTACGAATTGACTGCTCCCCTTCTATAGATTTCTCACCCCTTTTCACACTCATCCCGCGTGCTCGAGGCCTTCATCTCGATTCAGTCCCTTCTTCGTTCTCCCAGAGACTCCAATCGTTTTCTGCATTCCACCAAGATCTACAGCGTGAATGAATCTCTCACTGAACCCGTTTGGTGCCCCATGTAACCATCTTCGCAATGTCCATCATAACCCTAGCTGGATTCGGTCATCATGCTGCCAAATTTCAGAAATCCCGTTCAAATCGATGGTCCGTGAATCGGTGTCTTGATTCGCTCTCACTATTTTCAATTTGTCCGCACCGCTTTGTTCATACCGCGCACACATCTACCAGTGTTTCTCATCGGCACAATCCCCTTCCCCCCTATCCCACCGATTCATATTTTGCAATTCTTGTCGTTTTTTAACCAATCAAGTCTTTTTAAATCTCAGGAATCGAACATAGGTGCTGCGCATCACAGTCTCACCTTCGATGGGTTAATAGAGCCCCCCTGCCAGGTTCGCGACACCGATCTCAATCGCTCCTCCATTACTGCTAGATGCATATACAATGCATAATAAATTGTATTACCTATATCGAGCCTGCAGTTGGGTTAAGTCATTTCTCTTTACCCAGCTAATCTAGATTATTAACACCTGCAGGACTGCATTAATTCTGATCAATCCCCCGTCGGTATTTACGCTGGCAATACACTAGATTTATCTACCAATGTAGACACCAGCTCGGTAGCATTGCGATGCTCAGTCAGGCTCATTCATGAAATTATATCAAACTTTGGGCCTGAAAAGAAAGAATTGGATTCCACGGATTGCTCAACTTCCCATCTCTTAAGCAGATCAATCTCCGTTTCTCAGCATGGCTTATGTCCAGAGTGTGGATGAACTGTCGCAGTCTATACATATTGTGGATGGAACACGAATACATTTTACTAAGGCCCCGTTCGCGTGCCCTTAAATCCGGCTTGATTCGTTTATTTTTTCATCCGGAACAGTGTTTTTCTCTTACAAATTCCTCCAGCATTCCTCCAAGCCATCCAGATTCCTCCAAAATTCAGACAAGCGAACAGGCCCTAAGAAAGATGTTGTCAGGGTCTTTGGAATACCTGCAGATGGCAAGAGCATATTCTCAAAAACAGCCAAGCATTATTCTGGCAATGTAACATCTCAATTAGCAGCAGGTCACATAAATGTCAAGCAATTACGTAGTATAAAGGCAGCACAAGCCATTGTTGTCAGGGACCATGATGGGCCAATGAGCTTAATCTACCAGGATGAGTTCAGCATTCGTTGTTTTTGTAATGTCAACCTTACTCGCCCTTGCGCCAAACATGACCGTGTCTGTGCTGACTATATGCACATCATTGTGCAACCTGGGCAGATCAATTCCTATGACTCGGCTGAATACGTCATATGACGACTACTTGAAGCTGTTTCAAAGCTGAAAGCAGATTTAGCAAGCAATGTCAAAGTGCCCTACATATACGGTTGTTCTTTGTTTTTGCAGGTACGCCCGCTACTCAATCTATCGACCTTTTCTTCACAGCCTTTTCTTTTTGACCTCTGCAACCATATTGTTCACTGCTCTTCCTACTTGTGCTCACAAGAATATCAAATCACCTATTCATACAGGTTCTGTATCTGGATAGCATTGACCTGGGTGCACTTTCGATGGAGCATAACAGCTTCCCGCGAGTGTGATGCTTCACATATGATTGTTTAAGGGTCATGATAGCGGCTGCGGATAGCAGTTTCTCCGCCTCTCGCCCCAACACTGGTCATTCATGCAGGCCAAGGTGCGGTTGTATTCAATGCTCGTTTATTTGTTATAGATATGCCGTCTTATTACTGCTCAATTCAGCGGCGGATCAACGAAAAATTTTAGGAGGGGTGATTCTTCACATACCTCCGACTGTTGCTCGATCTTAAGTCTCAGCCCTACCTACACCATAGAACTTTGTTTAAAAATTCATGGGGGCTCTAGGAGGCTCCACTGCTCCGATATCGTTAGGGGGGCTCGACCCCCCGCCCCACCGTTGGATCCGTCCCTGGCTCAATTCTTGTTACTAAATACCAGCAACCTCATATTTTAATTGTTTCAAGCTCCGACCACCAGGTGGGATTTGTTATCATTGGGCTACATCCAAACCGTCTAGCAGCCACAGCACAAATCAAACCATCATCCTAGCGTTGTGGGAGGCTTGTATCCTGATGTCTTGGATTTTTAAGATCCCCCCGAGGTCCGCCCTCCGAACTCTTTATTTGCAGGACTATACCTTATTTCCCCGTGAACAAAAAAATAAAAAACAAACGCATATGTAACTTATGTCATCATCCCCCTAGTCCCCTACTTATATTTATATTAGGTAGCGTGTCCGTGCGTTGCTACAGGATAGCTAATAATTTGTACTTAAAACACACGGATCGCACGATAAGATAACAATACTGTAAAAATTAAATACCAACCTTAAAGTGACATTTAATCCAAAAAATAAAGTTTATAAAATCAACATAGTCACGGAGAGCGCGGCGTCACATGCTCACAAACTCTACTTTATAGACCTTTCCGTGATGCGGCTAAGATAATGTTTGTGCAATTTAAATTGAATGAACCGTGTAATGTGTATACAACAACATCTCCGTGTAGAGTCTGATAAACCATTTAAAAATACCTATAAACAACAACAAATATAGCGTTAGTGAAATATTATTGTGCAATATAAATTGAATGAAAAATGCATTGTATGCGTTAGTAATGTACTAATGTACTATTACCTCGCATATGGTGTTAGAACCTCCTTAAATACAATATTCTTCGTGAAAGTTTCATCCACTGTTGGGGTCTTTTTATCCTTACCTTTTTTATTTGATGCATTTTTATTTTTTCTCATCGGCATTCTTTTTAGTATTTTTCTTCTCCATCTTTTTGGCCTCCTCTTGTGCATCCGCATCAGACGGGAGGACAAGGATCTTAATATTCGTTCTTGACGTGGCTTTATACATCGCAACGTACAACTGACCGTGAGAGAACACCGGTGCGGGCAGGTACACACCCACATTTGGGATAGTTTAGCCCTGTAACTTGTTGACCGTCATGGCAAAGCTCAGCCTGATAGGAAACTGCTTCCTCTTAAACTGGAACGGGAACATCTCGTTATTAGATGGGCATAGCGGTATTCGAGGAAGGAATACCCGCTTCCCAGCATGCTGTCCCACCACGATTTCTGCATCGATTGTATTTATTCGGAACCCCCGCACCACCAACCTTGTACCGTTGCATAACCCATTGGCAGGGTCAATATTCCTAAGCAATATGACAGGACACTCGAGTTTGAGCTTCAAGACGTGTGGAGGCAGCCCATTGGGGGTCAGACTATTGAGGAACTCCGATGGATAGTAGTTATGTGGATCATCTACCGCAGAGTCAAAACTGTGATATACCGTCTCGCCGCCCTAGAACATATCAATCATTTTCATATTGATCATGTCAACCCAATCATTACGTGTAGATAAAATCCCTCTAGTGGTGATGTAGTCTTTGTCCGCCATGTTTGCATTTAGATCTAGAAAGATGATGCCGATCAATCTATGAAGATCTTTCTCGGCATCGCCAGAGTACGGGACACAGATCTCGTCTGGAATACGTGCATCGCCATCTTCGTTAACCTCTTCCGTTCCACCACCAATGCGCAATAGATAATCTGCAAACCACAGGTTACTTTGAGCCCTCATGTTGCGAACGAGCTTTTAGGTGGTGCATGGATTCCTAAAGATACGACATTCGTAGAGAAGCACCGACTATTTGAGCCCTGGATCCTTTCCGCACAATAGGGAGGACCTGTCTAAAATCCTCACCAAGGACAACAGTCTTCCCACCAAACGATAGGCCTGACCAGCCCATTATATCCCATAGGCTGTTGTCTAGTGCTTCCACATTTTGCCTCTTTGTCATAGATGCCTCGTCCCAAATTATGAGAGCTGCTTGCTGGAGCCACTTGGCAGTACCACTTTGTTTCGTGAAGCTACAACAACCACCCTCTTCAAGAGTGAGGGGTATCTTGAAACACGAGTGGGCCGTCCTCCCGCCTAGCATTATGGATGTTGCGACTCCAGATGTAGCTGTAGCCACGGCAAGCTTGTCCTGGCTACGTAGTTTTACGAGAAGTGCCCTATACAAAAAGGTCTTTCCCGTCCCGCCAGGTCCATCCACAAAGAACAGCCCGCCTTGTTTGCTGTAGATAGCGACCATTATCTCATCATAGGCAGACCTTTGCTCGGCGTTGAGTGAGTCACACAATAGCACATCTTCGGGATTCTGCTCGACACTAGCTTCCTCAAATATCTCACGAGGAATATGGCTGGCATTGTCGTATGAGTGATCAATATCTAGAAGAGAAAATGACCTTACGTCCTTCCCCATAGACTGCAACATGTTTCTAATGTCTACCAAAACCATCTGTTACACCAGATCCGAGGATGAATTATTGCAGCTGTAGTCCTCTGACATTGCGTCGTAGTATTTTTTTATAACCCCATCACATCATTCGGCTTGCAGAATACCAATATTATTGCAAATAGCCTTCGCAGAGAGGAAGGCATCTGGAAGAAAGTAGCTTTAGTTAGACATTTGCCCAGTGTATTGTCTTCTTCGATTGGACCCCTCCTTTCCTCAGCTTCACGGAACGAAGGTAATAGTATGCCATCAACCGTCCTGAGGTGTTCGTATGAGGTAGCACCAGGAACATTGTTTAAGAGAACATGAAGAAAGTAGCGTTCTCCCTCAGCAGGATGAGCCGTGATGACTCTGCCAACTTGAAAAACGGAGTTTTTTTTCTTTTCTGTCAGAATTTACTATCAGACTGCTAGGTAAAATGCTCCGGGAAGTCCCGATACAAGATTCTGCGGGCTTCCTCATGCAGCCTGTTTGCATCGAAGTATGCTGTCAGCATTGACTCTTCTAAACCTGGCCTATTAACGATCCACTCGACCTTGTCCCGTTTATGAAATGCCACCATGTGCATGTCGGGTAGATGAAGCTGTAGCTGCTGTACTGGTGGATGGTTCTTACTCAAATCAAAGACATATATCCTCCACAGTGCTTCTGGAGGCATCACCTATCGGGCGTCTCTATACTACTTGATCTCATCAATGTTCCCTTTCTCGTCTGCTTTGTCAGCCTTCCTCATCACCACTGACGCCCTGTCATGTCCCTTGTACATGTACTTGAACAGATACTTTACTGATTTAATGCTTCCAGAGGCCTCAACATTTATATGACAATTGAAGGTACGTAGCAGGCAAGGATTGTAAGGCACGACCCATTGATTGTCCAGGTAATGGACTCAAACTTTTTGCGTACGGTCGTCATTGCTCGTCGATAGATGGGGTAGGAATCATTTCCCTGTGATGTTGACTCACAGAATGGGCGCGGGTAATGGTTCTTGCATGACCCGCGGCCCATTGTGCACGGACAATATGAATAAAGCATCCCGCAGGGACCATGCATCATATGCTTCGTGACCATCGTACGCTTCCATCAGGCGGCTATGAAGATTACCCGTAAGTAGGAAAATACTTTCTTTTTGTCAAACACAGCATCATTTACGGCCAACCAAATAGACCAGTAAATAGCAATTGCTCCCACCCAAATTAGAGAACACAATTTAGTATGTACATGTTGAGACTTTAGCCATACTTACAAATTAAATTTGTATACCATTTTAGAATTGAGTTTCGAGTTGAACACTTGTGACTATTTTTTGTAAGGATTGGTCCGATACTCTTAGGCATATAAAAGAAGAAGCTGTTTTCTTTATTAAAAAGGATGTATGATTAAACTACTTACCTATAGTACTTGTGAGATCTGCCTCCATCGAAAGCGTCGCCGATCACTGCGTCTCGCTTCAACAGCTTGCTTGGCGCATGGATCCCAATTCTAGCTTCAATGCGATTCCTAATGCCTCCCTTTCCGATTGCATATGCATGCATCCCTAGCTAAATTACTCACTGATTTCACTCCGCATTTCTTGATCTACCCCTTTATTATTGTCAGTCTACTCTACGACGAAAAAGGATGAGACTCAACACAATGAGCATGCACGCATGGCGCAGTATTTATGTTTGCCCTGTGGAGTCGTATATATAGATATAGATTTATGTGTATTGTGTACAAGGACATTGATTCACAGTATGTATACCGTTCATCACTCATCTTAAAGTTTTTGTCCTCGTACAGTAATGTCATCGCTATAAAGTAAGGCAAATGTAGCATATATGTGTCTACCTCCCTTTTTCTTTTTTTTTCTCTTAAAATAAATAAAGGAAAGGACCTATATGAATTTTTGACAACTAATCTCCTCCCACAACATCGAAAAAAGTCCTAAAATGATATTGGTGTGGGTAAGATAACAGTTTGGGTGCTCCTATTTTATAATAAAGCAAAACCGCTGAGCTCAGCCTAACAGCTCATATGCATTGCCATTGTCTTCAATTCCTACTTGAAGTATGTAGGGGCAGAGCCAGGATTTAAATATAGAGGTGTTGTTTAAGCCAACAACAATCATAAGAGATGAAATATATACATACCAAGAGCGTGGATAACAACCGAATAAATGTTTATTTTGTGAATTATAACTAGTGACTTACACTATTCATCAGGCACTTCTCATCTATCCATTAGAACTGACATATGGGAGTCACTTCTTGGTGGCTTGATGCGGTTAAGTTGTTGGAGTAATCCCAAGTATTCGCACCCACCAAGGTTTACTATTGCATCTCCATAGGAAAGTTTGTCACCGCGGTTCTTGAGACTGTCACATTTGTATTGGGGGTTTAGAGCACACTTAGCCACCAAAACGCTGCTGTGTCGCTGGTGCCAGCACCCTTTGGTCCAAGCTGTAGTTTCCCCTCCCGTTAATTTTTTGGTTCGTCGAAAACAAAGCTTACCGTTGCATGTCTTGAAAGATAATTTAATCGCAAAACCTTCTTTGTGAAAAAAAAACATTAATGATGCTGCGATAACGATTCATCTATGGAATTACCTTTCCCTTGTGGACGTCATGGCTAACATCACCATGGTCCATGGCTGAGAATTGGAGCTAGCGGGGCTCAAGCATGCACGACGATCACCTCTTTGATTTTAGCATCGTCAGTTGTAATTCAGTTGCGCGTGCACGATGACCATGAATGAGATGAGTTAGCTATTCGTCAGACTTAAGAAAAGACGCACACATGATGGCTTGTTATCTAGATTTTTTTTACATTGACGAAACAGAAGGGCAAGCGCCCGATCGTCCGGACGGACGGCCCGACACATCCGGATACAGCACCCGCGCGTTATCTCGCACCGCATCCCACCACCCGAGTCCGCATCCCATCTAGCGCCCGCGTCCCCGTGTCCCGATGTCGCACCACGCCCCTGCGCCCATCCCATGCCCCAGCAGCCCATCCCGCACCCGCACCCATTCTCAGGCCCCACGGGTCCCACACACATCTGTCCCTGCTCATGGATGCGCATCATGGAGGCGTCTGGCGCCACAGTGCCCGCACGAAGACCCACAATGGTGCCCCCAACACCAACAAAGCGACTTTAAATCACCATACTGGCGTCATTGAAACATGTGCTCTCCCATATCTACTTTGAAACATGAAGATGAAACACTTGCAACATATGTCTGAAATAGATGAAACACTTAAAATATATGCTTGAAACATGCGTGTATAGCCATAGCAACATATGCAACATCGAGATCTACTTTTACAACATCCAGATGAAACACTTGCAACATGAGTCTGAAACATCTGAAATACGATTAAAACATGCGTATAGAGCCATAGTAAACATATGCAACATTCAGATAAAAAACTTAAAACATATGTTTGAAATACCTGAAATACTTGAAACTTGGGCTTGCAACACGTATATATTGTCATTGCAACATATGCAACATCGCAGATCTACTTTTGCAACATCCAGATGAAACACTTGAAACATAAAATCTGAAACGCCTGAAACACTTGAAACACAGAACGTTGCCGGCGGCCACGGCCTACCTGGTGTGGAACTACGGTAGCCAGCAAGTTCGGGTAATAGAGACATCGAGAGCAACGGCTAGCGACCTCCTCCTGGTAGCGCGGTGCACGCCGTAGCTGCGACTACCAAGGTGGACGGGGGTGCGGCAGGGGACGCCCCACACAACGCGGGATGGAACCGCGGCGCGGCGTGGCACGGCACGGGATGGGGCGCAACGGGGATGGTCGCGAGAGAGTGGGACCGGTGGACGCGGTGAAAGCTGTCGCTGCAGTCGGAAGTGGGGGATGTTCGCAGCGGACATATGAGTTGGAGAGGCCACAGGAGTGGGAAAATGTTCGTAGCAAGCAGATGAGTTGGGGAGGCCACAGGCCCATTGTCTGTTTGGGCCCAAACGCTGGGCGGGGAATTGGGCGTCCGGACGGACTTCCTGCCCACGCCATTATCGTTAAGGAAAGTAACCCATCGTACATGTATTCTCGGTAAATCATTTAGTAACAGATTTTTTTCTTGTGGATTCATGCTGATGAAAGTATTGATTTTGCAGAGAAATTGGTAGAGGCTTGAGCGGGCACGTTCATATGGCAAACATAATTTAAGTCCTGACGACTGAAAAACTGAACGTTTCAGCATGTTGGCCTGGATGACTGAACTCTGAACCACCAACAGAAAAAGAAGAGGGAAGGGAGGATACATCCGTTCCTCTTTTTTTGCAAAAGGCGTTCTTACTCATCTCGGCCAACTCTGGGTCTCTGGCGTGTTCAAGTGCAGTGCAGTGGCCAAGAGAAAAGAGAGCCAAGGCATTGACGAGACGATGACGCGGTGCGGTCATGTGAATGCTCCAAATGAAGAATAGACCAGAAATGTTTTCATTAGGCGGCTCTGAAGATTACCTGTAAGTAGGAAAATAGTCTTTTTCTTGTCAGACATGACGTCATTTCTGGCCAACCAAATAGACTAGCAAATAGCAATTGCTCCCAACCAAAATTAGAGAAGTATGTACTTGTTGATACTCCATACTTCTGACTTCTATGAATAAAAATCGTATATCATTTTAGAATTGAGTTTCGAGTTGAACGCTTGTGACTATTTTTATAATGATTGGTCTGATTCTCTAAGCCATAAGAGATGAAGCTGAACTCTGTTTCTCTATTAAAAACGATGCATGATTAAACTACTTACCTATACTTGTGAGATCTGCCATTATTGATGGTACTGCTCCCATCGAAAGCGTCGACAATCACTCTGTCTCGCTTCAATAGCTTTACTAGGCGGAAGGATGTGAAGACTAGCTTCAATGCGATTCCTAATGCCTCCCTTTCCGATTGCATATGCATGCATCTCTAGCTAAATTACTCACTGATTTCACTCCCCATTCTTGATCTGCCTCTTTATTATTGTCACCCTACTCTATGACAAAACAGGAGGAGATTCAACCCAATAGACATGCACACATGGCACAGCATTTATGTTTGCGCTCTAGAGTCGTATATATAGATCCTGATGTATGTGTGTTGTGTACAAGAACATTGATTCACAGTAGGTCGACTATTCATCACTCATCTTAAAGTTTTCGTGCTCGTATAGTAATGTCATCGCTATAAAATAAGGCAAATGCAGCATGTATTTGTCTACCTTCCTTTTTCTTTTTTTCTCTTAAAATAAATAAAGGAAAGGACCATTTTTGTCAACTAATCCTCCTCCCCCGAAAAATATCAAAAAAGGTCCCAAAAATGGTATTGGTGCTCGTAAGATAACAATTTGGGTGCTCCTATGTCATAAAGCAAAACCACTGAGGTCAGCCTCACCTCACATGCATTGCCATTGCCTTCAATTCCTACTTCACATATGCAGGGGAGTGTCAGGATTTAAATATAGAGGTGTTCAGCCTGTTCGCTTGTTGGTTTCAGCCAGCCCAAACCAGCCAGCCAACAGTATTTTTCTCTCACAAAAAACCAGCACCAGTCAGCCCAAACCAGCGAACAGGCCCGTTGTTTAAAGCCGACAACAATCATAAAAGATGAAATATATACATACCAAGAACGCAGATAACAACCAAATAAATATTTATTTTGTGAAACAAAAGAAAGCTAAAAACTAAAAAACACTAAATATTACAAAGAACTACAAATCAGATTTATATTGGGGGTTTAGAGCATCTCCAACACATTACTTATCCTATATCTCCGATACTAAAAAAATTTGACATACATGATATTTGTGCTGCTTCTAACAGATTATTTGTGCTGCTCTACAAAATTTAGGTCCCTAATACCTTAATTTTATGAGTAATCAGTAAAACACACATCGTCCCTCTCACCTAAGGGATGCAACAAGTCTCACATTTCCTCACTTTTAAGAGTCAGTTGCTTTACATGATTTTTACGATGGGAGAAAGCCATTGTATATACATGATCTTCTTTTGGATTTCTCTAATATCGCTATTATTGTAAGCTGGTAGTGCAACTAACACGCTGCGCGCCACTGTAGTATATATGCCGATCCACCTTTTTTTTTGCGAGGATATGCCGATCCACTTTATAACCCTGGTACATATGGGTGCCGATCTCACTAAAAGATGATTAAATGCAGCTGATATTGGACCCATAATGATCCGATGTGCTAGTTTTACCTCAGCCCAAGTCATGTGCCGGTCACACCTACGTATGCTCTTCTCCGATACTTTTATAGACCATGAGTCCATGACAAGACAGTGGATGCACAATTTCTTCCAATAAGAATCATGTAACATCACTGCAATTTCTATCTGGCACTATTTAGTGGTACAAAAGAGCAGCTTACTCACCATGCACAATTAATTTATTCTTACTCTGTCTGTTTGAATAATCGATCTTGTATTGTCTGCATCTGCATGCATGCCAGGCATATGCATATCTCTAGATGTGTGTAGTAGTCAGCGGATTTCTTCTTTTGCTTCATCAATCACAAGCACATGTCACAGGTTGCCAACGCTTTTGTTGAGGCTGTAGCCTACTTCCGTCCCCATAAGAATACAATTCTAGAACAGCGTCGTGTTTTAATATATCAAGTTAAATCAATTGTAGATAAAAAATTATAAATATTTATAGTATTAAATTAATACCATTAGATTAATTACGAAACGTATTTTTATAATAAATTAATTTAGAGCCATGAATGCGAATACCATTCACTAGAAAACTTAGTCAAACATGAATTACTTTTCATGACACGTAACCCATAGTTGCATTCTTTTAGGAACGGAGATAGTAAATTTTATTCCGATCTCTCTGCAAGACTTTTGCATCTATCTATTCATTATTACAGACCTAGCCTGCGGCTGATTAAAGACTCACGAGAACTAAAAAAGGTTTTGAGACAAACTTAAACTCGATAGCGACCCACCCATTTTTTATGAAGATCTCCACCTCCGCAGTTTTGTTGTGCTCCTTAATTATGATGAATGGACCAAAAACGCTTCCATCAGGCGGCTGTAAGTAGGAAAATAGTCTTTCTTTTTGTCAAACATGGCATCATTTATGGCCGACCGAATTGACCAGTAAATAGCAATTGCTCCCACCCAAATTAGAGAACGCAATTTAGTATGTACATGTTGAGACTTTAGCCATACTTACGAATTAAATTTGTATACCATTTTAGAATTGAGTTTCGAGTTGAACACTTGTGACTATTTTTGTAATGATTGGTGATTCTCTTAGCCATAAAAGATGAAGTCGAACTCTATTTTCATTATTAAAAAAAAGATGCATGATTAAGCTACTTACCTAAAGTACTTGTGAGATCTGCCTCCATTGAAAGCGTCACCGATCACTGCGTGTCGTTTCAACAGCTTGCTTGGCGCATGGATCCTCAAGTCTAGCTTCAATGCGATTCCTAATGCCTCCCGTTCCGGTTGCATATACATGCATCTCCAGCTAAATTACTCACTGATTTCACTCCTCATTTCTTGATCTGCCCCTTTATTATTGTCACTCTACTCTAGGACGAAACAGGATGAGACTCAACAAAATGGGCGTGCACACATGGCACGGTATTTCTGTTTGCCCAGCTCTAGAGTCGTGTGTATATATAGAGATCTAGATCTATGTGTATTGTGTACAAGGACATTGATTGATTCATAGTAGGTGTACTATTCATCACTCAACTAAAAGTTTTCGTCCTCGTATAGTAATGTCACCGCTATAAAGTAAGGCGAATGCAGCATGTATGTGTCTACCTCCTTTTTTTTCTTTTTTTCTCTTAAAATAAATAAAGAAAATGTACGAAGTTTTTTCAACTACAGCCTGTTCGGTTGGCTGGTTCGTTTCGTTGCTGGTTCGTGAAGAAGTACTGCTGGCTGGTTTGTGTGAGAGAAAAATACTGTTCCGGCTAGAAATTTACGATCGTTTACGACAAGCCACGACCAAATGAACAGGCTGTAATCTCCTCCCACATGGAAAAAAGTCCAAAAATGATATTGGTGCAGGTAAGATAACAGTTTGGGTACCCAACCATTCATTATCACAGATCCAGCCTGTGGCTGATTAAAGACTCACAAAAACTAAAGTAGATTTTGAGATAAACTCAAACTCAATGACGTACGTACTAAGCACTAAGCCTATTAGAAGATACTCATTCATTCCTTGTGAAGATCTCCATTGCCACAGTTTGTAGCAAAGACAAGCTTGCTTCTTTATTGTTTTGCTGTTCTCCTTATGAAGAATGGACTAGAAACACTACCATTAGGTGGCATTGAAGCTTATCTGTAAGTAGAAAAATATTTTTTTTGTCAAATAACACGTTATTTCTGGCCAACCAAATAAAGCAGGAGATAGTAGTTACTCCCATCTAAATTAGAGAACACAATTTAAGACCTGTTTGATGAGTTAGGGCTAGTTACTAGTTGGGCTAAAAATTAACTACGATTGACTATCTAGTTGACTAATAACTAGCTAGAGACGGGTTCCTATACTTATTCGGCCTAAAATCTTTAAATTTGTTAGCTTTTTTTTCTAAAAGAAAACTAGTTGGAAACTTGGCAAAAAAAAATTAACTCACCTATTAGTCCTTCTGTTTGGATGCACTGCAAATTAAATTTGTATAATATTTTAGAATTGAATTTCGATGTGGACACTTGTGACTATTTTTTGTAATGGTTGGTCCGATGATTCTCTTAGCAATAAGAGATGAAGCTGGACTCGTTTTTTTTATTAAAAAAGATGCATGATTAAACTACTATACATGAGAGATGTGCCATTATTGATGGTACTGCTCCCACCGGAAGCGTCGCCGATCACGGAAATTCTCTCTTTTCATCCGCTCCACCTGATTGCTTGTATCGGTCATTTGGCAGAGGTGAAGATTAAGAGGCTTCTCACTTTGGTGTTGATATGCGTCTGAACTCCTTCACTCTTTCACTAAGGGTACATACAACTCTGAATTTGTGCAGCTAATCTCGCTCGTTGGTTTCAGTCAGCCCAAACCAGCCAGCCAATAATGTTTTCCTCTCACAAAAATCAGCACCAGCCAGCCCAAACCAGCACCAACACCAACTAGCGAACATGTCCAATAGATTCCTTTTCTCGATCACTGCGTCTCGCTTCAACAGTTTGCTAGGCGGAAGGATGTGAAGTCTAGCTTCTTCAATGCGATTCCTAATGCTTCCCTTTCCGATGATTGCGTATGCATGCATCTCTGGCTAAATTAGGCCTTGTTTAGACTCTCCCTTAAAACTTTATATTCTATCACATCGAATGTTTGATACATGTATAGAGTATTATTAAATATAGATTAAAAAATAACTAATTGCACAGATTACGACTACTTTGCAAGACAAATCTTTTAAGCCTAACTCGTCCATAATTTGACAATAAAGTGCTACAGTAACACATATGCTAATAACGGATTAATTAAGCTTAATAATTTCGTCTCGCGGTTTACTGACGGATTCTGTAATTTGTTTTTTTATTAGTATCCGAACACCCCATGTGACATCCCTACATAACATCCGATAACACCCTAAAACTTTACACTCTGGATCTAAACAGGGCCTTACTTACTTATTTCACTTCCCGTTCTTGATCTGCCCTCTTTATTATTGTCACTCTACCCTATGGTGAAACAGGATGGGACTCAACACAATGGTCAATGGGCATGCACACATGGCACAATATTTCTGTTTGCGCTCTAGAGTCGTTTAAAAAGATCCAGATGTACGTGTTGTGTACAAGGACATTGATTTGCAGTAGGTCTACTATTCATCACTCATCATCATCAAGTTTTCGTCCTCGTAGAGTAATGTCATCGCTATGAGGTAAGGTAAATGCAACATGTACGTGTCTACATTCCTTTTCCTTTTGTCAACTAATCTCTTGCCCCGAAAAACATAAAAAAGTTATTGGTGTGGGTATGATAACAGTGTGGGTGCTCCTTTTTCATAAAGCAAAACCAGCGGCCCCGTGCTGTTCCACGGAGATGAATAGGGCGAGGGCGGCCAATGGGCGCGCTCCACGTATATTGTGACGGGTCGCGGTTTAACTGTCTCCCATCTCAAAGTACAGCCAACTAAGAAACATTTAGGGTGCCAGTAAAAAAAATGTCACACGGACAAAATACAGTGGCCTAAATTTCTTGCTCCAGTTACAACTCAAAGTCACAAGCATAAAACCTAGTGTAAGAAAAGGAAAAGAAAAAAAAATCTCCCCACAGCACCTCATTCTATCGCCCATCTCACAGCCCAGTCCAGCCGAGCCGCCGCGAATCCGTGTCATCTCCCCCACTCGATCGGCAACCGCAAGAGCCGACCCTCCGCTTCCCACCAAAAACCCTAGCCATCCCTCCTGCCGCATCGCCGCCGACCGCCGACGATGCCTCCCAAGGCCAAGAAGGACGCCGCGCCGGCTGAGCGACCCATCCTTGGACGCTTCTCCTCCCACCTCAAGATCGGGATCGTAAGCCCAATTCCATCCCCCTCCCCCTCCCCCACGCACACTCCCCTCCGCCTAGTTCTACTTGTAGCCGCTGCGAGTTGCTGGATCTTGTAGCCGTTCTGGGGCACCTCGAATGGACTGAGCGAGCTCAGCGCGGCTGTGGGGCTGCCGGGGGTTTGGATGGATTTTTAAGGCCTTCGTTTGGTAGCCGTCGTCCGTGTGACCATGTCCGTGCTCGCCTGACGTTCTGGGTAGTATCTACGGGCTCTGAGCTAATGAGCTGTGGATGCCTCGATGGGAGCGTTAGGTTGTGATTTCGTGGTTAATTGATTCGAGGCACGCGTTACGCGTGCTGCCCCTGGTGCACGGAGATATTTGCTTCAGAGGCTCGGGTTGTTGTTGGCACGGATTTACCTGATCCTGCTATCGTGTTGTTCCTTGGAAGTTGGATAGTGAGCGCCAGGTGTGATCGAATTGTTATTATTGGTTTCTGTGCTTCTTGTTGTTCTTTTTTTACTTATGGTCGTTGAGGATATGACTTGGCATAATAGCACTGATACATGTTTTTGCCGTGTGCATGTAGTGACGTAGCATATATCTCGCAGTAATTCTGTATGTTTCTCTTGTAGCTATTGTGGTGCTGTACTGCTTGCTTTAATGGCATGTTAGAGGCCTATGGCATTTGTGAGTCTTATATACTCCGTCCGATCTAAATTATAGTTCACTTTAGCTTTATCCTAACTTTAACCAAGTTATAGAAAAATGCATCAAATTAGTTTCATTAATATGTCTTGGTAGTGCATTTATTTGAACTTTTAGATGTTAATATATATTTTTTTCCCAAAAACTTGGTGAAAGTTGGAGATGTTTGACTTATGACAAAGCTAAAGTCAGCTATTGTTTTGGAACGGAGGGAGTAGTATACTATCATGGCTTCACAAATCATAATGCCCTACCTTTAGATTGCGCATGTTGGTCACTCTTTAAGCTACGAATGGTTCAATTGTTTGGTCATTCTGCGCTGGGTGCTGACTATGCATCAAGTTTTGTGGTCAAATGTGATTAGCTCGGTGACAAAATTACATTTGTATTTGGCTATAATCCCATCACTGGACATTTAATTCATTCATGTTTGTCATTGATAAGATGGCAATGTAAGTCAGTAAGATGAGGTCTAATTCAGTTTCCGGATTGATGTTTCTGTAGGTTGGGTTGCCAAATGTTGGCAAATCAACTTTTTTCAACATAGTAACAAAGTTGGCAATCCCAGCTGAGAATTTCCCTTTCTGTACCATCGAACCAAATGAGGCGCGTGTGAATGTTCCAGATGAACGGTTTGATTGGCTTTGCAAACTTTACAAGCCAAAGAGTGAGGTTTGTTTCTTTTCTTTACTCATATTCAGTGGCAGAGACAATGGGGGGAGGGGGCTCATATTGTAATGACTAGCTTCTGAGGTTATGTTTCAGATCACCAGATGTACAATGACTGTTCGAATCGTGTTTCATGTGCATTGTGGTCGTTGAAATTCTGTGCAGGTGCCTGCATATCTGGAAGTAACTGACATAGCTGGGCTTATTAGAGGCGCTCACGCTGGGGATGGCCTGGGCAATGCATTCCTCTCACATATACGTGCTGTTGATGGAATCTTTCATGTCCTAAGTATGTTTTTGTTCTAATGTTGTTAATGTTGGTATTTAGTATTCTAACAAATTATTATGCATTATTTTAATCAACATCTACTGCTGTGTTGCAGATCATGCATTTGGTTTTTAAGATACCGTCAGTCTTATAGTTGTTCGATTGATCTAATGCTTCTTTAGTCTGTACTACATATAAACTAGAAGTTTGCTCGGATATTAAGTGAAAATAGGGCTACCATATTGCTTCATTTTGTGGCAAACAACATCTGTGATTATTTAATGAGTGATAATCAAAAAAGCTGGCAACTGTGTATTCTTATCAGTATATATGTTATCTATTCACAACATATGCATAGCTGTTTGAATAATTGGTTTAGCATCCTTTCCCTTTTTGTTTCTCGTTGTGTGCTGATACCTCGTATTACATATAAAAAAATGATAAATATTTTGTAGTTCTAATGGACCCCAAAATGACTAGTCCATGTAATTCACTTCTCAAATTTATGTTCTTTAGCAAGGTTTAGTTACTAACTAATTAATTACACATCGTTTTGTTGTATCTTTATTAACTAATCGAGTGTTGCATACGGTTTTCAGGAGCATTTGAAGACGCAGAAATTACGCATGTTGATGATACAGTAGATCCTGTTAGAGACATGGAAACTATTAGTGAGGAGCTCAGACTAAAGGTTTCATTGGATTTTGTTGATTTGCAGCATCAGCTGTACAACATTTAAATCTTCTTTTGACAATGTTCTATTCTATTTTCTGTGCAGGATATAGAGTTCATGAAAAAGAGAATCGAGGACCTTGAAAAGTCAATGAAGAGGAGCAATGATAAGCAGCTCAAAATTGAGCATGAATTATGTGAGAGGGTGCGGCATTAATTACTTCAATTCTTCTGCATAACTATGGGTCTTTTAGCAGCCTTAATAAAATATAATTGAAAATGAAAATTCTTTATCAGTAACTTATGTTCCTTCCCTTCCCTGGACAGGTCATAGCCCATCTTGAGGAAGGGAAAGATATCCGTTTAGGAGATTGGAAAGCTGCTGACATTGAGATCTTGAATACATTCCAGCTACTTTCAGCTAAGCCAGTTGTCTATTTGGTATGAATTTCTTCTTTCTGTGCACCCATTGTATTAGTCAATAGTCTACCATGAGAAACTTTGAAGTTCAAGTTGTCCATGGTTTTTAGCTTGGACTGGCGTCATATTGGGTTTAGGAAAAAGATACTTATGCATGCCTTTCTAGTTGAACATGTTTTGCATGTTTTGTTATGGCCTATCACCTTCCTGCATGCACTCTGTTCTGTTTCCTTGTATCTATATTTCTGCTGCCGGTTGTATTGGAGCTTTTACACGGTACCAGTATTAGTTCCGTAGTTTGCCTTGAATGGTTCCATAATAATTATCCTTGTATTGTATGATGCATTGTCTGCTGGGTTTCAACTCTAGCCTACCCCAACTTGTTTGGGACTTAAAGGCTTTGTTTGTTGTTATTGTATTGTATGATGCATTGTCAATTATGAAATAGATTTATTTGTACATGCGTAGTAAGTAGTAACAAAAGAAAATGCATTTTTTTCATTTGTGGAATGAACCAATTTCAACCAAATCAGTTTAAATTAACCATTTGGTCAGACCATTTGATGACCCTTTATGATAATTGAAATGAATAGGCTACAATTTGTAACCGTAGATGGCCTTTTACAATGGCTTGGCTGACCATTAAATGACTAGGGAGCTGTACCGATTTCTTTTTTGTGCAGGTGAATATGAGTGAGAAGGACTTCCAGAGAAAAAAGAACAAGTTTCTACCCAAGATACATGCTTGGTATTGTTTCTTGAAGACTTTTTCCAAAGTGCTAGTTTTTGTCATCCAAGTGACAAAAACCTAGATTCTTGGCATTTGTTGCACAACCAAATGACATGTTTTAAAATCTGGATCCTGCTTTCTGGTAGAGATTGCTCCACACTGGCAAGTTGGTCCCACATCAGCTGCTATTTTAGAGCCACATCATATCTGTAAATGGAACTTAGATTTAAGAAAGCTTGTTATTTGGTTCATGGTGGATCTTTGTGATATACTTGTACAGTAGACCACAATATCCAGGTTAAGTGGCATGTGCCATATGACTTTTTTTGTCATTTGAACTCGCCTTATGTGAAACACTATTCCTTAAATACATTGCAATTTCCTTACGTTATAGATCTTAGTCATGTTATATCTGTTCTAAGCCACTTTACTGGTCCAATAATATGATATATATTCCTTGGTAATGTATGTTATGTGCTTGCTGGTATTATCACACATGAGCTGATGTACCTTTTTTCATCAGGGTGCAGGAACATGGTGGTGAAACCATACTTCCTTTCAGCTGTGCTTTTGAACAGAAACTAGTGGATATGCCAGAAGATGAAGCTGCCAAATATTGTGCCGAAAACCAGATAACAACGTAAGTTAATTCACACTTTGATACTGGAGCTGGTTAGCTTGGTCATGCTAAATGCTTCTAATGATTCTACGGACCTATGTCATGAGGTGACAGTTTCTACTAGGACATACTAACATCTTAAAATACATGTATGTTATTTCTATGATTTATGGAATTCAAAATTTGAGAAGCTGGAATATTCATTGCTAAGACAAATATCATGTTGAAATAATTATTCTATACAAGGCGAATATTTGTGAAAGAAAACATTTTTCTAACTGTCAATTGTTCGACAACTTTCCGAGTTCTCATTGGTTCTAAATTTCAACTAAAATATTATCTATTATGCCCTGCAGCATGATCCCAAAAATTATCAAGACTGGTTTTGCAGCAATTCATCTTATATACTTCTTTACTGCTGGTCCTGATGAGGTACTTGTTCTTTTCAGTGCAGCATAATCTATCCTTTTGTTATGTGTTGCTAAAACAGTAATACAAAGTTGCCTATCAAATTGTAGTATTCTTCATGTGCTTTTCATTGAACTTTAGTAATTTCTTTCGCTATTTTGAATATTTTTGAAAAGTTGTGCAAATAGTTGAAGTTGAAAGATCATTTCTATGTGCACTTTTCCAGTAGGAGAATTTGATTTGAATTAGCTGGTTCAGGAACAAATGTGTATTTTTTGTTCAGGTAAAGTGTTGGCAGATCAGACGTCATACTAAGGCTCCTCAAGCTGCTGGTGCAATTCACACTGATTTTGAAAGGGGCTTCATATGCGCTTGAGGTAACCTCTGCTATTTAAGTATCTGATATAGTTGTTAACTATTGTGATTTGCATCAGCTATAAGTTAAACAGGGCCAGATTTTGGATAGCTGTCCTACTTGATGACCATTTTAATTGTTTGTGAATCTAGATGCTTTTAAAGTTACTCAATTTGACTTCTTGGTAATTCTGTCAATGATATCCATTGTTTATCAGCGACCCTCCATTTTTTTTTTATGTCCATACTTACATTTACTTTTAGTAAGGAAAAATACAAGGTAATACATGCCCATTTAAAGCCAGCAATAGACCAATGAACTGATTTGAATCTGGTAGCATTTAGGTATACTATAAATGAGGTATGGCTGTGGCCGTAGGAGCACTTTAGAAATAATATGTAGTTGCAGGCGTGTCTTCTAGAAAACATATAACATTCGATTCCTGTTGACAATTATTCTTTTACCTTGACATTATAAATGTTTGGATGTATACTAGCTGATGATGCCAGTCTTTTGGCACTGTTTACTTTGGCTCTATTCATGTTTGAACAGTATCGTTTCATATATGATTGTTACTTCTACTTTTGTGGGTCAGGTAATGAAGTTTGAAGATCTGAAAGAACTGGGCAGTGAATCTGCTGTTAAGGTATATGCTCCTCCCCCATGGACATTCTTGTTAAGTGCCTGTTTGAGTTTCGACTTGAATTCTGAATGTGCGTACTGTAGGCTGCTGGGAAATACAAGCAGGAGGGGAAAACCTATGTGGTTCAGGACGGGGACATCATCTTTTTCAAATTCAACGTGTCTGGTGGCGGGAAGAAGTGAAAAATGTATGAAGATGTTAGCATCAAGTGTATTACATCTTACCCCTGAATTTCTCGTTCTACAGTGTGTTGCATCTTACCCCGTATTTCTACATTTTTGAGGTCACTAGCCAGTAGCCAGGTTCCGGTAACGCAAGCTTGTACAACGAGGCTCCAGACTGTTGAAGGATTTGTATCGAAATAACATGCACGGTTGTATATCTTGTGCTTGAGCTCTCGATGTTACCAGAAGCTTAGAATCGTCTGAGCGCTGTGGTTCGGTTTTGCCATGTTCATTGTGTAAGCTGGTCTAACTGCAAATGGTATAGAAAGCGATTTTTATGCAGGTGGCTCTTCAAATGATAACTTAGTGAGTTTTAGAAAAACTCTTGGAGATGCTCTAAGAGAACCATATTATAATCTGCAGTGCATGCAGCAGAATACATGCAAAGCGCTCTTTCCCTTATTAATTGCAAGGATCTTGAGCTGTTAAGCCTTCCAGCGTGACTCGTCGATGTTGCTGAATGTAAGCGGCGAGCAGCACCACCTCCAAGCTTTGGTGACACCTGAGCAAAATAGCTCACTGCCCCACGTTGCCCATGCAATTTCCCACCTTTTCACTTCAAAAGGCTAGTGTAACTTCTTTTTAGACATTTCAAACCCACAAACGCATGATGCCATTATATTTGTGACATCACGTTTTTAAAACGGGCATGGCTAGCGCCCGAACATCAGGACGCTCACGCAGCTTGCCCTAGTCTGCCATCGCCCCACCCTCGTGCGGATTCGTCCTGCTCCATGCGCGTACTCCGCCCTCATATATGCGCTCCCCGGTCATTCTCGAGACCCGCTCCTCTCTTCGTGCGGGCGGTACTCGAGAGTTGGGACTCGGCGTGCCCCGATCGAGCACCACTCCGCTTGCCGCCCCAGCCCCATCCCATCCCCCACACAACAGCCAAAGGCAAGACTGGTCCTCCCAAATTTCGGCTCGCCCCGACGAACAACATAAAGCACTTGCAACATGAAAAAAAATTGAATGCAACATACGTCCGAAAACAAATGAAACACTTGGAACATGCACTTGCAACATGTGTGTGGGAACACATGAAACATCCAAAAATAACACTTGCAACTTGCAACCTGAAACCATTTGCTGCAACATAAGACTGAAACAACTGAAACATTTTGGAATATACTGTTGCAACATATGTGTGAAACATATGCAACACCCAGATAAAAAACGGTTGCAACATAATATGGAAATAGATAAAATATTTTGAACAAACGCTTGCAACATGCATCTAAAACACTTGCAACATATGCAACATGGTGCAACATCCCCCAATCTACTTTTACAACATGAAAATGGAACAATTGTAACATACATATGAAACGTCTGAAACAATTGAAACAAACATATGCAACATAGGGGAGTGGAAGAATGGGGCCGGTCGATTCCAAGCGCCGGGGTCGGAGCCTGCAGTGAGCGGCGGGGCGCGAGAACCACCGCCACCAGCAGCGGGCTTGGCTTGGTTCGGCCGAGAGGGCGCACTAGCACCTGCGGCGCGCGCGCACCACCGCCACCAGCATCGGTCTTGGCTTGGCGGGGCGAGCGACGTGCGCGACAGGCGGAACGAGCACCACTAGCACCAGCGCGATAGGAGAGGGGGCGAGAAGCGCTCGCGACGGGAGGGGGCGAGAAGCACATGCGACGGGGAGAGCGAGCGGCACCGGTTGGGGCACGCGGCAGCAACGAGGCAGAGTGGTATCCGTGTTCGGGACGGGATGGGGACGGGCAGAGTGGTAGCTGCAAGGCGATGTGGTGGAGAAAAGGGAGCGGAAGGGATAAGAAAGTTTTTTAATTTTTTTTAGAATGGTTAGGGGCGAGGGCGAGTGGATAAGCAGTCGTTGGGCTGTGTCGCGGCCCACCATTGGCACTGTCCGGGCGGACGGACGCCCTATACGCAGCATTACTGTTTTTAAAATTTTAATAACTTTCCACTCAAAAGAAGATTATATCATCTGCAAGGGTTTAGATGAAAATCAAAGCATTTTGTTCTGTTGCCTTTAGATCCAGGTCTTTAGATCTGACGATGTATTTTGACAACCACAACTAATTTTGGCTCTATTCTTTTGCTAAAATGTACTATTAATACTGTTATTTGATTTCTCTATTTCAGTAACAAATTTATCGCTAGTCTCTATTTCAGTGCATGCAGCAGAATAGCAAAGCGCAGTTTTTTTTATTGCAAGGATCGGATATTCATATTCCACGCACGACACACACTACCATGCATCCACACAACAGTGATAATTTTTGAGGAAAAGGAAAATTACGGGATCACGACACTGACGGGCCTATCGAAGATCCAGCTAAACGGGATAGACGTGGCCTTCTTCTGGGCCTGGGCCGCCCTGTCATGGGCCTTCTCCTCCATCCTCCGGATCTTGTGTGGCAGCCCGCACACGTAGTCCCGCGCGCGCCTGCCCTCGCCGGAGAGCCCCGCCGCGAGCTCCTCCACACGCCACTGCCGTATGAGGTGCTCCAGGATGCCACGGTAGTCGGAGGCCGTGTACACGCCGGTCTGCTGCGCGGCGGCGGCGTAGTGCGCGTAGAGGTCGGCGTCGCGGCCGTCGGTCATGAGCGCGGCCGGCATGGTGATGCGGCGGCGCATCATGTAGCCCAGCGCGCGCACGGCCGCGTCCGGGTAGACCTCGAAGAGCTTTCCGACGATGCGCGTGTACGCGGCCTCGTGGCGCTTCTCGTCGGCCATGATGGCGCCGCAGATGCGTGCGAGCGCGTGGTCGCCGTGCGCGCTGACGTGGCGCGCCGTGTTGCCGTGCGAGATCGCCGTGGCGCGCTCCTGGAAGGCGACGTAGATGAAGCCGTGGTAGGGGCTCCGGGCGGCGTTCATGGCCATCCCGGAGGCGATGAGGCGGTGCACCGTGCGGTCGACCTGGTGCATGTCGACGCGTCCCGAGAGGTACATGTAGCGGCTGAGCGCGTCGCCGTGGCGGTTCTCCTCGGCGGACCAGCCGCGGATCCAGCGCGCCCAGGCGGTGGCGTCGGCGCCCGTGAGGTCGCGCACGGCCTCGAAGCGGTTGGGCACGCTCTGGTACGTGGGCAGGGCCTCCTCCGTGATCATGTTGCCCACCAGGCAGACGAGGTGCGCGTCGGGCACGCCGCGTGGAAGCCCTCGTCTCCCAGCGCCGCCGGGTCCGGGAGCAGGTCCGACGGCTGCCACGCTTCCTCTGCCGGCTTCAGCAGCGGCAGCACGTGCGCCTCCGCCCACGGCTCCAGGTGCGCCAGCACCTCCAGCATCTCCGGAGCCAGGTACCCCATCCATTCCTCCTCTTCGTCCTGCTTGCCCCGCAGCTTGAGGACAGGCGGGACAGGGGCGGCCATGGTCATGGCCCCCCTGCTGCTATGACTGCTCCTGCACCTCCTGCACTAGCACGTACGCGCTCAACGTTCATGACATGTCGTTGACATACATATGAGAGTGCACAAGATTTAATTTGTCCTACACGAGACAGTATCGGAGGACAATACAGTACCCCTTCATTCTAAGTTTTAAATCGTTCTGACCATCCTAGATGTGCAATTTTTCTATAGAAACATTATGGAGGTGTTTGGGACTTGCTCTACAAACTCCATCGTAGAGCAGCTTCACAAAAAAATTAGAGTGCGTGGAGCTAAAATCGTTTGGCTAAAAAAAACGTGGAACGGAGCTAAAAAAACGTGGAGTGGAGGAGTGTTAAACACTCTGTCTAGATACACAGTAAAAGTTATATATTAAAAAAAACGAAACTGACTTCTAAAACGGAGGGATTGAGTAGTGGATAGAGAAACAAAAAAAAAAAAAGAAGAAAAAGAACAGACTTATTATAATGAGTCACACAAATTAAACACGTTGTTAGTAGATCGATACGTATAACGCATGGAGTGTATGTACCAGTTGATTATCCGTGGGAGGGCGTCTCGTGTTCTTGCAGATGATGCAAGTTTGAAGGAGTAGTAGTTTTGTTTAGTATTTGCTGATTCGCAGGGCACTCCGTGTCCAGGCATCGCAAGAAGTGGTGTTGTTGCCATCATCATCCTCAGATCGCTCAAACTAGCCTGTAGCTAGATCAGATGCTGCTCGGGTTCACTGAGATGTGCGGCATAGGCCGACTGTGGAGCTGTCTATTTATGGAGCAGGATAGATAGAGCGATGACCTAGCCGCTTCCACCTCGCTGCTGGTCGCTAGAAGTGTGCGGAGTCACACTGTAGCTTACTTACGCCGTCATCACCGTGGCCTGGTACCATACAAATCGGTTGTCAGTTTTAAATTTCCAGCCACGAACCTCTTCACCAGTCTTCTATAAATTTACACTACGTCAAAAATGATTTTTAGGGGCGGTTGTAAACCATTTGTAGGGGCGGTTTGCCCAGCCGCCCCTACGCAAGGGTCTCTACAAATCATGTATTTGTAGGGGCGGTTCCCAGACCGTTCCTACAAATCGATTTATAGAGCGGTTAGATCAGAGTCACCCTTACAAGTAGATTTATAGAGGCGGTCCAGGAACACCAAATTACCCTTACAATCGATTTGTAGGGGGCTACACATCAAACCGCCTACAAATCATTTTCACGTAAAAAAAAAATTAAATTTACAATTCAAATTCGACCGAAACATATATTTTTTATGCCCACAGTACAACTACTCAGAAGTATACAAAAACAAATCAAAGTATTCGACCCACTCTCAACCCAATTAACAAAGAGCCATCTCGATGGATGGCTCATAGTGCAGCAACACAATGTATCTTAAAGCAAACAAAAGTATCAGACCCACTTGCCTCTCTCTCACACAACTATATAGCACAAGATAACTTTCTTCATCATGGTGACCACTAAGACCGAGGCCCTGCAATATGAGAACTTTCAGATTGCCCTAAAAAGGAAGTACACATGAGTTGGACAATTTTCTAATACCACGTTATGGTAAGAGTTAGTCCACCTAAGTGGGAAAGGAAATTAAGAATGTAAAACTCTAACCTGGAGACCAAGAGCCCGCCCCTGAGGCAATACTTCGTGCCATGTCGTAAGAGATCTCAATCACTTCCATTGGTTGAGGACCTGTGAAGACAAGTAAGTATACAATTAACTCCAAAAAATGCACCATGTGCCATAGAGTAAAGGACACTACAATAAGCTCTGACCAGCAGAAGAGGATGACGACAAGCTTTCATGGCATAAAAGGTTTCCCCCAAAGAACAAAGGTGATGGATCCCTCTCCAAGACCTCCCTCCGACGGTTGTAGGGTCGATAGCTCTGGTGCTCTATTTCCAGAAAACCTCTGAAATCAATCGCCTTTTGCAACACCAAACACTACCTCCATTTTGTAAATGAATTATGCAAATTGGCCACCAAAAGGAAAAGGAAACATGATTTAAGTGACAGAAAACCGGACAAGTTTAGACAAAAACATGAAAACCTAACCAAATTATTTACTTCCATTAATTTTACTGTGCAACTGCATTAATATTCAAGCACAGACCACACGTTGGACCACCAGGAAAATTATTAAACAGATCCGCTCAAGTATTCTCTAGACCAGGTATCAACCAAATAAAACAAGTCTAAATTGTGAAGAAAGATTGCTAGGAATAAGCCAATAGGGTTTAAACTAGCTAACAGTTTTAAAAGCAGTTTGTGAAAATGGATTTTGGGAATGATTATGTTAGGCAGTGCAATCAAACATGGTTGCTATAATGACAGAATTGATAATGCAAAAGATGAAACTAGATGGAAAAAACTGCATCTACCAAACCATTACAGAATAATAGTAAAGTCATCTGAAAAGAAATCACTAACAACCAATACGCCATAAAATCAACAAACCTACTTACTTCCAATAACATGTAGCTTAAATTTTCCTAGACAACAAGAGAAAATTCGCAGGCAGGCAATACATTGGTGATCCAACATTCTGTTTTAAATAAACTATAAAGTACATTCTGCTGAACATCATGAACAACAATGCAATCAGTTATAAAGATCATGGCAAAACAGTGTGCCACATTCAACAACATAATTCCATGAATGTTCCAAACTAAATCACTAAGGCAGATAAGAAAAGAAGGAAACCTCAGATGTTCCTGACTCATCTTCTTCCAAAGGAACAGTTGCTTGATCACCATTACTCCTCATACTGTAAAATGCTGCAAGGAAGAAACCAGTTCACTAAGTAGAACATGTAGGCTACAGGTCCACTGGAACAAAATGATTAGTCCAACATAAATATCAAATAAAATTTTAGGGTCTGCAGACTAACGTACACAGCAATCAAATTACTTGCAAAAAGAGTTAACATGGTACTTGCCCATCTGCAATTATCAATAGGTCGTAATATATATTGCCCACCACTTTGCAGCCCTCGTCCTCACCGCCTAAACTCAATGGATTTGTCTCCCCCACAAATAACCAGCTTAACCACCATAAGATAAAATGCAAATCAGTAAAGCAACACAAAGAAAAAAATAGTGCTAGGTGACACTCAGAAAACAACACAAAGAAAAAGATAGTGCACCAACTATGAAGGTTTGCAAAGACACTAAAGCAATCGCCATATAGCACACATGAATTTAATCCAAGCTGTCTAAGAATCCAAGTCCAAGATTAGAAGTACCTGAGTAATTGGGGTCGAAGCAAATCGATGAGTAGGTACAGACCTGCAACATCTGTAGCAAATCGATGAGTGGGACAGTTATTTAGCTTAAGTGAAGTTACTTTTAGTCTTAATGGATCATATTTCCTAATTTCTTTAGCTTGCCCTTGTCTGTAACCTGAGTACCACAGCCCTGCATCAACTAACTCTTTGTGCATTTCTTGAACTTTAGCTTGCACCATGAATATGGTTCCTCTATCTTAAAATATCTATGCTCAACTGAATGGGAATTTGCAATTAAAATGCTGCAAGACTGGAACTGAAAGACTGAATACTTACTCTTGAGTACTAAAAGCCAGGAAGCGGACAGCTAGTAGACGAATTGATACATCATCGGTCCTCAAAACGAATCCCTCCCTCCTAATCAGTCGGCAGTCAGACAAGGTGTCGAATTGCACACATTCAAACTGAAATCAACGTCACGGGCACCCAAAATCAAAATCTTCCTCGGCCAAATTGCTACTCCCGTGAAAGCCAAGCAGCAGGAACCGAACCAAATCGAAGGGAGCTGAGCGGAATTAACTCGAGAGGAAACCAAGTCGCTGCTAGTAAGTACCGACAACGTGGAAGGGGCGGCGATCGTTGTAGTAGAGCTCGAGGCCTAGTCCTTGAGGGTGATGTGGTCCTTGTAGATGTTGTACCACTTCGGATCTTCTCGGGCGCGTCCTCGCTCAAGCCCGCCACCACCTTTCTTGAGGTCACCGATGGTGTCGTCCTCGTTGCACTTGGCCCGCACCTTCTTCCCCCCAGCGGTCGTTCAAAGACCACCTCGATCATCTTCACGGGGTCCCGATCGATGAACGGAGAACCAACTACACGCATGGAAAAAACAAATTACCATAGGAATCGGCGAAAACCAAACCAAATCAAAAGGATTCGATCCCTAACTTTGCACAAAGCCATCACAAGTGGGTTAGTGAGGATACTCCAAGAGATTATCGCCCAATTTCTACCCAATCTCTCGGGAAATTTCAGATCGAGCCAAGAACACGTAAAAGTCCCCCAAAACGAAAGTCATTGATTTCTCCGTTGCTCGAGTCAATTCAATCAAATAAACTCGTGGGATAGCTCCAAATCATGTCATAGCACCTAATCAACGCAAAAAGAACGAACATATTTGATCTCAAATTGACGAATCAAACCCCCTAAAATAGCTCCAAAAATCACAAAGAAAAGGAAAAAGTCGATTTGGAGAGGAGAACAAGTGCAAGACTACGAGTCATGGGTCTAGAGCTCGTTGGCCGGGGGTGTGGGCGGGCGCTGCCACGCCCGTGTGGGCGGACGAGGAGCCGCGCCATCGGGAGCGAGGGCGAGAGAGAGGGAGGGGAAGGGAAAGACGGAGAGAGAGAGGTCCCAGAGAGAGAGAGAGAGAGAGAGAGAGGAGAGTAGATATTTTGGGGTGACTGACCGTACGTGAGACATTTGTAGGGGCGGCTCAATCACCAGCCGCCCCTACAAATAGAAACACTGGGGGTGGCTGGTGAGTGAGCCGCCTCTACAAATCCGACCTATTTGTAGGCGGCTTAGATCACCAAATTACCTAACATGCTATTTATAGGGGCGGCTGGTCTCGTGGCTTCTGAGCACGTCACTGTAGGGGCGGCTCTATCACCAACCGCCTCTAAAAAAATTGTTCCGTTGCTATAAACCGTTTTTCACGTAGTGTTAAGGGCCTGTTTGGAACGCAGGAATTTTACAGGAATCGCGCAGAAATTTCACAGGAATCAGTTCAATTTCACAGGAAAAACGCAGGAATAGGGAAAAAATCCCACATTCCAAACAGGCCCTAAGTGAGTTTGACACTTGATAGTGTGACAGTAATATTTTCCTCGAGACCGCACAACCATTGCTACATAAATGATTTCGTGAGACACTGACCTTAGATTAACAGAGGTGGACACAATAGGGTGCCACCTCCATTAATCGTTGCTAGGGTACACAGCTGAGCGTCCGCCTCGGTTGATGGTTAACGGAAGCGGCCGCCTTTACACAACCGCCTCCATTAATGGTCTATTAACGGAGGCAGACAGCTAAAGTGACCTGTCTCGGTTAATAGATTAATAGAGATGGTGCTACTAAGATGACCGCCTCCGTTAATGGTCTATTAACGGGGAGGCGGCTGTCCTTAGGATGCCCGCCCCCGCTTATCCCTGCCTATAAAGGTAGCTCCGCACCACCCACATCTTCTTCCTCCATGAGCTCACCCTTTCATTTTGACGGGGTTTGAGCTCTAAAACTCCAAAAAATCACCATTTTTGGGGAGGAGTTTTGCTCTTCAATTCCTTGAAGGAGGACACCATAGGAGGTTTCTATGCGCTCCATATCCTTATTCTGCTCTCTTTTTCAAGTTTCGGGTGATCTAGATCTAGATCTAGAACTAGATCTATGGTGGAGGAGAGAGAAAACAAATCTGGTTCTTTATTTGCTTGAATTTCTTTGTAATGCCACTATACTTATGTTTTGTAACGTTAAGTCTTTAGTTCAACTTAAATTAAGGCTGCGTTTGGTTCAATTCAACTTCTGAAAAGTGCTTCTGCTAAAAAATGCTAACAAATATGTGGAGCCTGAAACTGCTTTTCCAGATGTCCGCAGGATATCATCATCTCATAATATCCATCCCAATTCCATCCAATTCATAACACACTACTACAAAAATGTTTTTGGAGATGACCCATTTTATTTTCCGAGGTGGTTGAAAATGGCACCCACCTCCAGAAATAGTCAAGTGGCTCAATATAATGGTTGCAAGCCCAAAGCCAACCTCTAGAAACCAATCTTCACAGGCATGCCTCTTAAAGAAAGCCGCCTAAAAAAGTAGGGATATCTTCACAGGCACTTCAAGTAGATTTTCTAAGGGGTTTCTGATGAGAAACCACCTTTCAAAATAGTTGCCACGCAAGTAATCTATAAAACTTTCATATATGAAGTCGAGTGTGGACAAACTTTATATCAAATTATAGAGCGGGTGATGAGATCAAAAGCTTTGTAGTTGATAGTCTTAAGATTTGAGATTGTTTAGAAGCCCAGATATTCTTTCTCAGATTTTGAAATCCAAAACCTTGAATTTTCAAACGATTTGGGATGGACACACTCTATAATGGGATCTATTTCTAGTTCACAACTTTTCATTTAAAACCGTGTAGTGTCAAATGCGCACTACAAAATTTGGGAGGGTGAATACAAAAGAATATTATATTTATTTATATTATAGTCAAAAGTGACGTATATGCTTGTGAGATAGTAAGGAGGCTATATATGCACGATGGCCGACGGGTGAGGTGATGAGGTCTCAGGTTATCCTAGGAGCACGCTCGCGTGAAAGATCACGTTACATATGACTTATGATGCACGATTATAGTGGTTTGCTAATGGGGCTATCTTAGTTTTTTTTTGCTATTTTTAGTGTTGTTTTTTCTTTTGTGAAAATCAGTATTAAGAGGTCGACCTCTAAGTCGACCGCATCTAGAACTTGATTTTCAAAGGCAGTTGGCTCACTCGTCAAGGGGTAGTTTGTTACCGTCTCTGAAAACCATCCATTTTCAGATATTTTCATATAGGGCGAGCGAAAAAAAACTATCTCTGAAAATCGATTTCACTACATCAGAAAATGCTTTCGTAGTAGTGCATCAAGTGAGACATGAAAACGTGATTCTAATCGTGCATCAGCTATGGTAATAGGTCTGGTTCCAATTAGGTTGGTAGGGAGGATCGGACTCATCAATCAATGCAAGGTATGGATCAGACTTAATCAAGGTATGTATGGATCGGACTCAATCAATGCAAGGTAGGGATCGACTCAATCAATGTGGTAAGGCTAGCGTTGAACCGTCCAGACGCAGCTCCGCGCCCCATGCCCGCATCGCATCACACGCATCCCGTCCCGTCCCCATCCAGCGCCAGCGTCTGGAACCGTGCCCCGCGCCCATCCCACGCCCGCACGGCGGAACCGCGCCCCGCGCCCATCCCATGCCCGCAAGATGGAACCGTGGCCAGCGCCATCCCGCGCCCAAGATGGCGGAACCACGACCTCATAAGCCCATCTCTGCACCGCCTGCAGATGCGTGTCGCGAGGCGTCTGTCGACCTTAGGCACCCACATGCGAACCATGGCGGCGCCTCAGCAGTTGTAGGCGGACGGCGGCCTGCAACATCCAATCTAGTTTTGAAACATTCAGATGAAACATTTGTAACTTAAGCCTAAATTGGAGGAAAAAGAGTGAGAAGAGAGTAGGTGCAGCAAATATGAGGGGACTTCGAGAGAATAAATAAGTCAGTGGACTACTTCGTCTGCTAAAGATTAATTTAATTATTTGATGACAAATTTTTGTGTTAGCTATTTATTCAGGGTAGCCAAGGAAACAAAGTGAGCTGAGCTTCCGTAATGCATGCAAGCTCTAGGCAAGCACAACCAATCGCAAACTCAGTGGGGGCAAAAGTAGTACCTAACGCAAAACATGCAAAGGCCTCTTGCGTTGTCATACACACAATTCTCATATTTTGAAGTTCTTCGACGGGTCTCCTTTATGCATAATTCCTAGCTCCCCCACTGTTTGGCCGTCGATTAATCCTACCATATGGCTATATCTATAATTAATATCTATACATATCTATATATAGCCCACACAAGGAATCATATATGTATAACCTATACTATATGTCGCTGGCACTGCAGCAATAAAAACTGCGTGTTCTGATTGCACTGTACCATGCATGGACAGACAGGTGCACCAATGCAGCAGGAGCTCATTGATAACGCTAGCTAAGAAGCTCCTGTACGTGGCTGTGGGTCATCAGCTCGTACAGCACTGTGACGACGACCGAATCAGCAGCAAAATGCATTCATCGCGGCCGCAGGACTAGAGCAGTCGATCAGCACGTGATTGGGTTTTCAATTCTACGTACGGCCTACGGGAGACTTGGGATGAATCCATATGCCCTAAGATTGATGACAGTAGAAATAAGTTAGTGACTATTTTACCACGTACATTGCCTCTTGATATAGTCCTTCCGTCCTTAAAAGAATACAATTATTAAATTTATAGTAAATAACATTAGCATCTATGTCTCCTAATAAATTTATTATAAAAATATATTCTATAACTAATCTAATGATGCTTACTTTGTATCACGAATGTTAATATAATTTTATATAACTTTAATCAAAGATCAAACTACTTGACTCCTCGAATAGCGAGAATTACATTTATTTGTAGACGGAGGGAGTAGTTATTGGGCGCGTTCGCTGGTCTGGATGTTCCAGACCAGCCGACTGCTCCTCCTCATAAAATACTATTCATCAACCAGCCGCTACAGTGTTCTCTCTCTCACAAAACCAGCCAGTTTCAGTCAAGTTTCAGACCAGCAAACGGGGCCATTATCCAGAAGCCGTCCAAGGCCTCTGGCACTGTTTGATCCTGTTTATTACTTTATTCACTTTCCTATGCACCACTATTAGTACTATTTTTTTTCTTATTGATTTTTTCCAATTTATCAGTCAATGTTAATAAACTGTTTATTACCATTTTCTTTGCTGTTCCTGTTCATATATACTTTTGTTCATGTTTTTTTTTTCACTGAATATTAGCCCACGCAGCAGAGCGCGTTATGTGCTAGCTAGTCTTTATGACAGACGCTCTTCTACCCTGGAGCGCGTTTAGTTCGGCCAACTTTGGAGGTGCAAACTTTGCACAGTAAAAGATTCCCTACTATAGCATTTTGTTTGTATTTGTGAATTATTGTTCAAACATTGACTAATTAGGCTCAAAAGATTCGTCTCGTAAAGTTAAAGCAAACTGTGCAATTAGGTTTTGATTTCGTCTACATTTAGTATTCCATGCATGTACCGTAAGTTTGATGTGACGGGGAATCTTCTTTTTACATAGTGCCAAAGTTGGAAGTTTGGGGGAACTAAATAAGGGCCTGCTATGATTTTTTTTTCATGTTTGTCAAAAAAAAAAGTTCCCGTTAGCATGTTGTGAGCACCACCTAGACGAGAATGTGAAAAAATTTAAGGACCTATAGTGCATTTAACTCTACAAATTCCTTATTAGACTCTATCCTTGCGTTGGAGTAACTCATTATTCCTGCTTGCACTGGATGCGAGACACACAGCTGCATAAAACTTAACAACATACTCCTCTGAGACAAGAATACACAATAATCCAGGGTGGTTCTGAGAAGGGCTTTGACATCCCTTGTACTCTTGTGGAGTCATCAAAATTGTTGTGGTTTGGCTTCGCCAATTCTTGGCCTCTTAATCTAGTTATTTCATCACTATTATATATGTTTCTCTACAAAGCATTTGTGTTAATAACTTAATATTCATAAATAGAATGCCCATGCTCCCTTCCGTGCATCTTAAATTCTCGGCTAACTTTCAACAGCACACATTATTTCTTGATTTCAACTTATTACATTTAATGTCGTTGAATTTGATGCAACAATTTAGAGAGAACATGCATGGTACTGGGAGCACGCCTCGTGTATGCTCCTGCCAAATTGGAGCATTGACAGCCACAACACTCTAGGGGGTGGAAATGGATGTATAAAATTCTAAGTTATCTGAATCTATATTCACTAAAACTTATAATAATAAGAATATCGTATTCATATTCATTTCCGATATAGTTGATGTATCTAAATCCATTTCTTATTACTTTTGTCTCCTCGATTTCAATTGGTATTTGAAAAAAAATGTAGGATATCTGATAGTATCTGTATCTGTGAATAATATTACTAATATGTACCAATCGAATCTAATAATATTAGTTTGATATAAAAATAAAATTTCAGCTATTTTTAAAATTAATGGCATTAATTCAATATATCTAATTATGTTAATTTCAATTAACATGACCAATGATATGTAGGTTTTTTAATAATTGGCATTCACTTTTAAAACTTCTGGGTAAATAATAGCCCATGTTCTATCTTAAATACTAGTAATGCACATATAATTAATGCAATTATTAAATTATAATTTATATAGTTAATATGGCTAACAATTACCATTCATATATATAGAATTTAATATACTTATGTTTGGATCTCTCATTATACTTGTTTTTTCTAAAATTGTTAGATGGATACTTATAGACAACAAAAAGTTAAATGGATATGTGATTGTGAATTTGAATCTGAACTATCCTGATTTGTATTAGTATATCCGAGGACATTCGTATTCGTATTCGTGTCTGTGTGTCCTGACGTCCCTAAATGCAGCCCACCTTTCCTTTTTATTTATGGAGCTCTAGAACAAGCTTTCAAGTTTTTTACCGGTCTGTTAGCAGAAGATTGGAGATAGGGTGGACAAATTGGGGATAAGAAGCAAGAACAGCACGGCAAAGACAGGAGTTAGGAGGGCGTCGGTGAGGACAAGATTAACGAGTAGTTGGAATTTTGTTAGACTCTCGTCAGTTAAAAAAACTCTCGATCCTTCTCTCACAGCTCTCCACATCTCATATACTCCCGTTACACGGGCCACTCCCATCCAGTGCTCGCGGCCGGGCACAAGTTCAAACCCACTCCGGACGACGGATGAAATGTTCATCACTTGTTACATGTACATCCTTAGTACTTATGAATTGTCAAGATTGATTAATAACTCATGAGCATGTCATTTTCTTTACATATGCCATGCTTTTCACAAATCTCATAAATGCCTATTAAATTCCCTTGCATCTACTAAATATTTACATTGCAATAAATCCTCTGAGTACAATTGTACTCACAGTACTATCATTAAGCTTTTTATAGGCACTTCAGACTTGGTGACCACCCGCCGAGACAAGCTTGGGTGAAGTCGAAGGTTTAGCGGACGATGGGATGGGCGTCCCCAATGCTGTAGTTACTCTGATGTTTAGCGATAGAGCGTAAGAGTGAAACTATAGGCTTAGTTAGCTTAAGCTTGTCGGGTTCATAAACCCGGGTCCCCAATGGACCCGCTTCCCTACAAAAACTCGGCCCGGCAGACGGCGTAGCAATAATGTGCACCTCCCGGGCTGGCCCATATACATAATGACAGGCCAGGAGAACGATCCGGTCCCCGACCGGAAGGCCTGGTCAAAGTGGGGACACAGTCCGACTCCGACCTACTTTTCCGACCGAGGATACACCAGACCTCTGCTCACATTTTCTTCCCCGACCGACACGGTCGGGCCGATCGGGAATGACCGACCGGGGGCGTTCGCTCGGTGAGAGGCCCGGGATCAAAGCGGCGATAAAGGTAAGGCGCTTCAGGTCAACCGCAATACCGAGGATCGTACCGCCATACCGCGCGCCTTCAAGATGGTGCCACCAGAAGCCATGCCAGACGGGCACTATGCAACCTTCCATGTGTCGAGCATGAACAGATTGTTGTAGGCGCCCGACGTTTTACCATACCAAAGTAACACGGTACACTACTACGAAAAAAACTTCACGGGCGGACGTTTTTGGTTTACCACGGCGGGCAAAGCCGTCCGCCATCTGCGAAGAGGTCACGGTAATCGTGGCCTTCCCACGATGGACCACTTTGCCCGCCGCGGTTAATGATTTAATGCGGCGGACGCCTTAGATGTGCCCGCCGCGGTTAATAATTTCAAAAAAAAACAAAAAAAGAAAAGAAAACCCTGGACAGGCCCGCTGAGCCCATCCATGGGCCCACCGAGCCCATCCAGGGCTGCAGCGCTGCCGCCGTCGCCGGATCTAGGCGTACCTGACCTCTTCCTCGCCAGATCTGGCCACGGCCGACCTCCTCCATGCCGGATCGACATGCACCTCCATGCCGCCAGATCTTCAGCCCTAGGAGAAAGAGAGAGAAGATGAAGAAGGAAGAGAGGAAAGAGTGAGGGCGATGGAGAGGGAGAGAGGGATTTGTACCTACAGCACGGGCATGCACCGCTCACCACCACGGCCACCGTCGTGCGCAGGGAGGAGGGGGCCGTCGCCGCCGTGGGGAGATCCACCATCGAGATCCACGCTACCGCCGCCGCCATGGGAGAGGCGGTCTGCGCCAGCACCGCCATGAATCGAGCCGCCAGGATCTGCGCCAAGGAGGAGATGCTGGGAGGGCGCTGACGCCGCCATGGCTGCCGGGAGCGCCTCCGTCCACGCCTGAGGTATGAGGGAGATTGGGCACCGCCACCAAAGGTAGGAAGGAGGAGATGGGGCGTTGCCGCCGGAGGTAGGAGATGGCGACGGAGAGAGGCCGCCGGATCTGGTGAGGGAGAGGGAGCGGCGTCGGGGGTGAGGGAGAGGGCGTGCCGAGCGGCGGTGGGCTGTGAGTGAAGGAAACCCTAGCGATGTATATATATATGAGGAGCGTGTACGGCTGAGATGGGCCGGGAGCTGGGCCTGTTTTTTTAGGAGGCGGGCCTTTTTCCGTGCCCGCCTTGGAAAATCGATTTTCCGATGCGGGCACCTTAAAATGTCCACCACGGTTAACCATGGTGGGCATTTTATGGTGCCCGCCTCGAAAAATTGATTTTCCGAGGCAGGCAAAAGTGCCCGTCTCGACAAATAAGAAAATGCCTGCCTCCGTTAATCGATCGATTTACCGTGACGGGCTAAAAATGGAGTCCGCCATGGAAGCCTCTGGCCGTCGTCACGGTTAATCAATCATGTAGTAGTGGTAGAGCCTGCCACATGCATCTGACATAAACAGTATTGTGGGCACCGACGACCATCTCGTACCCGACAGCGTGGACAATAAGACTAGGTAGCACACGTATACACTTTCACTCTCTCTGTGACTTGTAAGGCCATCCCTTTCAAAATATAAAAGAGGATGCGCTCTCTCCTCTCTAGAGGACGTTCTCTCTGGCTCTCCTCCTAAAAGAGCAACTAGACGATTCGAACACCCGTCACTCTAGCCGCTTGGTTTAGAGTCCGACCGAGCCTTTTACACCCCCTTCTCATTCCTATTCGTTTGTAACCCCACAGCAAACTTTGAGCACCTGGGCTTAGGAATAAAGTCACCGACCGACTGGAACTGGACGTAGGGCACGTTGCCTGAACCAGTATAAATCCTGTGTCATTGAGTGCTAGGCCACATCCGATCACAATGCACGGCAAAACTATAAATATTTATATGTTGGTCACTTTTCGCACCGACAGTTGGCGCCGTACGTGGGGAAGACGCCGTGCGTTCACGCTTTTGGTCATCGAATGGCCCACCTTTCCATCATCTTCGGCATGGTGGGCTCGAGCGATACGATTCGCTTCGGCTCGCTAGAGTTCCCCACGCTCTCACCTATTGGGACGTGGGTTCCTCCCGTCTTCGTGCCACTCCAGACCTTCCTCTTCGGGAGTCTGAACTTCGTCGTCTACCGGCTCAGTGTACTCCGCCTCCGCGAGGAGGCGTGCGTCCCAGCGTCCATTGGAGGAGGAGCGCCCTCCACCGGCCCCGGGCCACTCGACGACCTCAACGTCGAAACACTTGCGCTTCACCTTGAGCCCATGCTGGGCTCAAACTCCACAGTGAGTAACGTACATGTTGTTCTTTACTCACTGTTTAACACCTTCCGCCGACTCTCCGAAGGGACCCCGTGGTCCCCACCGTAACCGCCATGCGACCGGTTCCCCTATGGCTTCGCGTCCCTTGCGGACGTGTTTGCGCAGGGGCTCTGAAGGATGCTGACACCACCCCCTCTCACATCCGAATTTGTGGGGATGGCGGGCTACGCTCCCGCCTCCTTTCACGACCTCATGGATGATGAGGTCAAAAGTGACGGCTCCAGCATCGGCGACATCGTGGCACCTGGCCATCCTCTGTCCCGGGAGTACGCTATGGCGGACGCCTCGGGACAGCCACCGGTGGTAGCGGAGTCTCTGCAGACTCACACCCCTCCGGACCCCCGTGCGAAGGCCTTTTCGCGTGTGCAGGAGCATGGCCAGGAGTTACAAAAAAGGCGACAGAGTCAGCCGCTACTTGCGTTGGCACGCTCGGCACAACACGCTATGCCACGTGAGCTGGCCAGAACATCGCTGCTGCAGTGCTCGGGGTCGGGCCCGTTAGGTCCAGCGCAACATCCTGGACGGAGGGAACGAGCCCCCTCAGTTCACTCGAGCTGGCCAGAACATCGCTGCTGTGGCGTTGTTTCTACGCGGCCTCCCTGAGCCGGCCGACCCCCCAGGAACAGGCAATCCATCGGAACCTCCGGGCACTGGTGGAGACCACCGCCGTTCAACAAGCGGAGAGCTCGGCGTCGTGACACCGGCTCGTGGCCTCTTGCCCCACCGGGGGACTGGGGCCGCACCAGTCGAATCGTTCCATCCACTTGCCACTACAGTTGTCTGGTGTGGGGCAGGAAGCCGCGGCTACACCGCAGCCCGACCCGGCGCCCGCTCCACACTGACCACCTATGCGCGAATGTCTCGGGCCGAATCGTGATGCTCACAGCGTCATCAACAATCGATGCCATGCCCGGCACGATGATGACGTCTATCGAGTGGCGGCGAGAGCAGGCGGCACGGATCTCAGCCTTACCATCGAGGAGTGTGGGGACACGCTCCCCAGGCGTGGCGGCTGACCAAACGACTAGAGCCTCGGCCCGGATAGCCTGAGGCCATAGGCCTTTGGTCGTCGCATCCAGAGAGGGCCGTTCTCACAGCACTTCCGACCACCCACCAACATCGCCAGGTACACTGGGGAGACCAACCTCGGTATATGGCTCAAAGATTTTTGGCTCGCCTGCCGAGCAGGAGGAGTGGATGATGACCACTTCATCATCCAGTACCTCCCCATCTATGTGGGGGAGCATGTTCGAGCATGGCTCGAATTCCTTCCACCCAACAGCATCTGCGACTGGGCGGATCTGAGGGTCTTCCTTGGGAATTTCCAAGGGACGTATGTCCGTCCTGGGAATTCCTAGGACCTCAAGAGGTGCCAGCAGGAGCCCAGTGAGTCCCTACGGGATTACATCCATAGGTTCTCAAAGTGGTGCAACTCGCTACCTAATGTCATCGATGCAGACGTCATTAGCGCATTCCTCTCTGGTACAACCTGCGAGTCCTTGATCCACAAGCTCAGCTGTGTGAAGTCCCAGACCACCCGCGACCTGCTTGACAACACCATGAACCACGCCTCTAGCGAGGAGGCGGTCGGGGCAATCTTTAGCGGCAGTCAAGATAGGGGCAAGGCCAAGCGCGAGGACCAAGGCGAAGGCCCCTCCACACAAAGGGGCAAGAAGAACAAGAAGGATCGGCGCCGACCAGCCAACCCATCCTTGGTCGCCGCGACCGATCGTGCAGGCAAGCAGCCCCAGTAGGGCCAACCCGACCACTTTGACGAGCTCATGGAGAGTCCATGCACCAACCACGCCTACCCCGTCAAGCACATCTACAAGGACTGCAACCTCCTCGAGCGCTTTCTGTGGCACGTCGGCAAGCCGAAGGAAGGGAAAGGCAAGGAGGAGGCGTCCAAGAAAGGAGGCACGACAGGCAAGGATGATGATAGCTTCCTCAACCTCAAGGAATGCCTCATGATCTTTGAGGGATCCGATGCCATCCACTCCAAGCGCCAGCACAAGGTACACTATAGAGAGGCTTATGTCGCCGAGTCGGCCGTCCCCTCTTTCCTTAGCTAGTCGGACTCCCCGATCACTTTTGATCGGAGAGACCATCCGTCCCACATCGCCCGACCCAGTCTATACCCGCTCATCGTCGACCATATCATCAATAAGAAGCGCCTCACCAAGGTGCTGATGGACGGCGGCAGTGGCCTCAACATCCTCTACATCGACACCCTCGATGCCATGTGTATCCCCCGGTCGGAGCTCCACCTAGTGAGCTCTCCCTTCCACGGCATGATCCTAGGGATGCAAGCGTACCCACTTGGGCAGATCGACCTGCCCGTCACATTTGGTGACCGAGCCAACTTCCGCTCGGAGGTCCTAACCTTCGAGGTGGTGGACTTCCTAGGGTCCTACCATGCCATCTTGGGGCAGCCATGCTATGCCAAGTTCATGGCGATCCCCAGCTACACCTACCTTAAGTTGAAGATGTTAGGACCGAACAACGTCATCACCGTGGGTAGCACCTTTTCGCACACCTACACGTGCGACCGCGAGCATTACGAGCTCACCACTGCCGTCATCAACTCCACCGAGCTCCTAGAGCTCGAGAATTCATCGACTCCAGCAGTCCCAGATTACAACAAGTCGACCTCCTCAAGTGCCTTCCATCCAACTGAGGAAACAAAGGCGGTGGGGATCGACCCCACCGACCCGACCAAGATAGTGCAGATTGGGACCAAGCTCCTGGCCAAATAGGAGAGCGAGCTCGCCGACTTCCTACGCTCCAAGCACGATGTATTCGCATGAAAACCTTCTGACATGCCGGGCATACCAAGAGAGGTCGCTGAGCGTGCACTATGCCTCATCCTAGGCTCAAAGCCCGCCAAGCAACGCCTGCGTCGCTTTGATAATGAAAGGCGTAGGGCCATAGGCGAGGAGATCACCAAAATCCTGGCAGCTGGATTCATCAAAGAGGTATACCACTCTGACTGACTAACTAATCCTGTTCTTGTGAAAAAGAAGATTTGAGAAATGGAGAATGTGTGTTGATTATACTGGCCTCAACAAGGCGTGTCCGAAGGACCATTTTCCTTTGCCACACATAGACCAGATAGTCGACTCCACCTCAGGATGCAAAATCCACTCCTTTCTGGATGCCTACTCAGTCTATCACCAGATTGTTTTGAAAGAGTCTGACCAGCTCGCGACTTTGTTCATCACCCCGTATGGTTCATACTACTACGTACCCATGCCTTTTGGTCTAAAGAACGCTGGCACCACCTATCAACGGTGCATGCAGCGGTGCTTTGCCGACCAAATCGACCCGCCCGACCAACCTGACCAAGTCAAGCGGCCAAAACCAACAATTGCCGTCTATGTAGATGACATAGTGGTGAAAATAGCTCAAGCTAGCGACCTGATCACGAACTTGGCTGCAACATTCACGAACCTCTGAAGGTTCAGCGTCAAAGTGAATCCTGAAAAATGTGTTTTCGGGGTTCCAAAGGGGAAGCTACTCGGATACATCATGTCCGAGCGCAGCATCGAAGCCAACCCCGAAAAAATCACAGCCAACTCCAACATGGGCCCTATACGCAATGTCAAGGGCGTACAGAGGATCATCGGCTGTTTGGCCACCCTGAGCCGGTTCATCTCCCGACTAGGCGAGCGGGGGATGCCTCTCTATAAACTTCTCAAGAAGATAGATGTATTCGTCTGGACTATGGAGGCACAACAAGCTTTGGAAAGCCTCAAAGCATCACTGACGTTGGCCCCAATCCTCGTCACTCCTGAATGGGGAGAACCCCTCCTCCTCTACATCGCGGCAAACAACCATGTTGTGAGCGCCACCCTGGTCGTCGAAAGGGAGGAGCCAGGACACCCCCTGAAGGTCCAGCGACTAGTGTACTTCATCGGTGAGGTACTCACCGACACCAAGGTTCGATATCCCTAGGTTTAGAAGCTTCTATACGCCATGCTGATGGCGACCCGGAAGCTCCTGCACTACTCCACCGACCATGAAGTCATGGTCGTCACCTCATACCCGCTCGAAGACATCGTCCACAACCATGACACCGTGGGACGGATCTCCAAGTGGGCCCTCGAGCTCATGGGTCATGGTATCAGGTATGTCCCTCGCACCGCTATTAAGTCTCAGGCTCTCGCCGACTTCATTGCCGAATGGGCAGAGATCCAGCTCCCGACCCCAGACGTCACCCACGAGTACTGGACGATGTACTTCAATGGGTCGGTCATGGCACCCGGCTCAGGGGCTAGAGTGGTTTTGATCTCCCCGGATGGGAGCAGGCTCCGCTACGCGATCCGTCTCCATTTTTCAGCCTCAAATAATGCCACGGAGTACGAGGCCCGCATCAACAAACTACACATCGCCGTCGAGCTCGGCGCCACACGGCTATATGTCCGTGGTGACTTAGAGTTGGTCATCAACTAAGTCATGAAGGAGTCCTCCTGCAAGAGCCCTCTCATGGTAGAATATTGCCAAGAGGTGCGCAAGCTCGAGGATAAATTCTGAGGGATCAAACTGCATCATGTCCCCTGAAAGGACAACGATGCCGCTGATATCCTCACAAAATTGGTTGCTAGGCAAATTCCATCTCTAGGTAGGGTCTTCATCAACGACCTCCACGAGCCATCCGCCAAACTTTACAAGTGGAGTCCATCGAGAGTACTCATGAAGTGCATCCCGACCGACCAAGGGAAACAACTCCTCGAGGTCCATGCCGGAATCTACGGACATCATGTGGCCCCAAGGTCGCTGGTCAGGAAAGCCTTTCGCTAAGGTTTTTATTGGCCCACTGCGCTGCACTATGCAGAGGAGGTTGTCCACAGGTGTGAAGGTTGCCAGTTCTATGCTCGGCAAACTCATTTGTCAGCATGGAGCTTCATACCATCCCTATCACCTGGCCGTTCGTGATCTGGGGCCTCGACATGGTTGGACCCCTCAAAAAGGCCCTGGGCGGCTTCACTCACCTGCTTGTAGTAGTGGACAAGTTCACCAAGTGGATAAAGGCAAAGCCCATCACCAATATCTGCTCAGAAGAAGCAGTCAAGTTCTTCCTCGACATCATCTATCGGTTTGGTGTTCCAAACTGTATCATCACCGATCATGGAACAAACTTCACCGGGAAGAAGTTCCTGGACTTCTGTGATGGATACAGCATCAGGATCAATTGGACCTCGGTCGGACACCTGCGTACCAATGGTTAGGTCGATCGGGACAATGGCATGGTCCTCCAAGGACTCAAGCCCCACATCTTCGACCGACTCAAAAAGTATGCTAGGCAATGGGTTGCAGAGGTCCCAGCGATCCTCTGGGGCCTAAGAACGACCCTGAACTGGTCCATAGGGTTCACCCCTATCTTCCTCGCATATGGAGCCGAGGCGGTGCTGCCCTTTGACCTTGATCACGGTGCCCCAAGAGTAAAGGCCTTCGACCAAGACCGAGCCATGGAGGATTAGCAAGATGCGGCCATCTTGCTTGAGGAGGCTTGTGAGACGACCGTCGTCCGCTCTGCTCGTTACCAGCAAACTCTCCGCAGGTACCATGAGAGAAAAATCATGGGAGGATCCTCGAGGTCGGTGATCTTGTACTCCGAAGGACCCAGTCAACCAAAGAGAAACATAAACTCTCTCCACCATAGGAAGGACCCTACACGGTGACCGAGGTGATCCAACCAGGCACCTACCGACTAAAGGACGACAACGGCAACATTCTCACCAACACATGGAACATCGAACAGTTACGTTGTTTCTTCCCCTAAAACTTGGTCTTACTGCCATTCAAACATTTGCTCCTACAGCACCCTAGCCCAAGCACTCTCGGCTTGGGTTTCTCAGGGTCTCCATGGGGGTGCGATACCACCCTATTTTTTTACTATCATATAGTAATACTTTTCGCCCAAACAAAAGGGCGTTGCCCAAACGAAAGGGCATTCCATTCCTTTGATTACCCTACGTAACTTATGTTTTAACCTCTCGATCGATCACACCCCGCCACGACCTATGGTTACGAGCAGCTGAGCCTTGCGGGCCACGCCTAGGTTCTTAAGGTTGCAGCCTACGGGTCAAGGGCAGGTGTGAAAAATAAAGGACAAAAAACAAAGCTACACAAGAGTAAAAACAAGGGCGGATGGGACAAGCTTCCCCTCATGAGTGATTTTATCACAAAATGAACTCAAAATATTCACGAGTGTAGAATTGTTCACAAGGGGCTCCCCCACGAACTCATATTTTACATGAGCTGACTATTTCTACTCTAAATGCTATTGTGGCCCTCCGGCGGCATCGGTTGATGGTACGGTCGATGAGGGCGAAGGCAGCACGCTCCCGGTTAGGACGATGTTTGACTCTATTGGAGGCGGGACGATGCTCACCTCCAACCCGGTCTCCACTCCCTCCACTGGCTGGACGACATCTTCCCTGCGCACGTCTTCAGCCACGCTCGAACGGCGAGCCTCCATCACCCACTATGTGGTGACCTGCTCGGCGACCGTCTGTGCATATGGCACAAAGCTCTCCCCCAGCGCATGGATTTTGTCTACGCTCCACCCGTCAGCATACCCTCTGTAGATGGCCACGAAGTCTAGATCGGGGTGATGGGTCGCCATCGAGGTCAGCACCCTCGATGTCTCGTAGAACATGCCATCGGAGATGAGAGCCGAACTTCATTCGGGACCTCCGCCAGCTAGACAGCGGGCGTACTGGTGCTCAGCCCTGACCCGAACACCTCGGAGACAACCACCTGAGCGATGTTGTGAATCTGGTCGAGCTCTCCCTCCAGAGCGCGTCACTCCTCTCAGGACTAGGCTAGCGCCTCCATGCCCTGACCGACCGCCGCTTTGGCCGTCTCTAGCTCTTGCTCTAGAGAGCCGATCTTTCCACCCAGTTCTAGAAAAAGACGACAAATTTAGAAGCAAAGGAAAGGAAAAATCAAGGCATCAACCGGAGGTAAAATAGATACATACCAAGGCAGGCGCTTTCGAGAATGGAGAGCCCTTCCTCTTGTCGGGTCACCCTCTCGAGCAATTGAGCGTTCGACTCCTCTGCCCCGAGCATCTACCCCCGGAGCGCAACTAGTTCTTGTTCCACATCCGACCGGCCCTTCCGCTCCACCTCTAGAGCCTCCAAGGACTTCTGAAGTGGCGCCTCAGTCTCCACCAAGTGGACCTTTGCCGCATCAAGTTCCTGCTCGGCAGTGGTCGCCCGCTCAACCGTAAGCAGTTCCGCCGCCCGTGCTCCCGTCGCCTCGGCCGCCCGGTCTTGGGACTCACGGTGGGTGGACTCCAACTGGTGCCTGAGCTCATCGACCCGCCATGACGCCATTACTTCCTGCTCCACCCGACCGTGCTCCTCACGAAGGAATTGGGACTTGCGGATCGACATCATCTCTAGATCCTGTGAGGCAAGAAGCAGGCATGCTGAGACAACCATTGAAAGGCCAAGGAGTCAAGGGCAACACCAAAAATGTAGAGAACTTACCTCTGTGATGCATGGCAGGTCAACTGTCATGGCCTGAAGGATGAGCTCAACCCTCTCCAAGGCCTCCTTGAGCCCCGCCTTGGTAAGGGTGAGATCGGACTCCATCGATAGTCCTCTCTCCCCAAGCAAGTGCTAGAGCTTCACCTCTTCCTCGTCACGAGGGACCAACCAGGCCTTTCTCGGCTCACCGGGGCAAGGCCACACCAGCTCACGGTCACCCCCGACCCTCTAGAAGATCCAGCCATCGCAGTGTAATGCGATGACCGGATCATCACCAGCTCCCACGATGGTCGGATGGCTGGCAGCTCCACCCCAGTCCCTGCATCGCTAGAGCAGGGGATGTCCACCACCAGGACCCCTCTAGCTCTAACAAGGCAGGCGAACCGTGCACTCCTCTGCCGGGAGAGGCAAGGAGCCCGATTTCCCTCCTCTCCTCCACCGTAGCCATTGGGGGACGGACCATGAGAGTCACCTCCGACCCGACCTCCGCCATCACAATGAGGATCACCACCATCACCGCCACTACCGCTGCCGCCGTGCTCGCAACCGGCCAGGAAGACGCAACCCCTAGTAAGGAAGGTCATGCCACCGCTAGCCTGCTTCCTCCCTGGCTGATGGAACGCACCCTGCCCAACGAAACATCGCATGGTGAACAGGATGTGGCCTTGACAGGGTGCAGGAAACAAGGCGCAACCACACACAAACGACCCTCTGCCTTCCCAGGTAGGGTTTGGAAGGGCCCACCAACAGAATCTCCATCGAGGAGAGGCCAATGGGTCACTGTCGCAGAACCGACCAATTTATAAGAATACAAGTACAATGGCAATCCGCAAGCGGTCGCACTGTCATACTTGAACCCATATAAACCCGGTAGTCCGTCGAGTACCACGGACGGGTCTCGATAAATGATTTACAACAACCAAGATCGTACAGATTCAACATACATGCCACATATTACATAAAGTTCACGGATACTTTTCATCATCGTAGTATGAATAAAAGTTATTACAAACCGAGTTTGATAAATAAAGCGGAAGCAAATAAGTTCAAGATAAAGTTTCCAACATAGTTTGATACGATTGCCAAGCTAGATCACGGTCCACAAAAGCAAGGATAGGAATTACTAAAGAAGCTCGCCCAAGGCTTACTCCTCATCCACAATGGGATAGAAGCAACTCTTGCAATAACCATGATACACAAAGCCATCTCGCAACAATGGGAAAATAAACCCCGAGTACGAGAAGGTACTCACTAGACTTACCCGTCATGAACCGAAATAAAATGACTCCAAGGAGTATGCAAGGCTGTATAAGTGGACGTATCTTGACAACATTTTGCGAAAAAGGCAACCGGTCCGTTGTACAATTATGATTCCCTTACCAAGTTAATTATAACTATCCATTTCTAGATTAGCAACTATCCTGTACCAAACATGTGGTATCATTTAGAAGCATACAATAGTAACCATAGCAGGTATTGCAATTCCATTTTCATCCGAACCATCATGTTCCATAATCTGATTACTACGATGTTGGAGCTAGCCAAGTTTCTCACTATCCGGAGAGACGGCGATTCAATCGATTTCAACCAGTGAAATTTATTCCTAACACAAACCAGTCTACCAAACACGATAGCCTTAGGTCACCTTTGATACAACTCGGTACACATTTCGCGGGTCCGTCTTTGCGCCGCATGTCTGAACACCAGGATGCCGGGATGCTCGAGCCAAGCCTGCCCTTGGGCTCGGTCGATCATTCCCGGAAGGGGCGCTAATGAAACGATTCCCGGCTGAGTTGAATTACTCGACCAGCGGTCGGAACGAATTATCCGGCCAGCTAAGTGAGAGGCATGCGTTCAATCTTGTCGGAAGTTCCAACAACGGTGCGGGTCCTTGATCGACACGAGACGGGATAGATTCACACCCAAGACCTCCATGTCTTGTTGCTTCTCTCGACATCCCGCCTGGTCTCCATTTACATTAACCATGGTTCTTTTCCACGATAGCAATTATAACCAACCGTGCTCCGGTATCCACCTATATCTCACAGGTGACTGGAAATCACCCGACTTCTACCGGTCTAAGCATGGCTAAGCATATATTCGATCCTGGACCTATACCGGTTAAAGGTGTAATATCTGGACAAGGAATGTACATGCATCAAGTGGTTTCATTCAACTCTTATAACCTAATGCAAAGAATCATAAGTACTTAAATAAACATTTATAAATTACTTGGGAGACTTATAATGCTCCGGGGCTTGCCTCAGTAGAAAGGAAGTAGGGCGATGGTCGAGGATACTCCTAAGCTCTTCGAGGTTCTCGCTCCACGCCTTCGAGCTGCGACTTGCGGATCCTCCTGCGGTTTCCTTCCTCTGCTTCTTCAATTCCAACAATGTGATCTCTTCCTCCGATCCTAGATGCATGAGTATGGTATAAGTATTACGAATGCATATATGTTAACAAGTGCATCACGTTGTTTGAGTAGGTGCATATCTCTTCTCGATTATTACTTAACTACTTCTATAATGCATCGACTATGCCACAAACAGTAGCTACTTGTTTCGCTCATAACTGGAGTTCTACAAATCCAAATCCAGTGATCCTGGACTTTCTGGAAAGCTTATCAAATTTTCTACAACTTTGTTATTAACCATTTTTACAGTACACATCAGTTTCAACATGCAAATCCTCACACTCTAGAATCTGTCCGGAAATGACTTAACATGCAACATAAAGTAAGAATACTTCTACTTCAGGTAATCATTCAAAATTTGACAACCTAGAACCTACCAATAGTTTAAGCATACCAAATACAGTTAAGATGATATAATGGTAAAGCCCAAACTATTTATTAAATTGCCTTTATTATTTTATTTAGATATCTAGGTTAAATAATAAATATATATCATATGTGCTTAATAAATTCTCAAAAATTTACAGAGCTTTACTAATGCTATCAAGAGACTACTGTAAAAATTTCATGTCATTTTACCAAGTAGAACATTCTATACAAAAATGACAAGGCAGCAAGGCTTGAAATAGCATAAATGGAAAATCCTATTGAAAAGTGTCAAGCAACAGATTTCATATTTTTCTTAGCATCCATATGGTACTAGGATTACCTCCAACAAATTTCATGAATTTTGGACTCATACTTAATTTATGAAAATTCATGCAAGGATTAACTAGTCATAAAAGAAAAATCTATAACTTTAAATCTACCCATGCACTGGTCCTCAAATTTTTACCAGAGTTCACACATGCTAAGATTAGTTCACCACAAAAATTTCATAATTTTTGGAGCACAGGAACTCTAGATATAAAATAAACAAATTTGAATGCATTCAAAAGCACATTTCAAATCCCTATTTAAATCTCTAGAAATTTCTACTGTTGAACCCAAGAACATATTTTTCTAAAAAACTACATTTCCTAAGGAACACAACCATATTTATTTCACAATTTTTGGAGCTACCAAACTGAAGATACAAATTTCACAAAACAAATCAAGAACTGGATTAAAAATGGGTTAGCCTTCACTACTGCTGTCGCTGACAGGTGGGACCCGCTGGTCAGGGGACCCCACGCGTCAGTGACACGGAGCAGAGTAGCGGCGCTGCTGGGCACTACGCGGCTGCGGCTCGTCGACGGCGAGCTTCGCCGGCGGTGAGGTCATCAGGGTATGACCTACGTGACCAGGCGAACCTACTGAGCCACTTGGCCGGTCCTATTGCCGACCCTAGAGCTATCGGCGGCGGCCATGGCGGAACGGCGGAGCTGGACCACGGCAATACGCCGGTGACGACCCCGGTGGTCCGATCTAAGGCTTGGACGAGCATAAGCTACCTAAGACGCACTCGACGCACTAGCTAACGCATGGAGAGGTGGACTGGGGCGCTCACGACCCGCGATGACGGGGCTTCTTGGCGAGCTCCCATGAGCTTAAACGCTGCTGCAATGGCTTACCAAGCTTGGTCAGTGAGCACGGGAGGGAGCAAGTGGGTCGCTGAGAAGACGGTGAAGCTTGGTGGTGGTCTTTGGGGTGGCTAAGCGCTGGCTGCGCTGGCGTGATTTCTTCTTGAGGGAAGAAGGGGCGCCAGAGAAGGAAATGGGAGCGCTACGACTCGGTAGGGTCTTGGCGGTGATGAAGGCGCGCCCAGCGCGTCGTGCGTGGCCTGGCTGGGCAGAGCAGAGGCGACGCTGCGGCCGTCGCGCGAGGACACGCGGCCTTGGAGTTCTACCGTTATCGGCCACCGAACGAGCAACGTCGTTCAGTTCATCGATGAACCGTGCAATTGTTCGACGACACGGTTTTGTCGCTGATTTTCCCGCTAATCTGTTGCTCCAAAGCATAAGACGTCTAAACAAAATTTATAGCCCTATGTATCAGCTTCAACTTTGGTTAAGGGAGTATGTTCAAATTTGCAACCAAAAACAAGTAATGTCATCCCCAAGATGGGCTGTCGGTTGTTAATGAACCTAGACTTAGAAAAATTGCTTAAGTGTTGAAAACAAAGATTCGATGATTTTGAAATCCAAATTCAAGCAGGTTAGGAGCTGAATCAGTCAAAGACCCAAAAATCAAAGTTGTTCCTTATGTCAAACACTACAACTTTGCTTTAGTGAACTCCTCCATGCAAGGTCCCTAACACCTAGTTCAACTTTAGTCAAACATGTCACTTTGAAATCATGATACATACACAAACCATGGCTAAATGACCAAACTAGCCTTAGCACTAAATACCAAAGTTGTTCCTAATGATATCCTAAGCATGTTTACACAATTTGCAAGGTCATTTAAGCATTTCATGTAGTAGTCACTCATATAGCTATTCAGCCAACACATGAAATATCACTTAAGTGCTTGATCATGAAATGTGGCCTTCATGAACAATGTTCCTTTTGTTAACCTAAGTGTAGCTAAAGTGTTTTAGTGACCAACATTCCCTACTTGCATTCATTTGCACATGATCATATGCATATGTTCCAAGAAATACGAGATAACAAGCAATGTTTCATATGTTTCGATCGAATGTTTCAATTGAAATGATGATTTATGAATGCTTGATGCTCATGCTCATGTTATGCAAGTCAAGTTATGCAAAGCTAACACCCGAGGTGTTACAGCCCCTCCCCCTTATAAAAATCTCGTCCCGAGATTTGCAAGGCCTACCATTCTTGGAAAAAGGCGGGATAAACTTTCTTGCAGATAATCTTCTCTTTCCCATGTAGCATCTTGTTCACTATGATTGTTCCACACCACCTTATAGAACTTAATAATCTTACTCCTTGTCACTCTCTCCATCTCTTCTAATACCCGAATTGGTTTTTCTTCATAGGTCAAATCCGATTGAAGCTGCACGTTGGTGGGTGCAATAGCTTCTTCCGGTACTCGAAGACATTTCTTTAGCTGAGAAACATGGAACACATCAAAGATTGCACTCATCTCTGGTGGAAGTTGTAACTTATATGCAACCTTCCCTTTTCGTTCCAAAATTTTGTATGGCCCTACATATCTTGGTGAAAGCTTCTTTTTCATCCCAAATCTTTTCACGCCTTTCATGGGTGATACTCTCAAGTATACATAATCACCCACTTCAAAAGTTAGTGGTCTTCTTCTTCTGTCGGCATAACTTTTCTGTCTTGATTGAGCTGCCTTCATGTGGTGTTGGATGATACGTACTTGCTCTTCGGCTTCATTTACAAAATCAATACCAAAGTATCTCCTTTCACCGGGCTCAATCCAGTTCAAAGGAGTTCTGCACTTTCTGCCATACAAGGCTTCAAATAGAGCCATTTTGATACTAAACTTGATAACTGTTGTTATAGGAGAATTCAGCTAAAGGTAACCATTTCTCCCATGAACCTTTTGAAGATATAACACAAGCTCTAAGTAAATCTTCTAGGATTTGGTTCACTCGCTCTGTCATCCGAAGTTTGCGGATGATAAGTTGAACTTCGATTAGCTTGGTTCCCAAAGCTTTGGTGTAAGTGCTCCCGAAACGAGCTATGAACTGTGGTCCTCGATCGAGATTATAGTCCGGGTATTCCATGCAATCTCACGATCTGGGAAACATATAACTTCGAGTATTTCCCCACGTGATATGTGGTGTGAACTGGTACAAAATGTGCTGATTTGGTGAGATCATCAATAATAACCCATATTGAATCATGACCTTGTGGTGTCGTTGGAAGGCTGTGATAAAGTCCATGCTGATTTCCTCCCATTTCCATCCTAGAATAGGCAATGGTCTGAAGTAATCCAAAGGCCAGTTTTCATATGGACTGCTTTTACTCTCTGCGCTTATCACACCTAGCAACGTAGGCTGCGATCTCTTTCTTCATCTTAGTCCACCAAAAACGGGTTCTTAAATCTTGATACATTTTACTACTACCCGGATGGATAGACAATTTGGACGAGTGAGCTTCTTCTAAAATTTGAGTCCTTAGCTCACGGTCTTTTGGCACCACTAGTCGGTCCTCGAACCATAATACACCTCTTTCGTCCAATCTAAAATGTTTGGTTTCTTGCTCTTGCATTTTCTCTTGATGTGACTTATTCTCATATCTCGTCTGCTGTAGCTCTATGATTTTGCCCTCAAGTGAACAACTGATTGTGATATTGTGTAGTACAAATGAGGATGTAACAAGTTGAATCCATCTTCCAAAGAATGCTTCTCTGATGTTGCAATGGGATTTCCGACTAAGTGCATCGGCTACTACATTTGCTTTACCCGGATGGTAATGCACTTCTAAATTATAGTCCTTAATCAATTCTAACCATCTTCGTTGTCTCATGTTCAGTTCTGGCTGGGTAAAGATATACTTGAGACTTTTGTGGTCAGTAAAGATATGACATACATTGCCCAACAAGTAATGTCTCCATATTTTTAGTGCATGGACAACATTACGCAAGTTCCAAATCATGTGTAGGGTAGTTGACTTCATGTTTTCTCAATTGCCGAGAGGCATATGCAATTACTCTCCCTTCTTGCATAAGCACACATCCCAAACCTATTCCTGATGCATCACAAAATACATCAAAAGGCTTTTCAATATTTGGTTGTGCTAACACAGGTGCTGTAGTCAACAAAGTTCTGAGGGTGTGAAAAGCTGTTTCACATTCTGGTGTCCATTTGTATTTCTCATCTTTCTGAAGTAGTCTGGTCATAGGCTTAGCTATCTTTGAGAAATCTGGAATAAACCGACGATAGTATCCTGCTAACCCTAGAAAACTCCGAACTTCATGAACCGAAGTTGGGGCTTTCCAATCCATGACCTCTTGTACTTTGGATGGGTCTACTGAGATTCCATCTCTTGATAAAATGTGACCTAAGAAAGGTACTTTGCTCATCCAAAATTCACATTTGCTAAACTTGGCATATAGCTTATGCTCCCTCAGTCTGGATAGGACAATCCTCAGATGCTCTTCATGATCTGACTCTTTTTCTGAATAAATCAATATATCATCAATAAACACTACCACGAACTTGTCAAGTTCGGGCATGAATACCGAGTTCATCAGGTACATGAAATAGGCTGGAGCATTTGTTAGTCCGAAAGACATAACCAAATACTCGTATAAGCCGTACCTAGTAGAGAAAGCAGTTTTAGGTATATCCTCCGGTCTGATCTTTATCTGATGATAACCTGATCTCAAATCAATTTTGGAGAATACCTTTGCCTTCGCTAACTGATCGAACAAGATGTCGATGCGGGGCAATGGATATTTGTTTTTGATGGTCACAGCATTGAGTGGTCTATAATCTACACACATTCTCAGTGACTTATCCTTCTTTTTCACAAACAAGGCTGGACATCCCCACGGAGATGAGCTAGGTTGGATAAGACCTTTGTCCAACAGATCTTGCAATTGAACCTTAAGTTCGCTAACTCATTGGGTGGCATTCTATAGGGCCTTCGGATATGGGTGCGGTACACGGCACTAATTCAATCTTAAATTCCACGTCCCTATCCGGTGGTAGACCTGGTAATTCCTCCGAAATACATCCGAAACTCACAAACCACTGGGATATCACATATTGTGGTGGTTTGGATAGCACAAAGCTAAATGTTGGGGTTTGAAATCGCGGGAGAGTGGGACTAGAAAAGCATTCCCTCCGTGGGTTCTCTCAACATAATAGTGCGGTGCTAGTGTCAATAAGAGCACCATGATACTTCATCCAATTCATGCCTAAGATTACACTTATTGACAACCCCGGCAATATTATCAAATCTGTGGTGTACTCCTCCCTTGTATCACGATGAGATGAGTACATTTTGACTATCTTTTTGGTAATAACAAGTACCCTATTTGAACTTATGTTAAAACCCCTTTGTTTACTTCAATTATTTCTTGACCATGTCTAGATGCAAATGCTTGACTCATAAATGAATGAGAAGCTCCTGAATCAAATAAAACAACAATGCGGGATGCTTGTTGACAAGAAACATACCAACCGTGACACAACTTCTCCGTGGGCACTTCCTCCACAATGTGTAATGCACTTGTCCTTGACGTGCCTCGCATTCACCTCGCCTCGATTGTTCTGATTTGGGTTGCCATTCCTCTTGGGGTGGGGGCATTCCTTGGACCAATGACCCAGTTGGTTGCAGTTGAAACATGGTTGATTACTTCAATCTCGTGGAGCTGTCCCGATTACCATTTCCTTTTGGTAAGGCAATAGTGAACGCCTATACGAACGGTTTCGTGGCCTTTGTTATTCGAGCTTTGGTGGTGGAGGCCTAAACTTGGGTGCAGGTGGATTTGAATTGTGGCCTAGCTGCGATAGGCGCTTTTGATCGAAAGATCCGGATGCACCGCCCTCATAGGCCCTCTTATGACCTTTAGCAACCGCATGCATGTTGTTGTGGTTTTCTTGGGTCAAGGCATCACTAATAAACTCGTTGTACATGGTACATCGAGAATTTGCCATAGTCTTCATCAGTTTGGTACCCAACCCTCGCTTGAAACTCTCTATCTTTTTCTCTTCAGTATCCACAAAACCGGGAGCATATCTTGACAAGTTGTTGAATGCGTGCATATACTCGAAGTGAGTGACTTTGTTCCTGAGTGAGCCTCATAAATTCAGGTACCGCTTTCATGCGCGATCGGGCCCGGGAATATGATGTCCCCTAAAAGCCAGCTTGAATTGTTCCCAGGTCACTCGTGCATTAGCAGGCAGAGACGACAGGAAGTGTGTCCACCAGATCCCTGCTGGTCCTTGCAATTGGTGAGAAGCATACTCTGCTTTCAGATGCTCCGTGACCCTTAGCAAACGAAATTTCTGCTCAATGGTATTCAGCCACTCATCGGCCTGCAGTGGTTCCTCAGCCACCTTGAAGATTGGAGGCTTCGTGTCCAGAAACTCCTTGAATGTACTATGCTGATTTGGCTCGGCCCCTAGTTGCTGTGGGTGGCCACGAGCGGTGTTTTGCGCGATAAGGCGCAAAGCTTCTTCCATTGTCCTTTGGCTCCCCAAGAACTGAGCAAAGAACTCCTGAGCAGACGGCGGCGGCGGTGGTGGTAAGTCATCACCATTGCCATCGTGGATCGCTACCAGCTCCAAAGACGGTGCGTCATCTGCTGAAGTTGCAACAATAAGCGATTATTGGTTGATGTCAAGAGATTGCAGATGAATCATAATCATGCCAGACTGAAATTACTGGAGAAATTCTCAAATTCACAATAAAAACAGAGGCATAACAATTCATTCTCGCAACATGGCATCCCCAATTTGACCACTTATCGCGCTCATAACGCATGCAAAGTTAAATCGTGATCACCAACAAGGAACGGAATTGCATTGATGTTCATCCAAACATGCGATTGACATTACATGATAGTCTGGTTACTAATGCCAATTTCAAACTACAGGTCCATTACATACATAAAGGTGATACATTAGTCCTTCCACTAAGTGCTAAGCGATCTAATCCTCATTATGATCACTATCGAGGTCAGACGCAAGATCATCTCCTTCCTCAGGTTCTACTTCTTCTTCAGGATCCACTTCTTCTTCTCCTTCCTCGTACCCTTCTAGATCCATTTCTGTGGCTCCAGGTGGGACATAAGGGTGGAGCTGATTGTTCAGAAGATGAACCTCTTCATGCAGATTATCGTTGTATTCTTCCGCATTGGCCAACTGCTGTCCTAGCTCAAACTGTCGAGCTCTTAGGACATTTTCCCTTGTCCAAGCTGCATTTCGTTGGTGAGTTAACCGAGTCATCTCTTCAGTGAGCCTTTCAATCTCGGCGTCGTGCTCCCTCTGAAGCTGACGTCGGTCCTCGCGGGCATGACCAAGAGCACCAGACACTCGTCTGAGGCTACCTTCAACTCCATCCAACACTCTCATTATTGCGAACATGGCGCTCATGGAAGGGTTATCACTGTTTTGCCTTTCTGCTGCACCAATCTCCAAAGATTTTCCTCTTGCTCGCCATGAGTCGGTGGAGGGGTTACCTCTTGAAAGACTCCAACCAAAGCGGCTGCCACTCCCGAGGAAAACGCTCCATGATGTCTCTCGGGATCCCAAAGGCTGCCTCTGCTAGTCGCTTCTTCACCATCCCCGCCAGTTGACTCATAACACCAGCACTGTCCACTCGTAATCGTCACCTCGGGGGCGAACAACGGCCTCCACAAGAATTCAAGAGACCTTCTCCCAACTGCTCATTCGCCCGAAGTAGCGGGGTTCCATTCCATCGGGATAGCCTACATAATCGAGCACTCTCCACAAGAGTGTAGGCATCCCAAACTCTCCAAGGAACGTGTGGCGTTGACGGCACGTGGAGCAAGCCGACGGCGGGAGCTCTCGCCTCGGTGGACTTATGAAAAGGTGCTGCTTTGTGCGTGCCATCTGCACCATTAACATGCACCCTTGGTGAGACAATGCCATAATGGATAAGAGTTACATAACCGAGTAAGAATTTTATAAGGGAGGAACAATGTAATTATGTGAATGGTAATTATCATGATGCATGCTCGTTCGTGCACGCCTCCTCACAAACTTAGGAAAAATTTGTTTCTAGCGGTAGACACGGTGGCATACATACGTTCTCTCATAAATAGCGTAACTAGTCGAGCTACACGTTTCGTTGTTAGTGTACCTGCATAAAATTTCATTTCAGCCCTTAAACCCATAATGAATATGCATAATGTAATTGTAAATACTTCCATATATGTATACCCATACATATACTTCCGTATCAATCTACCCGACAGTAATTTAAACCCACAATTAAATACGTACCATATACACATGCAAGCATGCATACATAGCCGTACCAAAGCTACTCTTCCCGACCGCATGCTCACATCTTGCGGTCATACACTCATCTTACCTTGGCGTAGAGGCATTTGATCCATACATTACCATTCAAGTGAATGGCATCCATACAATAGCACGCCATATGGACGACGAAGTAAAAACCCCCATGTTAGTACTTAAATAGCCACCTAATAGTCCTTAATTTGGGCATAAGGAAAATGATCATTGGCACACTTTAGATTTCAAATACCTATTATATAACTATTAGTTGCTAGAGAAGGGTTTTCGAAACAAAACTTTTGTTTTAAATACACTTGTGACAATTAACATTGAATCTTGCTCGATGCCACCGTCAGCAGAATCCGACCAATTTATAAGAATACAAGTACAATGGCAATCCATAGCGGTCGCATCGCCATACTTGAACCCATATAAACCCGGTAGTCCGTCGAGTACCACGACGGGTCTCGATAAACGATTTACAACAACCAAGATCGTCATGTGATTCAACATACATGCCACATATTACATAAAGTTCACGATACTTTTCATCATCGAGTATGAATAAAAGTTATTACAAACCGAGTTTGATAAATAAAGCGGAAGCAAATAAGTTCAAGATAAAGTTTCCAACATAGTTTGATACAAAGGCCAAGCTAGATCACGGTCCACAAAAGCAAGGATAGGAATTACTAAAGAAGCCTGCCCAAGGCTTACTCCTCATCCACAATGGGATAGAAGCAACTCTTGCAATAACCATGATACACAAGTGCCATCTCGCAACAATGGGAAAATAAACCCCGAGTACGAGAAGGGTACTCACTAGACTTACCCGTCATGAACCAGAAATAAAATGACTCCAAGGAGTATGCAAGGTCAGTATAAGTGGACGATATCTTGACAACATTTTGCGAAAAAAGGCAACGGTCCGTTGTACAATTATGATTCCCTTACCAAGTTAATTATAACTATCCATTTCTAGATTAGCAACTATCCCGTACAAACATGTGGTATCATTTAGAAGCATACAATAGTAACCATAGCAGGTATTGAAATTCCATTTTCATCCGAACATCAAGTTCCATAATACAGGTTACTACGATGTTGGAGCTAGCCAAGTTTCTCACTATCCGGGAGAGACGGCGATTCGAATCGATTTCAACCAGGTGAAATTTATTCCTAACACAAACCCAGTGTCTACCACCCACGATAGCCTTAGGTCACCTTTGATACAACTCAGTACACATTTTCATGGGTCCGTCTCAAGGCCGCATAACTGGAACACCAGATGCCAGGATGCTCAGGCCAAGCCTGCCCTTGGGCTCAGTCTGATCATTCCCCGGAAGGAGCGCACAACAGAATGATTCCCGGCCTGAGTTGAATTACTCGGCTTCACGGTCGGAACGAATTATCCGGCCAGCTAAGTGAGAGGCATGCGTTCAATCTTGTCGAAGTTCCAACAACGAGTGCGGTCCTTGATCGACACAGACGGGATAGATTCACACCCAAGACCTCCATGTCTTGTTGCTTCTCTATCGACATCCCGCCTTGGTCTCCATTTACATTAACCATGGTTCTTTTCCACGATAGCAATTATAACCAACCGTGTTCCTGGGTATCCACCTATATCTCGCAGTGACAGAAATCACCCGACTTCTACCGGTCTAAGCATGGCTAAGCATATATTCGATCCTGGACCTATACCGTTAAAGGTGTAATATCCGGACAAGGAATGTACATGCATCAAGTGGTTTCATTCAACTCTTATAACCTAATGCAGCAATCATAAGTACTTAAATAAACATTTATAAATTATCGGGAGACTTATAATGCTCGGGGCTTGCCTCGCAGAAAAGGAAGTAGGGCGATGGTCGGGGCACTCCGGAAGCTCTTGAGGTTCTCGCTCACGCCTTCGGAGGCTGCGGCTTGCGGATCCTCCTGCGGGTTCCTTCCTCTCGCTTCTTCAATTCCAGCAATGTGATCTCTTCCTCCGATCCTAGATGCATGAGTATGGTATAAGTATTACGAATGCATATATGTTAACAAGTGCATCACGTTGTTTGAGTAGGTGCATATCTCTTCTCGATTATTACTTAACTACTTCTATAATGCATCGACTATGCCACAAACAAAGAGCTACTTGTTTCGCTCATAACTGGAGTTCTACAAATCCAAATCCAGTGATCCTGGACTTTCTGGAAAGCTTATCAAATTTTCTACAACTTTGTTATTAACCATTTTTTACAGTACACATCAGTTTCAACATGCAAATCCTCACACTCTAGAATCAGTCCGAAATGACTTAACATGCAACATAAAGTAAGAATACTTCTACTTCAGGTAATCATTCAAAATTTGACAACCTAGAACCTACCAATAGTTTAAGCATACCAAATACAGTTAAGATGATATAATGGTAAAGCCCAAACTATTTATTAAATTGCCTTTATTATTTTATTTAGATATCTAGGTTAAATAATAAATATATATCAGATGTGCTTAATAAATTCTCAAAAATTTACAGAGCTTTACTAATGCTATCAAGAGACTACTGTAAAAATTTCATGTCATTTTACCAAGTAGAACATTCTATACAAAAATGACAAGGCAGCAAGGCTTGAAATAGCATAAATGGAAAATCCTATTGAAAAGTGTCAAGCAACAGATTTCATATTTTTCTTAGTATCCATATGGTACTAGGATTACCTCCAACAAATTTCATGAATTTTGGACTCATACTTAATTTATGAAAATTCATGCAAGGATTAACTAGTCATAAAAGAAAAATCTATAACTTTAAATCTACCCATGCACTGGTCCTCAAATTTTTACCAGAGTTCACAAATGCTAAGATTAGTTCACCACAAAAATTTCATAATTTTTGGAGCACAGGAACTCTAGATATAAAATAAACAAATTTGAATGCATTCAAAAGCACATTTCAAATCCCTATTTAAATCTCCAGAAATTTCTACTGTTGAACCCAAGAACATATTTTTCTAAAAAACTACATTTCCTAAGGAACACAACCATATTTATTTCACAATTTTTGGAGCTACCAAACTGAAGATACAAATTTCACAAAACAAATCAAAAACTGGATTAAAAATGGGTTAGCCTTCACTACTGCTGTCGCTGACAGGTGGGACCCGCTGGTCAGGGGACCCCACGCGTCAGTGACACGGAGCAGAGCAGCGGCGCTGCTGGGCACTGCGCGGCTGCGGCTCATCGACGGCGAGCTTCGCCGGCGGTGAGGTCATCAGGGTATGACCTACGTGACCAGGCGAACCTACTGAGCCACTTGGCCGGTCCTATTACCGACCCTAGAGCTATCGGCGGCGGCCATGGCGGAACGGCGGAGCTGGACCACGGCAATACGCCGGTGACGACCCCAGTGGTCCGATCTAAGGCTTGGACGAGCATAAGCTACCTAAGACGACTTTTCGGCGCGCACTAGCTAACGCATGGAGAGGTGGATCAGGCGCCCTACCACGGTGGACGGGGCTTGCGCATGAGCTCCGGCGAGCTTAAACGCTACGGCAATGGCTTACCAAGCTTGGTGGTGAGCACGGAGGGAGCAGGGTCGCCGAGAAGACGGTGAAGCTTGGTGGTGGTGCTGGGGGTAGGCTAAGCGCGCTGCTTTATGGCGACGGCGGAGTCACGGCGCTGGCCTTCAGCCCAGCAGCCGCCGCAATGAGGGAAAAGGATGCCGGAAGGGGAAATGGAGCGAAGCGACTCGGGCGGTCTTGGCGGGTGATGAAGGCGCGCCCAGCGCGCCGCGTGGCTGGGGGCTGGGCAGAAGAGAGGCGCCGCTACGGCCGTCGCCGGGACACGCGGCGCGCGGGTTCTGCCGTTATCGGCCATCGAACGCTGTTCGATTAAATCGATGAACTGCTGAACTGCAAAGGTTCGACGACGGGTTTTGTCGCTGATTTTCCCGCTAATCCGTTGCTCCAAAGCATAAGACGTCTAAACAAAATTTATAGCCCTATGTATCAGCTTCAACTTTGGTTAAGGGAGTATGTTCAAATTCGCAACCAAAAACAAGTAATGTCATCCCCAAGATGGGCTGTCAGTCATAATGAACCTAGACTTAGAAAAATTGCTTAAGTGTTGAAAAATAAAGTGATTCGATGATTTTGAAATCCAAATTCAAGCAAGTTAGGAGCTGAATCAGTAAAAGACCCAAAAATCAAAGTTGTTCCTTATGTCAAACACTACAACTTTGCTTTAGTGAACTCCTCCATGCAAGGTCCCTAACACCTAGTTCAACTTTAGTCAAACATGTCACTTTGAAATCATGATACATACACAAACCATGGCTAAATGACCAAACTAGCCTTAGCACTAAATACCAAAGTTGTTCCTAATGATATCCTAAGCATGTTTAAACAATTTGCAAGGTCATTTAAGCATTTCATGTAGTAGTCACTCATATAGCTATTCAGGCCAACACATGAAATATCACTTAAGTGCTTGATCATGAAATGTGGCCTTCATGAACAATGTTCCTTTTGTTAACCTAAGTGTAGCTAAAGTGTTTTAGTGACCAACATTCCCTACTTGCATTCATTTGCACATGATCATATGCATATGTTCCAAGAAATACGAGATAACAAGCAATGTTTCATATGTTTCGATCGAATGTTTCAATTGAAATGATGATTTATGAATGCTTGATGCTCATGCTCATGTTATGCAAGTCAAGTTATGCAAAGCTAACACCCGAGGTGTTACAGTCACCCGAGTTAATTGGATGGCTGCCGAGAGATAGGTAAGGAGCAGTGGGATGCCCCATGCGGGCTATGCCGACTCCATCACGAACGACAGGCCCGGATTCCATTCGGACATATCCGATAAGAGCTCCCAAACCCGTCACTCGAGCCATCGAGGTAACTTTACCAAAAACCCTTTTATTTTCTAGTGCATAATCATTCATTCATCCATTATCATACATACATTCATACATTCATTCCATACATCGAAGCATTGCATATGCGATTGTCGCATCACAACGCTTCGCGTTGCGTCACGAAGTGGTAGTTGCCTCATTCGATATGAGCGACGACCGACTAGGGTTCGAAGGCCGGCCCACGAAGGGCTCGAGGCTGCCTTGCGTCAAACAGAGACAGGGGAGAAAAACATAGATGAGCCCCAGCGGCCCTCGCCCGATCCGCTCAGAAGCGGATAGGGTCATCTCGACCTTCTCGTTCGATCCTAACCTCGAGCCATGCCCACAGAATCTCCATCGAGGGGAGGCCAGCAGGCCACCTGAGTTAGTCTCCGGAATGACTCGGGGATTTGCCGAGAGGTGGGTTAAGGAGCAGTAGAATGCCACATGAGGGCTATGCCGACCCCATTATGAATGATGGACCCGGATTCCACTCGGACGTACCCGTTATTGAGCTCACCGAGCGCGTCACTCGAGCCAACGAGGCAAGCGACATTAGCTCAACCCCTCTGGTTGTGGAAACCACGGATGGGGTAATGCAAAAAAATAGCCTGACCCTTCGGTTGTGCCCGATGCCCCGACACTTGAGTTTAGGCTCTGCCTAGCCCGACTCCTGGGTTGGCGCTCCATCTCGATCACCCCTCAACCGCGCCCGACGCTTGGGTTGGCGCTCTGTCTCGCATGAGCCCTCGGCCGCGCTCGACACTTGGGTTGGCGCTCCGTCTCGCCCGACCCCTCGGCCGTGCCCAACGCTTGGGTTGGCACTCCGTCTCACCCAACACCTTGGCCGCACCCGATTCTTGGGTTCAAGCTCCGCCTCGCCTGAGGCTTGGGTTGGCGCTCCGTCTCACCTGACCCCTCGGCCGCACCCAACGCTTGGGTTGGCGCTCCATCTCACCCGACCCCTCGGCCTTGCCCGATGCTTGGGTTTAGGCTCTGCCTCGACCAATGCTTGGGTTGGTGCTCCGTCTCGCCAGACCCCTCCGCCACGCCCGATGCTTGGATTAGCGCTCTGACTCACCTGACCCATCGGGCGCGCTCAACGCTTGGGTTCAGGCTCCGCCTCGCCCGACGCTTGGGTTGGCGATTCGTCTCGCCCGACCCCTTGGTCATGCCCGATGCTTGGGTTGGCGCTCGACATGCCCGACACTTCAGGTTCGACGATGACCCACGATCTTACACCCACCGGGTGCGCTCGTGAAACGAGTGTAAACAGCCCCTTCATGACTTCACAGAAGTCCCAAAGGGGCTCGAGGGCTCCTGTCGGGTTCATAAACCTGGGGTCTCCAATGAACCCGCTTTCCTATAAAAACTTGGCCCAGCAGACGGCGTAGCAACAATGCGTGCCTCCTGGGCCAGCCCATATACATAATGACAGGCCGAGAGAACAATCCGGTCCCCGACCAGAAGGCCTGGCCAAAGTGGGGACACAGTCCGACTCCGACCTACTTTTTCGATCGGGGATCGCCGGACCTCTGCTCACGTTTCTTCCCCGACCGACATGGTCGGGGCCAATTGGGAACGACCGACCGGGGATGCCCGCTGGGTGAGGGCCCGGGGATCAGGCGGAGCAGATAAGGTAAGGCGCTCAGGTCAACCACAATACCGAGGACCGTACCCTACCATACCCTGCGCGCCTTCAAGACGATGCCACCAGGCCAGGCCATACGAGCACTATGCAACCTTCCAGGCATGTCAGGCATGAACAATATTGTAGGCGCTGACGTTTTACCGTACCAGGTGAACATGGTAGAGCCTGCCACATGCATCTGACATAAACAGTATTGTGGGCGCTGACGACCGTCTCGTACTCGACAGCATGGGCAACAAGACTAGGTAGCACATGTATACACTTTCACTCTCTCTCTCTCTCTGACTTGTAAGGCCATCCCTTTCAAACTATAAAAGGGGATGCGCTCTCTCCTCTCTAGAGGACGTTCTCTCTGGCTCTCCTCCAAAAAGAACAGCTAGACGATTCAACACCCGTCCACTCTAGCCACTTGGTTTAGAGTCCGACCGGCCTTTTACACCTCCCCTTCTCATTCCTATTCATTTGTAATCCCACAACAAACTTTGAGCACTTAGGCTCGTGAATAAAATCACCGATCGATTGAAACTGGACGTAGGGCACGTTGCCTGAACCACTATAAATCCTGTGTCATTGAGTGCTAGGCCACATCCGATCACAATGCACGACAAAACTACAAATATTTACTTGTTGGTCACTTTTCGCACCGACACTTAGTACTTATGAATTGTCAAGATTGATTAATAACTCATGAGCATGTCATTTTCTTTACATATGCCACATGCTTTTCACAAATCTCATAAATGCCTATTAAATTCCCTTGCATCCACTAAATATTTACATTGCAATAAATCCTGAGTACAATTGTACTGATAGTACTGTCATTAAGCTTTTTATAGGTACTTCAGACTTGGTGACCACCCGGCCGAGACAAGCTTGGGTGAAGTCGAAGGTTTAGCAGACGATGGGATGGGCGTCCCCAATGCTGTAGTTACTCTGATGATTAGCGATAGAGCGTAAGAGTGAAACTATAGGCTTAGTTAGTTTAAGCTTCACCTTGTATCCTGTAATCTCCATTTTTATTTCATGTAAATGTAATCATGATGTAAAGTTCTTCAATAAATTTCAATGTATGATCTAGAGCTAACTGAATCCTTGATGATTGGTTCTTGGAGTGAAATGTCTACAACTTGATCCTGCGAGTACAACTCACATGAGAGGAGGAGTGGCTGCGGCTGTCCCTCACAGGGCTCAACATAGGCATGGCGGTGCAGGGTTGGCAGCATAGCGGTGGTGTCGCTGGCTAGCGGCGGGCAAGTGGTGTGGTGTAGGCGGCGTTAGCGTGCAGGCGCAAGGAGCTTAGAGCTAGCCTGGGGCCAATGTGGTGGGCGCGAGAGTTTCGGATATGGGCGCTTGGCTACGCCGAGCTGAGGGCAGCTAGGCTGGGAACGTGCTTGGCATGGTCGAGCGTGGGGGCCATGCAATGGGGTGGCATGGTTCCATGAGGGGACCGGGCGGCAGTTCTAGGATGGGAGCAGCGGGGCTGGGGATGAGGGCACCGGACGTGCTTGAGCGTAGCTGAACGCGATGGCGGTTAGGAACATCGGTGTGGAAGCATGCTTTATTGATGGAGAGGACTCGGTACCTAGGGTACCCATGGGGAGATAAAGGAATCACTAGTGAAAAAATGCGAGGGGAGCGAGGCGCAAGAGTCACCCTTAATGGGCAGACACATGTCCACCAATTTGTATCCTCCCCCGTGACTGGATCAACCGATCAAGTGCGCGACAATTAACCATATGCGTTAGATGAATATATACAGGACACATCTGAGGGAGGAGATTAGAGGTGGGTAGGATAGATTGGGGGGGGGAGGTATTTTTTAATTTCTTCACTCTTTTATAATATTGATAGATAGATAGATAGATAGATAGATAAAAACTGTGTGTTTGTTTTGTAAAGTACTGCGATAATCTCATAATTCATAAGATTTTAAAGAATACTCTAATAGAAAGTATGAAAAAAAACAGTAAGTACCTTTAAGTGGAGCTACATACTTTAGTGCAATATATATGGTTCAATGATTTGGTTAAAATTTACTTTAATCCATAATTTTTATAATCCCCGGTTTTACAACAATGCTTGTCAGATCCACTTACCTAGGCAGCATAATATTCAGACTAATCAATTGCGTTTGCTGAAGCAGCGCTATTATTGCTGCTAGATCACTAGATGCAATGCAAGTCTTCAATAGCTACAGTGCTAGGAAACCATGCAGCCACAGCCGCAGGAAAAGGACAGCGGAGCGGAGCCATTAGATTTTGTAGAATTACATCGACTTTATACACTTTGGAGTTTGGATAGGTGTTTATATCCAATAAAAGGAACCCTACTTTCTTAAAAATTACATAGCTTTTGCATGACACTAGACACATATTGGAGGTACGATGAAGTCATTGAATTAGGATGATTAAGAATTACAAAATGCTTTGGTTGCCTTGATGCTATAGAGGACAAACACAGCAAAATCAGATTTGCATTCTTAATGCAACGCCCCAAAGTCCGAGGACAAACACAGCAAAATCAGATTTGCATTGTTAATGTAACGCCTAAAGTCTAAACGGCTCAGATCCATTCTGCACATTGAGTGAACCACATCCACCATCGTCCTACTTACGCTTTCGTCCTCACTTCGCGTAAAAGGATTAATCCGGGGATGATGTGACGGACTCTAAAAGCCTTCTATGTTGGTCTAGCTCACGCTAAACAACCAAGGTGGGACTAAACCTTCTACAACATCTCATTAACATGCACATGAGTCAATATGGGCCAAATTCCAAATTAGACCGGATGTGACACTTAACAATATAGTTACTCATAGGTATTCTTAACAATATTTGTCTCGTATATATTCAAACACAGCAAAATCACATTTGCATTTCGCTAATGAATACTCCCTCCGTCCCAGAAAGAAAGTCGTTATAGGATGCGAGCAGGTTAATCTTTTTTTTAACTTTGACTTGGTTTGTAGAAAATATGTGCAACATTTATATCTCCAAATTAGTTTATTATAAAAGTATATTCAACGATCTATCTAATGGTACTAATTATGAATTATAAATATTAATATTTTTTATATATGATTGATCAAAGTTTAAAAAATTGACGTATCGTTAAGCACAAACGACTTCTATTTTGGAATAGAGGGAGTATATCATTTATATATGGAAGGTGCCTATAGTTCATGGTTGCATATGGAGAATGTACCGAGTACCATATATAGACCCCGTTCGCTTCGCTGAAAAAATAAGCCGAAACGATGTTCCGGCTCATTTGTTGTGAGAGAAAAACACTGTCTCAACTGAAAAAAAACTGAAAAAGACGGATTATAACAGAAGCGAACAGGGCCATAGCAAGATATATAGCTCCCGAACCATTGATGCTACAACTACTTTTAGTGTTTCAATTCAACAGTGTACAACAAACAATTTATATATATGGAATGACATGGTTCGCAATGCGGTCACTTGTACATATATTTGACACAAAAAAAAAATCGTTGTACGTTGTAAGATAGCTTGGCTAGCTAGCACACGTTTTAGTGTAAGTTGAATAATGGTAACCCGTGAATCTCGCTGCTTAGCAGGCCCTGGTTAGCAAAGCTCCGAGAGAAACGATTCTCCGCTGGTTCTGTAAAGTGATTATCTTAAAAAAGTAGCTTTTTTTAATTTTGCGAAGTGATTCTCCATCGTAATTTTGAGAGTTTATGTTAAAGAATCAAAGAGAATCACTTTCAACCATATAATCACTCCTATCAGAGAATCATCATTCATAGAGAATCAGAATCAGATGGAGTTGTACCACATATGCCCCAATAATCTACAAATCGATCTACTACGTCTGATTACCTGGCAATTTTTTTTTGAATAAACCAATGTTTGGCTGAGTATTTTAAGGTGTACAACACCAGTCTATCGTGTGTTATATCGTCAGTTGGCCACCAAGGACGCCACGTTAAAAGCAGGAGTAATAATTAGTACTCCTAGATAAATTGATTGGATGATCTAGCTGTTCTTATAATGTGCCATAACCACTGTTTACGACAGGGGTGCTTCTCACGTCAACAGCGATCTGAAGCAGGAGTACTGCACTGCTGACCCTGCTGCCCAAATGCACAACAGCCAGCACGTAGTTGTGCTCCCTCCGTCATAAAATAAGTGTCCAACTCGTATTTATAGGAGTCAACTAATTTCAATTTTAACTAGATTTATAGAAAAAAAAAGTATCGACATTTATATCTCTAAATAGATTTTTTATAAAAATATATAAAATAACTAATCTAATGATACTTATTTAGTATCATAAACATTATTATTTATATATATACATTTAATCAAACTTAATATTAGCTGACTCATCAGAATGCATGTCAAGGGCGTCAAACCCTTGGGTAGCTGGACCTCGGCTACGTAATTCGTGGCTACGATCCGTCTTCTAGGGCGATGTTATACCCCTCAGCGACCTAGGCTTGAGAGTTGGGAGGAAGAAGACAGATTGGTTTATATCTTTCTTATTCTCCAAGGTGCCGGTTACAGGGGAAATATATAATCCTTGATGGAATAAAAATAGTAACTAATCCCTCCTCAATCTTAGGGATACTAACAACTATTGCCTATATTAGCCACTAGAAGGCTCGGCCAACCCCTGGGCCGCGTCCGTGACGCGCTGGGCGCGCTTAGCCGCGCGCCTGATGTCACGGGCCCGGCGCCTCCTGGTATAGGTCCGGCCGTACATGACATCTCTCCCCTCCTCCTGTACCAGCTCGTCCCCGAGCTGGAATGCTGGAAAGCGCGCGCCGAAGGAGTCCCAATCCTCCCAAGTAGCAGAAGAAGCCGGCTCGCCCTTCCAACGGACGAGGACCTGGCGCACGCCGCGTGCCAGGCGAGTGCGGACAACGATGTCCGGTTCCGGAACCGTAGCGCCATTGTGGATGGCCGGAAGCGGCGGAGGAGCTGCCGGAGGGAGACCCGCCCATTTTTTTAGGAGCCCGACGTGGAAGACGTCATGGAGCCTAGCCCGAGGCGGAAGTGCAACACGAACGGCGACGACGTTGATGATCTCGGTGACCTAATAGGGCCCGAAGAAGCGAGGCTTTAGCTTCCCTGTTGCGGCGTCGGAAAGGGACGCGATGGGGCGATGACGGAGGTGCAGCAGCACCCAATCGCCCACGACGTAAGCCATCGCGCGGTGCTGCTTGTCGTATTGCCGCTTCTGGACCGCATGTGCCTGTTCCAGCCGGAAACGAACGTCCTGGAGGAACTCCTCGCGCTCAGCCATAGTCTTGGCCACAGCAGCAACCCGCGTTTCCCTAGGCTCATAAGAGCGAATGGTCGGGGGATCACGACCGTAGACAATGCGGAAGGGCGTGTCACGGAGGGAGGTCTGGTACGCCGTGTTGTAGACGAACTCTGCCCAAGGGAACCACCTAAGCCATTGACGAGGGCGATCACCTGTGAAACAGCGAAGGTACATGGTGATGACGCGATTGGCCGCCTCAGTTTGGCCATCCGACTGTGGATGGAAGGCTGTCGTCATGTGCAGCTTGGGCCCCATGAGCTGCATCAACTCGCGCCAAAACGTCGAGGTGAAGATGGGATCCCGATCGGACACCAGGGACTGCGGCATCCCATGGAGGCGGACAATGTCGGCAAAGAAAGCCTGAGCGACGGACTCTGCAGAGTATGGATGAGCCAGTGGAATAAAGTGACAATACTTGCTGAAGCGATCCACCACAGTGAGGATGACGGATTTGCCCCGAACTTTGGGCAAAGCTTCCACGAAGTCGAGCCCAATGTCCGTCCACACTGCCGTCGGCACGGGCAACGGTAGAAGGAGTCCCGCCGGGTGGAGGTGCTCTGACTTGTACCGCTGGCAAGTGGCACAGGCACGAACAAAGTGCTGCACGTGCTGGCTCATGCTGGGGAAGTGGAAGTCGCGGCGGAGACGATGTAGCGTGCGCTGGACACCCTCGTGGCCGTCCTCATGGATTGCGGCGACGATCTCCAGAAGGAGTGGCGAAGACGGGGCGATGTAGAGGCGACCGTCGTAGGTGACCAAGCCGTCCCTAGACGGCCCAAGGCGCCAGCAGGTACTGCGACGATCTCGTCGAGCAACGGCAACGAGCCGGATCCACACTGACAGCTTGATTGTAACACCCAAAATTTTTCATTCTTTTAAAATAAGTAAATTTGATTCAATTATGTTATTAAGTGTGCATTCAAATATAGGAAATTAATAATTTTTGGGAAATTAAAATCAAATATAAGGAATAGAAACATGTTGATGCATACATGCTGCTGCATATTTATTTTGTGATGATTTGTCTTGATTCAAAGTTCAAAGGAATTCAAATCCATTTGAAAATACTTTGGAAAAACTCTAAAAATAAAAAGAAAAGGAAAAATCCTTTTCCTTCCCTCCCTTCCTCAGTTTTGGCCCGCCAGCCTTTCTCCTTCCCACGGCCCGCTCGCCCTCCCCCGTTTCCTTGCTGGGCCGGCCCAGCTCGGCCAGGAAACTGCTGCCGCCGCGCCTCCTTCCCTGTCAGCCGCTGCCAGCCCGGGCCCGCCAGTCAGAGCAGCCCCCTTCCTCCCGCAACAACGCCAGTCAAGCCGGTCCAAACGCAACCGCCGCTCCACTCCGCGTCGTGGGAGCGTACCCCCGCGCCCCTGCCTCTACAAAAGGAAGCCGAGACCATCCCCGCACCCCCGCTGCTGTTCCCCGCTCCCTCTCGCGTCGCCCGTGCCTGAGGAAACTGCCGCGCCGAGGACGCCGTGATCCGCCATCCACCGAGCTCGGAACCACCACGCGGCCATCGTCCCGAGCCATCTCGACCTTGTGTTTTCCCACCGTGAGAACCCCCTCGACTCCCTCTATCTCCCCACGCCGTTATTTATTTGTTTCACGGCTTCTAGCGCTCTAGCCGTGTGCGCCGACGACATCCGCACCGCCGGCCATGGCGACCGCCGCCTCGGCCCTCCCCTCCGGCCGCGCTCTAGGCTTGGCCGAGATCCCCTGCTCCCCCGCTAACCCCCGGTGCCTTCGGTTGGGAAAACCGTGGCCCCTAGCCCCTGTACCGTGCTCGCCGGCGTGATCTCGCCGTCGGCAATGGCTTACCTGCCGCCGCGGCACGCCTTGCTTCGCCGCCACTCCCTTCTCTTCCTTCCCCAGAACTGATCCAAGCCGTCCATCTCCAGATCTGCGGCCAGGATTAGAAGTTACCCTTTCGCATGTAAATTTGTTAAAGAGACCCCCTGTTTTCACCAAATTGAACCCGCCGTCCCCTAGCATAGTTTCCAGAGTACGCTTTCTCGTTTTGAAAACGTAAAGTGCAATGCGCTTTAGTTCAAAATACGTTTTCGATTTTCGTAAAATACCACTAGATTTGTTTTGCTCACAAAACTTCGCTTTTAGCTCCGAATTGATCCGTTCAAATTGCGTTAGCTTCAGAATTCATAATCTACGTGTTAGTACCACTGTTAATCAAGTTTGCAACTTTTAAATTTCATGGTTAGGATTAATTAAATAAAGTGCTATAGGAAAACCCGTTTAATCCATAACTTTCGCGTTTTAGCTCCGATTTTCGTGAACTTCGCGTTGACGTGATCATAGCGAGACGTAGATTATTTTCATAAACATTTTATCTTGTTTTCTATACTGTTGGTGTACTGTTCTAACTATAGGATTGTTTGCTTTGTATGAATGCCTTTGGAATGTTGTATGTTGCCGTGTTGGTCGCGTTCAGACGGTGAGGAGAACGTTGGAGATCAAGAGTTCTTCGACGACTAGCAGGACCAGCAAGAGTTTGTGAACCAAGGCAAGTACAGCATGGGCCTACCTTGATGTCCTATTCACTTTAATCATTTACTCATGTGCATATGTCTAATTTTGATCACCATAAGGACATTCTAGTTGTTTGATGACTTGTTCCCTTGACTCCTATGGGTTAATTGCATATGGGTAGATTGCTAGTGCTCTAATTGAACATGATCTACATGATGGTGAATGGTTCTATGGAACTAAAAGTATAACATGATTCATAACAACTGATCCATAGGGCAAAGGTGCAAATGACTTTTGATCATGTTGCACCCGGCCCTCCATAAGGACTTATCTGTCGGCAAAATCTGGGACTGACAGTGCAACCGTGAGAGTCATATGGCTCTGACTTTAGTTCAGTAATAGGACCTTTTCTAGCTTGTTAGAGGTTACCTTTATGGCGCAAAAGGGGCTTGCCATGTTGGGTATAAGACTGCCTCTATTCCTATGTGTATAGCCGCGATGGATATGTGCCATAGGAAAGGGGGGTTCCTACATCTGTCTGCCGAGGAAACCTAGCGGCCCTAACTTGTTAGAGAAATCTATGAAATGGCTTCATAGTGTACCCTGCCCGCTCACCTTGGCAGTGATATGGGAGTAATTAACCTGGGCATATGGGGATCACGACTCGCGGTGAATGTGCACCACCTCTGCAGAGGGTAACAAACTGTTATAACAGTCGTGCTCACGGTCACGAGCGGCCCGGAAAACTCATAGAATAATTGGTTACTCATTGTTGTTCATTTATGATGGTTTATGATGATATGATCCAAATGATGCTGATATCTGATTAAGTGGGTTTAAATGGGAGCTTAAGCATAACTTGATAATACTTGATAATAAAATCTTGACTTACTAAAAGTGCTAACTGTAGTAAACCAGTGTCAACCTTTTTGAACTTCATAACCCCCATGTTATCTTGTTAAGTACGGGAAGTACTTACGCTTGTTTATTTCTTTATTTGGACAAAAATCCCGGATGGGTAACAGATGACAACGGGTATGAGGAGTTTCCTGAGGATTTTTAGGCTTGTGGTCAACTAGTTAACCTTCCCTATGATGGTGTTCCACGAGAGAGAGTTATCTTTTATTTTTCCGCTGTGATGTATAAGACTAAGTATTGTTATTATCGTGATGTAAGATACACTGTGATGATACTCTTTTATAATTTGTTAGCTTGTGTGTGTGATTGATCCCTGGGCACACATGAGTTAGTGCATTCAATTTTATCCTTAAAATTGGGTGTGACATTGACGAAGGCGGTCGATGAAGTCGAAACATGGCGCAGACAACGCCATGACCGCCCCCGTGCTGTCCTCGGTGTCGCGGCAAGACAGCGCATCGGCGATTGTGTTCTGGGTGCTCGACTTGTACTCCACGGCGAAGTCGAACCCTAGGAGCTTCCTGACCCAGTGATGCTGCGGGATCATGGCAAGCCGCTGGTCCAACAAATACTTCAGACTGTAATGATCGGTCCGCACCGTGAAGCGGCGGCCCCAGAGGTACAGGCGCCAATGGCGGATGGCGTGGACGAGGCCAATGAGCTCCCGTTCATAGGCGGCGAGGGAGCTATGGCGAGGAGCAACCGGCCTGCTGAAGTAGGCGATGGGATGCTTGTCGTGGATGAGCACCGCCCCGAAACAGTGTGTCGACACGTCGCACTCGATGATGAACGGCTGGGCGAAGTCGGGCAGCGCCAATACTGGCGCGGATGTCACCATGGCCTTGAGGGCCGAGAGCGCCGTGGCGGCCTCCTCGGACCAGACGAAGCCCTCCTTCTTCAAGAGCGCGGTGAGAGGCGCCGCGATCGCGCTATAGTTGTGGATGAATTTGTGATAGTAGCCCGCGAGGCCCAGGAACCCGCACAATGCACGCGTCGAGCGGGGCTGGGGCCAGTCGAGGACCGCCTGCACCTTTGCAGGATCCATGGCTACGCTGGCATCGGAGATGATGTGGCCGTGGTAGGCGATGGAGGTGACGCCGAACGCGCACTTGGATCGCTTGACGACGAGGCGGTGGTGGCGCAGGACGGAGAGAACAACGCGGAGGTGGCGAAGGTGATCCGCCTAGGACGCACTGTAGATCAGAATGTCGTCAAAAAATACGAGGACGAACCGGTGGAAGAAGGCGCGAAGGACGTCGTTCATCAGCGCCTGGAATGTGGCTGGGGCGTTGCAGAGGCCAAATGACATCACCAGGAACTCGTACAGCCCCTCGTGTGTGCGGAAAGCGGTCTTGGCGATATCCTCGGGCGCCATCCGGACTTGGTGATAGCTGGAACAGAGGTCGAGCTTGGTGAAGAATTTTGCGCCGTGTAGCTCGTCGAGCAGCTCATCGACCACCGGGATCGGGAAGGCGTCCTTGACTGTGATGGCGTTCCGGGCGCGGTAGTCGACGCAGAAGCGCCAGGAGCCATCCGCCTTCTTGACGAGGAGGACCGGGGACGAGAACGCCGACGAGCTCCGCCGAATGAGCCCTTGCTGAAGCATGGCGGCGCACTGTCGCTCCAGTTCATCCTTGTGCGTGGTCGGGTAGCGGTATGGGCGCACGGCCACCGGCTGGGACCCGGCCGGAGGATGATGTGTGGTGGTCGCCGCCAGGGGAGGAGGCGGACCACTCGCTCGGCGAAGAGGTCGAGAAGCTCTCGAGCAGCTCGTCCAGCAGAGACGTCGTGGTCTGGGTGACGTGGGCACTGGTCGTGGTCGGCCCTGGCGCACCACTCCCAAAGCAACTCATGACCCTCGAGCTGGAAGGAGACAGTGCGGGTGCTGAAATCCCAAACAATGGGTCCCAGTGTTGCCAGCCACTGGGTCCCTAGGACCATGTCAAAGCCGGCGAGAGGCATGACGTAGAGGTCAGCGCTAAATGGCGTGCTGTGGATGGAGAACGCCGCGTTGCGAGCGACGCCCACGCATGACACAAACTCCCCGTTTGCGACGGTGGCGGTGAGACGTGGTCGGAGCTGGAGAGGGAGGCCGGTGAGCTATGCCGCGTCGTCCGATATGAAGTTGTGCGTGGACCCGGAGTCCAAAAGCGCGACAAGGCGAGTGGCGCCCAGCTGGACGTGGACCTGCATGGTGTCGCTAAGGCGGACACCGGGCGATGGCTCGCGGGGGGAAAGCGGCGACTCCTCGAGCTGCCTCCCTCGGTGGGCTCCTCCGTGTCGCCGCCCTCGACGGTGCCGTCCAGGAAGAAGAGGCGCTTGCTGACCCGGTTATGGCCGTGGGAGAACTTCTTGTCGCAGTTGTAGCAGAGGCCAAGACGGCGACGTTCTTCCTGCTCGACCGACGTTAGCTGCTTGATCGGTGGTCGGCCCTCGATGGCGGCTGGTGGAGAGGTGGTCACCGGCACCGGCAACATTAGACGTGGGGCCGGGGCCAGAAGCAGCGCTTGGCGCTTCGCGCGGCTAACGGTGGTCGAGGGCGCAGTGAACTGCTCCCGCAGTTCCAGCTGGCGGGCCAAACTCATCGCGGCCGCCAGGGATTGGGGGTTGTGCACCTGCACGTCGAGGCTAAGCGAAGGCGATGAGCCGCCGGTGAAGTCTTTGGACGCAGCGCGCCTCGTCGAGGGCCCCGGCCCGTGGCAGCAGCGCCTGGAACCGATCCTGATAGTCGGCGACGGTGCTGGTGCGGCAGCAATCAACGAGCTTGAAGAGAGGCGCGGACCGCAGGGGCGGGCCGTACCGCAGGTTGATGAGCTCCTTGAATCGGCGCCATGATGGAGTACCCTCGTCCGTCTGGACTTGGATGTACCACATCTGGGCCCCGTCCTCCAGGTTGTAAGAGGCCATCCAAACCTTCTCCTCCTCCATGATCCGTTGCTGGTGGAAGTAGGATTCACAGCGATTGAGAAAGATCAGCGGATCAGACTTGCCATCGTACCTCGGGAAATCCATCTTCTGGAATTTGGGAGGACGATCGACAGAAGGGACGCCCTCGGCTTGCTTGGAGCCCGAGGATGATGAGCGATCGGTGGAGAGGGCCGTGATTGCCGTCCGCGTTGGCCTCGACGGTGGTCTGCAGGCGCGCTGGAGTGCCTTCATGAAGCGACTCAACGGTGGACCTCGGATCGTCGCCCATGCTTTCTTTGGCGTGGGAGGACGCCGGTGATGGCTGTTTGATCGGAGGTGGAGTGGGCGGGTCGGCGGCTAGAGCGCGGAAAGAAGAGGATTGCCGAGATCGTGATACCAGGTTGTCAAGGGCGTCAAACCCTTGGGTAGCTGGACCTCGGCTACGTAATTCGTAGCCGCGATCCGTCTTCTAGGGCGATGTTATACCCCTCAGCGACCTAGGCTTGAGAGTTGGGAGGAAGAAGACAGATTGGTTTATATCTTTCTTATTCTCCAAGGTGCCGGTTACAGGGGAAATATATAATCCTTGATGGAATAAAAATAGTAACTAATCCCTCCTCAATCTTAGGGATACTAACAACTATTGCCTATATTAGCCACTAGAAGGCTCGGCCAACCCCTGGGCCGCATCCGTGACGCGCTGGGCGCGCTCAGTCGTGCGCCTGATGTCACGGGCCCGACGCCTCCTGGTATAGGTCCGGCCGTACATGACATCTCTCCCCTCCTCCTGTACCAGCTCGTCCCCGAGCTGGAATGCTGGAAAGCGCGCGCCAAAGGAGTCCCAGTCCTCCCAAGTAGCAGAAGAAGCCGGCTCGCCCTTCCAACGGACGAGGACCTGGCGCACGTCGCGTGCCAGGCGAGTGCAGACAACGCTGTCCGGTTCCGGAACCGTAGCGCCATTGTGGATGGCCGGAAGCGGCGGAGGAGCTGCCGGAGGGAGACCCGCCCATTTTTTTAGGAGCCCGACGTGGAAGACGTCATGGAGCCTAGCCCGAGGCGGAAGTGCAACACGAACGGCGACGGCGTTGATGATCTCGGTGGCCTGATAGGGCCCGAAGAAGCGAGGCTTCAGCTTCCCTGTTGCGGCGTCGGAAAGGGACGCGATGGGGCGATGACGGAGGTGCAGCAGCACCCAATCGCCCACGGCATAAGCCACCGCGTGGTGCTGCTTGTTGTATTGCCGCTTTTGGACCGCCTGTGCCTGTTCCAGCCGGAAACGAACGTCCTGGAGGAACTCCTCGCGCTCAGCCATAGTCTTGGCCACAGCAGCAACCCTGTTTCCCCAGGCTCATAAGAGCGGATGGTCGGGGGATCACGGCCGTAGACAATGCGGAAGGGCGTGTCACGGAGGGAGATCTGGTACGCCGTGTTGTAGATGAACTCCGCCCAAGGGAGCCATCTAAGCCATTGACGAGGGCGATCACCTGTGAAACAGCGAAGGTACATGGTGATGACGCGATTGGCCGCCTCAGTTTGGCCATCCGACTGTGGATGGAAGGCTGTCGTACATGACAATGCAAGATGTGCATTTATTTTGAGACGGAGGGAGTAAATTTGGCGTTATGGGATGCGAACAGGTTAATCTTTTTTAACTTTGATTAGGTTTATAGAAAATATGTGCAATATTTATATCTCTAAATTACTTTATTATAAAAGTATATTCCACGATCTATCTAATAGTATTAATTATGAATTATAAATATTAATATTTTTTATATATGATTGGTCAAAGTTTAAAAAATTGACGTCTCGTTAAGTAAGAACGACTTTTATTTTGAAACAGAGGAAATATATCATTTGTATATGGATGGTGCCAATAGTTCATGGTCGCATACGGAGAATGTACCGAGTACCATATATAGCAAGATATATAGCTCCCGAACCATTGATGCTACAACTACTTTTAGTCTTTCAATTCAACAGTGTACAACAAACAATTTATATATGGAAAGACATCGTTCGCAATGCGGTCACTTGTACATATATTTGACAAAAAAAATCCTTGTACGTTGTAAGATAGCTTGGCTAGCTAGCACACGTTTTAGTGTAAGTTGAATAATGGTAACCCGTGAATCTCGCTGCTTAGCAGGCCCTGGTTGGCAAAGCTCCAGAGAAACGATTATCTGCTGGTTCTGTAAAGTGATTCTCTTAAAAAAAAAGTAGATTCTTCTAATTTTGTGAAGTGATTCTCCATCGTAATTTTGAAAGTTTATGCTAAAAAATTAAAGAGAATCACTTTCAACCGTATAATCACTCCTATCAGAGAATCACCTTCCGTAGAGAATCATAATTAGATAAAGCTCTACCAAATATGTCCAATAATCTACAAATCGATCTACTACGTCTGATTACCTGGCAATTTTTTTTTGAATAAACCAATGTTTGGCTGAGTATTTTAAGGTGTACAACACCAGTCTATCGTGTGTTATATCGTCAGTTGGCCACCAAGGACGCCACGTTAAAAGCAGGAGTAATAATTAGTACTCCTAGATAAATTGATTGGATGATCTAGCCGTTCTTATAATGTGCCATAACCACTGTTTACGACAGGGGTGCTTCTCACGTCAACAGCGATCTGAAGCAGGAGTACTGCACCTGCTTACCCTGCTGCCCAAATGCACAACAGCCAGCACGTAGCTGTGGTCCCTCCGTCCTATAATAAGTGCCCAACTCGTATTTATAGGAGTCAACTAATTTCAATTTTAATTAGATTTATAGAAAAAAAATATCGACATTTATACCTCTAAATAGATTTTTTAAAAATATATATAAAATAACTAATCTAATGATACTTATTTAGTATCATAAACATTATTATTTATATATATACATTTAATCAAACTTAATATTAGCTGACTCATCAGAATGCAAGATGTGCATTTATTTTGAGACTGAGGGAGTAAATTTGTCAAGCGCAAGAAAGTCGTTATGGGATGCGAGTAGGTTAATCTTTTTTAACTTTGACTAGGTTTGTAGAAAATATGAGTAATATTTTGTCGGGGACCTAATACTGGGGTACCCCATGAGGTGGAGCTAATAACCATCAAACGTTGATGCTCTCGAGCAGACAAGCACGCAACTGCACTTCTTGTCCATACGATCGCGCCTCGCCCGACCCCCAGGGCTGGACTCCGCCTCGCCCAACCCCCGAGGGCCAGACTCCGCCTCGTCCGACGGCTGAGGGCTGGCTCCGCCTCGCTAGACGTCGGAGGCCTGGCCCCGCCTCACTCGACGGCTAAGGGTTGGCTCCGCCTCGCCCGACGACCAGGGACGGGCCTCGCCTCGCCCGACCCCCGGAGGCAGACTCCGCCTCGCTCGACGGCTGAGGGCTGGCTTCGCCCCGCCCGACATCCTGGGACAGGCTCCATCTCACCCGACGTCCCGGGGCTGGCTCCGCCTTGCCCGACAACTGCACCCTGCTCCTTCATAATGACGGGCACAGGGTAGGACAGGACACTCAGGTCAACCGTAGTACAAGGGACCATGCCCTGCGCACCTGCGAGAAGGTACCGTCAGGATACGACGGGACGGGCGCTTTAAGCCCTCCCAGGCATGGCAGAGCCCGAATAGTGTTGTAGGCGCCGACTTTTATCCTACAGTGTTGTGGGCGCCGCCATCAGCCCTTGGGAGCGGATCCTAACAAAGGCATACGACAACCACTACAGTCCAGGAGGGAACTCACATCATCAACAGTAACAAACGCATGGTCACTTCCCCGTCCGCTCCCCATAGGGTCACAGCTCGGTACCCGGACGCGCCGCATCGTCCGTCGGAGCAAGATGGGACGTAACCACTTACTGAAATGAAGCCAGGGGACGGCCATGTCAGGATCAATGAATGTGCTATCCCTGGCATGGTCTGCCATGTCAGCAGGGCAGGCTCAAGGGAAAAAGGAAGACCTGGCGTCTTCGAAGGGCCGTCTCTACCTTTGTTTTTTTCCTCTTTCTCCCATCTGTAACCCCTGCTCCCCCTTGGTCTATAAAAGGGAGGGCAGGACACCCCACTAAGGGGACGGATCAATTTCATACGTAAGACATCACACAACACACGGCTGAAAGCAGCAACCAGGCTCTTGGCATCCTTTCGACCCTTCCATCGGAGACTTGGGACCTGTCCCTCTCTCGACCGTTTGTACCCCCTACTACGAACCTTTTTCGGTACTAATAACACGAGCAGCAGCAAACCGGACATAGGGACATTCTGCCCGAACCAGTATAAACCTTGTATCCTTTGTACCCCCTACTACGAACCTTTTTCGGTACTAATAACACGAGCAGCAGCAAACCGGACATAGGGACATTCTGCCCGAACCAGTATAAACCTTGTATCCTTTAGTACATCATCCGAGCCTAACGCGCAATAAATATAAATTTACTGGTTGATGTTTGTTCGAAACATCGACAGTTGACGCGCCAGGTAGGGGACCTTTGCGCGTTCCACATCAGGCCATGGATGGCTAACCACGGCATCAGCGGGGTCCTAGGCGCACACGTGCGCTTCGGGAGCCTAGCCTTCATTATCACGGTGGGAGGAGAATTGGCATTAGCTCACACGGCCATCCAATCTCTCCCCTCCATCGGCCTCAACCACGAGAGGCTTGGGCGCCAGCTTGGCGTCTCCCTTGGACCCCAGCAGTCTAGGGAGGACCAGCGTCGCCTCGCCCTTTCCAATGCCAACAACATGATGCGGTCTTCTGGAGGAGGATCCCTCTCTCCGGAATGCCTCATACGGAGTGCCCCAATAGCGCTTCCGTTCGGTCTCCACAACGCTGCTGCAACCGTTAGCCACCTTGTGGCACGACATGGTTCAGCCGCCCGCAAACAACAAGTTTGTGGGGGTGATCGAACACATCACGGAGTCTCTCCACAACCTCCTCATAGAGGAGCCAGGGTCATCCTCTGGCTCTGACTCTAGCAGGGGGAGCCATCACCCCTCCTGGGACTGCTTCATGACGTGTACCCCCGAGGGGCACGTCGAAAGCATCTCTGCCAAGGAGGCTACCCCGGCGGGCAACATCGGCGGCAAAACCAAAGGGGAGACAGCGGGCCCACCTCACGTGGGGGTGGATCAGCTGAGAGTCCAAAAGTGAGAGATCGATGAAGCCGGACTCCAGCTTGTGTGGGAATACGTGGAGGTCGATCGGGAGATCGAATGCCACGGAGACGGTGGGCACGCACGCACCGTGGCCCGTGACGTAAACCAAAGGATCATCGCCGATGATGAAAGCCTTCCTCACTTCGCTCGGGCAAGCCAGAACATCGCCGCCGCAATGGCCTTGCTCCATGGCCTTCCAGAGGCCGCAACGCCCGAGGATCGTCGGGCCCACTGAGTAATTCGCATGCTGCTTGAGCGTGCGGCGGCACAGCAGGCGGAGAGCTCGTTGTCTCAGCGACGCGAGCTCAACACCAGCCAGTGAACGCCCTCTAGGTGTCCCGGCAGGGACGCATCGGTCCACCAGGCACCACAAGGCAGCAGGCAGCGCACTGCGGTCCTGATACATCAGCGTCTCGGCCATAACCACGATGCACGCAGCACCCTCGATGCCTGCAGACGTACCTATAGCGACCTGAGAGAAGGAGCCCACCATGGCTATCATCCTCGTCGTGGTGGGCGCTACGACAACGGTGAGGACCCGAGCCCGAGCCCCGACCTGCCAGGCCCTCAGGCCTTCTGTCGGCACATCCTCAACGCTGCTTTCCCGCCAAGGTACCGACCACCTACCAATATCCCTAAGTACTCTGGGGAGACAAACCTCGGACTTTGGCTCAAAGACTATTGGCTTGCCTACCAAGCCGGTAGTGCAGATAATGACGACTTCATTATCCGCAACCTTCCACTATTCTTAGCCAATTCGGCACGAGCGTGGTTGGAACACCTACCGTCCAACGCGATCCAGAGTTGGGCGGATCTGAAGGAGATCTTTGTAGGGAACTTCTAAGGCACATACAAGTGCCCTAGGAACCCATGTGACCTCAAGAACTGCTGTCAAAAGGTCGGTGAGACCCTCTGAGGGTACATCCGGTGGTTCTCCTAGTAGTGCAACGAGCTCCCTAACGTTGCCGACGCCAACATGATAGGAGCCTTCCTGTCTAGGACTACCTACGAGTCTTTGGTTCATAAGTTGGGATGCAAGGGCCCGCGGACCACCAAGGAACTCCTGGACATCGCCACCAGCCACGCCTCAGGAGAAGAGGTGGTCGGAGCGATCTTCGATCGTCTCGAGGGCAAGACAAGGCGGGATGAGGGTGCCGGTGAAGGCACCTCCAATTGTTCCACCAAAAGAAAGAACAAGAAGCAACGATGCGAGGACTCGCTCGTGGCTGCTGCTGACCGCAAGGGTGGTCAGAAGCCCATGGAGGGCACTCCGAACCACTTCAAAAAATTACTTGAGGGCCGTGCCCGAACCACGCCTTCCCGGTAAAGCATCTACTCAAGGACTGTAGCCTCATACGACGGTTCCTGTCCGGAGGCTCCAACAAGGGGGAGCAGGGAAAGGACCCTACCCCCACCAAGGACGATGCCGAGGAGAAGGACGATGGCTTTCCGACACTGGACGGCTGCCTTATGATCTTCGAAGGATCAGCGGCCTATGACTCCAAACATTGACAGAAGGTCACACGCCGCGAGGTCTACACAGCTGAGCCGGCCACACCTCCCTTCCTCTGGTGGTCAGAGTCTGCCATAACCTTCAACCGGACCGACCATCCAGATAGTGTCCCGCACCCAGGGAGATATCCACTTGTAGTCGACCTGATCGTCGGCCCAAAATGACTCACCAAAGTACTGATGGATAGAGGCAGCGGCCTCAACATCATGTACGCCAAGACGCTCGATGAGATGGGCATCGACTGGACATGCCTCCGCCCAACCCGAGCGCCTTTCCATGGCATCGTGCCTAGGAAGCAGGCCGTTCCACTCGGGCAGATCAATCTGCCCGTTACCTTCGGGGATCAGTTTAATTACAGGACTGAAACTCTCAGCTTCGAGGTAGTTGGGTTCCCTGGAACATTCCACACCATCCTAGGATGTCCATGCTACGCAAAGTCCATGGCCATCCCCAACTATACAAACCTCAAGCTAAAGATGTCGGGCCCCCATGGGGTCATCACCGTCGGCACCTCCTTCCAGCGCGCCTATGAGTGCGAGGTCGAGTGCTGTGGTCACGCCACAACAATCGTCGCCTTAGGGGAGCTTGCCACCCTCAGGGAGGAGGTCACCAAAGAAGCGCCCGATGCCAAAAAGTCAACCAGGTCATTCAAGCCGGTAGAGAGCTCTAAGGAGGTCCTCATGGATCCTAACAGCTCTGAGGGCTAAACGGTACGCATTGGTACCACGCTTTCCTCCAAATAGGAAAGAGCGCTCGTCGACTTCCTCGACGACAACAAAGACATCTTTGTGTGGAAACCCTTGGATATGCCAGGCATACTGAGGGAGGTCACCGAGCATACCTTGAAGATCCACCCAGGCTCCAAGCCAGTGAAACAACGCCTGCGTCGCTTCGACGATGAGAAAAGCAGGGCCATCGATGAGGAGATAGCCAAACTTTCGGCGGCCGAATTCATCAAAGAAGTGTACCACCTAGAGTGGTTAGCTAATCCTGTTCTTGTATGAAAGAAGAGTGGGAAATGGAGGATGTGTGTTGACTATACGGATCTCAACAAGGCGTGCCCAAAGGATCTGTTTCCTTTGCCGCGCATAGACCAAATAGTCGACTCTACCTCGAGGTGCGAAACCCTCTGCTTCCTTGATGCGTACTCCGACTACCATCAAATCACGATGAAAGAGTCCAACCAGCTCATGACGTCTTTCATCACCCCCTTTGGATTGTTCTGCTGCGTTTCAATGCCATTCAGATTGAAGAACGCTAGGGCTACGTACCAGCGCTGTATGCTCAAATGCTTCGGGGACCTCATCAGGCGGACCGTTGAGGTCTACGTCGACGACATCGTAGTTAAGTCCAAATGGGCTGACCACCTCATTGCCGATCTTGAGCAGACCTTTGCAAAACTCCGAGCGAATAGCATCAAACTCAATCCCGAGAAGTGTGTTTTTAGGGTCCTGAGGGGCATGCTGCTAGGCTTCATCGTCTCCGAGCGTGGCATCGAAGCCAACCCGGAGAAAATCTCAGGGATCATGAGGATGGGCCTGATTCAGAACATAAAGGGGGTTCAGCGAATCACAAGGTCGTCGATCAAGAGTACTGGACGATGTACTTCGACGGATCCCTAACGAAGAAGGGCGCCGGCGCGGGGCTAGTCTTCGTATCACCCCTCGAGGTTCACATGAGGTACATGGTTCGTCTCCATTTCCCCTCATCCAATAATGTGGCTGAGTATGAAGCACTCATCAACGGCCTACGCATCGCCATCGAGTTGGGCATCCGACGCCTCGACATTCGGGGCGACTCCCAGCTGGTCGTCAACCAAGTCATGAAGGAGTCGAGCTGCCACGACACCAAGATGGCTGCGTACTGCCAAATAGTCCGATGGCTGGAGGACAAGTTCGACGACCTCAAACTCAATCACATCCCAAGGCGCCTCAATGAGGCGGCCGACGCGCTTGCAAAAGCAGCGTCCGGTCGAGAGCGGGTGCCAACGGGTGTCTTCGCTAGCGACCAACACAAGCCCTCGGTGTGCTGCAAAGGGTCGGAACGGGCCGACGATGGTTCATTCGATCCAACCTCGGGGGCTAACCAATCGACGGCTCCATCTGGCCCCGAGGTCATGGAGCTTGAAGGGGATCCAGCGACAGAGCCTGACCTTCTGGTCGACTGGAGAATGCTCTACCTCGACTACCTCCTCCATGACATGCTACCAACGGACAAGACAGAAGCTCGACGGCTCGCACATCGCTCCAAATCCTTCGTTCTTGTAGAAGGTTTACTCTACAAACAAAGCCACACCAGGATCCTGCAGCTCTGCATCCCCCTCGAATAGGGGAAGCTTTTGCTAAGTGATATCCATGGTGGGGTCTGCAGTCACCACGCCGCGCCTGGAACCTTGGTTGGGAATGCGTTCCGACAAGGCTTCTACTAGCCCACTGCAGTAGCCGCCGCTGAGCAGATCGTACGCACCAGTGAAGGGTGCCAGTACTATGCTCGACAAACTCACCTCCCGGCCCAAGCACTCCAGATGATCCCCATCATGTGGTACTTCATGGTCTAGGGGCTCGATTTGGTTGGGCCTCTCAAGAAGGCACCCGGGGGCTACACCCACTTGCTTGTCACCATAGACAAGTTCACAAAATGGATCGAAGCTCGGCCGATCTCCGTGATCAAGTTTGAGCAAGCTGTGTTGTTCTTCCTCGACATCATCCATCGCTTTGGAGTACCAAACTCCGTCATCACGGACAATGGCACACAATTCACTGGCAAGAAATTCCTTCGATTTTGTGATGAACAACACATCCAGGTCGATTAGGCCACCGTCGCGCACCCCTGAACGAACGGGCAGGTTGAGCGCGCAAACGGCATGCTCCTATAGGGCCTCAAGCCCAGGATCTTCAACCGGTTGAACAAGTTCGGTGCACGCTGGGTCGTCGAGCTCCTTGTGGTGCTCTGGAGCCTAAGGACGACTCCCAGCCGAGCCATCGGCTACACGCCTTTCTTCATGGTCTACGGTTCTGAGGCCGTCCTCCCAACCGACCTCGACTATGGAGCGCTAAGAATCAAAGCATACAATGAACAGGGAGTCGAGGCATCCCATGAAGACGCCATGGACCAGCTAGATGAAGCTCGCGACGTCGACCTCCTCCGTTCGGCCAAGTACCAGCAGGCACTGCGACGGTACCACAACCGACGGGTGCGGGACCAAGCCTTCAGCGTCGGGGACCTGGTTCTCCACCTTGTGCAGAGCAACAAGGACCACCACAAGCTCTCCCCGCCTTGGGAGGGGCCGTATGTCATCGCGAAAATACTCCGGCCAGGCGCCTATAAGTTGAAAACCATCGACGGTGAGGTCTTCACCAATGCCTAGAACATTGAGCAGCTACGTCATTTTACCCTTAAATAAATGCATACTTTCTCTTATCAGTTTTGTCATCAAAATCCCCGATCTTTCGTGACATCCGACCCCTACAAGTGTGAGGGGTCGGACCTCACTCAGGGGCTGGTATGAGCACGTTTACCTTGCAAAAACATTCTCTGTGTTATCTTGCAAACATTCTCTGTGTTTTTCCTCTTTTCTCACCATAAGTCCTAAGGGCTAGGATTTTGGGGACAAAATTTGAGTATAACTGGTAGGACTACGAGAAACCCACGCCCCAGTGGCTACGGTCTCTTTGCTCACCGGTGTGATCAGAATTGACTCACCCACACTCCAAGTCTTTTGCGACCGTAACTATGGGAAGGGTCAGAAGACATTAAACCTCTTTTGCCAAAAAGAGGGAGAAGAGCTGAAAAGCTGTTTGCCATAACAAAATTTGAGAACATGTTCATTTTTGCACAAATTCATCGCTTACAAAGTGATTTCATCACGAAAAGGAACTGATGTATTCATGAATACAAAAAAATAGTTCACACGGGGGCTCCCCCACAAATTAAATGATTACATTTGCTAACCATTTCCACTCTAAGTACTACTACAGTCACCGCGCCACGCTCTCCATCGGCAACATCCTACCGCTCCGAGGGATCCTCGAGGGCGCCATCGTCTGCAACGTCGAGCATCGCGTCGGCGACCATGGTGTCTTCGCTAGGGCATCCAGGGACTACGCCATCGTGATTAGCCGCAACCCTAACAACGGCACCTGGACGGGGCACCGCCTGCCAGAGAATGGCCGCCATGGCTGATGGATGTCTCTGACATCTCATCAAGCTTCAAGAACTGGCTGATCTGAGCGTCTACAAGGGCAAAGCCCCCCATCGACGTAGTCCTGGGTGGCTTCCCCACCGACAAGACTCGCCCAGAGAAGATTCGCGGAAGAGCTTCCCATATGGCTCCATCCCAATGAAGGCCTTGCGAACGATGGCAAAACCGATGACGCTCAGCACCCTCCAGTGCTCCTCCTCCTTCGGTGGAAGTGGCCCCTTCTCGGCGAAGGCAGTCGACACCATCTCATCTACGTTAGATGACCTCCAGCTCAACATCGCGCTCTGGATTCACGAGCGGATCTGTGAGTTTTTCTCTCCTCAGCATTACCCTCTCTCACTTAGGAACCGCTGCGATGCACACGCATTCGGTGAAAAGGAAGAAGGAGAGGAGGTAGCAGCTCAAGAATAGGTAAAGGAATGGGGACGAGAACCCCCTCCCTCCCCCTATTTAAGGAGGAGACGCAGCAGCGGAAGAAAGGCGAAAGGGTGGGACGAAAAACCCTCGCCCTTCCCCTATTCAATACAGATGGGAAATCGATGCTGACGGGAATTCAAGGGAATGCGCCTAGACCGATGGGACGCGCTCTGATCGATGAGACGTTGCCTGGTCAAATAGGATGTTGCTTGGGCATGGCCCACCACTACCGCACGCTGGGCGCGAGAATCAGGGAGCACCCGCATGCAGGCGACTCTTTGCTTCCCCAGGCAGGACCATGGAATGACCCAATAATGGAACCTCTATCAAGGGGAGCCCAATGGGCCTCCTGGGTCGATTGGATGTCCTAGGCGGACGCCGAACGAATGGCCACCAAAAGATAAACACCTTTGTTTATTTACTTTGCGTGTCAATCTTACTACCGAGCCTCCGATCCCTACAATGGCAGGGGCACGGACATCGCTCGAGGGCTGCCAAGAGTGTCTACTCATTTAGATGGTTCTCTTCGCCTGACCCCTCCTTACGTTTGAAACCGGAGACACGGTGTGCGGGTGTAAAACTTTGAGTAAAACTGGATGAACCACTAGACCCTACGCCACGGCGGCTACGGTGTTTTTGTTCACCAGCATAATCAAATTCATAGTTCCCCGCACCCCAAGCTTTAGCATCTACCTTCTCGAGAAGGGTTTGGAGGGGTCCTCCTGCAGAATCTCCTTCAAGGAGAAGCTGTCAGGTCGCCTAAATCAATCGAACGGCTTGGATAGCCGTTGAGAGACAGAAATGAAAAATTGCGATGCTCGTGCAGGTTACACCGGCCCCATCGCGAATGTTGGACTCGAACCATGCACGAACATGTCCGGTAAGAGCTTCCCGTCGCTCATGCCACCAAGGTAACATCACCGACCTCCGCTTTCATTTCAATTAAATCGTATATTAATCCCATACACCCAAAACGTTGCATATACAATTGCTGCATCTCAACGCTACGTGTCGCATCACAAAGTGGTAGTTGCCTCATTTGATATGAGCGGCAACTGACCGAGGTTCAAAGGCCAGCCCGCGAAGGGCTCGATGCCACCTCGCGTCAAATAGAGCCAGGGGAGAAAAACCGAGATGAGCCCCAGCGACTCTGCCCGACCTCGCTCAGAAGCGGACAGGGACACCACAACCTTTCTCGTTCGATTCTAAACCTCGAGCCAAGCCCATAGAATCTTCATCGAGGAGAGGCCAATGGGCCACCTGAGCCTATCGAACGGCTTGGGCATCTGTCGGAGGCGGGTTAAGAAGTAGTGGAATACCACATGAGGGCTCTACCGACCCCGTCAGCAAATGACGGACCTGGATTCCACATGAACATGCCCGTTAGCGAGCTCATCGAGCGCGACACTCGAGCCATCGAGGCAAGGGTCGTTAGCTCATCCCCTTCGGTTGCGGAAGCCGAGGACGGGGTGACGCGTGAAACACGGCCGACCCCTATCAGACCCCAAGGGGCTTGGGGGCTCGAGCCGCTCGATCCGAGATCGAGAGATCGAGGTTTGAAGGCTGGCCCACGAAGGGTCTGAGGCCGCCTCGCGTCAAACAAGAGCCAGCGGAGAAAACATGGATGAGCCTTAGCGGCCTTTGCCCAACCCACATAGAGGCGGATAGGGTCATCTCAACCTTCTAGTTCAATTTGGCCTTTAGCCGAGCCCATAGAATCCCCATTGAGCGGGAATATGTTGGAAGGTAGGTCAAGGAGCAACGAAACGCCACACGAGGGCTTTGTCGACCCTATCGCAAAGCAATGGGATCGGATTCCATTCGAACATCCCCGTTAGCGAGCTCATCAAGCATGTCACTCGAGCCGTCGAGCCAAGTGACGTCGCCTCAACCCCTCTAGTTGTAGAAACCGTGGACGGCGCAACAGTCACAAAATGAGCCGACCCTTGACCGAATCCCCGCCACGTGCGGGGGCTCAGGGAAGGCCGGGCCAGCAATGAGACCAAACGCACGGTCATAGAACGATCATTAAAATCCTAAGTAAGGGGTACATGCGAATACAAGAGTAAGTTCGCTACCCTAGCTTCGGTCTCCAGTAACATCCGGTCCCAGCGACCACAAGGGGTCGGATCTCACTCGGGGCCCGATAAAGGTATAAATACCTCTTTTTTTTGAAACAGTCGTTGCATCAGACCTCTTTCCTCGCGTTAAGGTTAGCGGCAAGGTTTGTGGGAATAGATAAACGAGCATGCCTGGTAAGACTACAAAAAACCCACGCCCCGATGGCTATGGTAAGTTTGCTCACCAGCATAATCGAAATTTCCCCCTTATACACCTCGGGCCCGACGGTCTTAACGAACGGAAGGGTCGGATCGCATAAAACCTTTCTTCTCAAATGCAAAAGGGAAGAAAACAAGTTCAGACAAACGAAACAAAATTACGAATCTGTTTTTGGACACAAAAGTGCCGACACTTGTCCACAGATCACAGATAAATGTTTATCAGAATCATTCGACTAACTACCTCCTCGGGGGGAGAACTATGTCTTTCATCCTATCCGCCAGGTTCCGCGCAATAGGAGTCACCGCCTTCTCAATCTCATCTAGCTCGGAGGCTTCGTAGCCAGGCGCGAAGCCGAGGCTCATTATCTCTAAGTCGATTTCCGGATCATAATGAGAGCGGGCAACAGCAAAGGCTTGGGTGATCCCAGTGTGAAAAGTGTTCTCCTCAAGCTAGCGCACCCACGCCGTGATATCTACGGCATGGGCCGCAAGTGCGCCGGTTTCCTATGGCCGCGCCACCCCCAGGTCATCGAAAACCACCCCGACGGCAGCGCGCAGGAGATCGTGCTCATCCCTCTCGGCTTGAAGAATCCCCCGCACCTCGGCAAGCTCCGTGCCCAGCCCGGCAGAGATGCCCTCGGCCTCCAGCCTTTAGGACACCGCGGCTCTAAGATCCGCTCAGAGGGAGCTGACCCCCTGACGCGCCTCGTCGCGCTCTCGGACGGCCTGGTCGCGCTCCTCACGGGCCGTGCCACGCTCCAAGCGGAGTCTTTCTATAGTCTGGCGTAGCTCGTCTCGCTCCCTGCATAGCCAGGCAACCACCTCAGCATCCAGATTCACCTTCTGCTGTAGGGCCACGGACATCTCCTCGGCTTCCAGCTTGAGATCCCGCTCCCTGTCCAGCTCAGCCAGGAGGTTGATGGCCCGCTGGCAGGCCTCGGCATCCTTCTGGAGCAGCTTGTCCCCACTCCTTTCGGACCCTGACGGCCGCCTCCTCGTCCTGCTGCACCCTCGCCGAAAGATCTTGGAACATCCCATGGACCTCCTCCGCGTCCCGACGCGCCTCGGCTTCTCGCTGTTGGGCGGCAGCAAGCTGGGCGCTCATATCTCCGCACAGCCAGGCCTCCTCGGTGAGGCGGTCCCATTCCACCTTCTGCTCACAGAGGAACCGGGATTTCTCCCGGCTATGAGCAATGAGGGACTGAAAAGAAGACCAGTGTCAAAAATACAAAAATACAAGAAGAAAGAAGAAAGCGAGAGGGAAGATCAAGCGGATACTCGACCAGTGGGAATGATGATGTCACGCAGGACGCCCCTGGCCTGGTTTAGGACATCCATCATAGTCGAGATCCCTTCGTCGAGACTCTCCCGCTCTATGCTCTTGGTAGCATCGTCGAGCAAGAAGAGAATCGACGTTGGGTCTTGAGAATCCATCCATTGGAGCAGCGGCTCACCCCGCACGGGCGAGCGGCTGCCCCCCGACATCAATGCCGAGAGCGACCCCCCGCTGGTCCTCTCCACCTGAAGAGCAATGCTCTTCTTGGGCAAGATATATAGCTCCCGAACCATTGATGCTACAACTACTTTTAGTCTTTCAATTCAACAGTGTACAACAAACAATTTATATATGGAAAGACATCGTTCGCAATGCGGTCACTTGTACATATATTTGACAAAAAAAATCCTTGTACGTTGTAAGATAGCTTGGCTAGCTAGCACACGTTTTAGTGTAAGTTGAATAATGGTAACCCGTGAATCTTGCTGCTTAGCAGGCCCTGGTTGGCAAAGCTCCCAGAGAAACGATTCTGTGCTGGTTCTATAAAATGATTCTCTTTAAAAAATAGCTTTTTCTAATTTTGCGAAGTGATTCTCCATCGTAATTTTGAGAGTTTATGTTAAAAAATTAAAGAGAATCACTTTCAACCGTATAATCACTCCTACCAGAGAATCACCTTCCATAGAGAATCAAAATCAGATAGGGCTCTACCAAATATGTCCAATAATCTACAAATCGATCTACTACATCTGATTACCTGGCAATTTTTTTTTTGAATAAACCAATGTTTGGCTGAGTATTTTAAGGTGTACAACACCAGTCTATCGTGTGTTATATCGTCAGTTGGCCACCAAGGACGCCACGTTAAAAGCAGGAGTAATAATTAGTACTCCTAGATAAATTGATTGGATGATCTAGCCGTTCTTATAATGTGCCATAACCACTGTTTACGACAGGGGTGCTTCTCACGTCAACAGCGATCTGAAGCAGGAGTACTGCACCTGCTGACCCTGCTGCCCAAATGCACAACAGCCAGCACGTAGTTGTGGTCCCTCCGTCCTAAAAATAAGTGCCCAACTTGAATTTATAGGAGTCAACTAATCTCAATTTTAATTGGATTTATAGAAAAAAAAAGTATCGACATTTATATCTCTAAATAGATTTTTTATAAAAATATATAAAATAATTAATCTAATGATACTTATTTAGTATCATAAACATTATTATTTATATATATACACATTTAATCAAACTAAATATTAGCTGACTCATCAGAATGCAAGATGTGCATTTATTTTGTTCACGTGCCCACCCTGCAACCACGACAACAGAGTGTAAAAAAAATGTTACGAGATGCGTGGTGGTCAAACTCTTTTAAATTTAACTAGGTTTATAGAATATATTAGCAACATTTATACCTCAAATAAGTTTATTATAAAAATATATTCTACGATTTACCTAATGATACTAATTATGTACTATTAATATTAATATTTTTTTATATATATACTTGGTCAAAGTTAAAAAGAATTGACTTATCAGGAGGTGAGAATGTCTTTCTTTTTGATGGAAGGAGTACGTGCCAAGGCGACTGTTTCTGTGCTGCCGAGTTGTAACACCCGGTTTTAAGGACAAAATCTGATGCACACCATATATGAGTCTTTAGAATCAAATCTCACATATAGCTACAAATGAGGGGTGATATCAAATAACAATGCTTAATAACATAATGTACATAGTATAAAAGATATAACCTTAGGAACAATCAACGGATAAACAACTCCGATCTCCGGGTGTAGACTTCACTCCACTGGATCCAAACTGACTGGTTGATCACAAGCCTAACTCCTTTGAAAACTAGCAATCTGGACTTCATCCTGAGGTGTGGGGAAAATTGCAAGAGTGAGTCCATGTCGAACTCAACAAATATAGCCAGGGGTTTATGAGGCTCAAAAAGCTGACGCTGGTTTACTGCGGTTAATATTTAAGTAATCTTCAAGTTTAGAATTCATTAACATCAAGGTAGCAATAATCCCATAACACATGATCAATGAACATGAATAATCAATATCTTAAACAATTAACATAAATGATCATCTTAACAAGTAAAAGTCATTATCCCTTAATATAAGTGTTCCAAGGTCGCTCGTATCCGTGAGCACGGCTAGTATACCAGTTTGTTAACTCTGCGCAGAGGTGTACACTTTCACTGTGAATCATGATTTCCAAATGTATGGGTTTGCAAGGTCCAAAACACCAGAAATCATATAAAGCCACATAAGAGCTCGTCTAACCGGCCAGGGTCGCAGGGTCATTAGATATAGGAACCCCCCTTCCAATAATATAAAAGGCCGCCTCCATAGCTAGGCTCAACAGGACAGAGACTGTCCTATACCCAACTCGCAGACCTCTAACCAGCTAGAAAAGGGTTTCTCAAGCAACTAGAGCCAGAGCTATATAGCCCTCACAGCTGTACGTTAAATCCCGGATAATCAGTTACAAGACAAGTCCTTCTGTTGCTAAAAAGTCATCTTGTTCATGTTTATAGCATATTCATTAATCAAGTTTCAAGATCATGATTGTTGCACTAGCAATAGAACTACCCAATGCAAACCTCCCGGGGTAACAAGGTAATTGAGTTTTCAAAATCTAGGAAATCCTACCATAGGTAGCAAGGAAGACACATGCATATGTATTTTAGTGAGCATCATGAATAGGACAACAAGGAAGGTCCCTAGCTATACTTGCCTTGATCAAAGCTCCTGAAGATCCTGCTGGTCTTTCTGGTCGTAGATGAACTCTTGATCACCAACGAAAACCTCACCGCCTATACTCGATCAACATCACCAAGCAGCAACATACAATCATCCGAGCGATCATACATGAGGCAAACAAATAGATGTAATTAGAACAGTACACCAACAGAGACAAACAGTTTTGAAAAGTTTATAAAACTATTCTATACGTTGCTACGATCACACAGACGCCAAGATCACGAAAAACGGAGCTAAAGCGAGAAAGTTATGATTAAAACAAGTTTTCCTATTAAAGAAATAGATTAAATCTAAACTCAAATTTTAAAGTTCAAAAACATGGTGACAAATTATATGAACATGTAGATCTCGAAAAGACGAATCTAACGCAAGTTGAACGGGTCAATTTGGAGTTAAAATGAAGAAGTTATGAGCAATTAAAGACAGTGGCACATCTGTAATTAGATAGAACTTTAATTTGAATCTGACAAATGAAAAATACGTTTTCCAGAGACGAAAGCGTAAACCAGGGAATACGCTTTGGACTGCGGGTTCACAATCCAAAGAGCTCAGGGGCTCTTTAACAAATTTGCCACTCGAAGGGGTACGGGCCAATAAGGACCGTCAAATCCAAGATCGACGGCGCAGATTAGATCAAGGACGAAGCGGCAGCGCTCCGGACGGAGAAGAAGGGGGATCGTGACGGCGGCCATTGCCGGCGGCGGCGGTTCTCGCTGGCGGATCTGAACCGGGCCCTACAGGCAGCGGTTCGACACGGGAGTTGCACCAATCGGTCGAGAAACTCGACGCGAACTCACCCGACGCGAAAACGGAGGCCGAGGCAGTTCAAGGAAGCGGCGCGGCTCGACGTGGCGGACGGCGGCGGACTGCACACGATGCCAACGCAGGGTGAGCAAAATTGGGCCAAGTTAAGGATCTCGGGACGTTCGCGAGGTCAAGGCGAACTTGTTCGCAAGCTTACAGGGGCGAAGGGGGAACGGCTGCGGCGAATTGCGTTCGGCGGCGGCGAGCTAGGGTTTGCGGCGGCGTGGGTGCTCGAGAGCGAGACGGTTGCTTGCGCTAGGGGTTCGGAAGGGCGTGCGGACACGGTCGCTCTCGCTTTTTAAGGCGGCCAAGGCGTGGGGCGCACGCGAGGGCGAGCGGGGGCAGCACGAACTGTACGGACGGAGTCCGGTTCGGCCACGGAGCGAGGAAGACGAAGGCCTGCACGCGGGCCCAGCGCGGCAGAGAGACAAGAAGTGGGGTCGGCATGTCAGCGGTACTCTGCGAGGGGAGGAGACGGGCTGGCGCTGCAGTTCGGGCCGTGGCCATCCGACCCAAGAAGAAGAGGGGAGGAAGCCGAGCGGGCCAGAGAGAAAAGGAAAAGGCCAGGATTTGGGCCTGCTCGGGCCAGATTCAGACAGAGTGAGAGGGTGAGGGTTTTACCTTTTAATTATCATTATTATTTATTTATTTTTTATTATTTTTTTCCAAACTTTTGAATCCATTTTCAAATAGAGTTTGAATTCCTTTTGAATTTAAACAAAATCCAATCAACTCAACAAAAATTATGCACCAGCATGAATGCACAAGCATGTATCTATCTTTGATGTTGATTTTATTTTTATAAATTTATTATTTGGCCTATATTAAATGCTCACATAATTAACAAAAATAAATCATTTCATCTATTTTAAATTCAACAAATTTTAGGGTGTTACACGAGTACAGTACTGTATATAATTATATATATCCTCATTAATATTTTGGCCAACAACTGTGTTGTATCAAGGTCTATTTCACCATTTGGTTGGCTATCAAGATTTACTGTATTAAAAATTTGAAAAACAAAAGTTGATAAAACTACTGGGCACAGGCGCACAGCTAGCCCCGGCCCTGGTGTTCATTAGTTTCGGTACGGTGAATAACAAGATAACCTGCAGCTGACTTTATTATCTTCATTAACTTCGGTATTAAATGAATTTACTTATTAGGTGGTTGCACCTATTAAAGGAAAATAAAACTTCTGTTAAGAATGGACTTACTTGTCAAACTTATACTCGTGAGCCGGGTTCATTTAGACCAACTAAATTTCTTTTATATGTTGGGTTGTTTGGGTTAACTAAATCTCTTTTAATTTAGGGAGCTATCAACTTGTCCTATCATTATTAATATGCTCGTGCATTGCATCGGGCTGAGGTCACAATTTTTTAATTGAACCTGACGCACACTCGTGAGCTCCGAGGACTTTGTATCAGACGCGGACACTTGCATATGTTCTTCGTATGGTAACTGGGTAGGACGCGGACGTGGATTTGGTATCACCAAGTAGATGATGACTTTAGAGTCTTTCTAGGTGTACATGATGACTTTAGAGTCTTTTTAGGTGTAGATAAAAGAAGAGATAGAGAATAGATACAATCATACAATGTGCAGTATACAACTTTGGCACGGTATCTTATTATGTTTTAGCACAAAATCTAACGCCCTGCTCCATAGTCACAGATACAACGTCACAACTTTTAATTGTCGTCAATATTGGAGTATGACACTATACTCCATCCTATTTGGCATCAAGATACTACTGAAGTATATATTATATATATATATGATACAATGCATGGAGAATGCGGAATTAACAACAGACTTTCCAACGCATCTCTCCAGGTTCCTGTCCTTGCTATATGGACTCGGCCGGTTCATGTAATTTTTTTGCATTTGTAGCCACCCTCCCATCCTCATTAAACCCAAAAATTTAATTAATCGTTTCTCTACCTCACTTCATTGCACTACTACATATATAGGAGTATAACAATTGGAGCGAACGATGACCTTATTAGCAAAATTGAAGGTCCAAGAGTGCAACAGAATGCAAGACAGAAAGTGAGCCGGGTGAAATTTGGTAAACTTTTCCCCTAGGGCTCAAACTTTGTAGTACACCAGATGTATATCTATATCTCTACTTCTCTATCTAATACTAAAGAGGCAAAATTTCTATTCACTTTTTTCGTCCAACCAGTTAAGACCTGCGTCCGTTTTTTTCCCCCGTGGAAAGCATCAGTCCGTGCCCTTTGCGGGAATGTTTTCTCTTTATTTTTCCGATTCCGCCTGTCCGCTAAGACCCGTGTCCGTTTTTTCCATGGAAAGTGTTGCCGACCGTGCCCGGTTGTTTTTTTCCGTTTCCGCTTTCCCCATGTTTAGTTCCGTGATTTTTTTGTTTCTTCTTTTTTATATATAATCTCTTTTTTATAAATAGAAAAACATAAATAATAAAGATAGTATCATGTGTCTTTGATCTCTTTCTCGTTTCCTAATAAACAGATATTTTCATCACTAATCAATTTAGATCATCCGATGCTCCAACTAATCAACCTTAATAAATATAATACTTTATCATCTAATCTAATATATATCTATATACTTATACTTCTTTACTTAATATTAAATAGCCAAAATTTTATTCTTTGTCCACCTCGCGTAACTATCTAGATAGTGGAGAGTTCCTTCTACCCGTTTCTCTTTACTTGATCGGGAGACCTATAGTCTTATACCCACACGAGTTTGAACAACCCGCATCTAACGATGAATACAGGGTCTGATTCCAATATGTATTGGGTCGTGCCCTCCGTCTCTCGTACTTGACTCAGACGCATGATTCCCGCTAACAACTTGCATCTAGCAATGATACGAAGTTCAATTAGTCTATATATTGGGTCCCGTTACAACACACGGATATTTTTCTAATCTAATATTAAAAAGTCAAAATTTCTATCACCAGTAATTTTTCATTCAGCCTAATCCTAAAGTGGCTCGGCCTCCACCATCAGCCCCCAAAAAGTTCTCGTGTCGTTCTTCTCCATCGGATGGAACCGTCCGTTTTTTTTTCAGTTGAAGGCGTTCCTGTCCGCGTGCTCTTTTCCTGTTTCTTTTTCATTTTTTTTCATTTCCCCTTCCCACCATTCGGTTATGTACGTGACTCTTTTTTTCTCTTTTTTATCTCCCATTTTCTTATAAACAAAAATCATAAATATCAAATATAATGTTATGGGTCTTTGAACTCTTTATTATCCTTCTCTAATGTAATAAATAACACTACTACAAAAACAAATTTGCGCAGCGTTGCGATAACGCTCTCCGACGGCAGGCTCCTATTTTTGCCCGCTGCAGTAAATCCCACGATTTACCGCGGCGGGCATTTTTTATTTATTGAGGCGGGCACTTTTGCCCACCACGGTAAATCGATGTACCGTGGCGGGCATCCTATAAAGCCCGCCTCGGTTAAGGCCGAGGCCCAATAGGCCCAGGGCGAGGCCCGTAGCGGGTACTGGTATAAAATGAGCACTTAGGGTTTCAGTCCTCTTACCTCTCATCCCCAGTGCCGCTCCCACCTCGCCCACCTCACGACCCGCGACGAGCACCTCCACCCCGCGACGCACGCACTCCCTCCGTCGCCAGCGTGAAGGCCTCTCCCACTCCCTCCCTCTCTCTCTCCCTCTCCCACTCTCTCCCACTCCTTCTCTCTCTCCCTCGCCGGCGTGTGAAGGCCTCTCTGCGGCGCAGGGACAAGCGAGGTCGCGCGCGCCACCACCTCTCTGTCACGCACGCCGTCGGCATGTGAAGGCCTCTCCATGGCGCAGCATCGAGCAAGGTCGCGTGCGCCACCACCTCTCCATCGCGCGCGCCACCACGCGGGTCCAGGACCGTGATCGGATCTGGCGAGGAGAGAGCCGCCGTGCCCGGTATCTCTCTCTCCCTCTCTCTCTCCTCTCAGTACCTCTCTCTCTCTCTCTCTCTCTCTCTCTCTCTCTCATAGGCGAGGAGCTACGTGGCGCGCAGGGACCACACGGCTGCGGATCTAGGCGGCCGCGTCGACTCCCTGCGACGTGGATCCACACGGCGGCGATTCCAGGGCGACCGCGTCTACTCCCTGCTCCCACGACGTGGATCCACACGACGACGACACGGATCCACGGCGAGATGGCCCCAACCTGCGGCGGTGGCGCAGATCCTGCGAGGATGACCTCCCCGGCGGCAGATCCGGCAAGGTGGAGACCCCGGCGGTGGATCCAACGAGGTGCGGTGGCGCCAGTATTGGGTTGTGAATGGGCTCGTCAGTGGACTCGAGAATGGACTCGCCGGCGGATTCCTGGGTTTTTTTTGTTTTTTTTTTGAAACGTTTAACCGCGGCGGGCATCCTAACGTGCCCGCCGCGGGAAATCGATTAACCGTAGCGGGCAAAGCGGCCCACCGCGGGAAGGCCACGATTTACTGTGACCTTCTCACGCTGGCGGACGTGTTTGCCCGCTGCGCAAAAGCAAATTTGCCCGCTGCAGAAAACGTTTCTGTAGTAGTGTAACCCGTAGCTGAAATGTTAAATAATTGATCACCAATCTAATCTATGCCTATATACATTTGATTCCGTGACTTTTTTGTTTTTATTTTTTGTCTCCTGTTTTTTCTTATAAACAGAAAAAAATACTATGTGACTACAATCTTAAATAATTTATCGTCTAATGTAACCTATGCCTATATACCTATGTTTCCATGACCTTTTTTGTCGTTTTTCTCTTTTTGTTTCTCTTATAAACATAAATAATAAAGAGCGGCCTCAAACTTGGAAGGATGTGTCAGTTAGATCCATAAACTTTGAAAATGTATTTCTAGATCCCTAAACTTGTTAAGTGGTACACCCTATGTCCATGCCACACATGTAGGCATTTCCAGCTAATGCTGGTGGGACACCGTGACATGTTTTTTACCTTTAACCCCTTTCATTCTCTCTTCTTCTCACGCTGGCCCTAGCCCGACAGACGTTGCGGCTCACCTCCCGTCACTCATGCTCATCTGCACACCATCGTTCCGCCCCGTCACTAGCCATCACCTCGTCATCCGTATGGCACACAAGCCCGCCGCTCAAATAGCTCCCGCCATGGGTTCACAAGGGATGCTGCCAATGTGGCTTCTCGTGGGCACGCCACTTGCACCGTGGGTTCGTGGCAAGGAGCGAGAAGGAACTAGGTTCGTAAGCCCCACGCTACCGCCCCACCTCGCCAAGTGCACTACAGCTTGTGGAGCCATCTGTACGGCCTACCTCACGTACACGAGGGTTTAAATGCAAAGTAACAGACAAAATCAGCGCCCGCTGTCATGCCACATCAACTAGAAACATCTACATGTGTGGTATGGGCGATAGACCTATGGTGCATCACTTAACAAGTTTAACGATCCAAAAATATATTTTTGGTGACACACCTTTATAGATTCAAGGCCCCGCTGATGCATTTAACTCAATAATAAATAATAAATATAGTATTATGGATCTTTGAATTCTTTATTCTTCTCTAATAAACAAACCATGACTGAAACCTAAGCAGTTTGTTATCTCATCTAATCTATATCTATGTACCTATACCTACCTGCTATAATATTAAAGAGGGAGAATTTCTTTTTCCGTCGCTTCTGGAAACTCACCTTGGAGCCCGAGTTTATCCTCCACATGTCAACAAACCTAATCCAAATCCGATATGATAACCCTACCATGCCCTTACACCCTATATATATATATATGTGTGTGTGTTCCATATGTGACCTAACTCATGATCCGTGCTCCTACGAGTTAGAACAACTCGTATCCAATACTAGGATAAAGTATGATTCCAAGACGTATCGGTTCCGTTGCAACGCACGGACATGTTTGCTAGTAAATAAAAATAAGTTAACGAGTAATAATTGCACTGAAATTGATCTAGTGTGTTTATATATACTTACCCGCTCAAATAAAAAGGGTTTCGTAGTCTATAGCTGAACCTATACCATCACCTAGTTTTTTACTTAACTAGCTTCACCATCTTTTATCACAATTCAAGAAACTCACGAGGCAGATAGAACGAAGTTATCAGCTATTAGTAATCTAAATATACAGCATCAATTAATAATATAGTAGTTGTCCCAAAATTAAGTATGAAGAGTCGCCGTAGAGTAGTAGAGTAGCATTAATTGTTACATGATGAAGCTTGCATTACAGTGGGCATCGAAGGAGGATAGATTACAGATAGACACCCTGGCTGATTCTGATTTTACATGATGAACCGCATCACATCAAGAAGCGCATGGATTGGAAATGAGTATCCATCCTTAGCCGGAGAGGGCGCTGGTGTTGTAGACGAGGAGGGCGCCGCCGCCGAGGAGCCCAGCGAGGGTGACGGCCCAGATCAGAAGCCCAGTGGTTCCTATAATAAGGTCCAAGGATACGTACCACATGAGCACAAACGTTTATTTTTATTCTACTTGCTTTGCTTGTATGAGCAGTTGAGCACTGTATTATTGTGGACAAGTGAGTAGAATTAATCACTGTGCTTACCACCGACGTAGACGTCGCCGCTGGGAGACCAATCATTCTCGTTGTAGATTGGGCTGCAAATTGATTGCCAAAAACACAGTCCAATCAACTACTAATACTAGTATGATGTTCACACAGTTATGTACTCGTTGCTATATATATGGATTGTTGCATATTTCGATTTTTGGATGAGCAAGCTCACCTGTATCCGTCGACGTTAGCGCCGTACTTGTCGACGAACTGGTACACGCCCTTGCCCTGCATCATATCACATCCCACACCACGTACAAAATTAATTAGACGAAAATTCCAGCTAGCTCCATCTATCATCACGCATGCGTGTGGTTAACTAAATTAAAGAACCATGCATCAAGTTTTGCCTCCCTCAAATTCTAACATTTCTTTAGTTAGAGCACTAAAAAAGGCCTTTCAAAAGTTCATTCTCCGAATCATCATTTGGAGAGAGCTATTCGTATTCTGTATCTTTTCACTCTCCAATAGTTTTTCTACATGTTGTGTGCGCTCTATAGTCATCTTGTTTGGTTCTCGCTCTTTATCTTTAGCTAGCAAGAAATCTAAAATAAAATATGTCTATATTTAAATAATCAATTAAAAAAGTTGTTGAAAATCTCTATTCCTAACAATTAGAAAGGATACAGAGAATCTCTTGGAGTTGTTGTTGCTCTTACTATGTCCAAAATCCAGCTTCTGAATTATTACCATATATGTCTCGTTGTAAATCCAGCCGGGCCAGGCTTTCGAGTCACAAAACTAGCTATAGAAACAAGTGCTCACCTTGCCCTTTCTCCCGGAGGCATCCTTATCGACGGTCAGGCCACCTCCAATCCCTGCACATCGACATGCATGCACCTCAGAAGTCAGAACCAAACGCACACAGACACACACACACACTCTCAATTAAAGCAGCTGATCGACACAGGAACAACGCATGGCACGCACCGTAGGGCTTGTCGGTCTTGATCTTCTTTTTGGTGCCACAGACGACGGCGAAGGAGGCGGCGCGGCGGCCGAGGGACGGCAGGCCCTGCGCCCTGGACGGCGCCACCAGAGCTGACGACGAGATCATGGAGGCCGCCATTGCTGCTGCTGCTGCTGCTGCTGCTTTCCGCTGTGACGATGTGCTAGCTGCTGCTTTGCTGATGGGTGGATGCGGAGCCCCCAGGTCGTTAGCTGCGGAGCCAATATACCTGTGGCGCCGAAACCTGACAATAATGCCCGGGAGGACAGGTGCGACGGCCGGCGCGCCACGTGGCAGCGCGCGAGTGGCTGGACCCCGATATCCCTGGCCCACAACGTTATCCTCTGAGGATTTTGTGTGGGCGCCGGCCGCTGAATTAAGAGTTTCGTCTCGCTGGGGTGGGAATGGGAGGGAAATTTTGTGATGGATCGGAGGCGTATGCTTCGCCGTGAAACAATCAAGAACATGTGGTGCCCGGGGTGTCATGCATGCGGACGTTTTTTTCTTTTCACATGCATGCACTCATAATGCCACCTGGACCTGGTGCAATGCATGCATGCAATCCGCTCTAGCTAGAATGTTCTGATATGAGGACGCAACTAAGGCCTAATTTGGAACGCAAGAAATTTTCTTTATTTTCTGTGTTTTTCTTATGAAAATGAACTCATTCTTGTAGCCGATATGTGATATTGCTGCAATCTGTCGCCCAAGACTCCAAAGACCCAGCCCATAGCTTGCCGCTGTCATATAAGGCAGGATTGGGTGCTACCAAGGGTCCCGTGATGACTGCCAGCCCTAAAGAAGGTGGTTAGACCGGATGTGGAGATGATGGTCACAAACGCCGGAGGACGGGCAGCGACGTCAGAACCGAATGGGTGGCTTTAAGCCTTTAAGTGACACATCGAGTTATCACCACGGCGACATATGGCATCATTCGAGCAATCCTTGGATAATTTCATATAGAAGAATATCACCTTTCTAATGGATGCGAAAAATAAGTTTCACTTTTTGGGTGTTGCTATATTCCAGTCGTCTGAAATTTGGATTTCTTTCAGACGATGCATGTCAGCCCTTGGATTAGAAACGGATGGTCCAGATCAGCTTCCTATTCATCTTCTTCCTCCCACTACCGGAAACACCTAAGTTGCCGAGTGTCCCCAGCTTTGCCGTGGGCAAGATTTCGGGCACCCGGCAAACAACATGTTTGCCGAGTGTCCCAAAGACGACACTCGGCAAACATAAAACTCACGGCATAATTGTATACGCCGAGTGCCTGCACTCGGCAAACAATAGACACACGGCAACTTCATGTTCGGGTAACACCGTCGACCTCCGTTAGCATTTTGCCGAGTGTCACATGTTAACACACGACAAACCCACATATATGCCGAGTGTCACCATACGACACTCGGCAAACCTTCCTATATACCGAGTGTCACCTTGCATGCGACACTCGGCAACTCATGCTATATGCCGAGTGTCACCCTCTGACACTCGGCAAACCATTTTTTTTATTTTGCCCCCCAAACTTTTTGTACTGTTGTATTACAATACCTGTTGCTCTGTGTTGAAGTTTTGTACATTTCTAAGTGATTTTACTATATTTCGTCAATTTATTTTAGTTAAATGAATTTTCGGTAATTTTTTAGATTTGAACTGCAAGTGCTTCGAATATCCAAAAAAGTGAATAAAAAAATGATATTCTTGTCACTGAGTCTGATGTGAGACCGTATCCAGGGCCATACCAGAAATTTTGAACATCGTGTTCGCGAAACATGACCACAAACGTGTGGCGGAAACGTCTGAAAATCCAGGCTCCAGCAGCTCCTGCTCTTGCCATCGCAGAATGACAAAACTCGCCCCTGCCGCCGCCCGCGGCGTCCTCCCACTTCCCCTCCCCCTCTCGCCATTGCTTTCTTCTCCAACTCCGGCGAGAACGACCGAGACACCCCGCCCCGACCTGGCCTCGCCGCCTCCATCGCCGTTAGGGCCCCGAAGTCGTCTGGCTGCCGTCCCCACCTCCTGGCCTGCCTACCTCCCCCAAAACCCCTTCTATACCATCCGGATCTGGAGAAGAATGAAAGAGGGAGGGAGGCCGAGAGAGAGGGCGCTGGACTTACCCGACGCCGGCGAGGTTTCGCCGGAACCCTAGCCATGGGCGCGGGCACCGGCCGACGCGCAGGGGCGCAGGGGAGCCAGCGTTGTCACCTAAGTGCATCCTCAATATCAGGCGATTGAGATGTAGGAAATGTGTTAAAATTAACCAGTCACGTGATCACGTCACAAAATACCGCCCAACGAACTTCTTAATCGTGCAAAACTAGATTCATATTATTTCAGCACATCATCATATTATCAGTTTGGTTGAGCATGTTCTCTAGGACTTCATCACATTGTTAATTTGGTCTAGCATGCATGTTTTCATTGAGTCCTCCTTACCATTACACGTTTTTTTAGATAACGATGGAGGCATCTCCGGCCTTTGCTGGTGCACATACACAGTATTTATTACCAAAAAGTATTCAACTATTTAGTTCAACTCTAGGGAAATTGCATAACAAAAATAATAACCAAATTAAGGAAACCAAAGCATATTATTAATTATTTTTGTCCATCCATTCTTGATAATTAGCTCCATCCAAATTTCCAACTTAAAGCATGCAGACCAACACAACCAGAATTTTAGACTTCTCTTAGTGAGGTGGGCTTCTCCTAGTGTTTTAGCATTGAAAATTTAGTATAAATTTTCCCTACTAAATGCCTCCTAGTGAGATTCTCATGTGCTATGACTAGTGATAGTGTTTTATTACTACTTGAAAACACTAGAAGAAGTCCACCATTTTGGTAGTGAAAATGATCTCCCTTGCTTTCTCGTGGTACAGCGATGCCTAGAAAAGGCAACCAGCAAAAACAGAAAAAGAGCATCCACACCCCCCACAAAGATATCTCTTTTCTCTTTATTTTCAGGTATATATGGCCAATGCAAGTGATGTTTGTCTTTTCAGTTGTTACTAGGGCATCCCAAACACAAATAAGTACTATAAAATGATAGAACATGATTTTAGAGGAATTCATGACAAAGGATCAACTCATTTCGAGGTTCTATATATGAGGAATATATAAATTAAAAAATTGTAGATTTAATAGAGAAAGTGTAATATGTTTATCACACTACTACAACATATTTAACCGAGGCAGGCATTTTCGGTTAACCGAGGTGGTTTTTGCAACCGCCTCGGTCAAAAGGTCACGGATAATCGTGGCTTAACCGAGGCGGTTGCCCTAACTGCCTCGGTTAATTGATTTACTGTGGCAGTTGGCTTTACGCATAACCGAGGCGGTTGTCTTAACGTGCCCGCCTCTGTTAAGATTGTAACCGAGGCGGTTAGCTAAAGACGCCCGCCTTTGTTAAAGAATTAACCGATGCAGCTGTTGTTAGTTGCCCGCCTCGGTTAATGATTTCTATATTTAAAAAAAATGCTTTTTCAAATTAGAATTAGAATTTGAATTTGAATTTGAATTTCGCTAATGAAAACACAGATAAAGCAGAAAATAGATGACAAACATATATTACATTCATTCTCGTTCGATGAACCAACATTTGAGTTATTACATTAGAGATATCTTCATCATTGTTTCACAAACACACATCATTCATACATGAGCAACTAAGGACAGTCATACATATCAACCTTTCTTGGGAAAGAGGTCCGGTAAAATGTAATCCGAGATTCGTAACTGGTTGCTCCAGTTTCTGATTCTCTGTAACTTCGGATCCCGCGCTAAGTCGCCTTCCTTGTTGAAGAACGTATTCCCTTCATGCGCGCTCTCTGTGACAAACTTACATATGTCTGCTACTGTTTGTCTGAAGTTTTGGTCAACCTTCTCCCTTTGCCACCATCCTTGTGCTTTCTTGAGCTGTCGCCAGCTGCTGCTGAATCTGCTGCACGTCCTCAGGTACTCGCAAACGTAGAATTCACATAATACTGAGCCATAAGGTTGTTTAGCGCACTGCACGATATATAATACACAATTATTAGAGCATATATAGAGAGTAGTAGTAGGTGGACAGTATAGTATAGGAGTAGTAGTAGTTATAGGAGTAGAGTAAAGTAGAGTAGTGTAGAGTAGTAGTAGTAGTTAGGAGTAGTAGTAGTAGTAGTTTGGTATAGGAGTAGAGTAGAGGAGAGGAGTAGGAGGAGTAATAGGAGGAGGAGTAGGAGGAGGAGGAGTAGTAGGAGTAGTAGTAGGAGTCAGAGTAGTAGTAGGAGGAGGAGTAGTAGTAGTAGGAGTAGGAGTAGTAGGAGTAGTAGTAGTAAAGTAGTATATCAGCAGTAGTAGTAGAGAGCATGCTCGATATAATAGCACAAACGACTTTTAATATACTTACCGGGAACTCGCACCTGGGTTTCAGTTTCGTGCCATTCTTGATTTTTTTCTCCTCAGATCTTCGGGATCTTGCATGTACTTCTTATAAGTGCTATACGAAAAACCAATAGTGTCAACGATAATTTCAACACGTATGTTAACTATAAATGAATAATTTTGATCTGTCACTTACTATCTCAAACAACTTTCAAAATTGCTTGTACCCTACTTTGTTTGTATCCCGCAAAGAGTCAAATATATAGGCCCTTCCGTCCAGAGGATAGATTATACATGCAATCTAGTGGCCCATGATGCCCTGGCTGCACCATTCACACAATACAGATTAAAAATGTTCAAATATGAGAAGTCATGATCCCAGTACCTATATACATGTTCCAAGTATCTTTTGGACTTACCCAAACTGGTGGGCGGCCATGACGCACCCATTTCCCGGACCTTCTTCATGGCTTCATAGATGTACATTCCCGCCTGATACTTATATTCGATTACCATATCTTCTCTGTATTTCTTTCTCTCCTCCAGGTTCAAGTTCACCAGCTTTTCATGAGTGTCTGGTATATCGTAACCCATGATGGTTCTCTCTGTAATAAGCATTGGAGAGATATAGATAATACCCTTGCCCAATTCCTTGTTTACATAGGCCTGCATCCTACAAGGAAAAGTCATCATGGCATTATTAGTTTGTTCCTAAAGTACCTACAGCGATGCAGTGGTGTCAAAGTCCTAAGTAACTTATAGGGCAAATAAGGTGACTTGGGCGACGTTGAGGTCCTTTCGCCGTAGGAGTCTATGCATGTCATGGAAATCTACAATGACTTGACCATCCGTGGGCGTGTGGAAGTACTCCACCGGAATCTTGATGATGAAGTTTTCTAGGCCCACTTTTGCCGCTTCTATGTACCACAGATGGAACCTCCTTACCTCCCACTTCTCTTCAAGGAGGTCGCCCAAGGTCAACGTGAACTTCCCATGCACGTAGTTTTTGGGGCAATCATCCGACCGAGGCCAAAACGACGGTGGTGTTTTTGGCCTGCAACAACAGGGCTTGAGATGTTAGAGAGTGAAAAAAGCAACTAGCATCCTAAAATGAATTATAGATTGACTATGCTTGCTAGTAGCATACCTTTCAAACGTAGTGGAGTATGGGTGCTTGTCGGCTATTTGATAGGCCACCCAACTCGACTTGGTGTGGTTTGGGGGTATGGCCTCCTCTTCATCTACAGGCTTCCTCGGTGGGGGAGGACATTGGTTTAAGCCCTGCTTCAAACCACTTGTAAGCGGTGGTGTCACATCGCCCGATGCTGCCCCTGTGCTTCCCTATGGATTGCTGTTGTCGGGAGGTGGACTGCCTGGAGGACTGCTGCCTGGGCCACCAGCATTGTCGTTGTCATCGCCGCCATCGTCGTCGTCACCCGGGTCACCCGGGGGAGACGACAACGGGTGTGAGGGTTATGACACCGGTGTCGGCATGCCCAAGACAATGTTGCTCTTGTTCCATAGCATGCGCGCGCATGCCGATAGTAGCGCCGATGAACCTGTACCCCTCTTCAGTGGGAATGTCGATTTCATCCTCGTCAAAATCTTTGTTGGTCCACGTCACATCAACTTGGGCATAGTCGGGCGGGATCAGCTTGTCGTCATACATGGCATCGCTTTCGGGCGGCAGTGCCACTCCCGTGGCCATGTCCTTCTTCCTCTGTGCCCTGCCGAAGGGCACCTGGAGCGTGCAGGTCATTGGTTCCACGATGTCATCGATCGAGTACCTTGGGAGTTGTCCGGTGCCCAGCACCATCTGCCCTTGTACGGTGGCTTAACCCTATGGTGGTAGCACGCTAGCCTGGCAAAACATCTATGTCCTCAGCTCCACCATCTTGGGGTCAGTGCTCATGAAAGCGTCTTGTATCTTCCCCATGATCATGTCCTTGACTGCCTCATCACGGCCTTTCTAGACGAGCCCTTCCTTGTACCTTTGCCTCGTGTGGTAAGAGTTGTCATTGGATTGCTAGGCCTCCATGTTCTTCCAGCCCTACCTCGAGGAAACCCCACGGATGCGGACGTAGTGCTTGGGGTTTCCCAGTGCCTCGGTTAGTACGTCCCTCTCTCGGTGAGGTTCAAACAACCTGCTCTTCTCGGCCACAGAGACCTCCAAGATCCTCTTCTCCACCTCCTCGACCTTCAGCTCGTTGTACTTGGTCCTGCCCTCCTTTAGCTTTTTCAGCTTGCGGGCATAGAGGTAGTTATGTGATGTCTCATCGATGCCCTGTAATGGATTTGGCTGCCAAGCCCCAGCTGCCTCCCTTTCTTCCTGCTGCCACTTCTCCGTCTTAGCGGCGTACCCTGTCATGCCTAGGTGGTGGTGGAGCTCATTCCTCTTTGCGAGCTCAGAGAACTTCTCGCCCTTGGCCTTTGCTTCTTCGATCTATTGTTTCGCGATGAACTCTTCCTAGACGTCACGTATGATGAAGTTGTAGTCTTCGAATGGTGTCCTCCCTGTCTGCACATACTCCCTATTGAGCATGGACCTAAAATTGCAAAGCGCTTTGCCTGCAACAAACAACGCATGCCCCATGCACTTGTCTTCATCATAGCCCTCCGCTAGATACGTGAACCACCTCTTCACCTCTCCCCACACATTTCCCTTGATGTCCTTGGGGACTTTCCTCCAATCATCATATGTTATAGGCACCTTCTCCCTGACTATACATGAACACTAGTTGCTGAAGGTGACGATGATGATAGTTGGCTCCAGGGGCTCTCCTTTTGGCCCTATCTTGTGTATCAAATGCACTTTCTTGAGTAGTAGAAGTAGTAGAAGTAGGAGTAGGAGTAGTAGTAGAATAGAGGAGTAGAGTAGTAGAGTAGTAGTAGTAGTAGAGTAAGTGTAGTAGTAGTACAATAGGAAATAGTAGTTAGGACCAGCAAGTAGTTAGGACCAGCAACAATGCTGTAGTACTAGGACCAGCAAGTAGTAGAAGTGTAGCAATAGGAGTATAGGAGCATAGAGTAGTATGGAGCAGTTGTAGGAGTAGTAGTAGTATATAGGAGGAGGAGTAGTATATAGGAGGTATATAGGTAGCAGTAGTTAGGTAGTAGTAGTAGTAGTATAGAGTAGTACAGAGTAGTAGAGCAGTAGTCAAAAATAGGAGCAGCAGCCAACACACCAGTAGAGTAGTAAGAGTAGTAGAGTTGTAGTAAGTAGTATGTAGTAGTTGTAGTAAGTAGTATAGAGTATTAGTAGTTGTTGTAGAAGTATAGAGTAGTAGTAGTTGTTGTGGGGAGTAGTAGTAGTTGTAGGAGTAAAGGAGGACAGCCAAATTCAGTGAGGGCATCACAACCAGAGGAGGGTAGCAAAATTTGGGGAGGGCATCAGTGAGGGCATCACAACCAGATAATAAGCCAACAGTAAGCAACAAAAGTAGTAGTAGTATATAGTTGTAGGAGTAGATGAGCAGTAGTAGTATATACTAGTAGTAGTATATAGTTGTAGGAGTAGCAGAGAGCAGCAGCCAGCACCAGCAGTATATAAGAGCAGTAGCCAGCAGGCATAGAAGAGAGAATTAAGTAGACAAGTAGCATATATTTCGTCAAATTCATCTCAAATTTATCCCAATTTACCTCAGATTTATCACAAATTTGTCCTAATTCATCTCAAATTGACCTCAATTTAGTCAAATTCATCTGAAAGTGGAAATCTCTCAATAAATCATTTAGACAGTGGCAAGTGCTCAGTTGAATATGAAATTGGCATAATAGGAAGTGGCATTGCCATAGTTAAAAAATTGCATCATAGGCGGCAGTTCATCAAATTGGCATCATAGGCAGTGGCAAATGCTCAGTTAACCAATACATTAGGCATCATAGGCAGTGTCATTTGCATTGTGACAAAAAAATGCATCATAGGCAACATTTAATCAAAACTGGCAAATTAAAACAAAAAATGCATCACAGATCATAGGAACGGGGACAAGAACATCACAGCCAGTGTACTAGGGAAGATGGAGCCGGGGAAGATGGAGTTGGGGGAGAAGCTAGGGAAGAGGAGCCGGTGGAGATTCTCGGTGTGGAGGAGGGAGCACACGTCAGCAGTGGACAACGGCGGCGCTAGGGTTCGGTGAGAAGATGGGTCCGGGGAAGACGATGTGGCGCTGGGTACGATGATGCGGGGCGCGGGGCGGATCTCCTCGGCGCTGCGGCCGGCCAGACATGAGGACAGTGCGGCAGAGCTAGGGTTCATGGCACCCCAGTGGATGGCGCGGTGGAGCTCTCGGGGCTGGGGCTGCTGTAGTGCTCTAGGCTCTTGGTGGCAGGGGTGGGCGCCTGAGCACGTGAGGTCAGGGACGGGGGCGGAGGAGCTCGGCGACAGCGATGGCGACGGCAGCGGAAAATTTGGGCTGCCCTTCAGGGTCGAATTGAAATGTCCGAAGGACTTAGAAAAAATTGGGGGGAGGAGGGGTATATATAGGCCATGATTTACCGAGGCACGCGGCTTAGGGTGCCTGCCACGGTTAATATTAACCGAGGCGGGGGATTTAGGATGCCCGCCATGGTTAATATTAACTGAAGCGAGCGACTTAGGGTGCCCGCCTCGATTAAGATTTTGCATTTTTTATATTTAATAAAATTCCTCGGTTATTTTGGTTTTACAACATTTTAAAATTGATATTTAATTTGTAATGCCTTTTAAAATTCATATACTAGGAGGAGTGTTGTAGGAGGAGTAGTATAGTAGTAGTAGTAGTAGTAGTAGTAGTGTTGTAGGAGTACTAGGAGGAGGAGGAGTAGTGTTGTAGGAGTAGTAGTAGTAGAGTAGGACTTGTTAATGAAATACTTGTTTCATTCCTTTCAACAAATATCAAATTATTTTTAAAAATCAAACACAACACGTACAGATTACGATCTCCCATGGTCATATATATATATGATTCCATTACAATAATAATCGGTTACATAAAAGTTCTTGTTAATCAATAAGTGACTACATTATTACATATTTGTGTGGCACACATATCATTTTGCTGCAAGTGTTCCCACGACGGTCTTCTTCTCACCGTCGGGTGGAACCAGGGCATCATCTTGGTCTTGTTGACGCGGGTCTCGACAAACTTGATCTTTGGTGGATGATTGGTAAAGAGCGAGAGCTCAGTGTAGTTGTTGTATTCTTTGGGGCTCTGGACTCCATCAGCTCCCACAATCCTCTGCTTTCTAGACACAACCACATGTTTTTTGCTGTCTTTGGGCATCGGCCAGTAGGCTACTTGCGTGGAATGGCTTGCTAGTACCCACCAGTATTGGTACCCACTGATCATCTTTGTAGCCAACACTTTGGAGCTCCACAGTGGTTAACCCACAGTCGTCCATGACAACCCCCTTTGGTTTGACCCACTGGCACCGGAAGATAGCTAACTGTAGGTCACCGCCATAGTCAATTTCCCATATCTCTTCAATCTGCCCAAAGTATGTCTTGGTCTGCCCCGTTGACTCATCGATGCCCTTATATCGAACACAACGTTCTGTGCCACGCTCTTCTTGTCCTTCTCCTTTGTGTGGAACCTGTATCCATTGATGTCATACCCTTGCCACATGGTGATTTGGGTGGATGGGCCGGACGCAAGCCTCGCTTCATCGGACTCTCCACAAGGTATGTCCTACAGCTCTTTGATCCACATCGTGAAACTGATCTTGTGTTGTTTCTGGACCCATGCCTCCGTGCACTGTCCATCATGAGCGGCGCGGATCTCCTCTAGGTGCTTGTCAACATATGGTTCCATAACCACTAGCTGATTGAGGATGTCGTGATGAGCTTCTTGCACCGTTTTGTACTGTACATCGGTGCGTACATTCCTCCTCGTGCAACCCATTCCCAAGGTTCTGCCTTTGTGCTGAGGGACAGGTAGGCCAATCGCCCTTCCATCCCGGGTGTACCTGGTGCTGCAGCTTAACGGCCTCCTCGGTTGTGTATGCCTCGATCATAGAGCCCTCCAGGTAGGCACGATTAAGGATGTATCTGTTGAGGGTTGACATGAACCGCTCATACGTCCACATCTGGTGCAGGTACATGGGGCCTGTAATAGAACCGACCAATTATACGAGATTAAGTAAGAAAATCTTTCACCAAAAGCAGATAATTTAGCAAACTTAAGCCCGTATAACCCGGTAGTCCGTGAAACCACGAAGGATTTCAAACCAATCGACATACAAACCAAGATCGTACAAGTTTAGCAAGTACCGTCACACGTTACGTAAAGTTCACAATGGCGGTGGATACATCAGAGTTTAGAACATAAAGTTATTACAACCCAAGTTCGATCTGAAATAGCGGAAGCAAATAGTTTTAAAGCCACAGACACACTTTTAGTTCAGATACAATGCCAGTAGGTAGTCATCTCCAACAAAAGCATCAGGTGAGAGATACGGAGTGACCATTGCCCTTGGTCCTAGTTGTCACCCATCGCCGGGTACAGGCAGTTAATGCAATAGCCGTAGTACATTTGACCATCTGCAACAACAATGGGAACAACGCCCTGAGTACAAGAAGGTACTCAGCTAGACTTACCCGTCTTAAACCAAAATAAAGTGACACCAAGGATTATGCAAGGCTTTCTCTAGTGGGCTAGCTGACTTGTTTGCGAAAAGTATAAGTTATCATGAAGACATCATTTTAAATACTTTGCATCATCTTTATTATAACCTATTCATCTAGGTAAGCACCTGTACTATAGCAATCACTTGATTAACAAATAACATCCAGTTACCAATTTAGCTTTAGCATGTCCATACCATCCAGATAACCATCATTGTTCCATAATAATTACTACGATGCCATAGCTCGAGTCAAGTGCTCACTATCCAGGAGCGATGGCGATTCGAATCGATTCCTAACCAGCTGGTGATTTATTCCTCACACAAACCATGCTTCCCCCGTCAGGGTCGCTTAGATCACCAATGACACTTTCCAAGTAGCCGCGGGATAACAATCATGGACCGCACTACCCAGGGACCGCCCGACTGCCAGGACGCACCTTGGGCTCACTCTTCGCGTCCCCGTTATACCCTCTTCAGCACCGGTCTGCGCATCCGAGTTTATCCCGGCTCAAAAAGGTGTCACTAGCTTCGCGGTCGAAAGGTACTTTATTCGGCCAGCTAAATGTGAGGCATGCGTTCAACATGACAAGAGGGACGAGCAACGATCGGTCCTTAATCGACGCAGATGGAAAACTAACTGCACCCTAGAACCTTGTCTGGCTGCCTCCAACTTTTTCTGTCTGGTCTCCAATTATTCATCACACATGGTTAATTCCAGGATATCATTCTTTCCATAGCTAATTTCTTCCAGTAACCACCTATAAAAGTAGGTGACCGGAAATCACCGATCGCTACCGGTCCAAGCAAGGCTAAGCAGTTATTTGATCCTGACCTAACAGGGTAAAAGGTAATAAGGTAGGCAAGGATAGTAATAAATGCATCAACGGTTTCAATCAACTCCTACAACTTAATGCAACAATATATAACTCATATAGATAGAAAGAATTGCTTTTATAAAGTAGGAGACTTAGAATGCTCCGGGGCTTGCCTCGTTCGAACGAACTAGGATGATGATCCACGCACTCGGGCAAGTCCTCTCCTTGCTCCTCTTTCTCTGGCACCTCCTGTGCCTGGACTTCTTGTGGATCTGTCCCGGTCTGCTCTTCCTGAACTACTACTAGCAACTCCTCCTACGATCCTGTATGATGTAGATGCATAAGTGCTAATGCATAGGTGCATCGGAGAGATGACATGTGGTGATTATGATGCATGAAATGTAGATGAACATGTTTAACTTTATTGGACATAGTAGTAGCAAAGCTCTTCTACAAGGTAGTCGACATCATCCAAGAACATGTACTACTATCTACTACGACAACCACTGTACTAACATGCCAAATCACCACAGCAAACTAAGATGCTTCAAAGATACACCAAAGTGAACATTATTAACTAAACTCGCATTAAAGAAGATCATTTGATTTCATTTTAAACTAGGGCTACACAGCAACATATATTTCTGGTGCTCATAAAAATCTGAGAAAATTACAGTAGCATAGTACTATGCTAAGTAGACTACCATAAATTTTTATGGCATTTGGATATGTAAAATAGCCAACACAAAAATGAGAAGGCATAATTGGTTAAAAAGGCATAAATAGAAAACCTTAGTTAAAAGTGTCAAGCAACAGATTTCATATTTTTCTTAATATCATTAAGGTACTAGGATACTACCCACCAAGTTTCATGGTCATAGGCTTCCTAGATAATTTACAAAAATTTACACAAGTATCAATTAATGACAAAAGAAAAATCTATAACTCAAAAACCACACATGCAATGACTCTCAAATTTTTACCAGAGCTTCTACTAAGCAATACTAGCTTACCCATAAGATTTCATAATTTTTGGACCACAGAAACTCAAGATATGATTTAAACAAGTTTGCATGCATCTAAAAACACATTTCAAGTTCCTATTTAATTCATCCAAAATTTCTATATCATGTGCTCATGTCATACTTTTCTAAAATACTAGACTTCCCTGTGAGTCTAACAAAATTTGAATCATACCATTTGGACCTACACATTTGTAGTTACAAAATTTACAAAACAGCATAGAAATCTGTAAATTTGAACTAGCCTATCACTAAACTGTCACTAACGCGTGGGACCCGCTTGTCAGTGAGACGAAAACAGGGGAGGCGGCTTCGACGGTGCGGAACACGGCGAAGCTTGCTGACGGCGAGGACTCCAGCGAAATGGAAGACACCTACGTGATCTCTGTGACGAGACGCGTCGATCAATGCTACTAGTGGGACCTAGGTTTAACCGGAGGTAGCTCGTCGCCGGTGATGGCGGCACGGCAGAGCTCCGGCGCAAGGCGCCGATGGCGGCGAGCCCTTGCTGCCTCATCCAAGCTCGGCACGAGCTCCACGAGGTCACTAAGGTGATATAAAGGCAGAGAAAGGGAGACGAAGGGGTCTCGGTGGTGGTTGGCCGCGGTGAGCTCCGCTCCGGTGACGCGCGGCCATGGGGACGGCGGTGGAAAAACGGTCACTGGCTCTCACCTACGGCACGGAGGGCTCGGCTAGACGGTCGACGAGGTAGGTGAGGTCACGGCAGAGCTATGGTCGAGCTGACAGTCGCGTTTTTGCGGCGGCGATGGAGCTAAGTGACGGCGGACTTGCTCGGCAATGGTGGAGCCGGCGGATGCTCTGCTGCTGCGCGTGGTGGAGGCGAAAGGGAATGCGAAATGGACTGCGAGCGGGTCGGGTAGGCGCGTGGGGTGTTTAAGTCATGGCCTGTGACGCCAAAACGGCCGCGGCGCGTGGCCAGCGTGGTCAGACGGACTGCGACGGGTGGCGCCATGCGGCCAATGAGTTCTGAACCTGCCGAACACTTTAGCTCGCCATTCAGTGATCCAATCAAGCCTGACAGTGCAACTTCAACACGTTAAAACGACTAAGCCGTTGATCAATAGCGAAAACCGTGTACATGAAAGTTGTAGAGCTAAGATAGGACTCCAACAGTGCTTTAGACATCATCAGCTAAATCACGACGGATCACAAGTTATATCAAGCCAAAGTCGAGTTCATGAAACTGAAACAGCAACTAACACTTAGAAATATTTTCAAGTGTTGAATCAGCTTTCAATACTGACTTGAGGGTCACATTTGAACATGTTGTGCACATTTTCATGACTTGGCTTCTAAACAAAGTTTGTTTCTTATAAAATTTGCTACAACTTTGCTTTAGGTTGCTCAGGCATGCATAGACTCTAAGTTGCACTTTTTAAACAATCAAACCAAAGAGCTCTAGAGGTCAACACTAGTCAAACCATGACTTGAAAACTTAATTAGGCAAAATGATCAACATGAACATTGTTCCTAATGACCTTCTAAGTATATCTAAGTTGTTTAAAAATATATTTAGCCATACCACACATTGGTCACACAAGAATCAAGCACGGAATATACTGAAACAATGAAAAACAATCGAAATGTTACTTTTGTTTCATAGTCATGTTTCACATGTTTCATGATCTTGTTGCATTGTACTAACTAGCTATGTTCCACTAAAGTGAGTTGCACATGTTGTACTTGGGTGCTGCACACTATTCATTTCATATAAACAACACTCATGAAATATACAGCATGTTGCAATGTTTCGATAACATGTTTCATGTGATATAAGCTAATGAATGGATGAATGATGCTCATGTTTATGAAATGCAAGTGCAATTATGCAAGCCTAACACCAGGGGTGTTACAGCCCTCCCCCCTTATAAGAATCTCGTCCTGAGATTTAGAGTTACGAACCATTTGTTATAAAAATCCTTATAAGTGTTTTGTAGATATTCTCCTGTTTCCCACGTCGCATCACCATCATCATGATGACTCCACTGTATCTTATAGGTTCTCACCACTTTATTCTGAGTGACTCGGTCCTTAGTGTCTAAAACTCGAACCGGTTGCTCATGGTATTCCAAGTCTGATTTGAGCTGAATGCTCTGAGGTTCTATTCTCTCTTTCGGAATACGCAAGCACTTCTTCAATTGTGATACATGGAAGACTGGGAAGATCGAACCCATCGCTTCTGGTAACTGTAACTTATAAGCCACGGGACCCTTCTTCTCTATGATCTCGTACGGTCCTACAAATCTAGGAGCAAGTTTTCTCTTTACTCCAAACCTTTGTACTTTCTTCATTAGAGTAACCTTCAGATAAACGTAGTCACCTACCTCAAACTCAAGCGGTCTCCTTCTCTTATCGGCATAACTCTTCTGGCGTGACTGTGCCGCTTTCATGTTTTGTTGGATAATATGGACCTTTTTCTCAGCCTCGTCAACAAAATCAATTCCGTAAAACCTTCTCTCTCCAGGCTCAACCCAATTCAATGGTGTCCTACATTTCCTGCCATACAATGCTTCAAATGGAGCCATCTTGATACTTTCTTGGTAACTGTTGTTGTAAGCGAACTCTGCCAAAGGTAACCATGATTCCCATGGACCCTTAGACAATAACACACAAGCTCTAAGCATATCTTCAAGAACAACATTAACTCGCTCTGTCTGCCCATCTGTCTGTGGGTGGTAAGTTGTACTCCGAATCAAGCTAGTACCCAAACTTTTATGAAGATGCTCCCAAAAATGAGCGGTAAATTGTGATCCACGGTCAGACACGATAGTCTTTGGTATACCATGTAAGCGGACAATCTCTGCAATGTACTTCTCAGCATACTGAGGTGGTTGAAATGTTGTTTTGACTGGTAAAAAGTGAGCTGATTTGGTAAGGCGATCTATGATTACCCAAATCGAATCATTCCCCTTTGGTGTGGTGGGAAAACCGGTGATAAAATCTATACTTATATCATCCCATTTCCAATCTGGTATTGGCAAGGGTTGCAACATTCCTGCGGGTCTTATGTGAAGAGCCTTCACTCTACAACACATGTCGCAACGAGCAACATAAGCTGCAATCTCCTTCATTTTTGTCCACCAATAACGAGGTCTCAATTCTTGGTACATTTTTCCACTTCCAGGATGGATAGACAACTTAGAGTGATGAGCTTCATCCATCAATTTGTTCTTGAGCTCTCGATCTTTAGATACAACCAGACGGTCCTTAAACCATAACACTCCTTGTTCATCCACTCTAAAGTACTTAGTCGGTTCTTTCTTCATTTTCTCCTTGATATGGAATATTCCCTTATATGTTTTCTGTCCCTCAATGATCTTGCTCTCCAAGGTACAGCTAACCTGGATATTATGCAACACAGCAGGATGCAACAAATTGAACCCATCATCAAACAATGGTTGCACAACAAGAGAATGTGACTTCCTACTTAAGGTATCTGCTACTACATTTGCCTTTCCCGGATGATAGTGCACATTCAGATTATAATCCTTTATCAGCTCTAACCATCTTCTCTGTCGCATATTCAACTCGGACTGAGTAGATATGTACTTGAGACTCTTATGATCTGTAAAGATATTACACACATTCCCAAGCAAGTAGTGTCTCCAAATCTTTAGAGCATGCACAACAGCCGCAAGCTCTAAATCATGCGTAGGATAGTTAAAATCATGCTTCCTCAACTGACGTGAGGCATAAGCAATAACTCTTCCATCTTGCATCAAGACACATCCTAAACCATTCTTTGATGCATCGCAAAACACATCAAATGGCTTCTCTATGTCCGGTTGCGCCAGAACAGGAGCAGTGGTTAGCAAATTCCATAAGGTGCAGAAAGCTACCTCACACTCCTCTGTCCAAACGAACTTACGATCCTTCTGTAGCAAACTTGTCATTGGCTTGGCAATCTTCGAGAAGTCCGGTATAAAACGACGATAGTAACCGGCTAATCCAAGAAAACTCCGACCTCATGAACTGTACTTGGTGCCTTCCAGTCCATGACCTCTTGTACCTTACTAGGATCCACTGAGATTCCATTCTCAGATAACACATGACAGAGAAACGGAACTGTCTTCAGCCAGAACTCACATTTACTAAACTTAGCATATAGCTGGTGATCTCTGAGTCTAGTTAAGACAATTCTTAGGTGCTCTGCATGATCCTGTTCGTTCTCCGAGTATACTAGAATGTCATCAATCAACACAATCACGAACTTATCCAACTCCGGCATAAAAACCGAATTCATCAGATACATAAAGTATGCAGGAGCATTTGTCAAACCAAAGGACATGACAAGATACTCGTACAAACCATATCTGGTGGAGAACGCGGTTTTGGGTATATCTTGTGGTCTAATTTTGATCTGATGGTACCCTGATCTCAAATCTATCTTGGAGAACACCTTGGCTTTTGACAATTGATCAAACAAGATATCAATCCGAGGTAGAGAATACTTGTTTTTAATTGTCACTGCATTCAGTGGCCAGTAGTCCACGCACATCAGTAAGGAGTTATCCTTCTTCTTCTTCACGAATAGTGCGGGACATCCCCATTCCGATGAACTTGGCCGAACTAAACCCTTAGTCAACAGATCCTGGAGTTGTTTCTTCAACTCGGCTAATTCATTTGGAGGCATCCGATAAGGCCTTCTTGAGATCGGTGGTGTTCCAGGGATTAACTCAATGGCAAACTCAACATCTCTATCTAGTGGAAGACCGGGTAACTCATCTGGAAACACGTCCGGAAACTCACACACTACTGGAATCTTGGCTAGAAGAGTAGTTTGGACTACACAAGTTGTACTGGCCAGATCTATCTTTCGAGGTAAGGTTACTTGAAATGTACCTTCTCCAACAGGTTCCTTGAGAGAAATGCTTCTTCCTCCAACGTCAATTACTACTCTCATCTTATTCATCTAGTTCATTTCGATAATCACATCTAGAACTAGTCCTGGCATAACTATCAAGTTAAGCATATACCGCCTGTCTGCTATACTCAGGGTTACCCCCTGGATTATCTGATTAGTTAATAGATCAGCCCCAGCTGAACTGATCCGATAAGCACATTTCAATTCAACTATCTTTTGCTTATACTTTCTTGCAAATGCTTGACTTATGAATGAATGAGATAATCCAGAATAAAACAAAACGACTGCAGGATGATTGTTGATAGAAAACATATCGGCTGTCATGGGCTCTCCCTCTAGGATGTCATCAATGGTGGTGTGGTGCACACGAGCTTGGTACTGATTCTGCTGCTTCTTGGGATATGGGCAAAACTTCACAAAGTGCCTAGATTGATTGCAGTTGAAACACGGGCCTCTTACTTAAGTAGCAGCTCCAGATGAACTGCCTTGTCCGGTCTTGGCTTGTGGCACCGCCATCTTAAATGGCTTCTGATTCCTCTGAGGTTGCTAGGCATTCTGATTCCTCCATTGGGGTGGCCTAAACCTTGCACCAGGGGCAGGCGAACGATACACAGAACGGTTTGCCATCGGGGCCCTTGGCTAGGACGGACCTGACTCAAAAGCCCTCTTGCGAGTCTTGGATGTAGCATATACATTGTTGTTCTTTTCTTGCTTTAAGCAGTCACTAACAAAGTCATTGAAACCAGTTCTCGTGTTGGTACCCACGTGCTTCATCATCTTGGGATTCAGACCTCTTTTGAAACTAGCGATCTTTTTGGCATCGGTATTCACCATGTCAGAGGCATAGTGACTTAGATTATTGAATGCATGTAGATACTGGGTCACAGTCTTGGTGCCTTGGGTCAGTGCGAGAAATTCTCCAAACTTCATTTCTGTCAAACTAGGTGGAATGTAAACTCCACGAAAAGCCTCAGTGAATTCCCTCCAAGTAATGTGGGCATTAGGGGGAAAAGTGGTGCGGTGGTGCTTCCACAACATTCCTGCAGGGCCTTGCAGCTGATGAGCTACATACTTAGTTTTCAACACTTCTGTCATCCTTAGAACACGAAACTTATCTTCCATGGTGTTTATCCACTCTTCTACATCCAACGGCTCTGCAGCTTCTTTAAAAATTGGTGGTCTGGTGTTCATAAAGTCCTTAAAACTGCTATGCTGATTCGCTTCATGTCCACCTAGGTTCAACCCACGGCGGGTGTTGTCAGCAATATGGCACAATGCAGCTTCTATATTCTGCTGCATGCCCTCCATGTTGCATTGACTTCCAAGGAACTGTGCGAAGAACTGTTCCGTGGTGTATGGTGGAGGAGGAGGTGGTGGCGGTTCATGGTTCTCATTCCCAGCTGCACTGCCACCTGCCTCAGTAGCATCATACACGGTACGGCGAGTGTTCGGTATCTGCATATTTCAGCAATAGTAATTATTAGGCGATGTTGTAGAGATCGCAAGTGAATGAAAAATTATGTCGTACTTAATTCACTGGAGAGAATAAATTCATACAATAAAACAGGGGCACAATAAGTAATTCCAATTAACACAACATCACTAATTAGATTACTTAAGCGCACACATCGCGTCCATTACAACCAAATTGCCAGCATACATACACTGGACTTTTATGCGTTCAGATATCGCATTACTAGCCAAGTTCCAATCACATGCCAAGTCTCATAAGTTCGAAACAAGCTCCATTAGGTTACATGCCGACAAAAGAAAAGACATCGTGACAGGACCTAAGCACTAACACAAGGCAACTAGCCTACTCCTTGGGGCCGTCATCGGGGTCGGAGACGTCACCATCGCCCCCAGGTGAAACTACAGGCTCGTCCTCGTCGTCGATGTCCATGCCAGCGACGTTTGGAGGAGCATATGGGCCAACCCCATTGTAGAGCACGTGAAACTCCTCATGCAAGTTGATGTTGTACTCCTCTAGCTCATCGACCCTCTGCAGCAGAAGGTCCCTTTCGTTCTAGGCTTCATTCCTTTCCTGAACCAACTGTCCAATCATGCGGTCTGCATTGTTGTTGGCCTGAGTTAACGTATGCACCCGCTGCATAGCTCTATTACCCCTCTCTACCGCCTGGTCCCGCTATAAGCTCATATCAGCCAACTGCTCCTACAAACTAGCTATAGCACGTGCCTGCTTCTTATTCTGCCTTCTTACCTTGAGCTTATCCTCACCACGCAAGCCAGTCAAAGTCCAGTAGGTACACTCAAGACCATGATACGCTCTGATAGCGGCAAACATAGCACTCATAGCATGGTTGTCGCTAGCCTGTCCCTCAGCTGGACCTCTGACCAAAGCACTTCCCTGAGGCTGAACCCAAATAGCATCACGAGGATCATCCCTAGGAAAGGTGCCAGCTAGAGCTGCAGCAAGCTCACTGGGAAATCTGCTCATGATGTCCCTTATGACGCGGAAAGCTGCTCCCTTGCACCCTCACCAGGAGTGCGACCCTCAAACTCCAAGTGCCAACCATCCCACTCTGGAGCATCACCAAGAGCAGGAACGGTGATCTCTACCACTGCAAGTTCATCCTCTGCTAACTGGCTCTCATTCCAAGAGTACACCAGCTCTTGACCCTCTAGGTACCCCACATTATGGAGCACTCTCCAAAGCAAGGTTAGCATGCCAAACTAGCTCAAGAATGTGTCCGTGGTGCGGTGCTCCCTCGGGGACAACGAACGTCGAGGTGCTCTTCCCCCGGTGGACTTACGGGCAGTCTGCTTTGTGCGGGCCATCTGTAGCAAATTGTTGTTTTATTACCCACATGAGAACAAGGTTAAGTTGTCATTTTCATCAAAATGAGATAATCAACTTATAAGGGGAGGAACAATGCCATGAATGATATGTAACAACATGATGCATGCACGTTCCGTACGTTCTTACAAACTTAGGAAAAATAACAATTGCTAGCGGCATAGACGGTGGCATACAACGGTCTCTCATAAACATAGCTACTATGTACTACACGATAGCGCTGTTATGTACCTACAAAAGATCCACTTCAGCCCAAACCCTAACATTATGAAAATTATGCATGAAAGCAGTAAAGTAATCTACTCGTTCTACACGTATTCCCAGATACGCGTACAACGGTAGCAACTACCCGAACCATCGTCCTATCGACGGCATCGTCACCACAGGACGGAATTCCCCACACATTGGATACCTTCATACAAACACGCGTATGGCATGTACATAATCCGGCATCATATAAGCACTTCCCTAGATCGGCAGTGTATCCGATCATGCTCTCACAACTTTCACTTACCTAGGCGTAGAGGCAATGGATCCATACATTACCACTCAAGTGAATGGCACTCATACAATAGCACGCCGTATGAGCGACGAAATAGAAAAATGATGCAAAGACCCCCAAGTTAGTACTTAAATAAGCCACCTAGAGTCCTTAACTGGGCATAAAGGATATGACCACTGGCACACCATTAAGTTTTAAATTAGAGGTTGAAGCACCTATATGCTACAAGTTCGTAATTAGTTTAGTAACACAAAACCCTTTTGTTTTAAATACACGCATGAACAGAAACCTGCTAAACCTTGCTCTGATGCCAGCTGTAACAGAACCGACCAATTATACGAGATTAAGTAAGAAAATCTTCCGCCGAAGCAGATAATTTAGCAAACTTAAGCCCGTATAACCTGGTAGTCCGTGAAACCATGAAGTATTTCAAACCAATCGACATACAAACCAAGATCGTACAAGTTTAGCAAGTACCGTCACACGTTACGTAAAGTTCACAATGACGGTGGATACATCAGAGTTTAGAACATAAAGTTATTACAACCCAAGTTCGATCTGAAATAGCGGAAGCAAATAGTTTTAAAGCCACACACACACTTTTAGTTCAGATACAATGCCAGTAGGTAGTCATCTCCAACAAAAGCATCAGGTGAGAGATACGGAGTGACCATTGCCCTTGGTCCTAGTTGTCACCCATCGCCGGGTACAGGTAGTTAATGCAATAGCCGTAGTACATTTGACCATCTGCAACAACAATGGGAACAACGCCCTGAGTATGAGAAGGTACTCAGCTAGACTTACCCATCTTAAACCAAAATAAAGCGACACCAAGGATTATGCAAGGCTTTCTTTAGTGGGCTAGCTGACTTGTTTATGAAAAGTATAAGTTATCATGAAGATATCATTTTAAATACTTTGCATCATCTTTATTATAACCTATTCATCTAGGTAAGCACTTGTACTATAGCAATCACTTGATTAACAAATAACATCTAGATACTAATTTAGCTTTAGCATGTCCATACCATCCAGATAACCATCATTGTTCCATAATAATTACTACGATGCCGTTGCTCGAGTCAAGTGCTCACTATCCAGGAGCGATGGCGATTCGAATCGATTCCTAACCAGCTGGTGATTTATTCCTCACACAAACCATGCTTCCCCCGTCAGGGTCGCTTAGATCACCAATGCCACTTTCCAAGTAGCCGCGGGATAACAATCATGGACCACACTACCCAGGGATCGCCTGACTGCCAGGACACACCTTGGGCTCACTCTTCGCGTCCCCGTTATACCCTCTTCAGCACCGATCTGCGCATCCGAGTTTATCCCGGCTCGAAAAGGTGTCACTAGCTTCGCGGTCGAAAGGTATTTTATTCGGCCAGCTAAATGTGAGGCATGCGTTCAACATGACAAGAGGGACGAGCAATGATCGGTCCTTAATCGACGCAGACGGAAAACTAACTGCACCCCAGAACCTTGTCTGGCTGCCTCCAACTTTTTCCGTCCGGTCTCTAATTATTCATCACACATGGTTAATTTCAGGATATCATTTTTTCCATAGCTAATTTCTTCCAGTAACCACCTATAAAAGTAGGTGACTGGAAATCACCGATCGCTACCGGTCTAAGCAAGGCTAAGCAGTTATTCGATCCTGACCTAATAGGGTAAAAGGTAATAAGGTAGGCAAGGATAGTAATAAATGCATCAACGGTTTCAATCAACTCCTACAGCTTAATGCAACAATATATAACTCATATAGATAGAAAGAATTGCTTTTATAAAGTAGGAGACTTAGAATGCTTCGGGGCTTGCCTCGTTCGAACAAACTAGGATGATGATCCACGCACTCGGGCAAGTCCTCTCCTTGCTCCTCTTCCTCTGGCACCTCCTGTGCCTGGACTTCTTGTGGATCTGTCCCGGTCTGCTCTTCCTGAACTGCTACTAGCAACTCCTCCTGCGATCCTGTATGATGCAGATGCATAAGTGCTAATGCATAGGTGCATCGGAGAGATGACATGTGGTGATTATGATGCATGAAATGTAGATGAACATGTTTAACTTTATTGGACATAGTAGTAGCAAAGCTCTTCTACAAGGTAGTCGACATCATCCAAGAACATGTACTACTATCTACTACGACAACCACTGTACTAACATGCCAAATCACCATAGCAAACTAAGATGGTTCAAAGATACACCAAAGCGAACATTATTAACTAAACTCGTATTAAAGAAGATCATTTGATTTCATTTTAAACTAGAGCTACACAGCAACATATATTTCTGATGCTCATAAAAACCTGAGAAAATTACAGTAGCATAGTACTACTCTAAGTAGACTACCATAAAATTTTCATGGCATTTGGATAAGTAAAATAGCCTACACAAAAATGAGAAGGCATAATTGCTTAAAAAGGCATAAATAGAAAACCTTAGTTAAAAGTGCCAAACAACAGATTTCATATTTTTCCTAACATCATTAAGGTACTAGGATACTACCCACCAAGTTTCATGGTCATAGGCTTCATAGATAATTTACAAAAATTTACACAAGTATCAATCAATGATAAAAGGAAAATCTATAACTAAAAACCACACATGCAATGATTCTCAAATTTTTACCAGAGCTTCTACTAAGCAATACTAGCTTACCCACAAAATTTCATAATTTTTGGACCACAGAAACTCAAGATATGATTTAAACAAGTTTGCATGCATATAAAAACACATTTCAAGTTCCTATTTAATTTGTCCAAAATTTCTATATCATGTGCTCATGTCATATTTTTCTTAAATACTAGACTTCCCTGTGAGTCTAATAAAATTTGAATCACACCATTTGGATCTACACATTTGTAGTTACAAAATTCACAAAACAGCATAGAAATCTATAAATTTGAACTAGCCTATCACTAAACTGTCACTAACGCATGGGACCCGCTTGTCAGTGAGACGAAAACAGGGGAGGCGGCTTCGACGGCGCGGAACACGGCGAAGCTTGCCGACGGCGAGGACTCTGGCCAAATGGAAGACACCTACGTGATCTATGTGACGAGACGCGTCGATCAATGCTACTAGTGGGACCTAGGTTTAACCGGAGGTAGCTCGTCGCCGGTGATGGCGGCACGGTAGAGCTCCGGCGCAAGCACGGAATGTACTGAAACAATGAAAAACAATCGAAATGTGACTTTTGTTTCATAGTCATGTTTCACATGTTTCATGATCTTGTTGCATCGTACTAACTAGCTATGTTCCACTAAAGTGAGTTGCACATGTTGTACTTGGGTGCTGCACACTATTCATTTCATAAAAACAACACTCATGAAATATACAGCATGTTGCAATGTTTCGATAACATGTTTCATGTGATATAAGCTAATGAATGGATGAATGATGCTCATGTTTATGAAATGCAAGTGCAATTATGCAAGCCTAACACTAGGGGTGTTACAGGGCCCAGTTCCTGTATCTAATCAACCATGTGCATCATTAGGTGTTGCATAATATCGAAGAAAGACAGCGGGAAGCACATCTCGAGCTGGCAAAGGGTCTTCGCGATGAACTGTTTTAGGCTAGGTAGCTCAGCTTCAACGATGACCTTCTGTGTGGTGCAATTGAAGAAGTAGGACATGCGTGTGATGCCCATCTTCACGTACTCTGGACCGATAGCCCTGATAACAATTAGAAGGAACACCGTGAGCATGACGTGGCAGTCATGTGCGTTGAAGCTAGTTAGTGTGAGGTCCTTCATCGAGACCAGGCTCTTGATGTTGGAAGAGAAACCGGTCGGCACCTTGACACCCCTAAGCCACTGGCACATGGCCCTCTTCTCATCTCTCGTCAGGTTGTAGCTCATGCCCGGAAGGTCAACTTTCTCGCTTTGCGTCGCCAGTGTCGGGTGAATTTTGGACCTGATGTCCTGGTTGACAAGATCCATCCGTGACTTCAGACCATCCTTTGTCTTAGTCTTGATGTCTAGCAGTACGCCAATGGTGCTTTCGAAGACATTCTTCTTGAGGTGCAAGCAGTCGATGGCATGGGGCATATGTAGCTCCTTCCAGTACGATAGGTACTTGAAGAAATACGGCTGCTTCTTAAAAAGAACGAGGGCGATAGGTGGTTCCTCCATCTTATCCCGCTTCCTCTTCTTCCTTGTCATGGTCCCATCTTCCTCTTTCTTCTTCTTCCTAAACTCAACGTCTATGCCCATCACCATGTCAAACACCTTTTGCCTGTACCTCATCCTTTCTGGCTCATCAAGTTGAGGCTCCTCCTGGTTGTCGAAGTACTTATTCATCGTAGCTACCCGGTACCTGTGCTTTTTGATGAGGAATCGCCTATGCCTCATGTACACCATCTTGTTAGATGCACTAAGGTAAGTGTAGTAGGTACCGTCAATGCAAACTACACAACCTGACTTACCTTTGATCTGCCCCGACAGTGAAAAGAGACCAGGGTAATCGGTGATGGTGACAAAGATGTTGGCTTTTAGAGTGACCTCCTTCTTTAGGAACGCATCCATCATCTTGATACCATCTTCCCATAGTATCTTCATGTCCTCCATGAGCGGCTTTAGGAACACATCTATATCATTGCCTGGCTGCCTAGGTCTAGAAATAATCATGGTTAGTAAAAGATATTGTGCTTCTGACATAGCCAGGGAGGTAGGTTGTAGATGGTGAGGATGACCGGCCAAGTGCTGTGCGAGCTGCTGAGGTCACCGAACAGATTCAACCCATCGGTACTCAGCGCAAACCTTATGTTCCTCGCCTCGTCGCCAAACACCGGGAACTTGGTGTTGAAACGCTTCCACTGCTTGCCATCGTCCTTCATGCGCTCATCAGATGCATGCTAGGACATCAGCTTGGCATCCTTGGGGTTCCCGAATATAGCACGCAGGCGATCGATCATGGGCAGGTACCACATCGACAGAGCCAAACTTTTCCTCTGCGTGTAACCCTCTTCTTCCTCGTCCTTAGGAGATGGGATCTGCTTCTTCGCGGTACTCTTCTTGGCCATCTTCTTCTTCTTTGGCCCTCTCTCATCGTCCGCATCCACGTGACAACCGAGCATTCCTCTTGTACCGACTCGCGCCACAGTGTGGATAGCTCTACAAAATTCTCATACTTGCCCCGATATAGGAAACAGTGGTTAGGGCAGGTGTGGAACTTTTTAAGCTTCATCGCCATTGGCCGGATCAGCTTCTTCGCTCGGTAGGTATTGGCAGGCACCTTGTTACCCTCTAGGTATGTGTCAGCAAGGATACGTAACATGTCATTGAAGCTAGTGTCGGACCAACCATGGCGAGCCTTCAGCATCAGCATCTGGAGATTAAAACGCAGCGCCATCCAGTGCTTTGGACAGTCCTTATAGAGGGGATCAATTGCCGCCTGCTTCATCTTTCTGAAATTCTCCAGCCACCTCGGGCTCCCAAACAGAACGTCGTCGTGGTCAAGACAGATAGCGATTGACTCAAAAAGGTCCACGGTCTCGGGATCCCTCATAGGCTCACCGCCATCCCCATCATCGCCGCCCCCACCGCCGTCGTCATCAGCCGTGTGTTAGAGCAGATCATCCATCGTGATGTAATCACGATCTGCATTATTGTTGCCGGTAGCAGCATTACAGTGCCCGCCGGCAGTTGCTGATGAGGTTTGTTGTTCTGCATTCACCGCTACCGTTGTCGTTGTCGACGAATTTCCTCCAGATGCACCGGTACTCAGATCCTTTGCTTCCTCGTGAAACTTCCAGATGGTGTAATCCTTGACAAAACCATACCGGACCAAGTAAGATTTCACCACGTTATCTTCGTGCATTAGAAGGTTCTTGTAGCTCTTACAGGGACAGACGGTGTGTTCCCGCTTCAAACCTAGACGATGCCTTTTCGCAGCGGCTATAAACTTTGTCACATGTTCTAGGTACGAAGGATGTAGCCTCGATGTCTTGTACATCCATTCCCTACCCATGACCGTGAAACCTTGCACATACAAATGTCTTGTACATCCATTCCCCGCTTCAGGCTTCAGTGTGCGCGTCCATCCTCTTCCCCTCGCTGGCTGAAAATGCACATGGTGCACGTACGTATGGTTTGTTGGTGATAATTGTGTGAGAAGCGATGTCCGCTGGGGCTGCAAGTGTGCGCGGCTGGTGAGGGGCTGAGGGCGGACAACACCGACAGCGCAGGGTGACAGCTCTCCTCTTTCGGTACTGGTGACGCGCTGCGGCGTGGGCTGCAAGGATCCATGGTCCGGCGAAGCCATCTCCCTGGGTGTCTACCTGTGTGTGTGTCCAGCTAGCACACCTCCTGGGCGCAAGACTGTTCATGCTTGTTGCTTGATCTGCCATGCTTTGGGGCCCTCGAGCACACAGGAAGGACGTACAGGAAGCAAAACCCTTAGGTATCATCTCTCAGCTCAGCTTGTTCCACGTCTGGAGGCAGAATTATATATTGTTGAATGGAAGAAGAGCGGGCTACGGAAGGGATGTGATGGGGCAGAAAACGGAACCTGGCGATGCGACTTCTTATTGCTTGACGTTTTACTAATGCATCTAATGCCAATACCGGCAATATATATTTTAAGTCTGTTTGGTGCTTCACTAACGTAACTAATGCCACTACCGGCATTATTTCTAAATTCTAAGCGACCTACAGCCCACGAGAGGTAACTGCTCAATCAAACTTAGAACGTGATGACTTCGGCTGCTGCACGAGGACTTATGGTGGTGGGACTTCTGGACGACGTGGCTTCACGAAATCGCTGGAAAATAGGTCAGTGAGGTTCTCTTCTCTCTTCTCCTATTTAGGTATAGTAGAGGTATAGTAGATTAGGTGAAATAATTTGTTAATATATTTAAGTCTTTTAACTTTTTGTTTCTTGTTTGATATTGTAGGCTCATTTTAGAACTAACAAATTAAAGATATATGAGAATGCTAACGTTGGGTGTTTTCAGCCACCAACATTTTTTTACTTTATATTCAATACATTTTTTTGTATTTGTTATCTCATAAAATTTTCACTTTTCATTTAGTTTTCTTCGATGGACCATTTTTGGAGTTTACGGCGTAGTTTCTACTATGATTTCCCTGCACTTTATAGATGAATGAAAATTCTTAACTCGATTGTCATTCATTCATATTTCAGTAATTCGAAGTTGTAGAATGACCAAAAAATAATTATATAGGTCCAATTCTCCTAGCATTAATAATGCGATAATGATACCCTCAGGACGTCCATCCTTTCTAGATGGGACGGGCGCGCCTCCCCCACGCCTCGCGTCGCGCGCCCCCACGTCTCGTTCCTCGCGCCAAAGGACGGGACGGACGACTCGCCTGGCCTCGTGTCGCCCCCCCTGCGCCTCGTGCCTCGCGCCAAAGGACGGGACGGACACACCTGCCCCCGCGCCTCGCGTCGTGCACCCTTGCCCGTGACTTGTGCCTCCCGCCGTGTCGCGATCTATCCGCCTGTCGACCGTGGGCGACCTCAAGCTCCACGCCTGCGTCGAGCTCCGCGTGAACGAGCCTCCATTGTGGTGCAGCAAGTAGAGGAGCACATGTTGCAACCACATGTTTTATGCATTTCAAATGTATGTTGCATATGTTTCATTTAGATATTGCAAAAGTAGATCTGGTGTTGCATATATTGCAATAACTATACACGTATATTGCAAGTGTATGTTTTTAAATGTTTCAGATGTTTTAAATGTATGTTGCAAGTGTTTTATTTGGATGTTGCATATGTTGCACGGGCTATACACGTATGTTGTAAGTGTATGTTTCAAACGTATGTTACAGGTATTTTATCTGGACGTTGTATATGTTGTTGTGCTCATACACATATATTGCAAGCGTATGTTGTAAATGTTCATCTATTTTGGACGTATGTTGCAGCAAATGCTTTTATGTTACGAGTGTTTCATTAGCAGGCGCGGCTAGGGGGCACAGGCAGAGGTGGTCCCCTCGAACATAGCAAGTGCAGAGCACAAAGCGGCGTGAAGCACGAAGCTACATCCATGCTCGACTGCTCTCTCTCGCGCGCGCGCGCGCCTTATTCCAGCTAGATGCGGCCGGTCAGCAGCAGCATCACACGCCAGCAGCAGCATGCGGGCAGCAGGAGTGCGCGGCCAGGCATGGCCCGTCGCTGCTGCTCCTGATGGCGCAATGATTTCCAAGCGTGCACGGTCAAATCAAAACCCAGCAGCAGAGGCACGGGGGGAGGAGTACGCGCAGGTGCTGCGCGGGAAAGCCGGACACGGGGCAGGCAGTAGGCACGAGGTGTCTGGACGCGCTGCTAGCGCCGGATGTCCATGCGCTAGACGTCCCGTTAATAATGTGCTAGAACCTGATAGGCAAAAGACAAAACATCTGGCTATAATCAATAGATAGAAACAATTCCACATTTTTCATTCATTAATCACGCATAACATTAGAGCATGTCAGCTGGTAGCCATGCGCATCATGATTGTCAATGGTAAAACGTCATGATCCTTTTTTTAAGAAAAAACAGATTTTCAAACGTTCCATTAGACACACCATAGAATTATTACCTGACGAATGCTACGAGCGTGCAATGATAGTTTGTACATCCAGTGGTGTGTACCAGCCTTTTGCATATGGATCCTTGGCACCAAAAAAACAGAATACAGTAAGAGCGAAACAATATTTACAAACGCACGACAGAACCATGTACTGATGTATGGGTGTGCCTCCTGATATAAAAAGAAAACCGAGAGCAACTGAGGCTCATTATATATTCATATGGTTCTATCAACAAATCGGATGTGAACTGAAGCATACGAGGTGAAAAGCTAACTACAAAATCCTGCCGAGTGTGAAGCTGGACAGGCAGTCACCGCTTCCTTTTTGCTCTACTCATGCCTCGTTTGGCCACAGTTTCGGTTTTCAATTTAGCAGCACCTCATTTGGTTCCAGATGAACCTTTCTTCTTGTACCTGTTGAATCCCCTGCCACTTTCCTGTAAGGCACATTGAGATGGTGTTACCAGCATGCAGTTAAAGAAACACATTTTTTCATTTCCCCAGCACATTAAATTTTATACTCTCAAAGACCATCAGTTCTGTCATCAATTTTTAAAAGATCCTAAGAAAGTTTGGTTGAGGTAATGCTCATAGAGAAATAGCAATGCCAGCTACAAATGATGGATACCATCATGCCAAGTGAATTCTTAATAATTCAAATCCCTAATCAAACACATCATTGCAGGAACATATACATATTTGTAAGCAGGGGATATTTAAATTTCAGTAAGTGCATTATCTAGTACCAACATGAATAAAAGCACCAATCACAGGAAAAGACAAGCATCACATTACCTTTTTGATATTGTTGATAGGCATCGCGGCAACTCATGCCCATTTTTTGAGACACAAACCTGTAGCAAAAATTCAACGAAGCGAAATTATGATTGAATATGTTTTCTTCAAGAAGAGGATAAAAGAATAATCTTGAAAAACATTGAAATGCAAGCTAGTATGCATCCATACTGAGGAAGCACAAATTGGCCAAACAATTTCTATTGTCTAAAAGTTTTTAAACAAGTGAACCAAAACTCTGAAGTATAGCCTTACCTTTCTCCCACTGTCATCAGTAAACCAATGGCCAGAACCAGAATGGGTTCCACTGGCATGCACCCTTCTTTTGCTAGCATCAGATGGAACTGAGATCCTCCCAGGAGTCACCCAGTCATCGTTAGCAGCTGCACTCGAGTTGAATTGCCTCCTGCATTAAGATAACAGAAGAAGTTAGAACCAATTAGCAAATGGCATTACTCGAATGATTAAAAACTAAAAAGCAATGACCATGATGTGCACCTACAGCTGTTGAGACTTTCTGCTCTGTTTTGCCCATTTTCTCTGGTACTTCCTGCCCCAATGGGAATGAAATGTTGTAGCCTGTTCTGGAATAAATTACCCGTCCTTGGGTCAGGGTGGAACAAATAAGGCATAGCAGGAGGACCATCATCTAGTTCTGCTCCACTTGAAGACATTTGTTGCTGGAAATGTCCAGAGTACTTAGGTTGAGAAACCTTGTAATGAGTGTAGCCTTCTTTCTGCTGAGTGTTGCCTTCTTTCTGCTGAGAAAATCCTGCATCTTTTGGAGATTTGAAGTATTCATTGCAGAACTCCTCCAAGGCAGATGTTACTCAATTGTCATTCATCATAGCTCCGCTCTTCTGCACAGTACTGTTCCTTTGGGGCTTCCTGTTTTGCTGTAGGGTCTTTGCTTTACTTTGACTGTGGTCATCGTCAGGATCAGTGTTAGAATCAAGCAAATAGATTTTCCTCATCGGGCTTACTGTTATGTTATCTTAGGAAGCAGTTTTTTTTTGCAGCTTTCTTCATTACCTTGCTTCCTAAGAAGGTTGATGCTGTCCATGTCAAGGATTACAGGCCAATAAGTCTCATTCATAGCTTTGCAAAGCTTGTAGCTAAACTTTTCGCAAATGGGTTGACCCCTCACTTACCAAACTTGGCGTCCATTAATCAAAGTGCTTTTGTGAAAGAAAGGAGCATACTAGACAATTTTCTTTTGAGCAGCAGCTGGCCAAGGCTTTACATAGCAGGAAAGAACCCCATATTCTTCTAAAGTTATATATTTCAAAGGCTTTTGACTCTGTTTCCTGGTCCTTCTTACTTGAGATTTTGCAACATATCGGTTTTGGTCGTATGTGGTGCAATCTTATTAGCCTGCTGCTGTCCACTTCTACTCAGATTCTGCTCAATGGCAACCCAGGAGAAAGTAGTTTTCATCATTGTGGGCTTCGTCAAGGGGATCCTCTTTCCCCTATGCTTTTTAATCTTGGTGATGGAAGCTCTGAACTCAAAAGTAAATCATGCAACTAGAGAGTTTCCTACAGCCCATTGCTGCCCAGCTAGCAAAACACCGACTCTCCTTTTATGCTGATGACGCGGTGTTGTTCCTTCGCCTACAAGGATGGATCTCTCAGTGGTCAATCAACTCCTCGATATTTTTGGTCATGCCACTGGACTTCAGACCAATATGGCCAAGAGTTCTGTAACTCCAATTCAATGTGGGGCTGAGGAGTTGAACACCATTTCAGATCTGTTGCCCTGTGTGATCAAGGATTTTCCATGCACTTATGTGGGCCTCCCCCTCTCCATACGTAAGCCTACAAAAGCAGATCTGTTACTGCTAGTTGACAAAGTGGCAGACCATCTACCGGGATGGAAAGTTTCACTCATGAATCGGGCTGGTCGCCTCATGCCCTCATCATGGTTCGAGTGGTTTTAACCTCCATTCCTATCTACCTTATGATTGCTTTGGATCTTCCCAAATGGGTTATATAGGCTATTGACAAGAAAAGATGTTTCTTCTTATGGAAAGGCCGAGAGAATGCCAAATGGTGGCAACTGTCTTGTCTCCAGGGAGAACGTTCAGCAACCAATTCAGTTTGGTGGCCTTGGTATACACAATTTCGAGCAGTTAGGTCGGGCCTTGTGCATTTGATGGCTTTGGTTCGAAAAGACTGATGCCTCTTGTCCTTGGGCTGGCCTGCCTACTCAAGTGCCTCATAATGCTAAAGCTCTGTTTGATATCGCGGTTGACTCCATTGTTGGTAATGGTGAAACAATTAAATTCTGGTCTGACCGTTGGTTGCAAGGCAAGACAGCCACTGAATGGGCTCCTAATCTGATCAAGCTCATACCAAACAGAACCTTGAATCAAAGAACTGTGGCACAAGCTCTAACAAACAGAAGTTGGGTGGCTGATATAAGGGGTGCTCTGACAGTACAAGTGCTTATTGAATATTTACAGTTGTGGGAACTGGTGGATGACTTGGCGCTGCAGCATGACACTCCTGGTCAACATCGGTGGCGCTTAACCGAATCAAGTTTCTACACCAGCAAGTCTGCCTATACCTTCTTTTTCACGGGCACAATTAAATTTGCTCCTTGGAGGCGTATTTGGAAAAGGTGGGCACCTCTTAGATACAAATTCTTCATATGGCTGGCAGTCAAGAACCGGTGCTGGACAGCTTACAGGTTAGCCAAAATGGGTTTGCCTCATCCTGCTTCATGCCCTCTTTGCGACCAGGCAGAAGAAACTATTCAACACACCCTTGTAGGTTGTGTGTTTGCGCGACAGGTATGGACAATGATTCTAAACAGATTGGGACTTCTAGCTATTGCTTCTCAGCCAAGAGTGACCCGTTTCTCTAACTGGTGGTGCCAAGCAATCAAAGGGGTCTGATAAAAAGATGAGAAAGGGGCTGAATTCTTTGATTATCCTGGTCGCTTGGGAAATCTGGAAGCATCGCAATGTATGTGAGTTTGAAGGCACTTCTCCTAATGTCCAAGAGGTTTTACATGCAGTGGCAATTGAAGGTTCTTTATGGTGTATGGCTTGGAGCCTCTGTTCTTCAATAGCTGCTCCTTCAGTCGCTAATCACTTAGCCATGAGCCTCTGTGTGTTCCCTTGTGCTGTGGGTGTGTGTGGTGTCCTGGAGTCTCTCTCCCTTGTACTAGGAATGGGCTCTTGACCCTCCTATGTATTATTTTTTCTTCTTAATGAAATGACATGCAGTTCTTCAGTGTTGTTAGAGAAAAAAAAAACCATACACAGCCTGTATATAAGAGCCATGAGTTGGGGGCCCTTACAACCCTGGGCCTTGGGCTTAGTTAGCCCATTACCAGGCCTAGACATGACATGTCAAACCAATTCCTGTTATGAACGATCCCATTGGATAATCCTTATGATAAACAAAAAGACAGTTGTGATGAGTTGTGAGTAGGACCAATGAATTGGTTTGTTTCAACATACAACAGCAAACCCATGGCTCTTAACTTTGGAGATATATCTCTGAATGAGCAAAAGACTGTGGATCCTTCATTGCCCAGAAAGCTTAAGTCTGTTACCTGCTGATGGAACCAAAGGGATAAGAGTCTGTGGCTTTGTGCAAATCAAATCACCTACACCAGCACACATCAGTGTTTCTGCAAGAGAGGCTGTCTTCAGGCAGTGAGACAACCCCCAACAGCAATCAGCTTGCTCTCTGTTGAACAAGAAGGTAAAATGAGTCAATGATATCAAATACAAGACCCTGAATACTAACACTTTGACACACACCTCCCATATGCATGGCTCAAACAACTGGAATCACCTCATTACAGCCCAATGGATGTGGCACAGCATGGAATCAGGAGCATCGAGAGCTCCCCAAGGCCCAGGACACCCAAGAGCTTACCTGTTTTCTTGCTCTTGGTTGTCTGAGAACACACTAGTTGCAGCCACAAAATGAACCAGTAAACCCTCATAAATGGTGCAGGTGCCAGTGCCACCGCCAACTTTGCCAGGATGGTGTTTGCACAGCTCCATTGGTTGTCGTTGATCCCAACGCTGAAAGTACGTGCATTTTATTCTTCTCCTTGACCCTGAGAGGGCAATCTTTCCATGCTCCAGGTGCCCGCATTCCTGACATAGGCCCACCGATCACTAGCACCAGTAACCGAATCTGGTAGGATCCTAAGAACACAACTGTCTGCAGGTGGTTAAATAAACATAATTATATATACTAATTTTTTAGTAAATTCATGAATCATGATTGACAAGGGTAAATACAACTACAAGAAATTATTACCTTTTTGTTGGCATGAAGCTCCTTCACTCAAATGACATTCATCAACACACAACCATTGGACATCATAAATATGAATGAGCCTTTCGATGTCTCAAGGTTCTCTGATGTAATACTGAAAAGGTCAGTACATCTGGCTTCATCCCCTTATCTGTCATTTCTTGTAAAAGATCTTCAGCCTTAGCTATTTCTCCCTGGCTACAGTATCCATTTATGAGAGCTGTGTATGCGTAAACATCAGGGGTAAGTCCTTTCACTAACATCTCATCAAACAATCCCCGTGCTTCATCTAGATATTCTGTTTTGCACTGTCCATCAATCAATACTGTGTAACAGGTTACATCAGGTTCAATCACCATGTCTTTCATAGAGCTCAGCAACGTCTTATGCTTTGTTCTAAGACGAAAGCTCCTCCATTCATTAGCGGTACCCTGCCACCCTTGGTGTAGGGTCTCCTTTATGTGGCCATCCAATAGCACTGTGTATGCAACTACATCAGGCTTGATTCCTGAATTTATCATTTGAACAAATAAGTCACATGCTTCTTGCAACCGACCGACCTTGCAATAACCATTCATCAGTACAGTGTATACAATGACATCAGAAAGTCCTCTTTCAACCATATCAAGGAACCATAAGTGAGCATTGTGCATATCTCTTGTCTGACAATAAGCTGATATAAGTTTGCTATATGAAATTACATCAGGAACAACATTCTTTTCCAGCATCATACTACACACAGTTGAAGCCTCCTCAACCTTTTCATCTAAACAGAGGCTGTTTATCAATTTTGAACATGACAAATGATCCACCATATTTCCTTGTTTAGCAACTCTAAGAAAAAGTGTGTAAGCATGGTCAGTCCAGCCCGAGTGCAAATAACCACAAACCATAGAACTGTACAGCACTTCAATATTATCTATCCCTTTTTCTTCTACTATACTAAATAATACCTCTGCTTCGCTCAAGTTGCCCCTCTACAAAAACTAGCAATAGCTACACCATAAGTGAGTGAATTAGGCTCCAACCCTTGATCCATCATGTGCTCGAGAAGGTCATATACCTTAATAACAGCACCATTCCTGTTATATCCACTGGCCAATATGTTATATGTAACTACATCTGGTTTTATATTTTCCTTCAGCATCTGCTCAAATACTTGCCAGGCATTTTCTGTTTCTCCTTTCAGACAGTAACCATTGATCAAGCATGTATAGTGGATTTTGTCCGGGACCAAACCTCCAGCCATCATTTCATTCAGTAGCTTCACTGCCTCATTCATGTTCCCAAGCTTGCAATAAGCATCCATAGTAATGTTATAAAGCACACCATCAAGATGGAGTCCTAAATCTCTAAATTTCTGGAAGTGAACAATAACTTCAGATACCATGCCTAGCTTTTTGAGGCACTGTAGAAGGTAACCAACAATGTAACAATTTATCTCGATGCCATGGGATACCATGGCTTCAATATGATGCCATGCCTTTCCTAGGTTACCCATTTTACAATAACTACGAATGAGATAGCTATAACCATATAGATCAGGGGCAGATCCATGTCTGGTCTTGATCTCCAAGACTTTTTCAGCCTCCTCCAGTTTCATTTCTTTGCATAGTCCATCAATTACCATATTATAAGCAATGGACTCAATTGCAACCCTTTCCTGGGTGATCTCATGAAGAACAGCATATCTGCTTACCATGTTATAAGCTTGATCATACTTTCCACAATCACAAAGGCCAATTATAAATGATGAGTATCCATGTACATCTGGTTTCACTCCCATTTCAATCATCCTAACCCACACTTGGAATGCTTCGTCTACCTTATTTGCTTCAAAAAACGACCTAGTGACTATGTTCAATGACTGAGCATCCAGCGTCAACTGAAAGCCCTTCATTCGATCATAAGCTCCGACAACCATATCCGAATCACCACTCTCAGATACAAATTTGAGCAGGAAATTGCAAGCCCAAAGTGTAGGAACAAATCCAAGCCTGCAAAGGTGACAAAACATCTCTACTGTTTCTTGAGCATCGTGGCTGGTGGTGTATGCCTTGATTAAGCAATTGACTGCATATGACAGTACGTGAGAAGTGGCACATGTTTTGCTCAAGTGATCAATAAGTGTTAAGATTTCTGGGCCACCATTACCAGTTCCCGAGAGAATCTCACAAAACAAGGATACCAGCATCTTCCCTTGGAATGAATGGGATAAAATTTGTATGATCTCTGAGTAGGTTGAGAAGTCATGGTGAAAACCAAGGCTATGTATATCTTTAAAGTAGGCAAATGCAACTGCAGGCTTCCTCCTTAGGCAGCGGAGTGCCTGCACAACACTGTCAGAGCTCAAAGACCGTTGCCGTTTCCGGATAGGCTCATTATCAGGAGCACAATTCAGCCTTTCATCACCGCTTGAGTCATCACGCTGAACTGAAGCAGCGAGTACGGAGTAGGGGCAAGAAGGAACTTCCCAGAGGAAAACCTTCCTGTGCCTGAACCATTCAGCAGTGCATTTGGGCCACCGCGACAGGATCATTGGAGATATAAATCTTTCTGCTCTTCCAACGACCCATTAACCTTCATTGATAAAAGAAATATGCCTGCATCGGAAAAGAAATAGACAAAACATATCAAAATTTTCAGATGGTCCCCATTACCGAACAGGCAAATGTATTATTTGATTTCAATGCTGATTGCACATAATGGTTAAACCCAAGAGATGATTGGAAAAGAGACAGAATTTCTTGTGGATTTCTGTATGTCCATATGATAATGTTACACTAAACCAGCTAAATCAGTTAAAACCACCTAGAGCCTTCTCTTGTAACTGAGGAAATTAAGTACTTTGCTAATTTGCAGAACCGGCTATTTTCTACATGCACTGTTTGGGGTTTCCGAATCCTGGTCCTGGCTAATTCATCTGCAGAAGTCATTAAGGATCAGCCACATGAGAAATTTGTTAAGGTAATGAATAGTGACAGATAGAGCACCATTTCTCCATTAGGAAATTCATGGTAAATTTGGTGATACAGATGCAAAGAGATGTATATAACTAGCATTGAAACAAGTTATTGATCATTTGATCTTCTAGTTTGGTGAATGAAAATATTATGCAACAAACGTTTCAGAACATGCTTTTATGATCATAGAAAAGTTATATTCTGCAAATCTTACTAGCATTAATTAAATCCACAGACTCTTTTTTTTTTGGCTCAGCAGGCCTCTCTAAAAAATTGCAAAAATGACACTCGAAAGATTGACTCCTTGATTATGATGACACTCGGGTGGATGACAAGTGGGTCCATCTGTGTATATGAATGTGGGTCCAGTGTCAAATCTGCAAACGAACGATGTTTCGAGTCCCATTTTTGCAAATTAGTTCCTGGATTCATCTTCGATACATCTTCCCTGATGAGTGAGATATTATTCCATTCTATCCTAGCCTCGTACGGAATGCGATGCAACTCGACTTAATTTTCAAGAACTAATAATCGGCAATCAGAAAGGGATGAATCAATTAATAATACTTCAATGTGCCTACAGCTTACCTGTGCTAAGCAAAGCACTACTGCACTAGCGCAGTGCAGAGGGGCCAACAGGAGAAGGGAACTGCCGTGCGCCGTGCGCTCGTGCCGGATTGGCCCAGGGCCTGGATGCTCCGGACGATGCCGTGCCCCTGGGGCCGCCTCCGCGCCGCCGCGCCAGCCGCCGGAACTCTGCAGGAGTCAGGCGCGCCTGCTGGCTCGCGGTTGCGGATGGGGTCTGCCGGTCTGGTCTCTGGTGGTCTGCCGGCTCGGCGGCTGCCTGCCGAGTCGAATTGCCGCAGGGCGCCGTCGCGGAACACCGACGAGGCGGCGAGGAGGACTGGAGGAGCGTGCTGCGTGCGTGCGCCTGTTTGTGTTTAGCGGGTTGGGCTGGGCCTTCTAGCCTCTTTTGCATAAAGCCGCAAGATGGGCTGCAATCTAGCCCAATCACCAAAATGAGATACCAGCCCAATCAAGGGACCAGCCTCCCTCCCACTCGCCGCGCCGGCCATTTCTTCCTTCCGCCGCCGACGGGGGCCTTCCTCGGTTCCTCCCTCTCCGTCCTTGCCTTCGCCAGATTCGCCGCCGCACGCTGCAGCTCAGGCAGTCAGACTGCAGCGCCGCTCCTCCCTTCCCCTGTCTAGTGGAGTGGAGATCCGTCGGGGCGTGGAGGATTGGTTTCTTCTTCTTGACCTATTGGTAAGTTAATCACATGGATTCTTCAAGAGTTCTTCTGTCCCGGGGCACCTTCGCCTTGTCGTGGCTGTGAGAAATCGAAGCCTTTATTTCTCTTCGTTTAGCTAGCTGAGAATTTGCTTCCAGCCCGTGATGCATCATCCAATAGCACTTGCTGGTGGTACCCAAAGATGAAGTGTGCACTTCTATTTTCCAGAAATTGTGACGGGTTTAGGTTTTGGATGGCCAAGCTGTGCGCATTTGCTGCTGGCATATTTTGGCCACGATAAAAGCACAATAGCTTTTTTTTTCTCTATGAGAATGGATTTGTGTGATTGTGTCACCAACTAGAATACTAGATAATGAATTTCTTCACTGAGAAACGGTCCTCTGTAGTGCTATTTATTATCTTGATTGGTGAACTTTTCGTGTGTCCATTTTCTGTGGTTTATCCAGGATTTGGAAATTTTCACACAGTACATGTAGCTAGTAATCTGTTTGTACAAGTACTTTATTTCTGAGTGGTTCTAGCTCTTCTGGCTAGTCTACTATAACATTATTACTACTGCTGCCTCCAGTCAAAAAAAAAAAGATGTTTAAGAAGGCAAATGACTTTCTCGCTATTTGTTTTTCTTGTCTGAAACAACAGAAAGTAAACCCTAGTCTGTTTCGATTCAGGAATACAAAGTCTGAGACCGTTTGTGCTATGCTAAAATACCATTGGTCTGTCTATTCCCTTCCCTGATTTGTGACCCCCCTGTCTTAGCAAGTAACTTGGATTGGGGTTAAACTTTAAACACACCATACTCTATTTTGCTTTCTATAAAGCAGCACCAAAAGGCTTTGTTCTAAATATGGAGATATAGGAATTAAATAGAAAATTTTCTCTCCAACCATATCTTAGATTTAGTTAACCTTTTTCTGCAACCCACATTGAATTTGTCATGTTGCATTTGCCTGCTCTATAATGGGATTACAGAAACCATCTAAAACAGAATCCTGAATTCAATGATATTTAGTTCAGTTACTTTTATCTAGGGGCCTTTTTTATCTGGTGTGACTCTGGAATTTTAAGGTCTTCACAATTGGTGCACACGTAAAAGTTCTGTTCTATATTTTTGCACTCTAGGGAGTAGGGATAATCGATAAATAGTGGAAGTGGAACTTATTAAGGTGGTAAAAGTTGTGTTATAGCCATACTGTCATGTTGACTGTCTCAAGTTCTCAACTGTCCCAGTCTCACTGGCAAAGGTTTGGAATTTGGATGCTATGCTCTCTGCATAAATATCTATACCGATTCTCCTGGGTCCTAGGTAAAACTTTGTTATGTTATAGATTTCTGCTCAGTGTGGAAAAAAGGGAAGAAAGTAAGTGCTGAGGTGAATCATCTTTGTAGCTTGTAGCTACTATTGAAGCACCAATTTTATGGCACAACAGTTTTGTTCTGCATTTAGAGCATGTCTGGTTTAATACTTTGATCTATGCTGCAAGAATATTTATAGTTCATAAATGGAGAAAAAGGATACATGAGTAGAATGATGAGCTTATAAGGAGGCACTTCATCTTCTTTACTAGTAACACTTGACTTGGTCACTGTTTTTCTTGCACATACACTTTTACTTGTATTAGATAGACATGCACGTATAATTAAAGCATTCAAACCCTGTGTTTTCCTTAAAGATCATTATAGTCAAACCATTCAGCTTATCTTCTAGTCAAATAGTAATATCTCTTCAGTAGAGCAGATGCTTGTACCAGTGGCAGAACCTGGAAATTATCATGAGGGGGCTGGATAAACATAATCGTTATCTCACAATATAGGTCGTCAGTAAATATAAGAATAACTGTATATATGTTTAACCTTTCATTCCTTTGGTGTTTATTAGCTATTAAGATTTCATGACATAATAAAAAAAATACAATTTTAGGATACATAATACATATAAAACTAAAATCAAAACAGAGAAAATATGGCCTGGGTAGCCAATCGATCAGGTGTCATGCGGTGTAGTGGTGCATTGCACCAGCCCAACCATGGCTCCGGTGTCAGTTGTTGCGTGTAGCCTTTGCCTAGCGTTGCTGCTTGTTGCTGGATGCAGTGCCTGCAGTAGCCCTGGCACTCACCAGTAGATCTTCCCATCCATTGTTACCTAGGTTAATTAGTTGGTCTGTGAAGTTAAAAGCATCTAGTTCATTATTCTGTGTTTACTTCTGGACTCGTGGCTATGTGGGCTCCCCCCACCCCACCCCCTGGTTCTGCTGTTGGCTTGAACACCTATCTTGGTTGATTCATTAAAAAAAATAAAGAACACCTATCTTGGTTGATGATGTGATAATATTGTATAGCACAATGTTGTTAAGAATGCTTTTCTTTTCATTTCTTGTGAGAACACTTCTTTGATGCTTAACTTGTTAATCCTTCTGCAAAATCCAATTGTGAAACTGTTTGAAAAGAAACATGGCTGGTCGTTGAAGATCAATAGTTTGATCCCGAGTGGTTTGAAGAAGGGGCTTAATTCTGTAGTGATCTTGGGAGCTTGGATGTTGTGGAAACATCATAATGACTTCGTGTTCGACGGTTCTTCTCCTAATGTCCTGCAAACTCTTAGATTTGTCCTGAGGGAGAGTGATCTTTGGAGCCTTGCTGGTGCTAGGGGTTTAGCCCAGCTTGAGGCAGCCATCTTTTAGTTTGCTTGGTCGCTTGGTGGTGGTCGTGTATCCCTGTTTATCTGGTGTGTTTGTAATTTGTTATAGAGCTGAGTGTGTTTATGTGTCTGTGTGTCTGTTTGTGGGCTGCGTGCTTGGTACGCCGGGCCCATGGGTGTGTGTGTGTGTTTGTTTGTACTTCGGTGTTTTCGTTTCTTCTTCTTTATGCAATGTTGCGCAGCTCTCTTGTGTATTCGAGGAAAAAGAAAAAGAAAGCTTATATAAGTTCACCATTGACAGGAATTTTTCTGGTAATCAGCATGGCACTGTCATCAGTGTTTAGGAGAATAAATGTGAAAGATTTGACCTCCAAGGTTTCAGTCTATACCAGTGCTACAGGTGATGACTTTGGCAGCTAATCATAGTATTTAATCCACTTAAATTATATCTGCCTAAAGAATACATGCTTCCAGAGTTATCTGGTGGACTAAACATGATATTTAGGCGCTGGGCCACAAAAAAGACTGCTGGGTCAACAAAAAATGGTCGTGATTCCAATCCAAAGTATTTGGGTGTAAAGAAGTTTGGTGGCGAGGTACCACTTTCGAATACTCCATTCTGATTCTTTAAAAGAAAGGCATTATCTTTAAGCATATAGCGAGAAGAACTCTACATGATTATCATCTAAATAGTTAATTTGGCAGTTCCAGTGCATTGCTTTAAGTTTTCCTTTGGCACTTTGGCAGTTGACACATAGTAACATACTTGGCTCCAGTACTATGATTCAGCATATTTATCAACGATTCGTTGTCACTTAATCTTCTAAGTTTTTGTCTTATGTTATCAAGGGTTGGACACATTGAACTCTTACTGCCGCTATGCTCCCTATCTGATGACAGTTTTTTTCCTCAGAAAGTGCTACCAGGAAACATCATCGTCCGCCAAAGAGGGACCCGCTTCCATCCTGGAAACTATGTTGGCATGGGCAAGGACCATACACTTTTCTGCCTGAAAGAAGGCCATGTCCGCTTTGAGCGCAACAAGCTCTCAGGCAGGAAATGGGTTCATGTTGATCCAGTTGCTGGTCATGATCTTCACCCCATTTACGCAGATGGTTTTGCTACTACAGCCGACACTGAGCCTTTGCAATAAATGTGCTTGGGGGTTTGGGGTGTCATTTTGTCCCAACTCATTCAGCTGCCATTTTACAGTTTCATGTGTAAACTTTAGCAGGCTTGAGTGTAGCTGGACCTTTTCTTTGTAATCATAACTACTCACTTTGAATAATATAAGTTATACTTTGTGATCTTTATTCTCATGGTTGCCTTCAAATTTCAAATGTGATGTCACTACAATGGAGTTTTTATCATTATAATACAGGGGTTGTTTCACCATTTCTACATGTTCTTTCTCATTAGTTGTTCGATTATTCTGAACATGCAATTTGCATGAGACTTAAGTGCTATGTTATTATTTTACTCGGTCGCATTTTAAATTTTGTAGTTAATATTGTTGTCTACTAATTGCTTGCTTTAGCTAGGTATTGATATTCTAGGTTTTAGGATGTGTTTGCTAACTAGTGTACTTCGCATGGGATGTGTGTTTGGTTTGTTGAATGCAAGGCTGGTGAATATGTATTTTTCTCGTGCATAAAATCATGGCATGAAGGGCAGGCCTGGTGCAGTGGTGAGAGCTGTCTCACTGAGTTATCAAGTTGTGGGTTCGAAACAGTCTCTCCGCAGATTTTGCGGGGGGAAGGCTTGCCTCGGTTTTTTTCTTCCCCAACCCCCACTCATGTGGGAGCCTCCGGCACTGGGTCTACCCTATAAAATCATGGCATATTTTGCATAATGAAATGATATGAAAGAGCATGTGCACAGAATATAATATTAGAATTTATGGGAATTTGGCAGCCCATAAAATTATCAAATAATTTTCTCAGGGTGAACATGTTAAGGGTTGATGTGTTCAAGATTGAAAAATTATTTTGTATGCAACGTTTCTTAATCGATTGATGTATGTATAATGCATCCTAGATAATATAGAAGGAAAAATGTTACACGAGTTCTTTTATCTGTAATACTAATAAGTTGAGTGCTGATCATTACAATTTAATACTTTGTTTGGATATGTAAACCATATGCATAAGATATCTTGAAACATGATAACGGTGATCGTAGAATCATGATAAAATGATGCGTACAAGATTAACATTTGAATACCCTTAGAGAGAGTGTAGTCTCCATAATGTGTTAGTGATATGAGCCACTAAACAAAATTCCTTATCTGATGAAATTTCAAATGATTCTATAAAGATTGTTAAAATTCAATTTAAAATTTAAGTTATATAGTACAAGAGTATCATTTTCTGAGGTACATACCATTGTGTACTACATGTGGTAGTACAATATTGGGCTAATGTTATTTCTAAATGTAACAGAGGCATTTGTAGTCTTATTTATTGAAGTGAGTTTCAAACTAATTCCAAGAACTTTGCCTCCAATAAATCTGAGGTATAGTTTGGAGTTTGGACCAAATGATTGATTTCACATATTGGATGAAATGATTGATTTCACATATGTGCATGAAGATCATAAATCCATATTGTTGGACAAATGTCAGTTTTATTGCTATTGTCAGTTTTATTTAAAAATGACATTTTGTGTTTTTGAGATCCATTTATATATGATGTAAATCACCATGATATTTGAAATCGTGGTAAACGGATTGAATGAGTGATCCTTTATATTTTAGGTAATGTTACATTGTCTTGACAACTTTGATAAGGGAGCTGCAAAATAATACATGGACCTTGCTCCTTTGAGCACTAACAATTACAGTTGCATACAAATCTGCATGTGTATGCCAATAGGCATTTTGGTTGGAATTTAGCTTGAAGTGGCACCGATGCCACGAGATCCTAATATTTTGGTGATACTTGATAGTGCCCATGTCAGAAATTAATTCCATTCAACACTAGTGTAGACAATCTTGTTTTAAATTTTTTTTTTTTTGCCAATGGTACATGAATTGATCATGTATTTAATGATTTTGCTTTGAATAGTAAATTATATATAGCATGAAAATGCAAAATTGAAAGCCAAGGTAATATTTATGCCATATAACGATGTAACAAAGTTGTTGCTAATGTTTTGGATTCTATTCTTTTTGGAAAGTAATGACTTTAATACGCACGGTCGTATTTTATCTAGCCGCACGCACACTCACTCACACACTCACGCACCGCGGCTCCTCCCTCCCCACGCGCCGCGCCTCCTATCTTTCTCCCCTCCGGTGGCGGCGGCTCCTCCCCACAAGCCCGACACAGCTCCTCCCGACGCGCCTAACGCGCATGCTGCTCCTCCCTCTCTCTCCTCCGGCGGTGGCGACACTGGTGAGGTAGGCGGCTTCCTCCTCCTCCTAGATCTATGAGTTATGGTTCCAGCGAGCTCTCCCTCTCATCTTCCCCAACTTTGGCGGGCTTAGAAAGGGAAGGTTTGGGGAAAGGAAGGCCGGCCAGGCGATAAGGATGGCTAGAGGGTGATTAAGTGCCCTAGATGCGGCGTAGGCGATCGGGCCAGGTCAGGGCGGGGGTGTCGCGATGGCGCTAGCCACCGAGCATGGCCATGGCCATGGCAGTGGCGGGAGGGAGGGAGGGGAAGAAGGTGGCACCACGAGCACGGCCACGAAGCTCCGGCGAAACCCTAACTCGCTCGCGGCGGGACGGTAGTACCGTGACGGTGGGACAGCAGGAGGAAAAAGAAGCAAGCGTTTGGGCAGGAGGAAGAAGAGGAGCGCGCGCGGGCTGTGCAAAGTGGCTGCCCTAACACAGTAACGGACAGCCGCCCGTGCGTTAGTTGTGTATTTTTGGGAATAGGTGGTGTTAATCATTTCCAAAACATAAGCTATGTGTGCATCTGATAGAAGATAGCGCCCAAGGTAATGCATTATCTAATGCTATTGATTTAATTAAGAAAATGGATACTTAAAATAATTTAAATTCAAGATGAGTCGGTGTGCGATCATTGGTGGCAACGGGTGTAACAGGCCTTTGCTTCAGCCGATTAAAATATTTCTATTTTGCACCAGCCGATGAAAATATTAATTGGACGTGCATCTATTTGCAAAAGCCTAATTACAGTTGCAATGATGGCAATCGATGCCCAAACAGAAGGCACTAATGCGTGATTCACCACAGGTACATAAAGAAAAAAAAAAAAATATAACGCCATTTTAAAAAAAAATTCTTTAGAGAAGGAAAATGCAAGTAGATTTATATCATTCACAAATGCAAGTAATAAACACGTATTCACCTTGATATAACGCCATATAGGGAAAAGCACTTCAAAAGAAATCTAAAGACACCACCTTGATTTTTACCAATACATGCAGAACAGCAGTAGATTTGTACCAGTCAAATGCAAGTAATAAACACGCAGCACATAGGATTCTATTGTAACAGATGCACATCTTATATTTCCCAATGACTGCGTCAATCAGTTATAGACACCCAAAAGAGAGTCCAAGAAAAAAAAAAAGTCTTGGCATTCTACTGAGCTACAAAATTTCAACATCATGTTACAGAAGACAGCTCAGAGCAACCACAGCAGCTGTTACCACAACAACAAACTCTTACAATTTGTTAATAGACATTATGACACACTGCAACTTTTTACACTTGATGGTGCCATAATTGCTTGTTATCATGCGCATAAGGAGTAACTGCACAGGTGAAGGATGGAGTGAATTTTAGTTTGATGGCTTCAGGGACTTTTTAGGGGGAGGTGGGGTTGACTAGGATTAATGAATATATATAGATGGATCTGAATAATGTATGGTTACCATGAAGGTTTCGAAAGAACTTATTAATATATGGTTCCACAGTAGAATTAATTACTGCAGAAAATCATGCAACTCTTTTGAACCTGATGATGAAAGAACTTGGCGACTAGTGACATGACAACGCACAATGGGTGAACCAGTCACAGACTGGGCAGGAAGAATCCCCATCTAAGGTGGTAGCAGCATAGGATGATGTTAGAATAATTCTCTAGGCAGTTTTTCAGACAGCTGAAATGTTAGAATAGTTCTCTAGACATCCACCAATGATGGTCACAGATACTTGCAGAATGTTCAAAAAAATTGATCTGCATATTGTGATCCAAGAACTTGACTAAGCTTATGTACATGGTTGCTTCTAAAAGTCTAGGGTTTCCAGGCAAGTTTTCAAAGAACTTATATGGTCCTCAGCAGAGTTAGCAGAAAACAACCTCTTTGGAACCGATGATGAAAGAATCAGGTATTGACATGATAAAGTTATAAGAACCGAAGCAAGCAATGGGTGAACTAGTCAGATTGACAAGGAACAAACCCCGCTTTAAGGTCACAGCTAGCAGCATAGGCAAGGCAGAACTACAAAAACTACACTAAGCACCAACTGAATCAGCCAATGGCATTCACCTGGAACCTCACATTCCAAAGAATGTTTGAAACACAGGAATCTGAAGGAGTTTTGGACAAGCCTTTCACGAAAGGGTCATTCTCAGATTCCAAAGAGGGCCCTTGGTACTATTAACCTAATGAATCAGATAGCAGTCAGACAGGATGAAATTATAAGAGCTACAGTAAGCCGAAAGTGAATCAGACATTGAGGTTGGGAAACAGGCCCCTCTACTATTAGTTGTGAAGGAATAATCAACTCAGTATTGATGGGACGAAATTCAAAGAGATATCAGCAAGCAGCAACTAGACCAGTCATTGAGATTGAAGAGTAAGACATGTGAATTATGATGACTATGCCAACACAAATAGGTAACAGTTGAAGATCTAAGGAACAATGAGTGCCTTGTCTACTACTGGAGTACACCTCGCTCAGATATGCATGATAATTATTGGGAAATTGGACAGGTGGAGGAAACACTGCATCCAATGTTCTTCACGCCAGGGAAACTACGGATGGCAGAGGAAGTCAAAAGAGATCAAACTGATGAGATGGTGTTCTCAGACCACAGAAGGAATCCTAGGTAGACATTATGAAAGCTTTGATCAAATTCTCAGCAGACTGCCTCTGTTCAGAGGTTCCAGATATGTAAGCAATATGGTCATGACGAGAGGATTTTGATTCAATAATTTCAATGTGAGCTCCAGAAATCTGCAACAGCATCCATAGAATTATGCATCAGCATTAAAATGTAATAAAAAGTTGATTTTACACAAATACAGGACTGACAAAATCTTGTAAAAGATCCACTTTAATAGATGTCAGGGTATTCCCAATAATTCTTGTGTAAGATTCCTTACACAAGAATAGAGGGTTTGCCAAGTAAGATCAACACAAAAATGTAATAAACTTGGATATTACATAAATAGAGGGTTGTCAAGTTGACCTGATACAGCACCCCAAGATGTCAGGGTTAGCCGTTGTTGACTGATCCTTTTTAATATTATTATGTCATTTCAGAATTTAGTTGGACATTGAACATGTGGTTCTTGCATAGTAATCCTTCTAAAACTAAATGCTTTCCGAATTTAGTTAGGTCCGTCAGCATCCTACACATGCATTATATATGCTTTTCTATTTCAATTAAGTGTAAAAGAATGAAATAATCTTAATTCCAATAAAAAATAAACTCAACATGTCCAGGGATAGCAAGATCCAATCTACAAAGCAACTCTTGCAAAGTTTCATGCAAGCAGAGGATTGTTTTTTTCTAAAATAGTTGTGATATCTACCTGAGCCCTTTAACATGACACTTTAGATGGCGTATCCAAATTAAAAGTTAGGCGAAAATAAAGATGCTTAATTCAGGGAAAAATAAGGCGTAATTGTTCTCTATAATAAGATCAAGATTTAAGTTCTAGCGTATTTTCATTCTAAGAGTAAGCAAAAATATAAACTCACCTTTCTAATGTTGTCCAAATTTGTGCCACGTTTTCCCATCACTTTTGACAGGCTACTAGCAGGGACAGTCATTTCCACACGTGGTAGATGTCTGGCCATTGATATTTAGCAAAAAAGAAAAAAAAAGAATTATAATTGCAGGTATCAAACTGGATAGAGAGCAATAACTAAAAGGAGCACTATCATGGTAGAATCAGAACAGGATTTATAGCAAGTTCAGTTGAAACATACTCTTCATATGCCTTTGATGTATATGATGGAAGTCCTCCATAGCCATCATCAGTGACCTAATGGAGAGGATGTCAACAATTAAAATGATAACAAATTCATAGATACTAAGGAATGCCTAAGACCAGAGCAGGAAAGGAGAAAAATGATGCAAAATCACAAACCATACCTGCATGGAGCTATACCCATACGAACTGGTACGAGGGAATAATTCCAGAGCTCTCTCAGATTCACCTCTTCTATCATAGCTCAAGGGGGCAATTTGTGGGTTGTGAGGTAATAATGCAGGCAAAGAAAGACTGCTTCCATATAAGGAATCAGAGGTGGCAACGGTTAGCTTGCCATCCCTGTCAGAATTTTGGCTTTCAACACTCTCTTTCAGAACATCTTCCCTAAGTCTTAAAATTATCTGAACAAGAGCATCACGCAGCTTGTCTGCTTCTCCAGATACCTACACACATTAGCCATTTGACATTTGACTATTTGAGACATCTTGCTACCAAGGCTATTTAAAATTTTAAACTGATAAACAAATGAGTACTCTTACCTCAACAAGTTCGTCACTGGAAGATGCTCTCAGGGGCTTATCGCCCTTAGAAATGAGGATGTTTGCCTTAGTCTTCTTCCTCATGTCATTGACTATTGAACCACCCCTGCCAATAAGACAGCCTATAACCTTATTTGGGACAAGAAGGCGAAGATTCATTCTATCACCCTCATAATCATTGATCTTGACTTGAAGCAGCAAAACAGCTTCCACAGCGGCAGACTTAACATCATCGGTGGCCTGAAAATGAAGGTACAACCTAAAATTGAGTAGACGATAGGATACTGAAAACAGAGCAAAACCTAGGTGATGATATTTGGTCTGACCTCAGTGGATGTAATGGTAATGATACTTTCCTCCTTGTCATTCTTTGCATCATCAACATCTATCCTTGCACCACTCTCTTGCCTTATATTCTTTATGGTAGCCCCACCTCTACCAATAACCAAGCCAATTTTGCCACCAGGGCATAAAACACGAAACTCAAGTTCTCCTGAACATTTTGGGGCACTATAAGTAGGTATAACTGGAAGAATAGATTGATAAATAGGCAGTCGACCATGATCATCGGCAGGTAGAGCAAGTTCAGGAACATGACGTGTTGACCCTAAGATAGACAGGCTTGGGTGTACAGAAGGTATAGCAGCATCTGGGGCCGAGTAAAAGTTACTAGCTGGATAGACAGGAAGTTCTGAAGGGATTATAATGCTTGGAGTAGGTTCAGGAATGGAAGTTTCAAGAGGAATGTTCTCTTTTGATGGGTGCTTGTAGATGATGGTTGATACTCCAAACAGTGCTTTTTTAACAGCTTCAGCACCACCAGTTATCTGTTTACCGTAAATAGTTAGCAGAACATATGTAACAACAGATGAAAGATATTATAGAACATAGCAGAATTAGAAGAAACAGGTGGTGGATTGGACTTTTTAATCATGATACATTTAAGTGTGAGCAACAAACAAAAGCATACTTTCATAAACAAAGGACAAGTGAAATATGTATGCATCCGGAAATATATAGCCTAAAACCTGCATTTTGTCAAAAAAGGATAAGAAAATCTGTGCTAGCCTAGGAGATTGCAACTTCAGGAACAAATAGTTCCAGTACCATGATGACAAAAGGTAAGCACAATATATGGAACAGTTGTAATACAAAAACAATAGTTGAGAACCAAGCAAGTTACTGCAAATACACTGCTTATTAATATCCTGCCACTCTTTAATAACAATTATCCCATAATGTGTAGGGAAACACACATTGATTTACCAAACAATGAGATGCCAGAGAATTTACCTGAACAAAATTATCAAAACTCATAGCACATGAATGTGTAGCGTCACTTGGATCTTTTGGGCTCACTTTAATGAATGCTCTTGATGTTGACCGAAGATGCTTGATGACAGCACCAGATTTTCCTATAACATTTGACGCCTGACTAGCTGGCACAAGAATGTTAGCTTCCTCTGTATTCTTATCAGAGTCTCTACGATTCTTATGTAATGTATGCAGTGCATCAACAATTGCATTGTGCACCCTAAGTAATGCATCTTGAGCTGCACAAACAGGCTCACTGTCATGACCCTCAGCATCAAGGTCTCTATGCTTGACGTAGCAATATACCAAGATAACCCTTTTGTCTGCACCAGGGTACGGGTCAACAACCTTGACTTTGGCGCTTGTCTGTTGCCGGATAGCATTTATCACATTGCCATTCTTTCCTATGACACTACCAATCAAACTGTCTGGACAGAGTATACGGTAAAGAACCAGTCCATCATTATTAGAGCTTTCCTGAGCATGGGGAAATGGCCTCTTGTGTTGGTCCTTCCTTTCTTCTCTTTCATATTCCCTGTGTTGGCGGGGACGCTTACCAGTCTGCTGCCTCATTGTTTAGTTAACTGTGTAAGAAAACAAATCATAAGATTCATGCAAAGCTTTATACAGATGTAGGAGAAACATCTAACGATCGAACGCTTTCTGAAAAAGGGAATCCAAATCCCAACAAGGAAAGGTACAGTTGTACACAATGTAACCACTGTGACCATAGTAAAAAATATTGTAGGGATATATATCACCCCAAAAAATAGACATAAACAACTAGAATATAGCAGCCAAACTACAATACAACAGCTCAACCAATCCGTTTAACATATCAACAGTAGGTGTATGATGTTTTACGAAGGCACCACAGAGAATAATCGAACAAGGCAGAATTACACATACCAACTACTCACAATGCAGCCACAAGGGATGCGACAGTTGTTACTACTTCTAGAGCCCTCCAACCCAGTAACCAAACCGACAATGCGAAACACGACAAGGAACTAAATTTGGAAGCAACAAAACGACAACTAAACTAGATTCGGTCATCGATGGCGCAAATCAGAACAAGGAAGCACACGAAAGATAGTGCTACACAGTGCAACAATCTGAGTGAGTACGACACAGGTCCCAACGGTTAAAATCACCTAGATGGAAAGCTCGTACATGCATGGTTCTTGTACGTAAAATGGTTGTAGGTGAAGCATTTCCCGCGCAAAACACATGGATGGGCTAGCCGGCTATGTTTGGCACTGAATCGTCACAGTTCACAGGCAAGGATGGTATCACACAAGCCACTTGAATAGGCCACAATGTACATATAAGCTAATAGGGCCCTTAACCATGAGCACAAAAAAGAATCGGTCTGAGATGCTTGTGAACATAGATAGATCTTCACCGGCATAGGCAGAGGTCGGCCAGGCTACGCAATTCTGGCACAGCACAGGAGGAAACCTAGGCTCACAGAATACAGCACACACGGAGAGAATTCGGCACATAGCACAGGACACTGTGACTTGTCCCGGGGGGGGGCACACTGAGAACTCGTAGGGGTGCCGATAGCACAATCTGCCGCCGCGACGAACGAGAGAAAGAACAACCTAATCTACTCGAAGCACGGATCACTAAGTAGACCGACCGAACCAGCGGCGCACCCGGCACGCAGAGAACGAATCCACGGCCATCTCAGCGGCAGGGGCAAAATCATCCTCTTGGAAGAAAAAGAAATTCGGAATCGATTGAGAACGGGGACGACGGGACCAGCGCTGATTGTTCGGATAAGGGGACCAGGCAAACAACCAATCCGCCCAAGCGAGGTATAGGATTCGTTACCAAGGTGCACGGAAGGAATCGTCCGGCCGTCCACGCCCGGGCGGAGAGCGGCGGCGAGGAGAGGATCCGCGGCAGAGAGACGCGAGGAGAGGGAGGAGGAGGAGCCGTTGCCGCTCACCGGCGGTCTAGTCGTCGAGGTGCTGACGGGCAGGGGTCGAAGGTCTTGGGTTTTTAGAGGGTAGTGAGGTAGTTGGATGGGCCGAGGACGGCTCGGTGCTGGCTGGGTGGATAATGTGGGCCCTTTCCAGCCTATGAAGCATATTCGGCCCATTAGCATATAGATATTTGGCTGGATGGAATATACTCCCTTCAATTTAGTATAAAAAAATATTTTAATAATCAATTTAGTAATATTTATTTTATATCATAGATGTTAGTATACTTTTATATGAATTTAATCAAACTTCAAATTATTTGACTACTCGGAAAACAAAAATTGTATTTTTCTCATTGTCAGGGTTATGAACCCAGGTTGTCTCAAGGTGCCGATTAGTTGGCAGGTCACGCGGCCCGCAACTCGTCGGGTTAACAATGGCCCAAACGACCGAGACCCAGCTAGGACAATGTAACAGAACCGACCAATTATACGAAATTAAGTAAGAAAATCATCCGCCAGCGCAGACGCTTTAGCAAACTTAAGCCCGTATAACCCGGTAGTCCGTGAAATCACGAAGGATTTCAAACCAACTCATGTCCCAGCCATGATCGTAATAAGTTTAGCGGTCACCAATCACATATTACATAAAAGTTTGCATACAGATACATCAGAGTTTAAACATAGTTATTACAAAACAAGTTCAAATAAAAAGTAGCGGAAGTCATTTGTTTAAAACCACACACACTCACACGGAGTTCAAATATAGTGCCAAATAATGATCATCTCCAACAAAAGCATCGATGAGGCGTAAGGAATGACCATGCCCATGGTCCTAAGCATCACCCATCGCAGGATAGAGGCGGTTGATACAATAGCCATAGTACATCTGCCCATCTGCAACAAGTGGGAATAAAACCCTGAGTACGAGAAGGTACTCAGCCAGACTTACCCGACATAACCGAAAATAAATGACACCAAGGATTATGAAAGGCTTTATAGTAGGGTAGCTGACTCATTTGCAAAAGAAGCATTTTTAGCATTTCAAGAACCTTTCTAAAAGCATTATTGTCAAGTTAATTATTATTAACTTTATCGACTAGATTTGCACCTATACTAGAGTAAACATGTGATTAAGCAATTAATGATAACCATCGATCATTAAACAACTTCCATACTGTCATATTCACTATAACTGTCCAAGTGTTCCATAAACATTTACTACGATGAAGTCACTCAAGTCAAGTGCTCACTATCCAGGAGCGATGGCGATTCGAATCGATTCCTAACCAGCTGGTGATTTATTCCTTACACAAATCTCACTCACCCGCTAAAGTGAGATATTGATCACCGAGTCAACTTTCCGGTATCTCGAGTTTGCCAGAACCACATGTACCGGGGCCGACCGATTTGCACTTTGGTCTTATCATCCCGCCTGTGTCCTACCACACCTTGACCACACGCGGCTCATGGCAATCTACTCGGCCCGAAAATCTCCCGACTTCATGGTCGGAAGGTACTTTATCCGGCCACTAAATGTAAAGGCATGCGTTCAACATGACTCGAGGCCCAACAACGGTCGGTCCTTAATCGACACTGCACGGAAACACTACAGTCCAAAACCACCGCAAGTCTCCTTGCCTTGGTCTCAACTTCATTTAACACTTAGTTATACCATGACTTCATAGCCATCCAAACAGATCCGGTAACCACCTATAGCTCGCAGTGACAGAAATCACCCGACTTCTACGGTCTAAGCCGACTAAGCATTGACTCGATTGCGGATACCGTGGTAACAAGGATATAGTATAACAAAGGTAAACAAGGTATAATGCAACAACGGTTGCAAACAACTCCCTGACGTAATGCATCAATTTAAAGTAAAGCATTTAACGAAATCATTGCAAACCGGGAGAAATATGCTCGGGGCTTGCCTCTCAAGGAGCTCGGGACGGTGATCGGGGCACTCAGGAAGTTCCTCAACGTCCTCCTCGTTAACCGCACTTCTCTGCTGCGCCTCGAACTGCTCCTCGGGCTCCTCGGGAATGACGACTGGGTTCTCGGTTTGCGATCCTGTATGATGCAATGCGTGTAAGTGCCTATGCAATCGGTGCATCGAAGGAGATGAATGCGATGAACATGTTGAAAGGCAAGGTAGACAACATCATCCAAGAAACTATGCTACAAGCACATGTCATCTACTGCATTCTCTTCTACTACTAATATGTCAAGTTAACCTATCTTGTGAAATGCTTCAAAGATACACCAAAGCTTTACTAATTTCTTAATCACACTTAAGGCAACACTTGCTTAAACCTTAATTAATAATAGGTTTGAATAGCAACCTATATTTCTGATGCTCCTAAAAATCTGAGAAAATTTCAGTAGCATAATACTACCCTAAACAGACTACCATAAAATTTCATGGCATTTGGATAAGTAAACTATCCTACACAAAATGACAAGCTATAGCATAAAAATGAGCATGAAATTACTTTTGTACTATGAAAAGTGTCAAACAACAGAATTAGTATTTTTCCTAGATTCTAAACAGTAAGTAATCACTATACAAAAATTACTACATGCATGTTTTATACAAATTTTGCTCTCTAGCAAAAATAATAAAAATCAGCCATCTAAGGTACTTGAACTACACCTCAAAATTTTCCCACAGCACATGCATGAAACATATTTTTCCTAGGAAGTACATGACATAAGAAGATTAACAAACTTGGAATCATATTTTTCTGAAGCCTAGATATTTTTCTACATATTTTTCCAGTTATCAGCAATATTCAAGATTAAATAAAATCCTATAGAAAAGTATATCAAAAATGACATGCACTATTTTTCCCAAGTAGATCTGGTGATAAGGAACCTAGCAAAATTTGTTTCAACAAATTTGGAGCAACTTTGATCATCCAAACATTTTTCAAACCATTCTTGATTTCAAATAACAAATAATAAATGAAAAACGATTCGCTTAAGTGTTGCTGGGCCGGCCCGAAGGACCCGACGACCCCACGGCCACTTCGCTCGCTGCGACCGAGCGAAAAAAGGATGAGCGCGCGGCGCTGGCTGGCGAGCCCACGGCCGCTGCTTCTCGGCTTTACTGGCTACCGAGGCGAAGCGCCATGCCGGGCGCTGGTATGGGCGCTGGGCAAGCGCTGCTCGGCCAATGACAGCCAAATGACGCCTCCTCCCACGCAAACGCCAGAGAGCGAGCGCAGGAGAGACGCGCGGAGAAAGCGAGCTTCGGCAAGGTCGCTATGCGAGGCCGAGAGAGGGAAGGAAAGGGCGCCCACGGCGGCCGTGCATGGCGGTGCCATGGACGCCGCATGGCGGGCGCTGGAGGTCCGACCTGTGCTCGGAAGGCGGAGCAAGTTCGAGCACTACTTGAGGAAGGCGAGGCGGAGCTCGGGGCACGAGGAATTGGAGAAAGGTGCGGTGGTGCTTTGAGTTGGGCGACGGCGAGCTCGAGCACGGTGTGACGGCGGGGCTCGGAGCTCATGCGTCAAGGAGGAGAAGGGAGGAAGTGCAGGCGCGAGTGGTGCGGGGTCTTGTGACACACGGGCAGGTGAAGGCGGGCGCGGGGGCAGCGCAGTGCCACGGCACACAGGTGCGGGCGGGCGACGCCAGAGCAGAGCTGCCACGCCAGGCAAGCTCTGCCATGGACCTGGACGGCCAAGGCTGGGAGAGAAGGCAACATGGAGAACTGGGCCATGGCGAGCCACCGGCCGAGGCAAAGGCGGTGAGCTGGCGACGGCGGCGACGGCGGGCGGGCCGGCAGGCAGGCATGTCGGGCCGGGCTGAAAGCGGCAATGCCCAGAAAAAAGAAATGAAGATTTTCAATTTATTTTCAAGAAATTTTTAAATGCCACCATTCAAACATTATTTTGAGCAAGAAAATGACCTCTTTTGAAAATGTACCAAAAATGAAAATTGCTTAGAATTAAATTCCCTACAATTTTGCTTTTATGACCAAAGTCCAATTCTATCTAGATTTTAAATTATAGAATAAAAGTTAAATTTTTAACTCAAAACCCTAATTTTGGGGAATTATTTTTAAAGCAAAATTTGGCAATAATTCAATACAACCCTTGCTCCAAAAATTGTGCTAAACCATTCTAGATGATTTACAAGCATAACCAACAGTTCTATTCAGCTAGTAAGCAATAATCAGAGCAAAACAACTCTAATAAGTGTATGCATCATTTACGTTTCACAAACATGTTTCGTATGTTTCGAAGTAATGTTTCAGTTATTATATGCAAGATTATTCATGTATGATTAGGATGCTTGATGATGCATGACATGTATGATTTAGCAGTGCCTAGATGTAGGCATAACACCGGGGTGTTACAGCCCTCCCCCCTTATAAAAATCTCGTCCCGAGATTTGGGTTACGAACCATTTGTTATAAAATTTTTCATAAGCCTTTTGTAGATACTCTCCTGTTTCCCAAGTTGCATCTCCCTCATCATGATGATCCCATTGTATCTTGTATGTTTTCACCACACTATTCCGAGTAGCACGTTCCTTAGTGTCTAACACCCGGACCGGGTTGTTCACGATACACCAAATCTGATTTGAGTTGGATACCTCGAGGTTCTATTCTTTCCTCCTAAACACGCAAAACATTTCTTGAGATGTGATACATGGAAAAACTGGGAAGATCAGTACTCATTGTCTCGTGTAACTCTAACTTGTAGGCTACCGGACCTCTTTGTTCCAAGATCTTGTAGGGTCCTACTGAATCTCAAGGCAAGCTTTCTTTCTTGATTCCAAACCTTTTCTTCTTCATTGGTGTGACTTTCGGATAAACATAATCACCAACTTCAAACACAAGGGGTCTCCTTCTTTGTCTGCATAGCTTTTCCGACGTGATTGGGCAGCTTTCATATTCTCAATGAATAATCTGAACTCTCTTCTCGGCTTCTTCTACAAAATCAATGCCATAATACCTTCGATCTCCGTGTTCACCCAATTCAATGGTGTTCTACATTTTCTACCATATAAAGCTTGAATGGGGCCATCTTGATGCTTTCTTGATAGCTATTATTATAAGAAAACTCATTAACGGTAACCATGACTCCCATGATCCCTTAGAAGACAATACACGTGCTCTCAACATATCCTCCAAAACAAGATTTACTCGCTCACCCCGACCATCCATCTGAGGATGATAAGCGGTATCTGCTGAATCAAACTAGTTCCTAAGCCTTTGTGTAAATGTTCCCAAAAATGAGCCGTGAACTGTGAGCCTCTATCGATATTATGGTCTTTGGTATACCATGCAACCTCACAATTTCTGCGATATACTTCTCGGCATATTGAGGTGGTCGATATTCATTTTTGACAGCAAGAAATGAGCGGTCTTGGTAAGACGATCCACAATTACCCAAATCGAATCATGTCCTTTTCGAGTAGTGGGCAAACCCGTGATAAAATCCATACCGATATCGTCCCCACTTCCAACTCGGGATTGATAATGGTTGCAACATACCGGCGTGTTTCATGTGAATTGCTTTCACTGACAACATGTGTCACATCCGACAACATATGTCTGTAATTTCTTTCTTCATTTTGGTCCACCAATAATGAGATCTTAATTCTTGATACATCTTACTACTTCCGTGGATGGATAGATAGCTTAGACAGTGAGCTTCATCCATGAGTTTATTTCTAAGCTCTCGATCCTTGGGAACCACAAGACGGTTGTCAAACCACAACACGCCTGCTCATCCACTTTAAAGTGTTGAGACGGCTTTCCTTTTATTTTCTCTTTGATGTGGAATATCCCTTGTCGGTTTTCGGCCTTCTATTATCTTACCCTCCAACGAGCAACTAATCTGAATACTATGTAACACAGCAGGATGCATTAGATCGAACCCATCTTCAAGTAATGGCTGCACATTCAAGTAATGTGACTTTCTCGCTCAAAGCATCTCGCCACTACATTGGCTTTACCAGATGATATTGCACATTCAAGTTGTAATCCTTGATCAATTCCAACCATCTACGCTGTCTCATGTTTAGCTCTGGTTGGGTAAAGATATACTTAAGACTCTTGTGATCCGTGAAAATATTGCACACATTACCAAGCAGGTAATGTCTCCAAATTTTTAGGGCGTGCACAACTGCCGCAAGTTCAAGATCATGTGTTGGATAGTTGACCTCGTGCTTCCTCAATTGACGTGATGCATAAGCAATGACTCTCCTTTCTTGCATAAGAACACAGCCTAATCCAGCCTTTTTGATGCGTCAAAACACATCAAATGGTTTCTCGATATCGGGTTGTGCTAGAACAGAGCGATGGTTAACAGCTTTCATAAAGTGTGGAAAGCCGCTTCACACTCTTCCGTCCCCACACAAATTTATGATCCTTCAAGGAGACTTGTCATTGGTTTGGCGATCTTGAGAAATCTGGTATAAAGCGACGGTAATAACCCGCTAGTCCTAAGAAACTTCTAATCTCAGAACCGAGGTCGGTGCTTTCAATTCATAACTTCTTGCACCTTACTTGGATCGATTGAAACCCCATTCTCGATGTAATGTGACCAAGGAAAGGAACTTCCTTCAACCGAATTCGCATTTGCTAAACTTAGCATACAGATTGATGATCTCTAAGTCCGGTCAAGACGGTTCTCGAGATGCTCTTCATGATCTTTCTCATTCTCGAGTACACCGTAATGTCATCGATGAATACTACCACAAACTTATCCAATTCGGCATGAAAACCGTATTCATCAAGAACATAAAATATGCGAGGAGCATTTGTCAAGCCAAAAGACATGACAAGATACTCATACAACCCGTGATCCGGTGGAAAATGCGCTTTCGGTATATCCTCGTGGCCTAATCTTAATCGATGATATCCGGATCTCAAATCTATTTTTGAGAACACCTTGGCCTTGGATAATTGGTCAAACAGAACATCAATATGAGGCAAGGGATACTTATTCTTGACGGTCACAGCATTGAGTGGCCTGTAATCTACGCACATTCTCAACGTGCCCTCTTTCTTCTTTTTCACAAACAAAGCGGGACATCCCCACTCAGACTTGCTTGGCCGAATAAACCCCTTTTTTGACAAATCTTCTAATTGCTTCTTTAGCTCTGCTAACTCATCTGGAGGCATCCGATATGGTCTCCTTGAAATCGGAGCTGTTCCGGGGATTAACTCAATTCCAAACTCAATCTCCCTATCTGGCGGAAGACCAGGTAGCTCATCCGGAAATACGTCCGGGAATTCACACACTACCGGAATCGATGAATAGGAATGATCGCCAGAAGCGCATGTAACACTTATAAGGTTCTGTTCTTTTAGGCAATGGTACTTGGAAAGTACCTCACCTAGGGATCCTTAAGGGTAAGTACTGACCTCCAAAGATCTATGACCTGCTCCCCAATCCTTCATCCAATTCATCCCTATAATGACATCCAAGACTAACCCAGCATAACTATCAAGTTCACTCGGAACTTCCTCGCTACCTAATTCAAGGGTTGCCCTCGAACCATCCGGTTGGTCAAAACATCACCCTACTTTGAACTTATACGATAACCATAACCCAATTCTGTGCATGGTTGTTCATGTTTCTGTGCAAATGCTTGACTCATAAAAGAATGCGATGATCCAGAATCAAATAGAACAACTGCAGGGTTTTCATTGACAGTAAACTTACCAAAGAAGTGGATTTCGCTCTCCTCTCGAATTTCATCCACTTTGTTGTCTGCATGCACTCTAGCATTATAAGTCTGCCGCTTCTTCTTGGGCTGCACGGACAAAACCTCGAGAAATGACCGGGTTGATCACGATTATAGCAGGGCCTCTCATCGTCATCGTAAGAGATCCCACAGTTCCTTTGAATCGCCTTTGTACCGCAGCTTCTTGGTTGCTTTGTTAATTTGTATCGCCATCTTGTACGGCTTTTGAGGTCCACGGAAATTCGACTTCTTGGCCGAGGTGGCTCGAATCTAGCGCCAGTGCCGAGGGGCGATATGAAGGACGACCTCCCATAGGTGTTCTAGCTTGAGACGGCCCACCTTCAAAGGCTCTCTTGCGTGTCTTGGGCTGCAGATCATGCGTTGTTATTCTTCTCCTGCTTGAGACATCATACGATGAAGTCATTGAATCTGACACGGTTGTTGGTACCGACATGCTTCATCATTTTTGGATTGAGACCCCTCTTAAACGGCTATCCTTTTGGCATCTGTGTCAACCATGTCGGAGCATAGCGACACAAGTTGTTGAAGGCATGCGGTATTAAGCGTCACGGTTTTGGTACCTCGGTTCAATGCCGAAAACTCTCCCAACTTCATCTCTGTCATTGCGGGTGGAATATAGACTCCACGGAAGGCCTCAAAGAAACTCTCTCCAAGAAATCGAGCATTTGGAGGGAAGGTGGTGCGATGGTGCTTCCACCACATTCCCGCCGGTCCCCCGCAATTGAAGTGCAAGATACTCGCGTTTTAGAACCTCGGTCATCCTCAACACACGGAATTTATCTTCCATCGTGTTGATCCATTCCTCGAGATCAAGTGGCTCTGTGGCTTCCTTGAATACGGGTGGCCCGTGTCCATGAAATCTTTGAAGTCGCTATATTGGTTTACTCCCATGCCACCACCTTGATTGTTACCACGTTGCACGTTGTTGGCTATGGTGCGCAGAAATCTTCCATGTTCTTCCGGGATTGTTCCGTGTTATACCGACTCCCGAAAGCAAATTGCGAGAAACATCTCGGGGTAAACGGGGAGGAGGTGGCAAATGTGGTTCATGGGGAGGTTCATTGTTGTTGCCGTGGTTCCCACCATCACCACCACCACCGGTCCCCCGCACCATTAGCACCGGTCTCGGCCCGCTTCATACGTGGTTCGGCGAGTGTTTGTCATCTGCATATTTCAAAGAACAAGTAACGATTGAGTGAAGTCAGTAATGATTGCGAGTGAAGAAAAATTATGCCGCATCTGAATTCTATGGAGAGAATAAATTCATGCAATAAAACAGAGGCACAACAATCTCATCCCAATTAAGACAACAACACTTAATCGAATTACTTCAATGGCAAACATCGCATCCATACAAATCACATTGCCAAATACATACATCGGACTTTTTATGCGTTCAGATCTCGCATTCGAACATCAAGTTCCAACCACATGCCAAGTCTCATACGTTCAAACAACATACGATAGGTTACATGCCAACAAAAGAAAGATCATCGCGACAAGACCTCGATACTAGCGCAAAAGCAACTAGCCTACTCCTCGGGCCATCGTCCGGGATCGGAGACGCCACCATCGCCTCCGGGTGAAACTACAGTGCTCGTTACTCGTTGTCGTCGTCGATGTCCATGCCAACCGGCGCTTTGCTTGGAGCATATGGGCCAACCCCATTGTAGAGCGCGTGAAACTCCTCGCGTGCGGCTTGCTTGTATTCCTCTAACTCATCGACTCTCTGCAGCAGAAGGTTTCTTGCGTTCCGTGCTTCATTCCTCTCCCGAACCAATTGTCCAATCATGCGGTCTCGCATTGTTGTTGGCTTGAGTCAACGTGATGCACTCATTGCATAGCTCTATCACCTCTCTCAACCGCTTCGATCTCGGCCAGTAAGTTCATATCACCAACCGCTCCTGCAAGCTAGCTATAGCTCGTGGCTCGCCTCTCTCTTCTTACACTTTCTTCCCTTTGAGCTTATCCTCACTACGCAAGCCAGTCAAAGTCCAGTAGGTACTCTCGAGACCCTCATACGCTCTGATGGCGGCGAACATAGCACTCATTGCCTGGTTGTCACTAGCCTGTCCCTCAGCTGGACCTCTGACCAATGCACTTCCCTGAGGCTGAACCCAAATGGCATCGCGAGGATCATCCCTAGGAAAAGTACCAGCTAGAGCTGCAGCAAGCTCACTGGGAAATCTGCTCATAATGTCCCTGATGACACGGAAGGCTGCTCCCTCTGCACCCTCAGCTGGAGTACGACCCTCAAACTCCAAATGCCAACCATCCCAATCTGGAGCATCACCGAGAGCAGGAACCGTGATCTCCACCACTGCAAGTCCATCATCTGCCAACTGGCTCTCATTCCAAGAGTACACCGGCTCTTGACCCTCTGGGTACCCCACATCATGGAGCACTCTCCAAAGCAAAGTTGGCATGCCAAACTCGCTCAAGAAGGTGTCCGTGGTGCGGTGCTCCCTCAGGGCCAACGGACGTCGGGGTGCTCTTCCTCCGGTGGACTTACGGGCGGTCTGCTTCGTGCGGGCCATCTGTAGCAAAAGTTCTCTTATTACTTCGGGGAAACATACTTTTGGTGATACGTCTTTTATCAAAATGAGATAATCAATTTATAAGGGGAGGAATGCATGAGATGAATGAGATGCACAAGTAACATGATGTATATACGCACACGTACGTTCTCACAAACTTAGGAAATAAATAATTTCTAACGACGAATTGATGGCATACAACGATCTCTCAATACGTAGCTAATACGTTCTACGATAAGCGTTGTTATGTACCGCAGAAAATTCATTTCAGCCCAATTCCCAATGAATGCATAAAAGCAAGAAGTTTTATCTACACGCCTACACGAATCCCCGAGACACGTGTACAACGGTAGTAACTACCCAACCATCGTCCTATTAACGGCATCGCCTCCACGCATTTGGAAGACCCATACATAAGATACCTTTGTAAAACATGCGTAGAACATGTAATTACTCTAGCATCATATAAGCATTCACCCTAGATCGGCGTGTATCCGATCATGCTCTCACAACTCACACTTACCGAGGCGTGAGGCAATTGATCCATTCATTACCACTCAACCAAGTGGCACTCATACAATAGCACGCCGTATGAGCTGACGAAAGAGAAATATGATGCAAGAACCCCAAGTCGATGCCTTAATTAAGCCACCTAAAGTCCTTAATCGGGCATAAAGGATATGATCAACGGCACACTCTATAGTTTTAAAATCACGTTTTCCAAATGCCTTTTTATTTTAAATACACTTGTGAACAAAACACGCTAAACCATGCTCGATGCCACCGTAATGTAAACCGACCAATTATACGAAATTAAGTAAGAAAATCATCCGCCAAATATGCAGACGCTTTAGCAAACTTAAGCCCGTATAACCCGGTAGTCCGTGAAATCACGAAGGATTTCAAACCAACTCATGTCCCAAATGGCGATCGTAATAAGTTTAGCGGTCACCAATCACATATTACATAAAAGTTTGCATACAGATACATCGAGTTTAAACATAGTTATTACAAAACAAGTTCAAATAAAAAGTAGCGGAAGTCATTTGTTTAAAACCACACACACTCACACGGAGTTCAAATATAGTGCCAAATAATGATCATCTCCAACAAAAGCATCGATGAGACGTAAGGAATGACCATGCCCATGGTCCTAAGCATCACCATCGCAGATAGAGGCGCTTGATACAATAGCCATAGTACATCTCGCCCATCTCGCAACAAGTGGGAATAAAACCACGAGTACGAGAAGGTACTCAACCGGACTTCCCGACATAACCGAAAATAAATGACACCAAGGATTATGAAAGGCTTTATAGTAGGGTAGTGACTCATTTGCAAAAGAAGCATTTTTAGCATTTCAAGAACCTTTCTAAAAGCATTATTGTCAAGTTAATTATTATTAACTTTTATCGACTAGATTTGCACCTATACTAGAGTAAACATGTGATTAAGCAATTAATGATAACCACTGATCATTAAACAACTTCCATACCGTCATATTCACTATAACCGCCCAAGTGTTCCATAAACATTTACTACGATGAAGTCACTCAAGTCAAGTGCTCACTATCCGGGAGCGATGGCGATTCAATCGATTCCTAACCAAATTGGGTGATTTATTCCTTACACAAATCTCACTCACCCGCTAAAGTGAGATATTGATCACCGAGTCAACTTTCCGTATCTCGAGTTTGCCAGAACCACATGTACCCGGGGCCGACCGATCGCACTTTGGTCTTATCATCCCGCCCGTGTCCTCCCACCACACCGCTTGCACAAGCAAGGCGCTGCGGGCAATCTACTCGGCCCGAAAAATCTCCCAACTTCAGCGGTCGGAAGGTACTTTATCCGCCAAATAAATGTAAGGCATGCGTTCAACATGACTCGAGGCCCAACAACGGTCGGTCCTTAATCGACATGCACGGAAACACACTACAGTCAAAACCCCGCAAGTCTCCGCCTGGTCTCAACTTCATTTAACACTTAGTTATACCATGACTTCATAGCCATCCAAACAGATCCGTGTAACCACCTATAGCTCGCAGTGACAGAAATCACCCGACTTCTACCGGTCTAAGCCAACTAAGCATTGACTCATTGCATGGATACCGGGTAACAAGGATATAGTATAACAAAGGTAAACAAGGTATAATGCAGCAACGGTTGCAAACAACTCCTGAACGTAATGCATCAATTTAAAGTAAAGCATTTAACGAAATCATTGCAAACCGGGAGAAATATGCTCCGGGGCTTGCCTCTCTCGAAGGAGCTCGGACGGTGATCGGGGCACTCCGGAAGTTCCTCAACGTCCTCCTCGTCGGCTTCTGGCACTTCCTGCTGCTGCGCCTCGAACTGCTCCTCGGGCTCCTCGGGAATGACGACTGGGTTCTCGGTTTGCGATCCTGTATGATGCAATGCGTGTAAGTGCCTATGCAATCGGTGCATCGAAGGAGATGAATGCGATGAACATGTTGAAAGGCAAGGTAGACAACATCATCCAAGAAACTATGCTACAAGCACATGTCATCTACTGCATTCTCTTCTACTACTAATATGTCAAGTTAACCTATCTTGTGAAATGCTTCAAAGATACACCAAAGCTTTACTAATTTCTTAATCACACTTAAGGCAACACTTGCTTAAACCTTAATTAATAATAGGTTTGAATAGCAACCTATATTTCTGATGCTCCTAAAAATCTGAGAAAATTTCAGTAGCATAATACTACCCTAAACAGACTACCATAAAAATTTCATGGCATTTGGATAAGTAAACTATCCTACACAAAAATGACAAGCTATAGCATAAAAATGAGCATGAAATTACTTTGTACTATGAAAAGTGTCAAACAACAGAATTAGTATTTTTCCTAGATTCTAAACAGTAAGTAATCACTATACAAAAATTACTACATGCATGTTTTATACAAATTTTGCTCTCTAGCAAAAATAATAAAAATCAGCCATCTAAGGTACTTGAACTACACCTCAAAATTTTCCCACAGCACATGCATGAAACATATTTTTCCTAGGAAGTACATGACATAAGAAGATTAACAAACTTGGAATCATATTTTTCTGAAGCCTAGATATTTTTCTACATATTTTTCCAGTTATCAGCAATATTCAAGATTAAATAAAATCCTATAGAAAAGTATATCAAAAATGACATGCACTATTTTTCCCAAGTAGATCTGGTGATAAGGAACCTAGCAAAATTTGTTTCAACAAATTTGGAGCAACTTTGATCATCCAAACATTTTTCAAACCATTCTTGATTTCAAATAACAAATAATAAATGAAAAACGATTCGCTTAAGTGTTGCTGGGCCGGCCCGAAGGGACCCGACGGCCCACGGCCACTTTCGGCCTGCGCGGCCCGAGCGAAAAGGATGAGCGCGGCGGCTCGGCGAGAGCTTGACCACGGCCGCTTTACTCTGGCCGGCTTGGCGGTAGAGGCGAGGCGCCATGTCTTGCGCTGCCACACAGCGCGGCTGGCGGCTGCTCGCCAATGCCAATGCCGGCCGCCTCCGCCACGGCAACGCCAGAGAGCGAGCGCAGGAGACGCGCGAGGAGAAAGCGAGGCTGCGGCAAGGTCGCTATGCGAGGCGGGAGAGGGAAGGAAAAGGGGTCCACGGCGGCCGTGGCTTGGCGGTGCCATGGCCGCCGGTGGGGGGGGGGGGGAGGTCCGACCTGTGCTTTCTGGCGAGCAAGTTCGAGCACTACTGAGGAAGGCGGGCGGAGCTCGGGGCACGAGGAATTGGAGAAAGGTGCGGCGGTGGTGCTTGAGTTGGACGACGGCGGAGCTCGAGCACGCAGTGACGGCCAATGGGCTCGGAGCTCATGGGGTGCGGAGAGAAGGGAGGAAGTGCAGGTAGCGAGTGAGCGGGTGCGCGGACACGGCAGGTGAAGGCGGGCGCGTGCAGGCGCAGCAGCGAACCACGGCTGCCACAAGGCGGCGACGCCAGAGCAGAGCGCAGACGCTGGCGGGCAAGCTCAAGCTCGCATGACCGGACGCTTGGGTGCATGGGGAGAGAGGCAAGCACATGGAGAACTGGGCATGGCGAGCCACCGGGCCGAGGCAGGCGCGGGTGAGCGGGCGACGGGCGCGGAGGCAGGCCGGGCCGCCTGTGCGGCTGGGCCGAAAGCGAGGCGGCGGCCCAGGAAAAAGGAAATGAAGATTTTCAATTTATTTTCAAGAAATTTTTAAATGCCACCATTCAAACATTATTTTGAGCAAGAAAATGACCTCTTTTGAAAATGTACCAAAAATGAAAATTGCTTAGAATTAAATTCCCTACAATTTTGCTTTTATGACCAAAGTCCAATTCTATCTAGATTTTAAATTATAGAATAAAAGTTAAATTTTTAACTCAAAACCCTAATTTTGGGGAATTATTTTTAAAGCAAAATTTGGCAATAATTCAATACAACCCTTGCTCCAAAAATTGTGCTAAACCATTCTAGATGATTTACAAGCATAACCAACAGTTCTATTCAGCTAGTAAGCAATAATCAGAGCAAAACAACTCTAATAAGTGTATGCATCATTTACGTTTCACAAACATGTTTCGTATGTTTCGAAGTAATGTTTCAGTTATTATATGCAAGATTATTCATGTATGATTAGGATGCTTGATGATGCATGACATGTATGATTTAGCAGTGCCTAGATGTAGGCATAACACCGGGGTGTTACAGACAAGCACGCCAAGCCAACGCCTAGGCCAGGGTCGGCCGCGCCCCTTTCTTCTGCCTTAACCACACGGAAGACACTCGACCTCTCCCCCGTCACGACCCCTAGGTAGGACGGGGAGAGATCGAGCATGGCTCAGTACGCATGCTTTGACAAGAGCAAGCATGCCGCACTGACCTCACAAGGACCGAGGGGACAGCAGTCACCACGGTCCGGTCAGACGCCATCCCTGTGCCACGCCGCACCAACGAGACAGCACCGCACAACAGTGGCAACGGGTACGAAACCCACCGTCCGAATACGGACCGACAGAACGCGCGTACGATCCCACCCACTAGGGGATGGGATCCATGACAAGGGTCTTGACTTAGAGACCTTCCTAGCTGGCAGAGTGCCCCAATCCCAACGATCGAGGTCGTGGCCCTCAGCCCCACGAAGCAACTAGGTGAACAACGACCTTAGGCGGCCGCTTACTACAATGACGACGCCCCGGGAAACCTGGAGACAACGGCAAAGACCATGACGGATGTCGTGTCGCACAGGACAATTGACGAATCATCACCGTGGCTACAGTGCTGCCACAGCCAGCACAGTAGCACCACGTCAGATATAGATGGCCAACGGGCTGGCCCGGCACGGGACGGCATGGGCCCGTGCCAGCACGGCCCGATAGCCAACTGGTAGACACGGCACACCGTACCTCCTAGGGCCACGGGCCTGGCCTTTGGCCCAGGCACGGCCCTATGGGCCGATTCCATGCCGGACCGGCCCGAGAAGCATGGCCATTTTCACAGGCCGTGCCAGACCGAGGCCCACTGAGCGGCCGCGTGGGGAGGCGAGGTGGAGGTGGCTGCTGGGGCTAGGAGCGGCGGAGCTTCGAATCTCGAGGGGCAGGAGCTGCGCAGGCGGTGCCCTCCCTCAAGCGATGGAGAGGAGGAGATGAAGAGGGGCCGAGGGGGTGAGCGAGATGGAGAGGAGAGAAAACAAGGAAGGGAGGGAGTCGCCGGATCTGCCCGCCCGCACGCTCCTAGCCACGCGCCGCCGAGGGAGAGTGAGTGAGGGAGGGAGGCAGGGACGGGGAGGAGGTGCCGCGCCAACGTCGAGGCAAGGGTGGGGAGCCGGATCCACGGTGGAGAAGACCCAGTGTGGCTAGATCCACGGTGGAGATCCAGCGCCGCCGCGGAGGCGAGGGATGGTGAGGAGGACAACGGATCTCGGGGCATCGGATCTGCGTTGGGGCGGAGCTCGGGGCCGGCGCTAGGGTTCAGGGTGAGGCAAGGGAGCGGCGCCGGCGCTAGGGTTTGGGGTGAGGTGTGAGGGAGAGGCGGAGAGGGAGCGGTGCCAGTGAGGCGTGAGGGAGCGGTGCCAGTAGGGGACAGTCGCGCACTCTCGTTTGATTGAGGAAGGAAGCGATGGCTCCTCGCACTGCCAGTGGACTCGCTGGTGGAATGACCCACGACAGTCACATTCACCGTTAAAACTATGGGTTCATCAGCGCCAAAGGGCCAGCACCCGCGTCCGCCTTCAACCGTAGTCCAGACTTCCACCTTGGGAATCTAGGTCCCACGGCTCACGGTGGACACACTCCTGAAACTGCCCTCGGGGGCAGCATCCCAGAGTTTACCTACCTAGAGGGGCCAGTACCCTCACTTGTCACAAGCCGTAGCCAAGTTTCTCGTCCAAGAAACCAAAGGACCACGGCTCACGATGAATTCACTCGAGGAATGGCCTCGACCGGCCACATCCTTCTAGGGAACCACGCGGTTGACTACACCAAAGGGCCGACACCCACGTCCGCCCTTGGCCACGGCCCAGACCCCCACCTCGGGAATCTGGGTCCCGCGGCCTATGACGGGTGCACTCTCGAAACTGCTCGTGGGGGCTGCATCCTAGAGTTCACCTACATAGGGGGCCCAGGGCCCTCTCTCACCACTGGCCATGGCCAGGCCTTCCACCCTAAAAACCGGATAGCCATGGCTCATGGCGATCTCACCCAAGGAATGGCCCGCGGTGGCCACATCCTTCTCGGGAACCACGAGATCGTCCGAACCGATGGGGCAACGCCCGTCTTCCTCTCATACCCTATCCATACTCGCCGTGCGGCAAAACTAGACCCTATGATGGAATCACGCCCCGGGCAGCATCACTACCAGCGAAACACAATGAACCAGGGCACGCACGAACGACGGAATTACCCGCCACCACGCGACATCACCATTAGTAGTCAAGCGGCTAACCAGCATCGTGACACACAAGGTCAAGCCCAAAACCAGGATTTCATCCCACAAGGCAGATACACCGCCCATCGCGCCTTAGTAAGCAGCCAGCTGTCGCCTGGGGGTGCTTGCGTCTAAGGAAGCGGGCTCCCTGAGCGCGCCGCGCGCCGCGATGAGCGGACTGAACCACGCTGCGCTCGAAGCCAACTCCCGCAGCAACAGGTCGCGACAACCCCCTGTTGGGAGTAGCAACCACGCACAAAGATAGAAATGGAGCGACCAAGGCATCGTCACGCTAAGAGGACTCAGGCACCAGTATGCACAAGCCCACCCGGCCAAAAGCTACAACGAGCCAGACATGGAGAAGCCATCCACGGGCTCATGGGCCCACCAAGGATATCGAGCCGGCATGGAATAGCCCAAGGCTATCCGAGGGGTCGACCCTCACCGGCTACGATTGCTCAGAACAGTGGAGAAGCAACCTCATCGACTCGTGGCCTGAATGCTGTGGCAACTCCATCGCGAGCAGGCGCTCGAGGGCTCACTGCACCCCGAGCAACGACAATCAATCCCATGATAGTTTTTGGTATGTCGGTCAGTTACATCCACTCTGACCTTAACCTCTCTACCTAAACACGTCCACCTACACATGTAGGCTTGCCCCCAGCTCCAGAAACTTGCAACTAGCCCGTGGAGCGAGCCACGGAATAGTGTGCTCGAGTGCCCCATCCTAGAGCCGCTCAGATCCCCGAGTGACCTGATCTGGTTTGCACCAGCAGCCGGACACGAGCCACTTGCGGAGGCCACACACGAAGGGCGCACACGCATGCCCCATGACGTAGCACTGCTTGTCACTGTCCCAATGACCCCTTTCCTGAGCGTCTTCTGATCGCTCTCCATGTCGTGACGAGCCGGTAACCCGTGTCCTAACCTCTCGCTCGAGACACCCTGGCTGACCCAATGGAACAGTTCTAGGCAAGGTTAGGTGCCCGCGTATGAACCTAAGAAGAAACGGGAAACCTGTTCGCTCAGGACCAGGGGAGCGAAAGGAAGGACTCATGTTGTTTCCTTGCTTTCTTCCTGCATCGCACCGGATCTGCGATCATCCTTCGCCTTTCTGTCGCTCCAACAGATCGCGCATATTTTAGCCCCACGGGCCAACCCCAGGGTTAAGATACGCATCCATGGGCATAAATCTAAGGGGATGAGGCACATTCCAATTCAAGCGGAAAGTAAGAGAAAGAGCGGCAGAATGACAAGCAACTACGCCAATCACACTTCATTCACATAAAACCCAAGCAAGTTCTTTACAAAAAGAACACACACACAACTCAGGACCCTTACACAAGGGTCATAACATACCGAAGGCTCGGAACCAGCACCGTATGGTAGGCAATTCGTTCCCGCTCCACAAGCGGTGGTACCACTCACAGCAGAGATGTCACCGCACAACCTCCCCAATGCACGACCTAGGGCAACACCGAGGACGGCACCGCCTTAGCGTGGACACCTCGACATCACAATACGCCACTAGGTCACACGTGATAGGGGACTACACGAAGCCAAACTACCATAACCAAAACAGGGCAAGGCTCTGCACCGCACAGGAGCAAGAAAAAGAAGACTCCCGTACAACCCAAAGGAAAACGAAGAAGGGCGTGATGCCTGTGACAGAACCGCCCAATTTATACAAGATCAAGTACGGTTGTCCCCGCTAACACGTTGACACACCCATACTTTCACTCATATAAACCCGGTAGTCCGCCGAGTGTCCCGAAATACCTCGGTAAATCAACATCACAACCAAGATCGCGTGATTAAGCAAATACACATCACATACATCGGGTTGCAGCGGAAATAATATTACAAAGGAGTTAACAATTAGTAGTACAAGTTTGGGGTTTCAAAACCGCTTAGTGAAAACAACATAGTTTTCAAATGATTACATTAATATAAGTTCCAAATATATTGCTAGCATAGTGACATCATCCGACAAAAGCATATAGATGAGAAGTCAATATAGAATCACCGAGCCCACCGGTGATTAGCCACCATCATCAACAATTCGAGAACTTCACCGCAACAAGGTGGGATAAACCACAGTACTGAATGTACTCAAATGGACTTACCCGTCGGAAACCAAAACAAATGACACCAAGGATCATGCAAGGCTTTCTTTAGTGGGCTAGTTGACTTGTTTTGCGAAAAAGCATAAGCTATCATGAAGAAACCATTTTAAATACTTTGCATCATCTTTATTATGACCTATCCATCTAGGTAAGCACCTGTACTATAGCAATCACTTGATTAACCAATAACATCCAGCTTACCAATTTAGATTTAGCATATCCCATACCATCCAGATAACCATCATTGTTCCATAATAATTACTACGATGCAAGAATCGAGTCAAGTGCTCACTATCCGGGAGCGATGGCGATTCGAATCGATTCCTAACCACCGGTGATTTATTCCTTACACAAACCTCACTCACCCGCTAAAGTGAGATATTGATCACCGAGTCAACTTTCCGTGTATCTCGAGTTTGCCAGAACCACATGTACCGGGGCCGACCGACTGCACTTTGGTCTTATCATCCCGCCCCGTGTCCTACCACACCGCTTCCGCACAAGGCGTCATGGGCAATCTACTCGGCCCGAAAAATCTCCCGGCCAGCGGTCGGAAGGTACTTTATCCGCCAGCTAAATGTAAGGCATGCGTTCAACATGACTCGAGGCCCAACAACGGTCGGTCCTTAATCGACACAGACGGAAACTAACAGCACCCCAGAACCCTGTCTGGTTGCCTCCAACTTTTCCGTCCGGTCTCCAATTATCCATCACACATGGTTACTTCCAGGATATCATTCTTTCCATAGCTAAATTCTTCCAGTAACCACCTATAATGTAGGTGATCGGATATCACCGATCGCTACCGGTCTAAGCAAGGCTAAGCAGTTATTCGATCCTGACCTAACAGGGTAAAAAGGTAATAAGGTAGGCAAGGATAGTAATAAATGCATCAACGGTTTCAATCAACTCCTACAACTTAATGCAACAATATATAACTCATATATAGAAAGAATTGCTTTTATAAATTAGGAGACTTATAATGCTCCGGGGCTTGCCTGGGATCCGACACAAGTCAGTTCAGTTAGCTTGCACCGTCCTGGTGACGTCTCAGGTTCTAGCACTCGCTTAGTCCTTTCATCTTCGGGACAGATCTATCAAACACCGTCTTCGGGTTTGGCTCCAACATCACGTCCTTCACGTGGTTCATCTAGCGTACCTAGATGAGATGCAATATGCAAGCGCATAAATATGAAGAATAGTACCATGAGACACATCACAAAATAGCAAGCAAGACAAGCATAGTTTACACTAACACACTTAAGTACTTTGCGATGCTTAACTTAAACATCACACAATCTATCATGCTAAGATGGCAAAGAAGACGATAACACCAATCATGACACAAGTTTCCCCAGATCTCAAGTGCTCTAACTCAGTCATCATTCAAGGCATACGTCACACTTAACAATATACAAGCAAGCACTATAATTGGAATCTGCCAATTTCTGGACATGCAAACAGCAGCTACAAGATTTAGCTATAACTGGAGTTACACAAATCCAAATGACTTGCAAGAAGACATTATGGAAAGCTTATGAAATTTTCTACAATTCATCTTTAATCATATTAGCATGATTCTCAAGTTAACTAAGTCAAATATACTCATTTACAGAAACTGGTCTACAATTGACAGAAAGCAGTCATTCCTGAAACCCAACTTTAAACAGCTATAACTCTTAAACTACTTGGCCAAATGACACCAAATTTTAATAGAAGCTATATACATGAATTATCTACAACTTTTGTATAAACAAGTTTCACAACAAAGCACATTATCATGAAGAACTTTGCTAAGTTCCCAGATCTGTCCATAAACCACATCGGCAAGAAAATAATTATTAACTTATGTTGCAAATGCATAATTGGGCAAAACCAACTTTACCAACATTTCACACATGACTAAAGAACACCAGAAAACCTAATGTCCATGACCAAATAAATTCTTTTAATGCATTTCTTAATTTATTTTAGATAACAAGGTGACTTAATGAACATATACCAAAAGTATACAATAAATTCTACAAAAATTACAGTGGCTCACATATCCTCTCAATAGTCTACTGTACAAATTTCACTCCATTTTAATATGTATAGCAACCTCTATGAAAAAGACAAGTTGCTAAAGCAAGAATTCATGTGAGAGCAAGATAAACCAATAACTCACTCATACTTCATCCAATACTCATGAAATTTTTACCACACATCAACTATCACATGAGTAGCATGCCACAAAAATTTCACTTCATTTGGAGCCCTAGATCTACAGTTATGAAAAATAACAAATTCAACTAGCATTACAACCTTCCTGCACAAATCTATTTTTACCGCAAAATATTTAAACTAAAACATGCCATATTATAGATCCACTGTATAGACAATTTCACAAGGATTCCAAAAAGTCCTCATTTGCTATTTTACGAATTTCCTATGAATTACTATGAATTTCCAAAGTTCCTGCAAAATAATTACAAACCAGTCCTTATGGCACTATTCACCTGAGTCTATGACATTGCAGTTACACCCCTCACTTTAGTCGAATTGTGGCGCGAGGTCCCTGACGCGAATTTGGAGCAGAGGACGCCGGGGAATCGGTTGGTGGCGGCCGGAGAAGGGCTGGCGGTGGCGGGGGAATGATGGGGAAGCACCAGGAGGTCCACGCGCACCCGCAGGGCTGCTCGGCTTAGCCCAAGGTGGCCCACGGCGGCTTGGCCACGCTGCGGCGGGTGGTCATGCGCGGCGGCGCGAGCTTCCACGGCCACGGTGGTGGCGGTTTACATGACGGAGCATGAGCACGACGTGAAGGAGATGGCGGCGGCGGCGAGGGCGGTGCTCGTGGGGGGAGTGAGGAGACTGGAGCGGCGAGAACAACTGCAGCGCCTGAGCTTCCACGGCGGCCATGGTGGACATGCACGCGTTCAAAGCTCTAGAGCGAAGGAGGGGCGAGCGAGGGCAGCGAGTGAGAGCAGGGAGGAGTGGGGAGCGTCTGGGATAGCTCGGCCTCCATTATGGAGCAGCAGGGCGCGGGCAGTAGTGGTAGGGACACGCTTGGCGAGGAGGTGGGCGCGTGGTGCTTGCACCGTGGCCACCACGGAGGCAAACGTTGAGCACGTGGCGTGCAAATGAAGTGGACAAGGTGGGACGCCGTTTTGGGCTAGCTCGGGTCCGAATTAGACTTTGGGCCCAAAAGCAAAGTTGTCAATCTCAGCCTACTCTACATTTCATATTAAGAGTGCACAGCCATTAGAGCTATAGATTAGGAAATAATCAAGTGCCAATATGACATTGTCAAAGTATCGGCAACAATTAACAATCTTTCCATATTGATGGGCAAAATGAAGTCCGACAAGTGCCATCTTCTTGCCTGCTCTTCTCCACCACATAAGCTCCAACTTTTATTTTGGGGCCAAGTCAAGTTGCTTAACGAATTTTGGAGAACGCGAGACGTCAATGCCGATGTCGATGAATTTCAGACTTAGAATATTTCTAAGTGCTGAAATCAGCAGCAAATTCGATCTTGTGACCTCGATTTGACTTACTTCCAAGATGATCTAGCTCTTAGTCCAAAAACAAAGTTTGTTCTACATGATATGGACTACAACTTTCATTTAAGGTCCAACCTCAAAACTGGTATAGAACCTACTGTTCTACTTTGACCAAAGTAGGATCACGATGAAGCTTAAATTATCCTTTTTGATCAATTGGAGCGTTTTCTTGGCATTTGCTCAACATGAACCTTTCATGACTTTTGTTGTAGAGTTCATCTAGAGTCATTTGGGCATGGTTGCAAGATTTGGTTGACGATCGAGAATTCCATTCACTTTATAAATTAATTCAAGCAAGGACATAACTCGTCATTTCATGTGACTTTTTGATTCCAAACTTCATGAAACTTTTCGAGTGCCCAATATAGATGGGTATTGATGTGAGACACATGAAGATATCCCAATCACACCACCCAAGCATATATCTTGAAAAGGGGTCTATAGGCGAGCAAAGGTGCAATATCCAAGTTTAGGTTGGGGCTCGTTTCTATAGGTTTGACATTGACATCTTCATCCTCACTTAATATACCAGGTTTTAGCTCAAACCCATTGCTTAACCGGTGGCAAACACCTGGGGTGTTACAATGCCGCCGAACCTATTTTACCAACATTTAGGTCGCAAAAACAGGGTCACACTAAACCAAACCTCATGGGTCGATCCCTGGGTAGGGCTACGCACCCATGGCATTCGAACAACCAAACCAACGACGGTCACGGATAGATAGCAACACACAGGAGAATCAAATTCGAGGACACAAATTGAAAGAAACATCTTCACTTAAAAATAACCAAGAACCCCAAGCACACCTCAAGGCTCTCAGCCATCACCACGGATGACCTCCTCTACATCCACAGCAGCGACGATGGTGTCCGTAGTGGTAGTGAAATCGTTTACCAGCTCAGCTCGCTCTTCCGGCCGGACGCGCTCCGAGAACCCAGGCACCACCCAACGGAGGTTCACCCTGGTCCATAGCTGCATGGCGGTGAGGGCGACGCCGCCCCTTGCCATATCCCTACCACCATCGCCCGTTCATGATCCTCTACCATGATGAACCCCTGGAGGCAAGCCGCCTCCTCCTCATGGCGGGAAACCGGTAGGCGCTCCTCCAATGCTAGCAACAAGACAACACAAAGATCAGTAGCTCTAGACGTCCATCCGAGCATCAAGACGAAGGAAACCCTTACCTACGATGCAGGTCTGGGCAACGACGATCGCCGCCTGTGTGGCGGCAAACTCGCCCTCCAAGGCGGCGAGAGCGACCTTAGTGGCGTCAAGGTCGAGCTCTAGCCACCTCGCCTCATGGGCGGCCATGGAAAAGCATCGGTGAGCTTCGTCCGCCTCGTGGATGAGGTGGCGAAACTCTCGATGGCCGCCCAGAGACGACGAAGACGAGCTCGATCCCACCCCCGGTGGGGCCCCAGCTAGAGCAACGCCAGCAGCACCGATGACCCTTCCCGACGTGGCATGACAGACAGCCCTGAGGAGCACTCGTGGTCAACTCAGGTTAACACCAAAACTCAAAACATTGCTTAAATTCTTATCCATGTTCACGCAACAGACCTCGGAGACGCGGCAGCGGACCACCAGCCTCTGGTGACCCCTCCCATGGATGATTATCGTGATCCATCGACCCAAAGAGGAAGGAAAACTATGAGCACCCGAAGGCAAAAAGGAAGAAGCAGTGGGCACGCGTCGAAAAGCGAACGATCCCCTCTACGTATCGGTCCTCCCGATTTATAGCTCCAGCAACCAGCCACAGGGGACACCTCAGGCGCACGTGTACTCAACTTTATTTACTAACCACCTTCTTGTAGCGTAGGGGAGGCGGAGGCGGCCGAGCGAAAGATTGAGCAGTGGGCGCCAGCACGGCAACGTATCTCGAGTAAGCCTTGAACCTTTCGCCTTCACTATCTTTCAATTCACGCGCCCATGATTTATGGCGCATGACCATTTACAAAAGGGCACCGCCGAGACACGACGTGGCCAGGGGAGGTCGACAACACCCTAGATTCACGCACTGAGCGACTCTCCACATCCATGACCCCGCGTCGTGCTTAGGAAACCTTCTCTTGGGCCGGCCCTTAGAAGGGCTCGAGGCCACAAAAGGGATAGGGACAGGGAGGAGATGGGCCCCCGTGGCTATATTCGGTGGTGCTAAGCCACATGACCATCTCTCACTGTGTTCGAGTCGTCCGCTTCGAAGTCTCTCGGTTGACCCCCTCTACGGGGGAGGCATCTTGCCCACTAGGGCTGCTGTGGAGGCGGTTGGGGACCAACGGTATTGATGACCGATGATTTATGGGACGTCTCACATGAGGCACAGCCGAACTCCACATCGATTGGGGAGGATATCGGTCCAGCTCGGATTACCCATAGACCCCGACGAGGCGCACCGCTCCGACCACGTGGTTACGGTGGACATGCCTCTCCTCGCGTGGGACAAAACCAGACCCGCCTATTACAAGGCAACATGACCTCTCAAGGTTGGCAAGGACGCCGAGGAAAACGGAGTTGGGTCCCAGCGACCCCGAAAGAGGTCAGGGCCAAGCCTCGACCAACTCTGTCCTGCGTCCTAGGTCTTAGACCTAAGGCCTGCTTTGGAGACTCAAAACCATCAAGGGTCCATGACCTCTTCGAGAGAGATCGATGAAGCAAAGAGGCCGGGGTGACGCGCAATGTGAAGCCCGAAGCATGATCGCAGCTCGGTCATGCAGAAGAAACAAAAGGTCCAAGACCTACGAGCCGACGTGCGACGGCAAAAAGCCTCGCTGCCGTACAAAAAGGGGGTCAGGGACACTGTTTCTAGCATCAAATGATTTATCTGGCTACCTTGGACAAAGGCGCAGCCCCAAGGGTGCGCATCAAGGAAAACCCAAAACTTAGGGAAAGCCTCTTTCCGCTTAGCACCCACCAATACAAGAACGGGCGCACCGCCCGTAGGGTGCTAAGGCCAAGTGTCACCACGGTGACACCACAACACAATCCAGAGGAAAGCGCCATGGACGCTAGAGGCGGTGAGGAACTCCTCGACAGCCTTCGGACAAGGACATACGAGATAGGTCAGTGTCGCCGAGGCTAGAGACCAACGCCGGTCCGCTTCAGGAAATAGGAGGGAAGCGACAAAGCACCCCCCGAATTCCTAGAAACGCTGATCATGGCCGTGGGGACCAGTGTTTCAACGACCCCAAACCTAGAGGGTCTGGAGGCTGCTGGAACCACTAGGCCCAGAAAGCGGTCCGGTCACCTCTCTCGTACCCTCCGACTCTCAAATTCCCTTCTAACACCAGGTGTTGGGGGGAGCGATCCCCGGGGGGCTGCATGACCAGAACCACATGGTTCACGTCGATAATCTCTCTCTTTTCTTTCCTTCAAACTCACGCCCCTCGAAGGGGCTGGGGAAGCAACTCACCAAAATGGCTACAAAACGACCAAACAAAAGGAAGGCCCCTATTTATAGGTCTGAAAGCGGACCCAATGGCCTTAAAACCCCCACGCCACGTGGCGAACCGTGGAGAGTCATAGCCAACGTCAGATACTCGCGCGAGGTCGGGAAAAATAAAAAACTTCCCAAAGGCAGGAACGACACAACGTCAATGAGAACGCTAGGCCCCGCCTGGATCACAAACCCCAGTACACAGCCCACTAACGTGAGAAGGCATGGCAGTCATGTACCACGATGATGGGACGTCTTGACAGGACAAATCATAACAACCACCCATCGCATTGAATGCGTCAGCCCACAAGGGGTCGAGCAACAAAGCTCGAGTGGGCCATGACCACGAGCCCATGTTCCATACAAGCACGCACATCAGCGCTTTCACGATCACTTTGTGATAGCAAAAACTGCTCGGGGGCTACTGTCGGGTTTATGACCCCGGGGTGTCTCAAGGCGCCGATTAGTTGACAGGCCACGCGGCCCGCAACTCGTCGGGTTAACAATGGCCCGAATGACCGAGGCCCAACTGGGACGAGCACGCCAAGCCAATGCCTAGGCTAGGGTCGGCCATGACCCTTTCTCCTGCCTTAACCACACGAAAGACGCTCGACCTCTCCCCCATCATGACCCCTGGGCAAGACAGGGAGAGATCGAGCGTGGCTTAGTACACTTGCTCTGACAAGAGCAAGCACGCCGCACTGACCTCACAAGGACCAAGGGGACGGCAGTCACCACGGTATAGTCAGACGCCATCCCTGTGCCACGCCGCACCAATGAGATAGCACCGTACAAAAAGTGGCAACAGGTACGAAACCCACCATCCGAATACGGACCAACAGGATGCGCGTACGATCCCACCCACTATGGGATGGGATCCATGACAAGGGTCTCGACTTAGAGACCTTCCTGACTAGCGGATAGCACAATCTACCGCCACGACAAATGAGAGAAAGACCAACCTAATCTACTCAAAGCATGGATCACTAAGTAGACTGACCAAACTAGCGGCGCACCCCGCACGCATAGAACGAATCCACGACCATCTCAGTGGTAGGGGCAAAATCCTCTTAGAAGAAAAAGAAATTAGGAATCGATTGAGAACGAGGACGACGGGACCAGCGCTGATTGTTCGGATAAGGGGACCAGGCAAACAACCAATCCGCCCAAGCGAGGTATAGGGTTCGTTACCAAGGTGCACGGAAGGAATCGTCCGGCCGTCCGTGCCCGGGCGGAGAGCAGCGGCGAGGAGACGATCCGTGGCAGAGAGATGCGAGGAGAGGGAGGAGGAGCCGTCGCCGCTCACCGGTGATCTAGTCATCGAGGTGCTGACGGGCAGGGGTCGAAGGTCTTGGGTTTTTAGAGGGTAGTGAGGTAGTTGGATGGGCCAAGGACGGCTCGGTGCTGGTTGGGTGGATATTGTGGGCCCTTTCCAGCCTATGAAGCATATTCGGCCCATTAGCATATATATTTGGCTGGATGGAATATACTCCCTTCAATTTAGTATAAAAATATATTTTATAACTAATTTAGTAATATTTATTTTGTATCATAGATGTTAGTATACTTTTATATGAATTTAATCAAACTTCAAATTATTTGACTACTCGGAAAACAAAAATTGTATTCTCTCATTGTCAGGGTTATGACCTCGGGGTGTGTCAAGGCGCCGATTAGTTGGCAGGCCACACGGCCCGTAACTCGTCAGGTTAACAATGGCCCGAAGGACCGAGGCCCAGCTGAGATGAGCATGCCAAGCCAATGCCTAGGACAGGGTTGGCCACGACCCTTTCTCCTGCCTTAACCACACGGACAAGATGGGGAGAGATCGAGCGTGGCTCAGTACGCTTGCTCTAACAAGAGCAAGCACGCCGCACTAACCTCACAAGGATCGAGGGGACGGCAGTCACCACGGTCCGGTCAGACGCCATCCCTGTGCCACGCCTTAGAAACGAGACAGGACCGAACAACAGTAGGAACGGGTACAAAACCCACCGTCTGAATACGGACCGACATGACGCGCGTACGATCCCACCCACCATGGGATGTGATCCATGACAAGGGTCTCGACTTAGAGACCTTCCTGGCTGGCGGAGTGCCGTGATCCCAACGATCGGAGTCGTGGCCCTTAGCCCCACGAAGCAACCAGGTGAACAACGACCTAGGGCAGCCGCTTACTACGGGTACGACGCCCCGGGAAACCTGGATATAACGGCGAAGACCATGATGGATGCCGCGTCGCACAGGACAGCTGATGAATCATCACCGTAGCTACAGTGCTGCCATGGCCAGCACAGTAGCACCACGTCAGACCCTGCCGTGACGTGGCCACAAGACCATGACGATAGCCACGCCTGGGCGAGCATCAGAAGATGATGTAGATTGCAAGCCAAGTTAGCTATGACCTCCCTCAGGCTCTCGACCCTTCGGTTGGGAGAACCTCCCCTTTGTAACTAGCCCTAGGCACCAAACTCAATATAAGGATAGCCAGGGCTCCGATCGACATATTTTTTATCCTCTACCATTCCATCCATAGCAGTAGGGCTCCTGAAGCTTCTGTTCGGGTTGCCCTCGTCTAGCATAGGTTCTACCACCTCTTTCATCATCCTTGCACCTCCATTATAAGAACTTCAGAGCATTCAAAGGAGGAACACGCACTCGATCTTCTCTGAGACTGAACGTAGGGCTCCGGCCTGAACCAGTATAAATCCTTGTTTTTATTGGATGCTACCATCGTCTTTCTAGAGCAGCGCGACAATCGTATAAATTTACTAATCCGGTTTACGAAACACCGACACTCGTGGACCGAGGAGGAGGAGGAGGAGGAATAATAATACCCAAATGTCGGGCAATTATTTTTCCTTCCTTGTCATCTCTGACTGTGTGTGACGTGGGAAGTTAGGAACATAATGACGTCATCAATGGATCAAAGCAGGAGCAGTATAAAGAGGCGAGAGCGATACAAGGTGGGGGAACGAGAGATCGGCCTGGACGGAAGCAGAGAAAGAAAAAAAAAGGAACTTTATTTGCTAGTACTGTACTAGATTATTTCTCCTGATAATTATTAGTAGGACAATTTAACACAAAAACAATCCAAGAACTAAAACAAACTGATCAAACACGAGATGAATTCTAATCTAAGAATGATAAATAAAAGTACTAAACACACAAAGAGCAAAAGAGGGAGCACAAAAGACGGAGTCCCGCACCGCACTAGATGAAGATTGAAGATTGCTATGCTGTACAAAACTAATAAAGATACAAGAAGCACAGCTTTGTACCGCCAGTTGCCGCCTGCCATGGAAAGGCGGAGAGCATACTTGGACTCACCTTTTCGCGACCTTGAGCCGTCGATGAACTCACCGTCGTCACAGCTCCGACTCCTAGAGTAGTACGTCCGCCTACGGCCTATCATGCTGTCCAGTTCTCTGCACAAAGGAAGACTTGAAAATTCCGAGTCTTCTTCGTCTTCCACTCTCGGGGCCCACTGGATTTGGACAACAGAATAATAGGGGGAGCAACGGGCCCACGTGATTGCACCCTGCTTGATGTATGATTATATGCACTGTTTTCCATTCATGGTCACATCATTGGTTTTTATGGTTTAATTTGGCCCTTTTCTTTTTTGGTAATATTTTATAGTTTGGCCTCGTATGCATGCTCGTGCTCCCAAACCAAAGGGAGCAAACTAGCAATTTGGAATATTTTGATGTCAACCTTAAAATACCTTTTAACTTTTTTTTATACAAAATATGCTTTCGTAGCGAGAGAACTTTTTAGCTATTTTTATGAACCGTTAAAATCTTGGTATAAAATACCTCGATTCAAAACATGGAAGAGTTTTGTACCTTTTTGTAGTAGTTTGTAATGTATTTTTCTCCTAAATTATAAGATATTTTGGCTTTTCTTTCTAAATACATTGCTTTCATTATGTATCTAGGTATAACATATATTTAAATGCATAACAAAAGCTATGAATCCAGAAAAGCCAAAACGTCTTACAATTTGGAATTGTGAGATTAACCTGCGAATCAAACACGTTGTAAACGTAGATGAAGATAAACAAGTGACTCAAATTCAATTCTTGGAGTAATCGATTTGTCTATCTAAGCAAAAAGAATACTTAAGTTATACTGTACGTGTCATTATACAAGCCTTAGCATTTCATCTATTTCGATTTTGTATATGGCATCATATATACTCAAAAAAAGACATGCAACATCGTGAAAAATGAGCTTCAAAAAAGACAGTATAACATTGTGAAAATGAGCTTCAAAACCTATCTGATGTGGTCTCGCGCAGCTCAAGCTACTTATAATCGGTGGCGGAGCTTGGGCTAAAATGGAGGGGCCAAACATCAAACAAAATGACAGTGTATTATTTTATATATTATAATAACAAGCTCATATACTAAGGTATAAACCTAACGGTGAATCACCTATTGGTAGGACGGCAGAAGGTAGGCCACACCCAATCTACCATATTCTTTATTTTTGTATACCGAATCTGTTCTCCCGTGCAATCATGTCACTTGTTACTGTATTATGCTATTTTCCCCTCTCTTCCGTGCTTATGTACGCGTCTCCTCCCTACCCACTTGGTACTTTTTTTTAATTTCACGCCAGTCTCATCGGTTCGCTCGTCTTAGACGCGCTTGCCCCTCCCTAAAGCTGCCGCTCCTTGCTTGGCGCTGCCGCCACTCCTTCCTCAATGCCGCCTCTACATTCTCCAACGCGCTGCGCCTGCTCGACCCCTACCAGCGCTGCCGCCGTTCCTTCCTCGGCGCCGCCTCTACATCTCTCTCCAACGCGCTGCGCCTGCTTGACCCCTACCAGTGCCGCCACCTTGGCTCCGCCCCTCCCAGCGGCGGCGCCCTCGCGAGCGCATCCTCCTCGATGGCACCTAATCGGAGACTTCACGATCCATATGTTATCTACTCTGTCTTCTATTTTTTCATTGGATTTGTGATTTTTCGCTTCTTTTGACTTGACTCGTGCCCCTAGTAGGGTTAAGATTTTAGGCCAAAGTTAGGGAAGAGTAGACTGTTACTGTCACATGACTAGAACTCGTATTGGTCTACACTAAGCTCCGTCCTGCTTGTAATAGTAGCTGAAAAACGTGAAACCGGAGCCCATTGTCCACCGAACTGGGGACCGGCAATCTAGAATCAGCCAGGATCTGGCCTAGGGCTACGTGCTGGTTCACGGCTCAGGCTCGCGGGTAAATAACCATTTCTTTAACCAACTTGCTCCTTGTTCTGACTTCAGAGTTCAACCGTTCAGTTTAGCAGGAGAGAGAATGATTAATAAACGGAAGGGAAAGTCAGATGGGCAGATGGCTGGATGATTTGCCGACTTACCACACAAAGCTCATCTAGTACCTGTACCTCTGTGTCTTTGTCTCTCTGTCTCTCTGGCAGACTGGCCGTGTCTCCCCAGGTCTCCCCAGTCCTCACCGGCGAGGGAACGCGCCGCGGGTTCTTGGGCGCCGGCATTGAGGCCGGCAGCGCGCCAGTATCAGGTGAGTTGTCAGTTCTTGGTTCTTGGGGTCGGGTGCTGAGGATCTAAGCTTCAACGCTGTGGTCGACAAGACTGTAGCGATGTGCGTCGGCATTCGCCCTTTCGGGCGCTGCTGGGTTTGGCGACTTCCGTAAATGAGGTTTCAGGTGATCTATTGATCTGGATTGGTTGTCTCATTCGAGCGGATTGCTTGATGATCTTATTTATAAAATCTTGGGAATGTTTGAGGTGGAGTCCGTACGGTGGCTTGCCTCTGCAAAAATAAACGTCAGGGGGGCATCTTTCTGAAATTTCTTCACCAACTTTTATTACATTGCCCTTGTGTGTGCAACCCTGTTGCACTGATTAGCTAAATTCTTGATTGGCGCCTCCGCGCCTAGTCTAGTTTAGGTGGGTTGGATCTGTGAATGCAGTTTGACATCGGTAGATTGGTTACTACTTTCACTTTCTTTGTTTATGTAATACTTCTTCCATTTTGCATCCCAAAGGAAGCGAAATGCCCTGTCTTTGTATAAAGGAGGAAAAGTACCGTGCGAATGGCTGGGTATCTACGGTGGGTGGATAGGAATGTTGTTACTTCACTGTTTTGACTAGGAATTGTCAAATATGGACTATCTAATTTAGTTTTATTTCGCAATCAAACACTAACATAAAGGAAGTGGAAATTTTTCATACTGTTTTTTTATGAGTTTAAGGGCCCATGCCCCGGCCTTTCAATTAACATCAAAAGACCAACAGAGTCGTTTACAGCGCAAGGATTGCCAAATTTGTCCACCTGGACTTTACAGTTCATCCAGAAAGAAGCAGGAAACGCTACCAACGCTAAGATAGCACAGGACCAAAGAAATTAAGCGCCTAGAGCAAAGCTTCAACCACAGCCTTCCACCAGAATTTTTCATACTGTCATGAGAAGAACACAGAAAGTTCATGAAAATATCAACTTTTGGTGAAAATAAGAATGCACTATTTTGTTTTCTGTAAAATCAAGTAGACCTTATCTATTTTCTCAGTGTAAAACTGGTGGTGTGCAAAGAATATGTCTGCCAGTTGTGCCAATGCTTACTTTTGTTGTTATTAAAGCTCATGTCAACACAGGTTGTTCTCTGTTTTTTTTAAGTTACATCAACCTGGTTCTGTTTTCATGTGATTTCAGGACTATATATTCCCTTACCCCACGAGACACGTTTTATATTAGCTTAGCAAGTTTACCGTTTAACTCCAGAATAAACACTAATTGATTTAACAGTGCTAATAATGTGATAGGTAGAGTCAAATCTGCACATGGGTGCATCAGGTCTCTTATTTATATACATAATTAAGTGTTTTTCACAGTGAACGTGTACCAGTAAGTGGGCCTATCTATGATTACACAATAATGATCACGAGGGACCATTGGGTTGTTACATTGAGACTGATTAATTGTATGCTATCATCTCTGTTACTTTCCTTATGCCCCTCTGTCTATTTCTCAGGAGCTTTTTTTTTTCTCGAACACGCAGGAGAACCGCGTATCATTATATTAAGAAGAATAAAGGAGTGGGTTTAGAAACCCCATACAGCCACACATACACACACCCTTTTACATCTAATGTTGTACCTCTCTCTCAAATTTCAAACTTGACCCAAGACCACTTATTTCTCAGGTGCTCAGAGGTCATTCAATTCTGGGGGCATCAACTATATTCAATTTAAAAAAAAAATGGCCTCCTGTTTTATGTGTGGGACAGGCATGAAACAAAATACTGAAAATGAAGGTGAGCATTTTTGTATAATACATCTGAATTATAAAATCTTCTGTCTAGAAAAGAAAAATTCCTGATACATTTACATTTATGTTCTGGCTCTGCCAGGAGGAAGCAAGGTGAAGATTTTTTCCTATCGTGAGATGAGGAATGCTACACATGATTTTAGTGGGGCAAATAAGATTGGTGAGGGCGGTTTTGGCTCTGTTTTCAGGGTAATTTTCATAGTTGGCCACTTCAATCAGGTTTAATGTCTATTGTATCGAATTGTCTTATTTAAGCTTTACCCTATTTGATCAGGGAAAGCTTAAAGATGGAACAATTGTCGCGGTGAAGGTCCTTTCTGTTAGTTCAAGGCAGGGTATCCGAGAGTTTGTAACTGAACTTACAGCAATTTCAGATATTGTACATGAAAACCTAATTACCTTGGTTGGTTGCTGTGCCGAAGGGTCTCATAGGATTCTTGTGTACAATTATCTTGAGAACAATAGTCTTTCATATACACTTATAGGTGACATTTACCAACTTTATTCCTTTAACAAGTCAATTTTCTAGTAGCTATGTGATATGTGTACTCATATGGTATTGCAGGTTCAGGCCAGAGCAACATCCGATTCAATTGGAGAGCCCGTGTCAAAATTGCTGTAGGTGTTGCTCGTGGGCTTGCTTATCTTCACAAGGAAATTCGCCCCCCTATAATTCATCGAGATATAAAGGCAAAGCAATATTCTTCTTGACAAGGATCTTACCCCAAAGATTTCTGATTTTGGGTTGGCAAGGCTCCTCCCGCCCAATGCAACTCATGTGAGCACTAAGGTTGCAGGAACAATGTAAGCATAACCTTGCTTTGGATGTTTGAATGAATTATTGTGTACAATATATTTAGTTCTTATCTGCATTGTTTTTTTTGTTCCTTTTCAGAGGATACCTGGCTCTTGAATATGCTGTCAGGGGACAAGTGACAAAGAAATCAGATATCTATAGTTTTGGTGTTGTGCTACTGGAAATTGTTACTGGTAGATGTAACCACAATAGTAGATTGCCTCATGGAGATCAATTTCTGCTTGAGAGGGTAAGCGCTGTCATACTTTGTAAGCCTACGCTTCAGTTTGAGGTTCTCAGTTTAGTTAGCTTTCCAATGCTGAAGTTATCATTTAGGGCCTGCTTGGAACACAGGGATTTTATGACTTCCACAGGATATAGATTAACCAGACCTAATATTGTTTAGTATTTGGTATTTGATGAATTAACTGTAACTATTGTATTTATAGTCTGTCATTTATATTCGGTCAGCTACCAAACATCTTTTGTAGCTAAACCTAAAGAGTCATATGGTTGTAGCTCGCCTTGTCATGTATCCAAATTAAGTAAAATACACCTTCAAAATGAATGACGTTCCAAGTACAAACACTCAAGATATTTTTTTTTTCTCTGTGGTCAAGCTCACTTAGCTGGGTGTTCCTGAATTTGAAAGTTTTGTGGGTGCTCTTGCAGACATGGACATACTATGAGCAAAGAAAACTAGAGGAGATCATAGATGCTGAAGTAGGGGAGGACCTGAACGTTGAAGAGGCATGCCGTTTCTTGAAGGTTGGTCTACTATGCACCCAAGACGCGATGAAACTGCGTCCAAACATGGCCAACATTGTCCTAATGCTGACAGGAGAGAAGGAAGTCTCCATGGACAGGGTCACCAAACCAGCCGTGATCGGTGACCCATACCTCAATGGAAACAACGATCAGAGACCAAGCAATGCAGACTCTACCACATTGAGATCCTTTGCCACGACAGAACCTTTAACATCATCAGAAGCAAACACAGAGTGGTCTCTGTGATAAAAAAAACTTGTATACAAAAAATATCGTAGATTAAAGGGGGAGAGAGATAAAAAAAAACTTGTATACAAAAGATATCGTAGATTAAAGGGGGAGAGAGAGATGGAGAATTATTTTTGTGGATGCTGCGATGCTAAAAAATACTGCATCGCTTCTGTTGATTATGTTCGTATACGATTGTGGATTATAAGCTGGAACAGTATTTTTCTCTCACATCAAACCAGCCAGCAGTAAATAATCCACGATCGTTTACGGCCTGCCGAATAGGCTGTCAATATGCTTTACTCATCTGTGTTAGTAGTACATATATTGAATCATTAGGGTTTCTACCATATTCAGTTTTTCCAGAATCTGTCTTTTATCTTTTCAGTCTGATCACCTTGAATTCTTGCAAAAATGGTAGCAGTGCCAGTTTATCAAAGTGATCTGGACTAACTTTACCACTCTGGATAGTACGGATTACTACCTTTGCGCCTGGATTCGCATGTCTTGTGCCTTCCAGCAAGTGCCATTCAGAAGACGAAATTTACCTATGAAACACGTATGGATTCATAGAAAAGTTTGAACTGAACGTGAGAACATCTCAATGCAAAGAGTGAAAGGAAGGTGAGAGTGCATCAGAACTTAGAGCCTGAAAATTTAGCAACTCCCAGAGTTTCTTCACACCTCATTACAATGTAAATATTTGTCTTTCACTGATTATCTGAAGTTTATGAGGTGCATATCCATCCCTTAAACCTGATTGTGGTAAGAATAAGAATAAGAAACCTGAAATTTATCTCAGCAAAAACCCGTACAAGACTATTCATAGCGTTTTTTTGGGGGAAAAGGGGCTATTTAGTGTGTGTACTTGGAGAATCCATACCTTGCAGCGACTTGGTAGCAAAATATCATTTATTCACGTTCATCTGCACATAGAAACATATTTGGAGAATAGAGAAATAGGAACAACCGAACAAGATATAAGGACACGGTTCCTTCATTAGCAATCCTATGTACAAATACTACGCCAAGCCATTAGTCCAATAATGAATAATCTACGCCCTGTTCATTTGGGCTTATTTGGCTTATAAGCCGTACTTTTTCAGCCAACGAACAGTATTTTTCTCTCACACCAAATCAGCCAACAGTACTTTCAGCCATGACTTATCTGCATGTCACACTACTAGTCAAATTTAATCTGCATGTACACTCAGTACTAACACTCCAGACCTCCAGTAGGACAGCATTTCACAACCACTATCCAGCAAACAACACAGATCTATCTCATATCCCAAGGGGGTGCCACATCTGTAACATGCCATTTTCCTGGTTCCAGTTGCAATTTGGAGTTAGCTCCAGTACTGAACTAGTACTGTTGTTTGAGACACTGCTCATCACTGTCCTGATGGATTCCTTCTCGGAGGTGTCGAACGCCAAAAGGTCCTCAAGGCTCACTGGTCTCTTGAACGGCAGCGCCGGCAGACCGGAGAAGCAGGACACCTGCTCTGAAACCGTTGGAGCGGCACCGTAGTTGGTGTAGGTGTCAGCGAGGGGTGCAAGGGGCAGGGCAGCCGGCAGTTCTGGCCAAGCCGATGGGGTGCCGTCCTGGGCATCTTCAGAAGCTGGCCTTGGGGTGGTTGTTCTGCTCTTGTAGAACACCCTGCATAGCACCCAGTCCTCCTGAATTTTGCAGAGATATGTTATGTTATAGTCCATATAGAAATTGCAAGTGATATATGGCTGGAAATATGAGGCCTCTCCTTATCCTAGGTAGGGCAAGAATATTCTGAATTCTGATAGGCTGATTCAGTAGACTGATGTCATACATAATGTTGATGCAATGCAACTAACATAACCACCCTATGTAACAAGTTGCATTGAATAGTTTCATTTTCTGGAGTTGGTTACTTGTTGAGGAATAAGCAATCATACAAATGTTTGGTAATTTGAAGTAAAGAATTAGTGAACTGGAGAGTCATCACATCCTTTTCAAGGGAATGTTCAGTACAATAATTTACTCTACTATGTGATGTTGGTGGCACTGACATAACATCATTTACAACAAGCTACTTGAAGGACTTTGTCTTGGAAGTTTGTAACTTGAGGAAATTAGCAAAACTACAGACCTGACTGTTGAATTGGCACCATGAGTAAAAGAAGAATTAGTCATACAAAGAGTCAAATAAATCGTTTTCAAGGGAATGTTCAGTACATTAATTTACTCCATTCACTGTGGCTCATCTGATGGAATCAGTTGAACAACTTTGGATTGGACCATTGCAGTGACGTAGGCATGAATCGACTGAAAGATAGTAATGGATAGGGAGACTAGACCATGAATAATGGCACCGTGCATATACAATAATTGGGGTGGGCAACTTGCAGGTAGTTTTGTCATGGGAGAATGTTGAATGAGACCTACTACATGCTTGGATAGAGCCAAAGAGTAAGAGCTTGCCCAAAACAACTTCGGAGACCATTTTCTGTAGTCCAAGTACTGTAAAAATCCTCAAACAGCAAACATCTCACTGCTATTTTTTTTGTACTAAATTAAAAAAAAAACACCACTACTCGACTTTAAGGTTTGTGACAGCTTTATGGTACAGTCCTTGGAAAAAAGAAAACATGATCCAAGAATATATGCAGATCTAGGTTACCTTCGTTGCCGCAGCTGGTAGGCACGGCGCGGCGTGTGGGTGGAGGCGGAACTCGTGCATGACCCACTCCGTCTTCCTCCCCTTGGGCGCTCGGCCCCGGTAGAACACCAGCGTCTTGCGCATCCCCACCACTGCCGCCGACGCATCGTTGCCACCGCCGGCGACGACGGCGCGGTCCTTGCCGGTGGCCTTCCAGTAGCCGCAGCGCGTGGCGCGGTTGGTGCGCTGCCCCGTCGCGTACTTGCGATCGCGCAGGTTGAAGAAGTACCACTCCTTCCCACCCACGCACGCAGATTCTGTATATAATCAATTAGAGAAAAAGATGTGAAGCTCCACAGATGGTTTCGTGGTGTAGTTGGTTATCACGTCAGTCTAACACACTGAAGGTCTCCGGTTCGAACCCGGGCGAAGCCAAACTTTTTTGCTCATTTTTTTCCTTTTGCAGAACTACTGAATTAGTGTTTTGTTTTTTTTTTTTTGCAGAACTACTGGTATTGTTGCTGAATTAGTTTTTTGTTCTTTTTTTTTTTTGCAGAACTACTGGTATTGTTAATTTCTGCAATCAATTAGATTTAATTTGCTGATACTGGATGTACGGAGCATGAGAAGAGAAGAAAAAAAATTACTGGATCGTTGAGTAGCTATCAGTATAACTAGCTAGTGTAAGTACGTACAGACCTGGAAGGTCCCATGGCTCGCGCTTGTTGAGGTCGACGTCGACGATGGCAGCGCCGCCGCGATGGCCATGGCCGGAGAGCTTGTGGAGGAGGTAGTCCAGCACGAGCTCGTCATCCCTGGGGTGGAACCTGAACCCCGGAGGCATTCTTGCCTCCATCATGCTGATCGACGAGCTCATCTTCTACTACCTATCTTTCAGAGAGAGACAAACTGAGAGGTTTTGAAGGCCAGCTGCAGGGCAATAATGGGAATGAAGCACCTCATGATTCATGAAGCAGTGGGATGTGGTATAAATAGGGTGCACAAGTCAACCATGCAACTTGCCAGTTTCTACTCCCATATGCTCGAGTATATTGATCATTGCCTGTTAAACGATGGTGGATTATTACTGCTAGCTGGTTTGGTGTGAAAAAAAAATACTGTTATCGCTTATAATCCACGATCGTTTACGACCAAGCTAACAGACTGCTTATATGTATATAGGTTCTATGGGGTGCAAGAGGCTAGCTAAGCTTGTGGTTTCAAAATGGTGCTAACCAGCTAGAGTAGTAATAGGTCAATTCAAGCGCCACATACATGCCCACATCAATCCAGGTACTCCCAACTCTCTCCTTCCATTTTGTTCTGCTATTTTTTTTCTTGCAGCTGATTTAACTAAACTCCTACAGTACATCCTAACTGTCCACTAAACAACAACAACAACATTATTAAATAAGTCTATCTCTTTCTCTTTTTCTTTTATGCAAGAGACCTAGACAGTGACTCCTATATATAAACGAACGTCCGTAATAACCCTAAATGAATAGGGCCGTTTGTTATGAAAATAAATTTAGAAAAAAATGGGAGTACACATGTTAGGTCTAGGACTTACGTCCTAGATATATAGATACTCTTTCTGTCCTAAAAAATGTAATCACATTTAAAGACAAAATTAGCATATAACAAAAAAGACACATGTATCCTACTCGTTTTATTCTCCACATGCATGTGTTGATGAGACAAAAGCAAATGATTAAAGCTATAAACTTTATTCCATCATCCATCTATAGAGCACACTTTTTTTAGGATATATCACACCTACTCACAAGACTAGAGTTGCATTCTATGGACAACACATAAGTCCTAGAATTGCATTTTTTTTACGATGGTGGGAGTACGTTCTCCATAAAACGATCAACTAAATAAGCTACACTTATTTAGCAAATAAAGCCTCTCCTTATTATTGTTACCTTGGTCCTATCACAGATGGTTAGCCTTGTGATATTAAACTATAGCTGTTATTATTACCTTAATTCATCCTATTCCTCTCACATGTGGTTAGCTTTATGGTAGGAAATTGTACTCTCTTTTTATTTTTACCTTTGTCAAGATTAGGTAATTGTACATGTACCGAGTATATAGTTATATGCTCACACCTGCATGAAAAAAAAGTTGTGAAATAATAAATTATCACAGTCACTAAGGCCCATGTTTGGTTTCTAGGAATTCAAAAGTAATCTAATAATAGATATGGTTTCAATTCATCTTCGTCCAATATTTTAGTGTTTGGATTATGTTTTGAAATCCACATTTGGAAAAGGCAGCTGTGGTGTGTATATGTCCGTAAGGGCATAGGAGTAATAACTGACGGAAAGTGTTTTTTTTAAAGACGGCCATAGGGGCGTCGTATTGTAGAATTGATGAAGTTATCATATATAGGTACTTCCTCCGTCCCAAATTATAAGTTATTCTAACTTTTTTGAAGAGTCAAAACATCTCGAGTTTGACCAAAATTATAGAGATAATTATAAAAATTTATGACATCAAATAGGTATACTATGAAAATATAATTAATAAAGAATCTATTGACACTTATTTGATATCATAAATGTTATTATTTTATTATATAAATTTGGTCAAAGTTGAGATGCTTTGATTCTCCAAAAAAATTAGAAAGACTTTATAATTTCGGATGGAGGGAGTAGTATATAAGACTTTTTAACTACTGTCATCAAGTCACACAAATAACAAATATACAAATATCCAAAGCCAGAGGAATGTGACTGCCGGTAGATTATACATGCGCAGAGGATTCCTCACGACATGTCCACGTGCAAACAAATGGGCAAAATTTCATTGTGCCCAAAGTGATGAAGATGCCAAGTCTTTTCTAGTAACTAGTAGTCGAAACATATATACTACCTAAACACAAGCGTTTGCTGGTCCTTTTGCCGACACAGAAACAACAAAGTTGGAGAGTTATATACCCAAAAAGTGAAGATGCTCAACTTTTTCAGTCATAAGGATATTTTGCAACATTAAGAGAATTCCAATTCTTGGCACTAGCTAGCATCAATTGAAGCTAGCTGGTTAAATACACCATGAACAAAATGGCGTACTAATACACATTCCTCCTAAAATAAATGGCTAATTAGGTTACATGCATATTTATACCCCGTAGAGAAAAAGAAGATAGGCACACATGGTTATTGTGGGAAGCATGCTGTGGTGAACAGTATGATGATATTTAGTTTCTTCCTCTTGGCTGTACAATTATCGGGTCAGTTTTGTTCACATAAAAACTCAGATGGTCGCGGGACCAACAGAAGGATATATATGGCAAATAATCAACGGTAACAATTAATTGGCATAGGGTTCGGACGTCACAGTTGTGCAAAAGATAGTGAAAGGGACTCTTCTGCTTTAATGAGTGGTGGAGCTTTGCTTGCTAGGTTTATTTTTGAAGGTTAAAGCTTTAATTTGCAATGTTCTCTCTTTTTCTTTCTTTTTTTTGTAATGGTGAAAATGGCACAAATACTGAATTATGTAGATGAAGCAGCAGCTTCTTTATTTTTGCGATAAGATGTCTCAGTTAGATTTAACCTAGCTATATAGCTAGTGAAACTGATTAATCCATTGTTGATCATACTGCCACATATATCACACAATTGGCGGATTGGCATGTGTTGACAATGGATAGATGTAATACAGAAAAAAAAAACATAACAAAGCAATTGAAACTTTCCATATATGTGCCAATACGCCTGCTGAAAGAGAGGCATCACTAGCTGACAAGTCACAACATGCATGCACATCACATATAAAATATTTATTTATTTCCTAGCTTTCAAGATAGAGAGTGTGCTCTGAAGGCTACAGTAACTTGTTCGTTTTTATTTGGTAATAATTATCTAAATATTGACTAATTAGGCTCAAAACGTTCGTCTCGTAAAGTACAACCAAATTGTACAATTAGTTTTTTATTTCGTCAACATTTAATACTCCATACATGTACCACAAGTTTAATATGATGAAATCTTCTTTTTATATAATATCAAAGTTAGTATTTTGGAAGAACTAAACAGGGCCGAAATCTTATCTGCACAGGCTTGACGACGATATGATTGGCCATCCGAAACTGACCGCCGGCATAGTCACAAGCGACGTTAACCCGGTGGGAGCAGCTTCACGTGGCCTCTCACGTGCCACAGCCCACGTGTCCACGGCCATGGCCGTGCGATCCGAGATGAACGGTCTGGAAATCGCAAGGGAGTCACCGTCTAGGGGCCATTGAATGCTGCCTGCCCTTATGGACAGAATGCCCAGCTTTTATCCGAAGCAACTTATACCTCCTATTCCTATTGGCTCGCCTATTATTGGCTGCACTTACACGTGAGATGAGATGCTATATATGGCCTCGTTTAGATCGTAAGTTTTTTTCTTTTTTTTTCATCACATCAAATCTTTGACATATGTATGAAGTATTAAATGTAGATAAATAAATAACTAATTACACAGTTTGATTGTAAATTACGAGACGAATTTTTTGAGCCTAGTTAGGCCATGATTAGACAATAATTATCAAATATAAACAAAAGTGCTACAGTGCCAAATATTGATTCCTAATCCCAATCTAAACAAGGCGTATGTACTGTACAGTGTATGATAGAGATTGAGAAATCGAACAAGGATGCTACGCTACTGTGATGTTGCGGCGCTCATCTTTCACAAGTGGAAATGAGTGGTCATAGTCTAGGGCATTTATATAAAGTAAATTATGACCTACCTCATGTAGATTTATCTGGATGGGACAATGTCTTGGTGGCGGGGCATTTGTCCACTACCAGTACTCTTATAGCAACCTCAGCAAAGCCTCCAAATAAATTCCTATTTTTTATTTGAGAGCTTTTTCTATGTTTATTAAGGGTCCTACTTTTCAGATCCAACTCCAATAATATCCTTCAAATTTGAATCTCTACTTTTTTATGACCCATTTGTACGTGATTCACATAACTCGCGCGCCATCCTTGAGTCCATGTGTGTAACATCCTAAAATTTGTACTTTTGAAAATAGGATTAAAATAATTTATTTATGAATTTTTGTGCACATGAAATATAGGAAAAAGAATATTTTTCATTATATTAAAATTCATCATAAGGAGTAGCAACATGGATGTGCATACATGCCGGTGCATTTGATTTATTGCAATGAGTGGTTGAATCCAAAATTCAAAATGAATTCAAATCGCTTTTGAAAATAAGTTTGAAAAGAACTCTGAAATAAAAGAAAAGAAAAGAAAAGAAAAAGAAAATTTGAAAATAAAAGAATAAGTTGTAAAGTTTATTTTGGAAAACTTACCAAAATTGCTCATTTTTATTTGAGTTGAAAAGTATATTTGGAACTCTATTCGAATTTGATTTGGTTTATAATTGAATTTGGTTTTGAAAACAAAATAGAAAAGGATTTGGAAAATGGAAAATCCTCTCTCTTCTCTTCTGGCCCGTGGCCCATCGTCTTCTTCCCGCTTGGCCCAAGCCGCGCACCGGCCCAATCCCTCAACCGGCCTGCTTAGCCCGACTCTCTCCCTTACCCCTCTCTCTCTCGCGGCCCAGCTCACTCGGCCCACACCGGCGCATAGCCCCACGCCCGAAGCCACGCACCCGCTCCCTCTCTCGCTGACCGGTGGACCCGCTCTGTCGGCACCATCTTCTTCGTCGTGCGTGTCCGCCCCGGACTCCGCCGCGCCTCCGTTTGCTCCGCGCCGCTCACGCCTCCTCCTATTGCCTTGCGTCCCAAGTCACTTCCGACCATAAATACCAAAGCCGCGTCGCCTCATATTCCGAGCCTCGAAGCCGCAGCCGCCTCGCCGAGTCGCCAAATCGCTGTGCCGAGCCGCAACCCTAGCACCATCGTTCACCGTCGCCTCGCCAAGCACAACGCCGCCTCCGTTCGCTCCGCGTCTCGGTAAGATGCTTGGTTGGATTCGCCGTTTCCTTCTCTATCTTCCGGTGCCTTTCTTTAGCGCAGCCGAGGCTAGTAGTTTTTTTCGTTTTCCCCCGCGAGCTCCTCACCGCCGAGGCATGGACCACCGCGCCGGGCTCTCTGCTCTGGGCGACAATCTTGCCCAAACCACCGTAGCCGTCCCTGTTCCGATCAACGCTCAAGATTAGATCGTGTTCATTCATACCCCTTCGGTCCACCGCGAACCGTGGACGGAGTCCACCGCCGTTGGTCCATGCCATAGTGCACGCGGACCACCGCCACCAGCCAGTCGCTGCGCGCCACGTAGCCGCTGACTTGGTCAGCGCCGGCAGCCCCACGTCGTTTTGCAAAAAGGTCCTTCGGTTATTGGAAAATCAACCCTCCATTCTTTTGTATTAAAAATAAAGTAGTTTTAGCAGTTTTCTTTTGGAAACCCCCGTGAGCTTTCAACTAATAGGAGCCGCTGTCCAGATCTCGTTTAAAACCATATTTCATTTATTTTATTTCAAAATGAGGTCCAGAAATTTACATCAATGCCATTGAACCTTATTTAAATCATATCTTTCACATTTTAGCTCTGATTTGACCCATTCAAGTTGCGTTAGATTTGTAATGACATAATCAACGCATTAGTATCAATGTTTTCCATGTCAAGAGATCTAAAATTTCATGGTTTAAATCCTAACTTGAATAATGATTATGCGATTGGATTTTTCTAATTAAAAGTAACTTAGGCTTTTCGCCTTGGTCAATTATACGATTAGTTTTACCTTGTTTTTCTAAATCAAGTATAATTTGTCTTAACTCAATTAAGGTATTTCTTTGAAGTATCTTATACATGTTTTATATAGCTAAAATAAATAAAGTCTATAGTTTCTTTTCGAAGTAAATCTATCGGTAGATGTATCTTTTTCATCCTAGCTCCGATTAGCGTGCTTTTCGCGTCTATGTGATCGTAGCAATACGTAGATTTGATTTCAAATTTTTTAACTGATTGATGTATTGTTCTAATATAGTTATGTTTGAATGCTATGCATGTTTGTTCGGATGCTAGTGTGGTGTTTAATGATCTTGTCCAGTCGGTGAGTTTTACGTGGTGATTAAGAGGAAGTCCTTTGAAGGTTACAATTTAATAGAAGAAGGATCTGAGTTTAAGGCAAATATAGCATGGGATATTCCTTGTTGTTCTATACACCTTTAATCATTTAATTCATGCTGCATGTGTTTACCTTGATTACCATTAAGGATTCCCTAGTACTTTGTACCTTGTTCCTTGACACCTTTGGGTTATTGCATTGGGTAGTATGATGCTAGTGCTCAACTACAACCATGATCTTGTAACTTGACTAATAGAATATGCAATAAACATTAAAAGATGCTTTTTAGCAACATAGAACAAGGGGACTAGAGCATTAGGCTGTTTTATGGAGCTCTAGATTCCTCTCCCTAAGAACTTATCTGTAAGTGATCATCCGGGACTTACAGTATAACTATGAGGGCTATATGGCTCTGACTTTAGCTCAGTATGAGGAATCTTTTCTAGCTTATTAGTGGTTACCTTTATTGGCGTAAGAATGACTTGCCGAATCGGGTATAGTGCGGCCTCTGTCCCATTGTGTATAGGCTACACGTCATTATGCTATCGGGAAGGGGGCTCTACATCTATTTGTCGAATGAATCTAATGGCCCTAACTTGTTAGGCGAACCTTTAAAAGGCTTTATAGTGAACCCTATCTGCTCACCTTAGAAGTGTTTTAGAAGTAATTAACCTGGGCATATGGGTATCACGACTCACAGTGAAAGTGTACAACCTCTGTAGAGTATAAAACTGGTATATTAGTCGTGCTCATGGTCATAATGGTAAATGATGATGATCATAATGGTAAATGATGATGATACTGATGATGAAGACACATCATAAAAGCACAAGTTCTTTCTATAGTTAAGCAAAGTCAAATGTTTTGGAACGCGATATAACCCAAACAAATGCAGAAGACACATAACAAATGCATAAATTATTTCTGTAGTTAAGCAAAGCCAAATATTTTGTTATGTGATGTGTAATACATACAAATGCACAAATTATTTCTATAATTAAGGAAAGCCAAATATTTTGTTATGTGATGTGTAACACATACAAATGCAGAAGACACATCATAAATGCACCAATTATTTCTATAGTTAGGCAAATCCAAATATTTGAGTATCTAATGTAATCGAAACAAAACGCAGAAGACACATCACAAATGTATAAATTATTTGTATAGTTAAGCAAAGTTAACTGTTTTGATACATGATGTAAGACAAATGCAGAAAAGACATCACAAATAAACAAATTGTTTCTATACTTAAGCAAACCAAATGTTTTAGCATTTGATATAATCGTGACAAATGCAAAAGACACATCATGAATGCATAAATTATTCATACACTTAAGCAAAGCCAAATGCTTTGGTACATGTGTAACATAGACAAATGCATAAGACATATTACAAGTGCACAAATATTTATGTAGTTTAGCAAAGCCAAATATTTTGACATATGGTGTAACCCAAACAAATGTAGAAGACACATATGAAATCCACAAATTATTTCTATAGTTACGAAAAGCCAAATGTTTTTATATGTGATGTAAGTATGCAACCCAAACAAATGCAGAAAGACACACCTCAAATGTAGAAATTATTTCTATATTTGAACGAAGCTAAATGTTTTTGGTACATGATTAACTAAGACAAATGTAGAAGACACATCACAAATGCACAAATTATTTCTATAGCTAAGTAAAGCCAAATGTTTTTTATATGATGTAAGACACATGAGAAATGCATAAATTATTTCTATAATGAAATGAAGTCAAATATTTTTTATATATGATATATCCCACATAAATACAATCATATCTCATGGAATAAAAAATAAAATAAAATATTAGAGTAAAATGAAAAGGAGGAATTTTTTTAAAAATAAAATAAAAATGAAAAAAAGAAAATCCACAGAAAACATAAAAGAAAAGAGAGAGAGAGAGAAAAATAGAAGAAAAGATAGAAAAACGAAAAAGAATAAAACATGAAAACAAAGAAAATGATTAATTATTTTCTTTATGCCTCCCAAAAACACCGTTTATTTGAGCTGCTCCAATCCATATTGGTTCACGTCAGATGTGCCTTCGCGGATGACAACCATCTCGTCACCTACAACCTGTAATGTCTATCCATTGGGCCAGGAGAAGAGAACAAAAGTAATAATAAATAAAGGCCCAAACCATCACCTGCAGCCAAAGCCCATATCATCGGACGCGGAAGAAGTGGTCGGCGCCGTTAGCCCGACTACGACTGGAAGACTTGCACGCAAAACTTGCGTTTGCATGAGGTGTCCCATCCATGCCCCTTCTCCCCTCAAACCCTCACAATCCTACCAGTCCGCTAGCCATGCCTTCCCGCGGCCTCGGCGGGCGCGCGCGCACCCGCCAGAGAGAGGCAGCGACGACGACGGACTGGGCGGGCGGCCAGGGAACGGACGTGCTCCTGGCGATCTTCCACCGCCTTGACCACATCGACATCCTGATGTCCGCGGACCACGTGTGCCACTCCTGGCGCCGCGCCGCGCGGGAGGAGCCCTCGCTGTGGCGCCGCATCACCATGCGCGGGCACGAGGGCATCGCGGCAGGCTCAACCGCGGCGGCATGGCCTGCGAGGCCCTGCGGCGCAGCGCGGGCCACTGCGAGGCCTTCTGCGGGCAGTACGCCGGGGACGACGGCTTCCTTATGTACCTCGTTGAGCAGTGAGAATGAGAATCGTCCCCCTGTTGAGAAAATTTATTTACTGCTTGATCGATATTGCACTTCTTCGTTTGATTCGGTTGCTAGCTGTCTCGTTGCTTGCCGACTAGCTGCATGTTGTTTTGATTGTAATTTTTGATAAGTCTATTCATCTCGTCCATCACTTTTTTTGATATGTCTATTCTTTCTAGACATGTCTGATCCGGTTGTCCAAATTAGCCAGCTTTCTATCTTTTCAGATTTGTGACTTAGGCCAATAATGTTATTGTATCAGCTAGGAATGGTTCTAAATTTAAAAATCTACAAAGAATGTCTGTTGCAGGTCTATTTCAGAGTATGTCAGACTTATTTGTGCTGTGGTCACAAATTTTGCAGGGCGGATTCATACAGATCCAGGGCCGTACACACTGATCATGTGTCTGTATTCTGTAATATGTTTTTGCAAAATTGAAAAGACCGCTCCTAGATACAACTACACCTTTAAGCATTGTTTGTAGTTTTCGTCCAGCCTTTCCACCTTTTTTTCATTAATTGTCATCAAAGATGCCAACTATCAAATGTCGTTTCTACCTATCCCTAGTATATACACTTTCAAGGTTGAACGGGCAATAAAAAGATGTACCTCATAACATACCACCCTAGAGTATAGCAATATTCAACTTCATTATATGATTTATTTATGTGCTACAAAGCACAATAGCTTCAGAAGAGAAGGTGGATTATGGGGACATATCCAAAAACTAGACATATCTGTATGTTTGTTAAACTCTTACAGTAATCCTGGCGACTTTGTTACATTCACATGTTAGTTATGTTTACGGCTTGAGTGGTATACTAAGTCTAGTTATTTTTACTGCTTGAGTGGTATACTAAGTCTGTCCTCAGCAGTAACAACTGCAAAGTTTATTGTCATAAGCTTATGACAGTCCCTGAAACTTTTGAAGCAAAAATGCACTGCTATAGCAAGATTTGAAAAAGTATCTTTGAATTCTGGAATGGGTACATGCTTCAGAGTTATGTTTGTAATTAATTTCTACACTGAAGCTAACTGAAAATTTGTTTATCTTGTATCCTGACATGTAAATTCTGAGTTAGGCTTATAGTTCATCCATTACCAAAAAATCACTGGCTCGATGAAACTGCTGTAGGCTTATAGCACATATTGGCATAGTCCCAAAATATAGTCAAGTGTCATCACTGCAATGTTTTCTCATACCAGGACACTATATGATTGTTTATATTATAGAAAAAAGGTCATCCTATTCCTATATAGAATATACCATGTGTTCATCCAAAGGAATACATGCATATCTAAACTTATTTTCGTTTTGACAGAAGTTTAGTAGTGCTGAACAACTTTTATCTGAATACTTTGTGGTGCCATTGGATCGTTGATTCTTAATCTTAAGGCATTGTGCTAATTTTGCAGGGCCCCTTGTCTGAAGAGCCTTCGCCTTATTTCCTGCAACCTTGTCTCAAATGAAGGACTTACGGAGGCTGTGAAAGGGCTCCCTCTGCTTGAGGAGCTCGAGCTCTCGCTATGACCTAACGTTGGTGGTTTTTTTGTGAGCGATGACGTTTGTGGTTATGAGGTGTACAAGTTTGTTAGCGAAGTATGCCCACAGCTGAAGCACTTCAGACTGAGCAATGAAGATTTCAACGTTACTAGAGATTGGAACAAGTGTTAATTACTTTGGATCATCTAGGTGCGGATCCAGTGGGTGATTTCTTTATCAGTTGAATCAAATACACCTATAGCTTCCTTTGGGAGTAGGAGACAGAGAGAGAGTAGGAGCATCTGACCGTCGGAGGAGCTCCCTGCCTTCGCTGGTTCGTCGATGAAGATCTGCACACGGCAGCGACGGTCGGAGTAGCGGTGAAGACCGTGGTGGCGCAGTGCAGTGGCGGCGGCGGTGCTTCCCGTCACTGGCTGCGCCCCTCTGTTAGATCGAAGTAGGGTTTCTAGGTGGGGCGTATGGCTCAGGCGAACCTCGTACTGAGAGCCGCCGACCCCACCTCTATTTAATGCGTAGTGTGACGGGGGCCCGCCAGCCATAGATAGACTGGGCGCCCCCGATCAGGGCGCGAGGTCAAGGCCCAAGCGGCCGTTGGGCTACTGTGGTTGGGAGATCAAACCAACATTCTCCCCCTTGATCTCAACTCATACTTTAACTTTAAACTTTGACTTTAATCCTTTTCACTTTTATTTGTTCCATCACAGATTAGTGCATAGAGCATGCTTCATCGTCATGGTCAATCGCCGATAGACTTAACAGCTACAATACACATCTCTGTTCTGAAACAGATTCTTTAACTTTGGGCCCTTTATTGTCCGGAAATCATAGGCTATACCATAAACCCATGTCGACTGTGTGTTCTCCAAACACACTGGGTGGTAAGCCTTTTGTACGCGGATCCGCAAGCACTTGCTTGTTACTTATATGTTCAATACTTTTAGTATGATTCCGGACTTTCTTCTTTACAACGTACAACTTTAACGTCAATGTGTTTGGCAGCACACTTGACCCGTTGTTATAGGAGCGAACTACTTAAATGGTTATTGCTGTTGTATACCATTATCAATTCTGGGTGTAAGTTCTTTTAACCACATCGCCTGTCCTTAAGCCTCATAACAAGCTATATCATGGTTATGCATCTTTGATGACACCACAACTGTTTCTTTGGAGCTTTTCCACAATAAAACTCCAACTGCGAGTGTTAGCTACTATGTGGGTTTCACTAAACATCTTGCCAAAATTTAACTTTTGTACCCACAACTATTTGAGAGTACTTATTCTTTCTTACTCACCATGAGGCCTATAAATCCTTGCACAATTGCAAAACATTCCCAACTCCATTCCAGTGATCTATATCTGGACTGGACTTCTGCCAAAAATATCCCGGATACATAAACTGTGTAAGGGTAAGTTCTTGCTTATAAGCATTCAGTAAGCTTCCAACAGCTGAAGCATATAGGACGTCCATTTGATCGATCACACATTTATTCTTGGAACACTGAAAGTTCCAAAAACTATTACCCTTGACTATAGGAACAGGCGCAGGTTTATTCACATCTATACTTTATTTCTTTAGAATCTTCTCTAAGTATACACTTGAGATAGTTCTAATACCCCTTTCCCTTTTATCTCAGTAAGTTTCAATTCCTGGAACGAATGATGCTTTACCAAGACCATTCTCATTGAAACTTGAGGACACGAACTGCTTCTTCTCCAACAGTAGATTAACACCACTACTAGCGAGTAAGGCGCTACCCACATGCAGGATTAGGAAAATAAATTTCCCATGTTTAAACTTTGCATAAATACAATTGTCCTCTACATTCTCTTTAAAACCAAACTTTCTTATTGTACTGTCAAACTTCAAGAACCACTGTCTTGAAGCTTGCTTTAATTCATAAATGGATTTCTTTAGGCAACATCCCTTTACGTTCTTTTCCTTCCACGATAAAATCTTTTGAGTTATGCCATGTAAATGTTTCCATACAAATCCTCGTTGAGGAATGTGTCTTTACATCCTTCTGATGTAACTGTAAATTGTAATGTGCTACTAATACCATTATGATTATAAAAGAATCCTTGCAAGCTTATTATAATCTATTCCTTCTCTTTGTGTAAATCATTTCGCCACAAGTGGCGCTTTATAGCTTTTCATATTTCCTTTGGAGTCACATTTGTCTTGTAGACCCATTACAGCCTACTATGTTGGCTCCATTGGAAATTACTTCTAAGTCCCAAACATCGTTGGTATTTATCGATTTCATTTCATCTTCCTTTGCTTCTTGCGATTTAGACGAGTGAACGCCTCTCATGGCTTTTTCAAATGAGGTGAAATTATCCTCTATTTGAATTTCTTTCTTAACATTGACTTCTTAGTCGTCAGAAATATCTGATTTTCTTATTCTTTGAGACCTTCTGGGGCCTCGTGGCACTTCTTTCATATGGGGCTATTGTTACTCTTCATTGCCAAAAGGCAATTGTTCTATAGCCTCCTATATCACAAGATCCTTCTTTACTTATTCATCTTCTTTAAGAGCTAACATCTGGTGTTGTATATGTCATACAACATCAGCATGTATAAGGCAATTTGTTGCTCTAAAAAACACTGTAGTGGATATGTAATCCCACTTCTATTCAAGCCTTAGGTATCTACATACCATGCTCCCCCAGATTACTCCATCTTCTGAAAAGATGGTGTATCTTCAAATTTCTTATTTTGGGTTTAATCTGCTAAAAAACTCATATGGCGTGTTTAGCACCGCCTTGATAACTCTGAACTCGTCCAGTATAAATACTAGCCGACTATGCTATCTTTCTATCGAAACTATAAAAAGGTGCAGGAATTTAGCTATTTCTTTACTTTAGGGGTATCGTTATTATGACCGTCTTACTCCCTCAACGATCACAATCATCTTTTATAGATCACTTTTACCTTCAATGCATAGTATGCATTGCATTATCAAAAGTATGGGGAAGTATCTTTCTTAATTGTCTTTCTTAATTAATCTTACATTTCCCCCCCTCGAAATGTGGTATGAACTTTTTTACCACAATTTCGAAACATTCAGAACTCTTGTGAATGAGGAAACTTTGATTACTTACTTCATCCACATGATTACATCATGCAAACAAAATTCGTATGGGAGTACATTTTTCTCATTACACTTTAAAACTCAACATAGTCTATTATTATCAATACTTCTGCAAGTCATGCTTGCATATCATTCTTATCTTTTGGTTCACATGCAACTTTCTTTTGTTCTTAAACTCATTGAGTACTTAATGACCATGACACAATCAGAGTGTACGGTCAATACTAGGATAGCATAAAAGCTACCTCAAACTTCTCTCCATGTGCGGGATACACTTAGAGCATATGAGTCATCACATCCTTCTCCCGCTATGCGGGATAAGTACTATGCCAAACTCTCCCGCCATACAGGATTGGTTAACATATGTACTATGCCAACTTTACCCCGCCATGCGGGTATTTTCTCAATCTTTTCCCGCCATGCGGGTACTATCACAAACTTTTCCCGCCATGCGAGATAATTCCCTTGAACCGACATAAATGCCAGGATTGGCTCATGTTCAATCATCAAATATAGAAATAAATCCGAATATTCTTTTAACACACATGTTTAATCCAATGTTGGTCAAATTAAACATGTATATGACTTTTACAACTCTCATAAGTGAAACTGAAAATAAATTCTTCTCCACAGAGAGTACATAAAAGACATTTCTCAATGAAGACTCTCATTGATCTATCTCTTTTCTTGGATCAATATCCTAGAATTCTTTTCTTTTGAGGTCATTCTTTAAAGAGAACACAGTCCCTTAACCAATGGGATTCTTTCATACATTAACTTGTCCTTAGGCATTTCATCATCTGAGTCACAAGTACCCAGCTTATTTCTCTTTCTGCCTTCAAGAATGAAAGCATGGAGGTCTTTTGTCTAAAAAATATTCAACAATAATGCTCATTAAACTTTGAAAACTTTATGTTTTATTCTATATCACCGTTGGGCAAAAATAGAATAAAACATCATTCTTCTACATTAATTCCACATCACCGTTGGGCAGAAATGGAATTAACGTATAGAAATTCAATAATCTTGAAAACATAGAACTGCTCCTCAAAATTAAATTCTCCCGTTGGTTCGAATTTAATTAGAAGATAATCAACTTTATTACAGCGGAAACATGAAAATACTTTCTCTATAAGAGCATTCCATGATTTTTATCTATTCTCTGAAAAATTGGTCACTTTGATGCAAAATTCATCAGAGATTTAAACTTTAAACATAAAACTCATAGAATTATAATATTGTTATCATCAACGTTGGTCAGAAAATAACAATACCATAATTTAACTTTAAACTTAAACTCATAAATAAACTTATAATATTGTTATCATCAACGTTGGTAAGAAAATAACAATATTATAATTTATCTTAACTATCAACCGACTATTCCTCCAATTAAAATTTTCCAGCTGATTCTAATTTTAACTGGAGGATAAACTTTTCATCATTTACTGAATAACTATAACTGCTCTTCAAATTAGAAGACAATAAACCTTTAACTTTGCAGCGGAAACTTGACAAAATTTCTTTATCTACTTTTCAGAAGCATTTTACTATATTTTTCAACTCTCTGGAAAATCTAACACGTTGATGTAATTTTACCAGAAATTTAAACCTTCAAAATCATTTAAATCTGCTTCTGAAAATGATAAAACAAAAAACCATGAGCTACCCTTTAATTCTATTCTTTTGGCCCACCTCAGAAAAGTGGCCTGCGGCCCATTTGCGCGCGGCTTTGCCGCGGCCCAGCTCTGTGCGCTCCGCGCTCGGCCCGTGGGCTAGCAGCACAGCAGCAGCAGCGCAGACGCAGCCCGCGGCTCAGCACCCGGAGCGCAACGCTCGCTCTCCCGCGCCCAGGCCGCAACCTGGGCCTAGGCCGAGAATTCGTCACCCCGCCTAGGCCTCATTCAGCCCGGCGAATCGTGGCCATTCATTTTGATCGGACGGCCATGCGCGACTTCCGCGGGATCAAAACCCCGCCCGCCGGTCGCCCCTCCCCAAACCCTAGCTCATTTTGTTCTTCCTTTCTCTCCCTCCGCTCTTCTCACGCCACCGGCAAGCCACCGCAAGGGAGCTCAACGTACCGGTGCCAGGAAAGGAGCATTCGGCGGGAGAGGATGGCGCCGCTGTGAGGCCCTTCGCCGGTGCACGCGGGCGGCTGCGCGCGGCCCCGTCGAATGGCCTTGCGACCGGCGCCCTTTTGGTTCGAGTTCGCGCGCGCGCGAGCACAAGACAGCAGCGGCGCGGCTCCCTGATCTGGACTGGCGGCGAGCTCGCATAGGAGATCGGCAGCGCCGTCGGGCCTCTTTCTCCCCGCGCGATGGCGGTTGCGACGGCGACGAGAGAACCAGGTAGGTCCCTCCCCTCCGTCCATCTCTCTGTGTTCATTTAGGGTTACGGGTACCCCTCCCCTTTCTCTTTATTCTTTGCTTTTGATTCGGAAAAACCCTAGATCTACACCCTAGGGTGGCGAACTGCTGGGGTTAGGGTTCTTTAGGAGGGTAATCCGAATCGAATTCGAATCCCCTTCTTTCTTTTCCTTTCTATCACCCGATTAGGGTTTAGGGTTCGATGAACCCTCTGTAATTCTTTTCTTTCGATCCGAACCGGATCTAACCTATCTTTTCTTTTCTAATCGGTTTCTGGCCCCTGACAAGATCCACGCCTAGGGAAACCGGCTCCGATACCATTGTTAATTACTTTGGATCATCTAGGTGCGGATCCAGTGGGTGATTTCTTTATCAGTTGAATCAAATACACCTATAGCTTCCTTTGGGAGTAGGAGACAGAGAGAGAGTAGGAGCATCTGACCGTCGGAGGAGCTCCCTGCCTTCGCTGGTTCATTGATGAAGATCTACACACGGCAGCGATGGTCGGAGTAGCGGTGAAGACCGTGGTGGCTCAGTGCAGTGGCGGTGGCGGTGCTTCCCGTCACTGGCTGCGCCCCTCTGTTAGATCGGAGTAGGGTTTCTAGGTGGGGCGTACGGCTCAGGCGAACCTCGTACTGAGAGCCGCTGACCCCACCTCTATTTAATGCGCAGTGTGACAGGGGCCCGCCAGCCATAGATGGACTGGGCGTCCCCGATCAGGGCGCGAGGTCAAGGCCCAAGTGGCCGTTGGGCCACTGTGGTTGGGAGATCAAACCAACAACAAGAACAAGGACGTTGGAGGGATTGCAGGTATGCATGGGCTACGCGCCTTGCAGCTCTTTGGCAATGGTATCAACAATGAGGGCCTAGAAACCATCTTGGACAGCTGTCCCCATCTGGAGTCCCTTGACATACGCCATTGCTTCAACGTCGACATGGATGAGACTCTGCTCCTCAAGTGTGCCAAGCTCAAGACGCTGAGGCTTCCTGATGACCCCACTGATGACTATGACCTTGAGGTTAAAACACCTATCAGGATGTGTGTGATTGACGATAGCCCTTGGTATTCTGATGAGTATGATTCCTATAGAAATCGGCTCCGCTCTCAAGAGTACCTCAACGACTCCGACTCCGGGGATGACGCAGATTTCTTTGGTGAGCCATCCCGCTACGAGTGTGACCTTGACAAGTATGACAGGATGCTTCCAATGAACATGCGCACGTTCCTGAAATAAAAGGCGATCTGCATGCTGAATTTAATTTCATGGAAGCACTCAGACGTTAGTATATCGTCTCTGCTTGCATTGCACGCCCGTGTGCTTTGTTATTTTTGTTGTTTCTGCATGACGATGAAATTTGTCTCCGCTTGAATCTTTAGTCTCTGCTTTCATGTTGGTCTATTGATTGATCTTGTGTACGTTAGGTTCACAACAGGGTGGTGAAAAGTTCTCCTGTAAACTTTAGTTTGTCCGTCGTGAAAACTGAAAAGTGAACTCAGTCTGAATGCTGTGGAACTGAAATAAGTGCCAAGTTGCTAGCTTATCTTTCGAAAGCACCAGTTCCAAGAAGCTCCCATCTCTGCCGACGTGGACATCCAAGGTAAAACCAAGGGATTCCTTGCTCCCATCTCTGCCGACGTGGGCAACCAAGGTTCACTCCAGCCGTCCCACGTGCACCAGACTCGCACCCTAGCTCTGCCATGTGGACAACTAATCAAAATGGTTTTCAGCAACGGGGTCATTTTTGGACAAAGACCCTCAATCGGGCCTTTACAAACAGTTCTTTAGAGGCGATTGTATTTACTGGTTACCACTTAAAATGATTATATTTTCAGAGACGGCTTGTGACGCTAGTCACCTCTAAAGAAACTTTCGTATAGGCTGGCTTTGGAGCCGCCTCTCGTACAAATAATTATATAATATACCTTGGCCCTCGCTCACTCTGTCTCCACTCCCAAACCGCATTATCTCCCTCTTCCAAACCCCATCGCCTCCCCTCTCCCAAACCTTATCGCTGCAGCCCGCGCGGCAATGTCTAGTGGCAGGTGCGACTGCAACACCAAGACCCAGCCGCGCAATGAGCGCGTCCAGTTCACCTCCTTGGGCGGCGGTGGGGGCTAGATCCTGGTGCGAGGTGACCTCATTTACCTCGTCGACTCTGACGATGAAGTGAAGCCCTCCGTCATGCGGTTCTTGTTGCAAAGCGTCGGGACTGCCGCGGGGCAGGGCGGGGCGGGGCCAGGCAAAGGCAAGGGCCCGGGGCCGTCGACCGTTGCCACGGGGTGGGGCAAAGCCGCCAACTCGAAGGATTTGTTGCCGTCTGTGTGCATGCGTTGTGGTCGTCTACATTGTACTGTGTAATTAAAAAAGAGTTACCAGTAGCTTCTTTGATGGATATTTCAGAGATTATTATATTGTAACACGCCACACTCGGTTAGTTGCCAACAGCTTCAATGGATATTTCACAGATTATTATATTGTCAAATGCCACACCTTAACAGTATGCATAAAAAATTGGAGCTATGAATTATGCATTTATGCATTGTGAGCATACTGAACCTGGCGCAGTTTTCAGTGCGAAAACAAATATACTTCGTGACCAACACATTGTTTAAGCACTCTCAAAACGTAGCATAAATAATCTATTATACAAATTGATTCTGTTAATATGCTGTCCATATGTAAGATGGTAAAGTTGTACAACAAAAGGTACATAACATGGTAGTATATATGCAGAGTGAGCCTCATAACTCAAGACCACTCCTTTAACATGATTTCATTTACATTGACCAGACACCGCGAAATCATTGCAGAAAAAGAAGATCGGACATTGCACACTGATTGGATATCATTCAAGGAAGAAACCCATAATTTCTAGTCTCAGTTTGTCAAATTAAGATGGTGATGACGATGATGAGGCAACTGTAGTAATATCCACCACATTACTACCCTTTGGAGATGTCTAAAGCAATGCTACTGCTTTCAATCATTTAGCCATGGATTGAGTATTTTGGAATACTCAAGTTCTTCACTCTATCACATTTTTTCTGTAGCACGTCATCCATGTTGTAGTACTCAAAAGAGCCAGTAATGTGTAGAGATTGTAGTATAGGGCAGTTGTCAAGGATGGCCGTCAGTCCCTTTGTAGTAAGATCACATTCAAACAATTCTAGTGACTGTAAATTTAACATCATTGGAATTCCTCCGTCAATAATCTCCAATACCAACTCCTCATCGACACCATAGTTATCATTACAGGATGCGCTGAAACTAATTAAGTTTGAGTTTCATGAGATGGGGACAAGCTTAACAAACAGATTTTAACATATCCTCACTGTGGGTATTAACATAGACAAGTTCAAGATCCTCAAGGAGAGGGTGCTTCTTCTTGAATGCCACATTCAATACTTCATTGGGTATATCTAGGCATAACAGATGGAGCCTCTCCAAAGAGTTTGCTCTGCAGGAATGTTTTAAAATCAATTAGAATGCATATATGAGTTCATAAATGATAATGCATGATATTAGTGGTATGTAACAAATCTGAAAGAGGAATATGGATCAACCCCCTTGGCTTGTATTGATCTCATGAGCTCATACATATACAGTACAGACTCGGCAACCTCCGCTATCAAAACTGCTAGGCACGAGCTAGGAGACGTGGCGTAGCGACTGAGCGGAGGCACGGCGTGGGCGGAGCGGGCGCCGTGCGTGCGCGTGTGTGTTTGACCGATGCGGGTCTACATGACGTGTTTTACCGTGTACATGACTCCGTTATCACCCCCCTGCAGTGGCAGCGTCGAGAGCTCCGACGGTGAGACTGGAATGGAACCCTTGGAACGTAGTAATTGGCAGCCCCTTCGTCATCACGTCGGCGAACTGCTGGTCCGTGGGCACGTGGATGACGCGCAGCTCGCCAAGCGCCACACGTTCCCGGACGAAGTGGATGTCCAGCTCGATGTGCTTCATTCGTCGGTGGTGGACGGGGTTCTTGCTTATGTAGACGGCGGAGACGTTGTCGCAGTAGGCCACCGTGGCGCTTGGAACGTCGCAGTGAAGCTAGCGAAGAAGCTGCCGAAGCCAAATGCACTCGGCCACGGCGTTCGCCACAGCCCTGTACTCGACCTCCGCGCTTGATCTCGACACGGTGGCTTAGCGCTTCGACGACCAGGACACGAGTGCATCGCCAAGGTAAATGCAGTAGCCGGATGCGGATCGGCGCGTGTCTGGGCACCCGTCCCAGTCGGCGTTCGAGTAAGCGGTGATCTTGTGAACGCCTGTGCCCTACAAGTGAAGCCCGTACGCCATCGTGCCGCGCACATAACACAAGATGCGTTTGACGACGGCGAGGTGACACCCCGCGGATCATGCATGTGCAGGCACGCTTGTTGCACCGCGTAGGCGATGTCGGTACGAGTGATGGTGAGGTATTGCAGTGCGCCGGCGATGTTGTAGTACTCGCCGGGATCACGGACAGTCGCGCCTATCATTGCCGGTAGCTTGGCCTTGGTGTCAATCGGCGTGAGCGCCGGCTTGCAGTTCGTCATGCCCACCCGGTCCAGGAGGTCTTCGGCGTATTTCGCCTGAGACAGGAAGAAGCCATGGTCGTGTCGTTGTACGTCGACGCCAAGGAAGTACCACAGGGGCCCCATGTCTTTCCTGGAGGAGGCCCTCGGTGGATGCACTGAGGACCTTATCGTCGACGTAGAGGAAGGGAAACGCCATGTCTGTCCCACGGCGAAGCACAAACAAGGCCGTGTCGGAGCGCGTCGTGACAAAGCTGATGGCGCGGAGGAAGCCGACAATCCGCATGAACCAGGCCCGCGGTGCCTGCCGAAGACCGTACAGGGACTTGGAGAGGAGGCAGACCGCGTCTGGCTGTGTCGCGTCGACGAAGCCGATAGGCTGCTGACACAGTACCCGCTCATCGAGGTGCCCATGAAGGAAGGCGTTGGAGACGTCAAGCTATCGCGTCGGCCATCGGCGCCCTACAACCAAGGCAAGCACAGTGCGAATCATCGTGGGCTTGACCACAGGTATGAACGTCTCGCCAAAGTCGACACCTAGTCGTTGAGTGAATCCACGGACAACCCACCATGCTTTGTAGCGCTCGAGGCTGCCTTCGGGATGGAGCTTATGCTTGAACACCCACTTGCCGGTGATGATGTTGGCACGCGGTGGCCGAGGAACAAGGCACCACGTGTGGTTCGACTGAAGCGCATCGAACTCACGTTGCATCGCCTCGCGCCAGTTGGGACCACACAGAGCCACGCGCGCGGAGCTTGGAATCGGCGAGATGTCGACGGTGGCGCCTGCAGACGTGGGCATTGCATACCTCAGGTTGGGCTTGAAGACGTCGACACGGGATCATGTCACCATGGGGTGACGCTACGGTGATGGCGATTGTTGCGGCGCCAGTGAGCTAGTTTTAGGAGAGCCCTGCGTCGGCATTCCGGTCACGGAGGGCGGGGAAGAGGACCCCGGCATGGTGTCGTAGTCACTGTGCGACACGGCGAAGGCTGGTGGTGTCATGGCGGGTGACGTTGTAGGTGGCATGACCGCCTACGTCGTCGGTGATGCAACTTGCGGCATTGGTGACGTCGTGAAAGGAGGTGTGTCATAGGCGTCGCTAGAACACCCGACGCAGCGCCCAGGCGCTCGTGTGAGGCAGGTTGTTCAGCCAGACGTCCAGGTATGATCACCACGGTGTCCACATCAGGGACGACACCTGTGGTAGTAAGAGAAGGAGGCACCGAGAGGAGTGCGCGCTGCTAGAAAGGGAACTGCAGCTCATCAAACACGACGTGCCAAGAAGTGATCATGCGGCGAGTTTTCGGATTGTAGCAGCGGTAGCCCTTGTGGTCCATCGGGTAACCCAAGAACACGCACGCGACGGAGCGTGGGCTGAGCTTATTGGCTACTGTTGCAGACTGGTTGGGATAGCACAAGCTGCCGAACACGCGAAGATGATCGTAGGCGGGAGGTGTGCCGAGGAGGAGCTGGTGGGGCGTGACCATGCCAGTTGCCCGGCAGGGTTACTGGTTTAGCAGATAGGTGGCCGTGGCGAGCGCCTCCGCCCAGAACACGGCCGGCGCGTGTGCGTGGAGAAGCATGGCTCTGTCGTTCAGTTTATGTAGTTGCGTTCCACTTTGCCGTTTTGAGCAGATGTATACAGGCAAGAGAGGCGGAAGGCAATGCCATTATCGTGGAAGAACTTGTGGAGAGCAAAATTATCGAACTCTCGGCCATTGTCAGTCTAAAAGGCGAGAATGGGCAAACGAAACTGACGCTGAACATAAGAACAGAAGGGCAGAAAGGTAGGAACCACATCAGACTTGTTCATCAAGGGAAACATCCAGACATAATGAGAATAGTCATTGATGATCACCAAATAGTATTTGTATCCTGATATGCTAGGCATAGGAGACGTCCAGACGTCTGAATGAACTAACTAAAACGGGAAATAACTAACTAACGAAGAAGAAGTAAAAGGGAGCCGCACATGCTTCCCAAGCTGACAGGCGTGACAAGTGTGGGCGACGGACTTTGTACAGCTGAAGGGAAAGGATCGCAGAGCGGCAGCAAGCTGATCACGTCCCAGATGTCCCAGTTGTTGGTGCCAAAGCTCGACCGAGGCAGCGGTGGCGTGAAGAGCTTGATGCGTCGGTGGATGCAGCGGATAGAGATCGCCATAGCTGTTACATCGGAGCTTCACCTGGTGGGTGCGAAGGTCCATTATGGAGAAACCATAAGGATCAAATTCGACTGACATAGCATTGTCATGGGTTAGCGATCGAACAAACACTAAGTTTTTTTATCAAAGAGGGAGTAACGAGAACATTACGAAGAGCGAGAGGAGAGGTGGTGGTGGGGATAGATGAATTGGTGAGGTGGGTGATGGGCAGGGATGCACCGTTGCCCACCGTGATAGAAGTAGGAGAAGAGAGGGGTTGGATGGAGAGGAGGTTACCAGGCACTGAAGCCATGTGCGACGTCACGCCAGTGTCCAGGAACCAGTCGGAGGTATTGGCGCCAGCGGGTGGAACACCGGCCTTCGCTAGAGCTACAAGAAGGGCGTTTGAATCGTAGGTGGGCGGCGCCCCAGGGTAGCCTGTGTGCGGGCCGAGATGCGGCCCACCGGTGACGAACGCCTGCTGGTTAGGTGTGCCGGGACGGGGGCCGAGGACGCTGGCCGCTAGAACACGGAAGGGCATTGGCCAAACCTGGACCATGCCTTGCCACGGGTTGAAGCCGGTGGCCCATGGCGCATTGGGGAAGTTGGGCCGTGGTCCAGTGGATGAGGATCCGATGGGGTTGGGGAAGGAGGGTGTGCCGCCGCTCTGGCCGCCGCCACGGCCGCGACGTCGCCTGGAGCGGTTGTTGCCCGAGTATGCACCGTGGCCGGCGTTGTTGCCGAAACTGCCACCATGGCTAACGGTGTTGCCAAAACCGCTAGTGGTGGCCGAAGGAGCCCCCCCCCGTGGTTGCTGGATCCAGACCCTCCAGGGGTAGAACTGCCAGTCGATGGTATACCAGGGGCAGAAGGAGGGCAGTGACCACCCTGGGCGATCATGGCATGATGCGCAACTAGCTTGCTGTGTTGAGTCTCGTAGAGCTCCTCTAGCAGCAAGAAGGAATGATCGGAGAGGAAGGTGTGCGGAGGCTACTTGGAGGTGATGGTGGAGATGGTGTGGCGGTACGTGCCGTTGAGCCCACGAAGCATGTTCAGGACCTGGGATGGCTCGGGCACTGGCTGGCCAAGGTCGTGCAGGGCATCAACGAGCTCCTTCAGCTTGGCGGTTAGTCGGTGATACTGAGGTCTCCCTGGTACAGGCTGCAGTACTCTGCTTCCAGGTACACGGCACGGTGCAGTTGGTGGTCGCGGAAGATGTCGACGGTGGCGGCCCAGATGGTGTAGGCGGTGGCGCCGGGAACGCGGATGATGCGCATGACATCGCGCGTCACGGTGTTGTAGATCCAATTGACCAGGCACTGATCAACCATGATTCAGTCCAGGTCGGCGCGTTGGGCAGCGGTTGGGGCGGCGGTGATGTGGGAGGTCATACCGAACTTGCCGATCACCGAATCATAGAAGCACCGCCACTCCTGGTAATTAGGGTTCACGATGTTGAGGACCACCGGAACGTGGGACTTGATGTTGATGGTTTGAAGGGAGGTTGTGGTTGGAGGAGGAGGAGGAGGTGGTGGCGGCGGCGCCCGGCGTTTGCCATCATCGAACGGAGAGGTGAAGGAGGCGACAGAGGAAGAAGGAGAGGAACCGCCATGGATGGAGTTCTCGAACGCAAAGAGCGGATTGGTGTCCATGGCAAGCAGTGGAGGAGAAGGTGGGCGCTGGCGACAGGGGATCAAGCCGCGCTTCTTGATACCATGAAAGAGGAATATGGATCAACCCCCTTGGCTTGTATTGATCTCATGAGCTCATACATATACAGTACAGACTCGGCAACCTCCGCTATCAAAACTGCTAGGCGCAAGCTAGGAGACGCGGCGTAGCGACTGAGCGGAGGCGCGGCGTGCACGGCGTGGGCGGAGCGGGCGCCGTGCATGCACGTGTGTGTTTGACCTTTGCCGGTCTACATGACGTGTTTAACTGTGTACATGTGTACACGACTCCGTTATCAAAATCATCTATGCAATTGAATATTACTGTGCTGTGCTCCGGTGAGAATGAGAAGAAACCAAAAAAAGATAAACAAATAAAAGATATTGGAAGTGATGGTCTTTATTTATTCAAATGAATATAAAGAAAAGGCTTTACCATAACATCAATAACCCAATGGTGGAAAATGTTGAGACAAAAAATATACACAAATGGGTTGGAGAGTTAGGTTTATCCCATGAGTTCGAGTGACACAAAACACATCAAAAGAAGTTATGCTGCCAGAGGTGTCTCAAAAAGCGAAGATGGTTCAGCTTTCTACATAGATTTTTAGCAAATTGCAGTGAACATATGGATATTTTGTGATTTATCAAGCTATCTTTGATGGTAACCTAACAGCCACTGATCTTATATGATCATTCTGAAGAAAATGAAAACTAAATGATTGTGCACCACCAACTTTCAGATGCATTTTTCTCATCCACTACTTTGTGAAGTTTGCAGCAACCAGTTTACTTGAAAAATGCTTCAGAAATAAATGTTTTCTAGCATTCAGTGACTAAAATGTTGTTGGAACTCGAAACAAATTGAAATTATCAACAACTTATGTATGCAGCAGTAGACTGTAGACCTAAACCAAACCAGTGGCATACTCAAATGTGGAATAATAAGAACAATTCAGGTTAGATTTCCACATCATGTGCTAGAGGCCAGAGGCCGGGGCTACCTCATCCAGTTAATGACTATTTAGCATCACAAATTCAGTACTTCTACGCACAGTAATTCAGTGCTTGGGGCGCACTAGGTGTGCTCAGTATCGAACTGGGTGACACGATGAGAATATAGTTCTGTTTGGTTAATTTGTTTCGACGAACGAAGAAACTGAAAATTACTACTTGGTTGGCAAATCGGTACCTTTCGACCAGATAGAGCAGCAACTCCTCGTCGCAGGGTCCGGAGGGCCTCGCAGCGGCCCGCGCCACGGTCCACGGCGACGCGCACCATGGCACCCCACCGTACCCCTTGCGCAGGCCCGCAGACACCAGTGCGCCAACGTCGATGTCGACGCGGCGCCACAGGCCGGGCTCCTCCAGCGCGGTGCGCCGCCATGCCGCGCACACGAGCTCCGCGCCCTGCATGATCTCGCGGCAGGGACCAGCTTGAGGAAGATGGTGGATAGGATGTCGCAGGGCAGCGCTGCCCAGTCCCTCGGCCTCGCAGGGGGTTTCGAGCGGCAATGGCGTGGGGAGGAAGGCGGCATCGCTGGCTGGTCGCAGCTAGGGCAAGAGACGGAGGGTCGTCTCGGCCCTGTTCGTTTGAACTTATCAGCCTGGCTTACTAGCTATATTATAGTGTTTTTCTCTCACAACAAATCAGCCAACAATACTGGACCAACAAGGAGATTTTGAGTGTATAACTCTCCGAATAGTAAACACTCTTTGACAAAAGCAACCGCCACGTTCGGTAGTTCCTGATGATGATACCTAATGCCCAGTACTATGCCATACTGTTCGGCTGATGGTTTTTGCGGCTGATAAGCCGGTTGATGTTGTTTTGTTGTGAAAGAAAAACATTATATCATGGCTGATAAGCCGAGCGAACATGGATACATTGGTACCACGGTCATGCCCCTATCCTATATAGGACTTGCTAGTCTGATCCAGGGCACTAGCATCGGGCGGTGCTCCCGCGCCCGCGCCTGACGCACCCAGCTCCCTCGACTCACACTCATCGCGCTCCAGAGGCCGCGTGGGCCCACGCATGCACGGGGACCACCTCGAGCCCGCTCCTTTTACATGCCCGCATGCGTGGAGCAGCAGCAGCACCACCACCACCAGGTGCACGCGGTGTCCCACAGCACACTCGCAGCAGCATGTGCTTCCCCAGATCTACTTTTAAATGCAACATATATCTGAAACATATGAAACACTTGAAATATGCGCTTAAATGCATGCGTGTATAACCATAGCAACATGTGCAACACCCAATCTACTTTTGAAACATCCAGATGCAACACTTGTAATATATAAAAGAAGACAGATGAAACAATTCAAACATAAGTTTGAAACACTTGCAAAACATACGCAGCATCTAGATAAAACACTTGCAACATATGTGTGAAACTTATACAACATCCAAATAAATACACTTGCAACATATGTATAAAAAATAGACGCAACATCAGGAACAGACGCTCGCAACATACGTGTACAAACCATTGCAACATATGCAACATTCTGATCTACTTTTGCAACATCCATATGAAATACTTGCAATATACCTCTGAAACACTTGAAACATACGCTTGCAACATGCGCTTTCAGCAAAACCAGGTAGGCGGGGAGCACTACAGAGCGAGATCCGGCGCTAGGTCGTGGTGGAGAAGGAGGATAACAGTGGGCGGGGGACGCTGCGTGGCCCCAGGTGAGCGGCGACGCCCCCGGCGTGCGGCACCCAGAGTGGAGGCGGCAACGGTGGTCTAGCAGGTGCGGCCTCACGTGGCGAGGCGCCCCCGCGCTAGAGAAGGTCATGGCGGGCGGGTGTCGTGCCCGCGGCTAGGCGCCTTTGTAATGACCCGACAGTCGTTCCAAGGAGAGCCTAGAACCGAGCAATTGAAGGCCTCTACCTCAACTTTTGACTAGAATGTTTGTTCACCTAAGAGAACCCATCCACCTTGGACGTGCATGAACCCCACGATATTGCCATGTAGCCCCGAGCAAGCACCTTCCATTACACACGATCAAAGTTACAAATCATGACAACAACGACTGGTAACCTCATCAAGGAACTACCATTAACGTCATCAACACCATATATGACGAGAAGCTACAGGAAAGAGTATTTTAAGACTACATCACGAAGGATGCCACCTGATAGACCAAGTTAGCAAAGACAGAGAACTACCGGACCATCCGTCGGATTCACCGGACCGTCCGTTAGAACAACTGGACAGTGAGGATAAGTGGAAATGAGCTGTTTTTCCATCTAAGTGTATGGACCCACATGTTAGCACGACATGGAGTACTTCACCAGTAGAAATCACTCCATCTCACTCACTCTCTCACCCACTCACTCATTTGCAACACTCTCCCTCTCTCTCTACACTCAAGAACAAGGATGAACCCTAGAACTAGAGAGAAAGGATTGGAGAGGGATTTGGGGAAGGAAAGGAAGAAGAGGAAGAGAAGCATCAGCACCCTCTTATGGATCTCCTCAACACCTTCCATTTCAACCATGGTGAGCTCAAGAGAATTTCTATTATTTCTTCGAATTTTCTCCAAAAACCTAATTCATGGTTTTGGATGCTAGTTCTTGAATCTCTTGCTGATGGTGGATCCATCATTTAAAGAGTAAGTTAAAGGAATCAACACCTACCTCAATCACCCTCTTATCCTTTGGATTTCCTTTGATTCCTCTCTTTTGGATATTTGCAAGAAAAAGGTGGTGAATATGTGAATGGCATGTTGGAGATGGATGAAGCTTATAGAAGGAGTTAGATCTTCAAGGCTTTTAGCTATGGAATCACTCAATCTCTGAGTTAAGTGTTTGAACCTCAATCTCAAGCCTTATCCTCTTTATCTCATATTTTTGGCTTGATTTCCTAAACCCTAGCCACACTTAGTCAAACTAGCTCAAAACTAGCCACAAACATTCCTAGCAAGTCACCTAAGCTACCCCAGGAATATATTGCACATGCATGAACCCTAGCTCTGCACATCTAGGATTGAAACCTAGGAAAAACCTAGAAAACCAAGAACATAGTTTCTGTCGACTTTTGACGGAGTGTCCGTCAAAATCGACAGAGTGTTCGCTAACCCTGATTCTTAGTCAAAACCTATAAAACTGAACCCGGGTGTGAACAACTGGATCGTCCGCCGCTTTAACGGAGCGTCCATTGAATTATAGAGTTAACCTTGACCAACCCGAAAACCCCAGCAACTACCGGAGCGTCCGTGACATCTCACGGACAGTCTGATGATTTATAAACCCAAGCTTCCAGAGTACCCGAACAACCCCAGTTCTTATCGGAGCATCCATCAACAATAAAGAAAGTCATTGGAACTCGATATTGAACTATACAATGAATGGATAGTATGAAATTAAAATTATGATATATTTACAATTAAATATGTTTGTGCTTTGCAATAGGAGAAAAAATCTATCAAGATAGTATTTTAAATTTGATACATACTTATTAAGACATTGTCATACTATTGCCAACATTAGCTTATATATTATGGACGTTATGGTCTTCTTAAAATAAAGTATAGCTTTAAACATATGTAGAAAGATAAAAACATAAATAGGTAAGTATTATCTTGGCCCTCATTTTTCATGAATAGTGATAGTTTTTTCTCCCTATTGCAACGTACGGGCATATTTGCTAGTAATAACTAATAATAACTGTATGAGCGACGGTGGTATGAACTGGCCGTCTGTGATAGAGGTTCCTTCAATACATATTTGGGCCCATGTGGGCTAGAATTTTATCAATGAAATTTTAGTTCTCCCAAGCCCCGCTGCTCGACACGACCGCGACCCTTCGCGGCTCCTGGCCATTTTGTTCCCACTCGCCGTGGCCCCTACCAGCCTCCGCGTCCGCTCCCCTCAGCCCGTACTCACCGGCCAGCTGCGCACGCGGTCGTCGTCGCCGCTGCGTATTGAGTCTGTTCACCTTCATCATCTTCCTCGGTCTCCGGTGAGGAACTGAGGATTCGCCGCCCCGTGCAGTTTTTATGGTTGAGGTGAGTAGTTCTTCTTTAAAAACAATCGATCAAACGACTATTTTAAGTGATAATCACATCCAGCAAATATAGTTAATGTCTGTATATTTCTGATTTTTCCTTTTTTGTAATTTAGCTTTTTTTCTAGAATGTCTTGTATACTAAAGCGGAGTCGCAAAAATAGCATTAGTCATAGCCGGTGAGTAAAATCTTACATTATGTTACGTTAGCTAGAATTCAACACCATATGTTTGGTTTGTACAGTCACCCCATGCATCATGAGGTGATTCATCATGAGTTCATCCCATAAATTTTAGTGGAACTAACTTATTCCTCATGCATATACTAATTATTAGCCTGTGAGAAATGAGATGGTGATGGATCAACCCATTCCATTCCACACACTAAATACAAAAAGTGAGAAGTGAGAAGATAATGGACCACCCAATTCCTTAAATCAAACACATCCATCATCCCCGAGTGAGATCATCCTCTTCAAATCGACAGTAGATACAGGGCATATGGAAAAACGGGGCAATTTACCGGCCAGCTAGACGAAAGCTTCAGCTACTATAATAACGTGTCGAGTCTACAAGCTGCATCAAACAGTTCATCTATATCAAATCAAATTAATTAAATCTGATATGAATATTGATGCGGACGTAAACCCATGGTTGAACACTGTTTTGTTTCGAAGACCCTAAATGAAATAATCAGTAAGATAAGACAGTAGACAGGGCACTTCAGCTAGTGAGAGATAGACACACGCTCATTTGTCAATTCGATCCTATCAGAAATTCGATGCCCATGACAAACAGTTTGTTCGCTGGTTGGTTTCTGGCCTGATAAGCTCAACTAGTGCTGGTTTGTTATGAGAGAAAAATATTGTACCATGGCTGATAAGCCCTGACTGAAACCAACAAGCGAACAGACTGAAAGACTTTATTACTATTGCAAAGAGGTTTGACCAAACCCTTCAGTACCGGTATGAATTTAAAAAAGTTAAATGCATGGCAGACTTTTTAACTTGTCAGGGGTGCCACTTAGGTCCACAGACTCTCAAAACGCATTTTTGACACCCTAATATTGTTTAAGTGTGCCACTTTGATCCATAACGGTTCGGAAGCTGAGTTTTGGTCTACTATGTCGCTGTGCACATGAGGTTGGCTTGGGCCGTGGAAACAAGAAGAGCGACCCTCATCTTCCCTTCATTTCCAGTACCGAGTACTCTACCTCTTCGAGTCCGTCATCACGGAGACACGGAGCCAGGGGAGCACGATGGGCGGGGCTAGTGGAGGCAAACACAACGGAAGAGGGACGGCGAAGTCCGGTGGAGTGCGGATCCCCATAGCGATCACGGTGAATCTGCACGATGGTGGTGGTGTTGTGGACGAAAGGGCAACCCAGGCCTATGTATGGTGAATGAATCCCCTTTAGCCCATGTTGTGGTAATCTTGGTTGTGCGTTGAATGTAGTTAGATGTGAATCGGAATGCCAAATCTTTGCCCTTTTTATTTTGGCGTCTAGGGTTTGGGATTCATTTGTTATTTATCCTAATAGTGTTAATCATGGCTTGCTTTGTATGAATAATCTTCCCTAATATGGAGTAGATGGAGAGGGCGGTGGCAGCGACAATGACTTCCGGGGGAGAGAGATTGAGAGAGAGAAGGGGAAAGTTACATGTGGGCACATGTTTGAGAACAGGACAACTGGGGGGCTTTTGTCATAATGAACCTTCCCCTGGTGCCTAATCTCACACCCATACACAGTCAGCGTGTCACACCCAATTTTAAGGATAAAATAGGATGCAAAATCTTATGTGCGTCCAGAGATCAGTCACACACATAAGCCGACAAATTATGAATAGTATCATCACAAGTGTTTATTACATCACGAATAAGACAGAGTCTTCACATAAAAGTAGCGGAAGTATAAAGAGAAGATCGCTCGCGGAAGCTCCATATCACAGGGACGTCAACTGGTTGACCACAAGTCTAGTAATCCTCAGGGAAATCGTTTTTACCATAGCCATCTGTTACCCATTCAGGATTTTTATCCAAATAATGAAAATAAACAAGCGTAAGTACATGTCGTACTCAACAAGTGTAACACGGGGTTCATGAGGCTCAAAAGGCTTGACACAGGTTTAACAGCATTTAGCTTTTAGTTGTCACAATTTTAGCATAAGAGTAGCAACAAATTGTTTTAATTCCCAATGCAAAACACATGATCAATGTAAACATGAGTAATGAATAGCATAAACAGATAATTCTTAGTGTTCATCTATTCCGTAAATATTCCAAGGCCGCTCATGACCGTGAATACGACTGATATACCAGTTTTACACTCTGCAGAAGTTGTACACTTTCATTGTGAGTCGTGATTTACCCTTTCGCCTGAGGTCGCGAGCCTCTTAACCAACTACCAAGGAAGGTCGGCAGGGTTCACTATGAAGCCTTTTAAAGGTTCGTCTAACAAGTTAGGGCCATTAGATTCACTCAGGAAACAGATGTAGAGCCCCCTTCCCGATGGCACAATGACGCGCAGCCTATACTCAAGGGGACAGAGGCCGCACTATACCCAATTCGTCAAGCCATTCTTACGCCAATAAAGGTAACCACTAACAAGCTAGAAAATGTCCTCATACTGAGCTAAAGCCAGAGTTATGTAGCCCTCACAGCTATACTGTAAGTCCCGGATGATCACTTATAGATAAGTCATTAGGAAAAGGAATCTGAAGCATTTAGAAAGTAGCTAAACACCCCAGCTCCCTGTTTCCAAGTTGCTAAAAAGTCATATTTTAATGTTTATTGCATATACCATTAGTCAAGTTATAAGATCATGGTTTAATTTAGCACTAGCAAAGCTACCCAATGCATATCCCATAGGTGACAAGGTATAAGTTCAATTCTAAGCAATCCCTATCAAGGCGACACATGCAACATGAATTTAATGTATTAAAGTGAATAGGAAACAAGGATGATCCCATGCTATACTTGCCTTGAGCAAAGTACTCCTGCTGATCCTACTCGTCAAAGTAGTACCCTTGATCTCCCACGAATTGCTCACAGTCTATACTCGATAATCACAGCAACATACAAGCATCTAGGAGCAATCATGCATAGCAAACAAAAGCTATAGATTAGAACAGTACACCAACAGCACAAAATCAAGATGAAAAGTTTGGAAAACGAATCTACGTCTCACTACGAACACACAGACGCGAAGATCAAAAAAATCGGAGCTAAAATGAAGTAGTTATGAATTAAACAAGATTTTTTTTAGTAAAATAATAAATTAAATCTAACCTCAAATTTTAAAAGTTGAAAACCTACATAACAGTAGTATGAACATGTAGATTATGGAATTATGAACCTAACGCAAGTTGAACGGATCAAATCGGAGTTAAAACGGAGATTTTATGGCTAAAACAAATTTAGTGGCAAAACTGTAAATAGCTTAAAACGTATTTTAGATTTAACCGAAACAAAATACGTTTTCAAAAGAAGAAAACAAAATCTAAAAGACGTTTTGGACTACGGGTTAAGACCCAAATACTTGTAAGGTGGTTTTTGCAAAAACTCCAGCGAAGGGGTATTCTTCATCTGGGGCCGTCGGATTAGAAGCGGGCAGCTGAGATCGGATCGGGCGGAAGAGAGAGAGCATGGCCGGCCGAAACAGGGCCGACGACGATCTTGGCAGCGGCGACGCCATTGCCGGAGCGACGGCACTCATGGTTTTTGGACTACAAAGCACGGTTTGACGAATGAAGAGGTCCAGGAGAGAGAGGAGAGTGTGGGGAATTCACCGGAACCGAGAGAAGCAAGCGGGGATCAACGGAGGCAGTGCAGCACTCAGTGAGGCGGATGGCAACGGTGGCGGTTAGGGCTAGGCGGCTGCGAGCTCGCGCAGGGACAAAAATCTTGCTACAAGGTGGGACAGGGAGGCGGCGAGGCTCGGGCGACTATTTAAGAGGCGCGGGGACTTAGGCGGCACGGCACCGTGGCGTAGCGAAAGCGGACATGGACGGCGGCGACGGTGTCCGAGCCGGTCACGAGACGGAGGAAGAAGAGGCCCCTGACGGGCGGGACCGGCGTGTCAGCGGGTAGGAGGGAGAACACACGGGCGCGGCTGGACCTGGCCTTCGACTGGGCCGCTGGCTTTGCTGGGCCTTGCGGAAGAAGCGGGGCGCGGGAGGGAGGCTGAGCTGGAAGCGGGCCACGTGGACGGAGTGAGCAGGTCGCGCAGAGGGAATGAGGCGGGCCGAAGGAGATGGGCCGACGCGGAGGAGAAGCAGGCCAGCAGGCCAAAAACAGGGAAAGGAGAAAGGAGGAAGGGAAATTCGTTTTTTTTTCTAATTTTTCCAAAGCAAATCTCCAAATACAAATTCAAAGAAATTTGAAATTTGATTTCAAATCACACCACTAAAAAATCATTATGCAGCAGCATGAATGCACACACATGATTGTGAACCTATATTTGATTTTAATTTGATAAAATTTATTATTTTTCCTAAATTCAAATGCCCACAAAAATACGTAATAAATCAAATTCTCCTATTTCAAGATTATGCAAATTTTAGAGTGTTACACAGCGCCACGCTGGTGACGCTATGTAGGCTAAAACCCAGCTTCCAATCCGTTATGGACCTAAGTGGCACACTTAAACAACATTAGAGTGCCAGAAATGTGTTTTCTAGATTTTGTGGACCTAAGTGAAACCCTCAGACAAGTTTAAGGACCTAATTTAATAGAGAGCGGACTCTCTGAGCACGCAAGTCCGAGTAGGAGTGCATCACAATCATACACCATAGACAAAGTGAGGCCGTGACTTTTCATACATGTCTAAACCTAATACACATGATTTGGTCATGGCCTGATGAAATAAGTCAAGGAATCAGATTTGTCTTATTATGTATATATAAAATCTTCCAATTAATCAAACTTGAAAATAGATGTCACCTGGCCATTATTAGACGCTGGACTCAGTATATAGGTTGCAAACATGCCAAGGAGTCTGGAGCGCATCATAGCTCATCAAACGGGTGTTGACAACAACCGGCGAATATGCCGTCGTCTCATGCTCAAGAAGTTCAGCTCCAAACCATAATAGGTACTGTACTTCAGAAGATATCCTCTTTCTCATCCTAGTTACTGTATATGCGAATGATGTGTTAAGTGGGTCTTCACCAAGCACTCAGTGTCTGTTTTCGTCTATTTGATTGGTTTCTGATCATAAACTTCACTGCAAAATTCTGACTACCGGCCAATATGTTTTGTTTGCACCAATAATTAAGGAGTCCCGGAACTGGAATCCGGCGACGGGAAGGACAGCAAGGATGGCCAGAAAGCCCCCACACGGCGGACGGTGAAAGGCAGCGTCCGTTGGTGGATCTTGGTGGCGGCAGACATGCTCATGGTGCTCTGCGGCGGGACCGTGGCCACCCTACTCATCCGCCTGTACTACAACTCCGGCGGCAACAGCAAATGGATGAGCACGCTCACGCAGTCCGGCGGGGCACCACTTCTGCTCATCCCGCTGCTCCTGGCGCCGCCGCCGACCTCTGGCCCAGGCTCAGGTGAAGGCGAGGAGGAGCGCCGCCAGCCGGTACCAGCGGCGTCCAGGCTGGTGGCCGTGTACCTGGGCATCGGGATCCTGATCGGCTTCGACAACCTCATGTACGCGTACGCGCTGCAGTACCTGCCGGTGTCCACCTTCTCGCTGGTGGCAGCGACGCAGCTGGCCTTCAACGCCGTCACGTCGTGGCTCATCAACTCACAGCGCTTCACGGCGCTCATCGCCAACTCCGTGGTCGTGCTCACCTTCGCCGCCGCGCTGCTCGGCGTCGGCTCCTCCTCCGACGGGACGTCGTCGTCGTCCGACTTGCCGCGGGGAAAATACGCGGCCGGGTTCGTCCTCACGCTGGCCGCCTCCGCCACGTTCGCGCTCATCCTGTCGCTGCTCGAGCTCGCCTTCGTCAAGGTGGTCAGGGCGCGCACGCTGCGGTGGGTGCTCACGGTGCAGATGCACACCAACCTCGTGGCGTCGGCGGTGTCGGTGCTGGGGCTGTTTGCGTTCGGGGAGTGGCGCACGATCCCCGCGGAGATGGCGGCGTTCAAGGACGGGAGGGCCAGGTACGTTCTGACGCTGGTCGGGACGGCGGCGGCGTGGCAGGCGGCGCTGGCGGGGCAGGTGCGGCTCATCGCCCGGGTGTCGTCGCTCTTCGCCAATGCGACGGGCACCGTGCAGCTCCCGCTCGTGCCCGTGTTCGCGGTGCTGCTGTTCGGCGACAAGATGACGGGCATCAAGGCCGTCGCCATGCTCATGGCCGTGTGGGGATTCCTCTCATACGTCTACCAGCACTACCTCGACGGCCAGCGCGCTGCTGCGGGGAAGGCCGCCGGCGCCGGGGCTCAGTTCAAGTGCTGCGTCTGTGCTGAGCGGACGGTAGACGAGGCTTCGCACGCTTGAGACACTGCTGTGGTCGTCTGTTTATCAGATTCTTGATTAGCTTTGCCTCGCTGTCATGGAGATTAGTCGGAGTGGAAGCTTGACTCCAATATACTACTAGTAGTAGTTTGGAACTTGGCTTCTGATATCGACCCGTGCTAACACCAATAATTCACCTCCCTCCACACTGAAATTCTTTGATCTTTTCTGGTCTCTCAGTGTGCATAACCCCCACATCATCTAATGCCAAAAAAAAAAAAAAACACATCATCTGTCCCTTGGTCTTCATCTTAATTCCCACCTCAATCCATCCCAAAGCATAGGATTGCTTCCCTCGCTCGCTCAAGAAAATGGTAAAATACCCATTTCCTTCTCTTGGCTGGATGTTCATTAAAAAATATTGTCAATTATCTCATAAGAGCAAATACAATTATACATCTAGCCAAACCAACTCAGTAAAGTCCTATGTGGAAGAGAGAATAAAGAAGAAAGAAGGAAATAGGCACCACATGATCAAAAATGTATTGCAGCATGTGCTATATCTCCACCGTTGAGATCTCTTCTTCGGATTTGTGTTGCACACTGTGCTACACTGCAGCTCACTGTGTTTGGATGGTGTATATCTTGAGGTGGTGCACAGTGAGCTTGATATACACCATCCAAACTCCATATGCAGCCTGTGGGCCTACCACCACCATCTCTCGTCACATCTTGCATGCAGTCTGTGGGGTCCATCACTATCACCTCCTCACAGCCCATGCAGGCCTCGTTTAGTTGAGGCCAGAATCGGCGCCGCCGTAGCTACTGTAGCCACAGTAGCTACTGTAGTATTTCGTTTGTATTTGGTAATAATTGTCCAAACGTTGACTAATTAGACTCAAAACGTTCGTCTCGTAAAGTACAACCAAACTGTGCAATTAGTTTTTGATTTCGTCAACATTTAGTACTCCATGTATGTACCACAAGTTTGATGTGACGAGGAATCTTCTTTTTGCATAGTGTCAAATTCTGGAAATTGGGGGAACTAAACAGGCCCGCAGTCGTTTCTGTTACTGCTCCTGCATATGCTGATGTGGTGGGCCTAGGTAATAAAAAGTGAATCTATGTGAAGAGGTAAGTTATTATATGACTAGTTTACAAGGTTAGTCTCTTGATGACATTGCTCGCCTATAAGATAAGCTTATTAAACTTGCTCTAACATGGTAAAAATGGTACAAGAACAAGGAAGTATCAAAGTTATTACATAACTGTGAAGAATGCAACAATGATGAAATCTGGACAATTGTGCATTTTATAGGCTTCTTGGACAAAACCATCATCAAGAAGTCAGCGAGACCCTTGCTTAAGCCCTCATACTACTTTTGAAGGCTAACACGAAAAAAAAACATTATCTCAACAAGATTCTTACTCATGCTCTCAAAAGTAGTAAGATGCACATACTTTTCTTAGGTTCTCAAAACAATATTGTCCCGACAAGATTCTTACTAAATAAAGCTCTCAAAAGTAGTAAGATGCACATACTTTTATATGGTTCTCAAAACATTGTCCCAACAATACTCTTACTAAATAAAACTCTCCAAAGTAGTAAGATATCACATACTTTTTCAAGTTTTTTTAAACATTGTCCCGACAAGACTCTTATTAAACCTCTCAAATATATCCAAGCCATCATAATTAGGGACCATTCCATGGTTTCCTACTTTTTTTGTTTCTACCGTTCACGGTCTCTTCTGGACCCTATGCCAATATGGATTCGACATTGATGCCAGAGTTCCTGGTGTCACCCCTTCTGGCGAACCATGGCTACGTCCAACCGAAAAACAAACACCCACCTTTCTACACACCCCTATGATTTTCCCTGCTGTATTGGGCCTTGATCAGAACCTTCGCTCCAACGTCGTCCACAAGCTCTTGTACTAGAACTTGGACCATAGCCCAAATTGACCCCAAAGCTCATACTACCCAACCTAGAGCTCTAGCCATCTCTGAGTTCTAGCCACACACCCCCGCGGTCCAACTCCCACGCACTCGCTCGACATTAAATGCATGTCCGCTTACCCTCAACCTCAAAATCCACCTCGACCACTCAGCCTTCTACTTGACATCAATAGCACCTAGCCTCTACCCTAGCAGTGGCAGCACCCTGGCCACCACTTGGCTCCAAGATAAGTCAATTTGTATCCATCACTAGTAGAGAACAGACCTATGATACTCGGTCAAAATGGGCTCTAGTCCCGGAATTTTTTGCGCCCGGGACTAGAGATACCTTTAGTCCCGGTTGGTGGCTCCAATCGGGACTAAAGGTCCCTGCCCAACGGCTATCAAGCCCAGATGTAGGTGGCAGGGACCTTTAATCCCGGTTGGAGCCACCAACCGGGACTAAAGGTAGACTTTTACTCCCGGTTGGTGGCTCCAACCAGGAGTAAAGGTCTACTCCCGGGCCGTGGCTGCGCCCGGGGTTGGAAAGTTACCTTTAGTCCCGGTTGGAGCCACCAACCGGGACTAAAGGTCCCCCCTTTATATCCCGGCCGTCTCCTTCCTCCCCGAGCCCGAGCTCAGCACATTTTGAAGCTCACTGCACTAGTGTTCTTGCTTCCTCCCTCCATTGTTTTTCCATCCATTATTCGATTTCTCCGTCGATTTCTTCGATTCCTCCGTCGATTCTTCAGTTGTAAAGGTTACCAATCTCATACTCTCATTTTTCACCATTGTCTTATCTCATTTTGTTCACTATATATATGGTTCTTTATTGTGGTTTTTTTCATTTGTAAGCAATTTGAGCTCAAAATCACTTCAAGCTTGCATATTTACATGAAAGAAGGTTAAAGTAGCTAGTTGAACTTACGGACCGTGTTCATCTCGGTGAGCATGTTCTCTGCCGAGCGGTAACGGACGTCAAGGAGGAGCTTTGATTCTACGAGGGAGAGCGGCAACGGTCGTGGAAGACCGTGTTCCCTTCCTCGTAGAATCGGAGCTCTTCCGTGGCCAAGTACGGTGCCGTCCGGTGGAGAAATGCTCGTCGAGATGATCACGTAAGCAAGATCAACTAGTACGGATGGTTATTTATTCACATATCCCGATATCGTCGCAGTAGTCTGTCAATCACCGTACCCAAACGTAGTATATATATAAATATAAACGATAATCGATTGTTATGTATGTACACTCTCATTCTTCTGTTAATTTACGAAAATATCATGTGGATTACTTACCTGCCGCAGTAAAAGACGAGAACACAATGACCATGGCCACAGCAAGCAGAGTAGTGTTAAACGCTCTGGAAACCTTTAAACTTTAAACTTGCATATTTACATGAAGGAAGGTTAAAGTAGCTATTAAAAACTAGTATTCACCGTTCATTTGTAGCATGCATAGCACACTTCATTGTTTAGAGATATAGAGAATTTTAGAGTTTTTTAATTTTATTTGTTTATAAAATAAGAAATTTATAGTGTATTAAAAATGAGTATAGAGACTAGTGCCTCCGATCGGTATGATGATGCAATGCAAGGCCGTGCAATAGGAAGCAAATCCGTTCTCTTTTGATGATACGCCCGAACAGCCGGGCCTGACAGATTTGGTGGTTGAACGGGTCCGTCGGCCATCGCCGTGCGACTGTACGACAAAGAACGACATCGATCGACCATAGTATTTTATTGTTCGGAGTCCAGTCCGGGGTGCAATGCAACGCAACGACAATTGACAATGCGTTGCTAGGTCAAAATATGGTCATTTCTATGGACTCCACGACTAAACATTTTATTTTAACTTTTTATGAAATAAAAAACTTAGAAAATAGTTAGAAAATTATAGAAAATCCGTACTAGTTGAACATGCGGACCGTGTTCAGCTCGGCGAGCATGTTCTCTGCCGAGCGGTAACGGACATCAAGGAGGAGCTTTGATTCTACGAGGGAGAGCGGCAACGGTCGTGGAAGACCGTTTTCCGTTCCTGCCGTAGTAAAAGACGAGAACACAATGACCATTAAAAATATCATTGTTTAGAGATATAGATAATTTTATAGTTTCTTAATTTTAGTTGTTTATAAAATGAGAAATTTATAGTGTATTAAAAATGAGTATAGAGAGTAGATGGCAACTGCTTCCGGGTCCTCGGCCTCTCATGGGTTTCCAAAGCAACTTAGGCTGGGCCTCCCTCTCATTCCATGCGGCAAGTGTCGTGATGAGACAAAGATTGTGATGGAGTACCGAGTGAAGAAGGAGGGTCCCAACAAGGATCGTATCTTCTACAAGTGTCCGGATCGCAATGTGAGTTATTTTATCATATTTAATGATTATGGTTAGTTTATACCTATTTTCATGATGGTTGTGATTAAAGTTCTAATTTTTTGTTTTCATTTCAGTGGGATGGCAGTGGACGATGTTCAGGCTTCTACTAGGAGGAAGAGTATGTTGAACTCGTGCAAAAATATCTTGCACAACAGGCAGATACGGCGGCTAATGAGACAGTGATCCAGCCGAAGAAGCCCAAAGATGTTGCACAATCGGGGGATCTGTCTGTTTGAGTTGAGATTGGTCACGAAATCCTTGTGCTCCTGAAATATATTTTAGCTTTAGTTCTTTTAGTGGTAGTTGGGATTGTCTACATTGTAGCGATGCTTTCATAAATTTGTACATTTTGTGGTGGCATGCATGTTGTATAAATAATTAATTATAATCTAGGTTTTAATATGGTATTTATGTCATGTAATGCAGATGAGCCGGTATTGGATGTACAATGCTGATCGCCGCTCCCAAGAGTTCATTGACGGCGTGCATTCTTTGTTACGTGTGGCCGAGGCAAACAAATGCGACGGTTTCATGTGCTGCCCATGTGCCATATGTAAGAATACGGTGGAATATCCTTGCTCAAGGACTCTTCATTCACACTTGTTCAAGTCAGGTTTCATGCCAAACTATATTTGTTGGACGAAGCATGGAGAAACCGGCGTTGTAATAGAAGAAGGTGAAGAAGAACAATGGGATGACAATGATATTATTCCTGATGATGTGTGCTTCAATGATACTACAATGGGAGAAGCTGAAGAAGAGGTAGCTGCAGAAGATGAGCCTGCTAATGATCTTTGTCAGGTCATTCGTGACGCACAAAGAGAATGTGAAAGTGAAAAGTAGAAGGTCAAGTTCAAGCGGATGCTAGAAGATCACAAGAAATTGTTGTACCCAACTTGTGATGCAGGGCAGAAAAAGTTGGGAACCACACTAGAATTGCTGCAATGGAAGGCAAAGAATGGTGTATCTGATAAGGGATTTGGAGAGTTATTAAAAATCCAAAAGAAGATGCTTCCGAAGGACAATGAATTGCCCGTCACTACCTACGAAGCAAAACAAGTTGTCTGTCCTATGGGGCTAGAAATTGAGAAGATACATGCATGTCCTAATGACTGCATCCTGTACCGTGGCAAAGAGTATGAAAAATTGGATGCATGCCCGGTATGCCATGCATCTTGATATAAGATCAAGCGAGATGACCCTGGTGATGTTGAGGGCGAACGTCCGCGGAAGAAAATCCCTGCCAAGGTTATGTGGTATGCTCCTATAATACCATGCTTGAAACGTCTGTTCAGAAACAAAGAACATGCAAAATTGTTGCGATGGCACAAAGAAGACCGTAAGGTAGACAATATGTTGAGACACCTCAACGATGGGTCCCAAAGGAGAGCAATCGACACGAAATTCCCCTGAGTTTGCAAATGACGCAAGAAACTTAAGGTTTGCTTTAAGTACAGATGTTATCAATCCTTTTGGAGAGCAGAACAGTAGTCATAGCACTTGGCCTGTTACTCTAAGTATCTACAACCTTCCTCCTTGGTTATGCATGAAGCGGAAGTTCATTATGATGCATGTGCTCATCCAAGGCCCGAAGCAACCTGGCAATGACATCGATGTGTACCTGAGACCACTTATTGATGAACTTCTCATTTTGTGGAATAAAGAAGGTGTACGTGTGTGGGATGAGTACAAACAGGAACACTTTGATCTGCGAGCATTGTTGTTCGTAACAATCAATGATTGGCCTGCTCTAAGTAATCTTTCAGGACATTCAAACAAGGGATATAATGCATGCACACACTGCTTCGGTGATATTAGAGGTGTATTCTTGAAAAAATGTCGAAAGGTTGTGTACCTTGGCCATCGTCGATTTCTTCCTGCAAATCACCCCGCAAGAAAGAAAGGGAAGCATTTTAAAGGGAAGGCAGACCACCTGACCAAGCCTCGCAACTGAACCGGTGAGGATGTACTCGATATGGTCAATGATGTGAAAGTCATCTTTGGAAAAGGACATGGCAGCCAACCTGTTCTGAACGACGCTAACGGTCACGCACCCATGTGGAAGAAGAAGTCCATATTTTGGGACCTACCTTATTGGCAAGTCCTAGAGGTCTGCAACTCGATCGACGTGATGCACCTGATGAAGAATCTTTGTGTGAACCTGCTAGGCTTCATGGGTGTGTATGGAAAGCCTAAGGACACATTTGAAGCATGACAAGACCTACGTTGTTTGAGAGAAAGAGACAACCTGCATCCAGAGAAGACAGATGATGGACGCCATTACCTACGTCCTGCCAGCTACACTCTAAGCAAAGAGGAGAAGGAAATCATGTTTGAATGCTTAAACAATATCAAGGTACCATCTGGATTCTCCTCGAATATAAAGGGTATTATAAATGTGCTAGAGAAGAAATTCTGTAACTTAAAGTCCCATGACTGTCACGTTCTCATGATGCAATTACTTCTAGTTGCATTAAGAGGAATTCTACCTCCAAATGTACGTCTAGCCACCGTGAAGCTATGTGCATTCCTCAATGCAATTTCTCAGAAGGCAATTGATCCAACTGATCTAGCTAAACTACAGAATGATGTGGTTCAATGTATCGTCAGCTTTGAGTTGGTGTTCCCTCCTTCCTTCTTTGATATCATGACACACCTCCTAGTTCACCTAGTCAAGGAGATTTTCATTCTCGGTCCTGTGTTCCTACACAACATGTTCCCCTTAGAGAGATTCATGGGAGTCCTGAAGAAATATGTTCACAACCGTGCTCGCCTAGAAGGAAGCATCGCCAAGGGCTATGGAACAGAAGAGGTCATTGAGTTCTGTGTTGACTTTATTCCCGACCTTGACTCGATTGGTGTTCCTGAATCGAGACATGAGGGGAGACTAAGTGGAAAGGGGACACTAGGGAGGAAAACATATATTGGTACGGAGAATGATTATTTCAATAAAGCGCACTACACAGTTCTACAGAACTCCTCTTTGGTAGATCCGTATATTGAGACACACAAGGATCTCTTACGATCCGAGTTTCCAGGGAAGACTGAAGCTTGGATTACGCGTAAGCACATGAAAACTTTCGGCGGTTGGTCGCGAAAAAAATGTCAAGGTGATGAGAGCATCCATGAGCAACTGTATTTATTGGCTATGCAACCATCATGGCATATCGTCACATACAAAGGGTACGAGATAAATGGGAACATATTCTACACAGTATCCCAAGATAAAAGGAGTACCAACCAAAACAGTGGTGTCCGCATAGATGCCACAGACCCGAATGGGAATAAGCAGACATATTATGGCCGCATAGATGAAATATGGGAACTAGAATATGCACCTACTTTAAAGATCCCATTGTTCAAGTGCCATTGGGTCAAGGTGACCGGAGGCGGGGTAACAGTAGACAACGAGTATGGAATGACAACAGTAGACCTTAGTAATATTGGGTACAAAGACGAACCATTCATCCTTGCCAAGGATATGAATCAGGTGTTCTATGTCAATGATATGTCTACCAAACCAAAAAGAGGTAAAAACGATAATGACTCAACCAAAGAGCCAAAGCGCCACATAGTTCTTTAAGGAAAAAGAGTCATCGTGGGAATTGAGGACAAGTCGGACATGTCAGAAGATTATGAAAAGGATGACCAAATTCCGCCCTTTAAAGTGAACAAAGACCCTAGCATCTTGGTAAATGATGAGGACACTCCATGGTTACGACGCGATCATAATCAAGGGACATACGTAAAGAAGAAGTTCACTGCTGTGCCCACTTGATGATATAGTGATTTAATGTAGTGTGTGTTTGATATATTATGTAATAATTGTGAATTCAGATGTTTATAATGTCATGTTTTAAATTAAATTAATGTTTGATTTAATGGGATTTCTCTCTCGAAAAGTTAAATTAGAATATTGAGTGATGAAATATTAAAATATTAACGTTAAAATGATGTGAAAACAAATTTTCTGTCCAAAACCAATAGTTTTAATAATTTTAATTAAACACTACATTTTTGCATTAACGAAATAATAAATATTAGTTACATTATGTTTTATAATTATAACAAAAAATAAAAAAAGTTAGGTTATAGATTTTTCCTATGTGCAATAAAGAAAAAAAAAATCCATATTTTTAACAAAATAATTTTATGCCTTTTATTTAATTTACTATGTATTTAACAAGACTGTTGCAAAGATTTGACGTAGATTTTACGCTTGTAAGCAAAGATTTGACGTACTATATATTGGTTTTGTTTTTTGAAGCTAGATGGCCGACCCGAGAAACATGGACGAGGAGTTGATGATGAATTTGATCAACACTTGCACTCAAGTTGTCGGCGATGATGGTGCTAAAAATAACATGTAAGAGGATGCAGATGACGGGAGTCAATACTTAGCTCTTGAACAAAATGAGCAACAACATATTGGTCAAGTATATATTTTTTATTATTAGCTATATATATTATCATATGTCTTATGTGTGCTCATGACATTAAAAATAATGTTTATGTTTTGTAGCCCTCTGGATCGACATCAACAACTACAACGAAGAGTAAAAATGTTCGAGGTCCCAAAAAGCCATTGGAGGGCCGCTTCATTATCTCAGAGTTCAATGTGGATACAGGCGAACTGGGGGGGCCAAATAAAACGAAATTCATGCACCACTATGGTTACCTTGTACGGGACCGGCTCCCGATCAGTACCCGCCAATGGAAGAAGACTAATGCTCCTCATATCAGTTTTGTCTCCGATCATGACAAGACGTTAATTTGGAAAGATGTCTTGGTACATTTCACGCTCCAAACAGATGGTTATGATGATATAATAGATGGTGATGAATTGAAGGAGCGAGTTAGGGATTGGGCAATGAAGAAGATGGCCACTCAGTTTCAGACTTGGAAGAAACACCTATACACGACGTATGTCAAGAAAAACATAGCACCAGATTTCACTGTCCCAAGCCCTATCTCAAAGCAGTGGCCCTATTGGGATGAGTTTGTACAGTACAAGACATCGGAAGAGGGTGTGAGTCGGGTGATAAAGAACCAACGTAATGCCCAACAGAAGACATACCACCATAACTTGGGATCAGGTGGCTACCCGACTGCCATTAAGAAGTGGAACAAAATGGAAGCATACCTTCTTGCCAAGGGTATCACACCAGAATCACTCGAGTGGGGAGAGCGTGCAAAGAATTGGTTTTTCGCTCATGGGGGAACACTGGATCAGGAGACAGGGAAGTGCGTTTATGGCGCAAGACTGCAAGAAGCAGCAGAAAGATTGTTTTATGCTCAGAGAGCTACTGCTAGTGGTGCGTTCAGGCCCAACAGAGAGAAGGATAAACTAACATACGCCATCGGGACTATTGAACACGGTGGCCGAACTAGAGGCAAAGGAAGTGTCTCGTGGGAGCATGGATTCCCTCAGGACAGACCTTCCTACAGAAGCCGCCAGAGAAAGAAGGAAGAAGAGGCACAGCGGCTCTAGAGATTGGAGTAAGCGGTGCGTGAAGCACAGGAGCGGGAAAAATCCTTGAAGCGAGAATGGAGGAGGAAATCAGAAGGCAAGTGCAAATAGCAGTGAGTGCAAGCAAGCAAGCATCAGAGCCAGGAATCAACATTAGCCAATCTGTTCAGTTGAAAAGCAGCTACGCTTCCACGGAGATACAAAATCAAGGGGACACAGGACTGCGCTTCCCTATGGATGACGTCACTGAACCTTGTACATCGTGTGAGCTACACAATCCGAAGGGGAATTCCACAATCAAGGTGGCTATTGGTCTTGTTAATCCTATCGACCGAACCAAGACACCAAGGATTCATGGGAATATAATCCAAGAAGGATATGCTACCATCTCGGTAGATAAAGCTGAAAAAGGTTTTAGTGATTTGCCTCTTGACATTACTGGAGGTGATGGCGAGAAGACTCTAGGAGAAGCAGAGAAGACATTCATTCTATGGCGCAAGTGCTACATCATCATTCCCAGGATGTCACCTCCACCTCCTCCTGAACTACCTCACCATAGGTGCGGATGAAAACACTACATCATTAATTTATATTGGCTCAAATAATTAACAATCTGCTCATAATAATATGTCATTCCTTTTTTTGTAGCAGATCCTCCCCCAACCTAAATCCAATTGTTCAATCGCTAGATCATCATAGTGCTCTGTACGATGACAATGTGTTGGAAGGCGAGGCTGCATCCACACCATCTCCAAGGAGGTCTCCAACGCCGCAGCCGCCACCTCCAAGGAGGTCTCCAACGCCGCTGCCACCACCTCCAAGGAGGTCTCCAACGCCTCCCTCCCCCGCCTACCAAGAAGCCAAGTACTAGCAAGAGGCCAGCCCCGCAAATGAAGAACCAGTCCCTACCGGCAAAGAAAGCCACCGTGAAACCAAGGGCTATTCCCAAAATAATATCTGAAGAGAAGGAAGAAGTAACTGATGCATATAAAAAAGATATGTCCAGATTTTATGACAAACTTAAAAAGGATCAAGAAGCAAGGAGAAACCCAGAGAAACCATACTTCTTCATAGCTCCAGATATTCTAAGAAAAAAGGTGGCTTCTTACCAGCAACAACAGCGGGAATCTCGTAAGCCGTCCAAATCAACGTTAACGGACTATGACCGCACTCTCACCAAGTCAATTAAGGCGGCATAGAAAAAGAAGCGGGCAGGAAAAGGAGTTGCACAACTCAGACAACAATCGCACCAATCAGTCCCCCCGCTAGTTGTTGGTAATGAATATGGTTCGAATTTAGGATTAATGCATCAGGCAAACATACCTCCGGATGTCGATTTGGATCACCTTGGTGAATTTATTGAAGAGACTGGTCTCGACCTTTACTAGATGTTTGGTGATGGAAACATTGAGAGTGCGGCGGAGGTTGATATTTGGAAGAAAAATTTTATACTAGGCCAGAGTCTATACAACCCTCAAGCCTTACGTGATCTGGGGACGCAAATGTACCTGCTAAACAAGTGGTACATGTAGGCGTCTACCGGTGGAGACTTCTGCGTTGGTGTCAGAATTAGAGACGAACATTGGTTCCGTGGCGATGATGTTATGTATGTTGACTTTGCAGAATTTCATCAACTATGCCACCTGACCTCTCTGGACAAAGTTATCATTAGCTGTTATTGCCTGTAAGTAATAATTCTTTCGATCTATTATTAAACTCATCATATGTGTGTATATGCATATAAATTATCCTAACAAGTACTATATATATGCAGATTTACAATGACAGAGCTCAGAAAGAAAGGCTGCAATGAAATTGGTTTTGTTGATCCCCATATAGTATTCAAAGACCCAGTTACTCCAAAACCTAATTGGAAGTCTGAGTCAGAGAGTAACCTCATGAACTTCTTAGTGAACCAACGCCACAAGAAGGATATACTCTTTCCCTACAACTTCAAATGAGTGTTAATAATGTCGATCATCCTTAATGGCTCATATGTTGATTCTAGTTAATTAACGAGTGTTATGTGTTATATCCTATAAACACATGCATTAATCACTGGATATTGACGGACATCGATCTGGTGAAAAGTCACTTAATAATCTATGACTCAATGAGAAAATCACAACAAGACTACCAAGATATGATAGATATTATCTAGAGGTAATTTCGGTATCTCTAGCAACTATATATACACACAAACATGATGATTAACTATATCTGATGACATGGCAATTTTTTTATTGGGCAGTGTTTAGAAAACCTTTATTGAGAAGCAACACATGGGAAAATGCAAAGCGCCACTGAATATAATCCCTTTGAAAGTAAGTCCCCTAAATCGCATCATCTTTATTAATTAAACATACAGCTTTCACCGGATCACCAGATTGGATGACAAATCTTTTTCTCGTAAAGTGGTGTTTGAGGCAGGAACAGGGGAACAACTATGGTGGTTACTATGTTTGCAAGTTTATCAAGGTGGTCTCCCAAAGAACTCCTACAGAGACTCAAAGTACGTTAAAAATACACTATATATTCATTTAATTATTATTGTTGATTGTGTTACTACGTCTTTATATATATATGTATGTACATATATTAATTTATTTTCCTTTAATTCAAACCTGTAGGCTCGATGGTTGGAGGAAAAGGTCATACGGCAAGACCAAATCAAAGCAATTCAAGAGTCTATAGCCGAATTTTTTAATGACCAGATCATCGATTCCAAGGGCGAGTTCTATTTCGACCCAACACTACCATGGAAGCAAAGCTAGAGGATGAGAGGAAACTTGTTATATCACAACAACTGTAATGCAATCTTTTGTAATATATGCACATGAAATAATATAATGTAAAATACACATATGCATGCATGCATGTAAATATATATATATATATGATGCATGCATGCACATATATATATATATTTCTATGCTTGAATTGTGTGATTTAATACGTTCATTGTGCTTGAACCGAAACATACTATACGCGCGTATAAATGTATAATTAGCAGCGTACAATACGACTTCAAAAATCTATTTTGAAAAGAAAACAAAAAATGAAAACAAAAGAAAAAAGAAAAAAACCTTTAGTCCCGGTTCGTATTACCAACCGGGACTAAAGGGTGTCGGCCATCGTGGCATGTCAGGAGGCACCTTTAGTCCCGGTTGGTGTTACCCACCAGGACTAAAGGTCCCCCTTTAGTCCCCCGGTTGGTGTTACCCACCAGGACTAAAGGTCCCCCTTTAGTCCCGGTTCCTGACCCGGGACTAAAGGACTCCCCTTTAGTCCCGGATGCTTGCTCCCGGGTGGGGAACCGGGACTAGAGGGGGTTCCCCACTGGGAGTAAAGCTCTGTTCTCTACCAGTGAATTTTTGTGCAAACTAGTTCAATATATTTGTACATGGATGTTTTCAAGATGTAAATCGTTGAATCTTTCAATTGAATGTCAAATTGATTGTCACTTTGGAGTATCAAGAGTAAATTCAAGCTCCACCATGGCCAAATATTGTTCAAGACACATCGAGCTTGTGATCTATGGGCACCAAGAGAGGTTAGCCTAGCTATAGAACACTTGGTTACATTGATTGTATGCATTGGAGGTGAGAGAATTGCCCAACAACATGGAATCTATAATACTCGGGGCATGTGGATGGGCTGACTATCATGCTAGAAGTTGTTGCATATGAGAATCTATAGATTTGTCATTCTTTCACTGGACTAGAAGCTGGTCATGGCACTCCCAAGAGGCTTCATCGGCTTATGGAAGTCATTTCTACAGTGGCAAACAGTGGAGAAACTGAAGCCACCATAAGCTGTGACATAGAGTCCCTCAGTTATAGAGAGAGACGATCGTAGGAGTGGGCGAAAGCTAGAGGTGGACAAAAGTAGTTCACATTATTAGTTGTATAGATCATTATGAGGCTCATTGAATGATATCAATGTCTTCACAGATGCCCACTTTTCTAGTGGCTAACTTCAAGTGATTCATCTCCTATGTAGTACATGGTGAATGGAAAAAGTACACCATGGGGTAGTATAATTTGGAGGTGGGAGAATTGCCCAACAACAAGGAGTCGACGGCGCATGTGGATGGGCCAACCATCATACTAGAAGTTGTTGCATACAAGAATATATGGATTTGGCATATATTCTTTCTTTGGATTACTAGGCTTGCTGAATGATATAAACGTTCTTCACAGATGCCCGCTTTTCTAGTAGCTAACTTCATCAAGGTGAACGGAGAAAGGTACACCATGAGATAGTATGGCAGATAGGATTACCCTCTTTGGGCAACAGTTGTGAGGGGCTACCAAAATCCACAAAAGAACAAGAAATTTCATTTGAAAAGAATCTCAAGAAGCTACAAAAAAGGATGGAGAAACCATTTGGTGTTTCAATCTCAATTTTCCTATTGCGTGTGGTCCTGCTAGAATTTGGAACAACGAAGCCCTTTGATACATAGGTTCTGACCAAGCACAACATGATCGCTATTGCAACTGGTGAGAGTTACAATTATGATCAAGATGGTGGTGAGGTGATGAGTACCAGTGCCATGATCCACTTATGTTGTCAAAGTTCCTCATAGTGCATAAGAAGATTAAAGATAGGCAACCACATGAGATACATAGAAATGATCTTGCCAAGCATCTGTGGTCGGAAATGCATGGCCATGTTACTAACCGTACCTGAAAATTGTTTTCTACATACTTTTGGGATTGTGGCCCATCTCTAGAAGGAACGGCCTGTTACATATAGTTGGGAATGTGGCCCATCTCTAGAAGGGGTGATATATTAGCTTGGATTATTTCATCCGTCTTTTTACTCATTATAATCCCTTCCCGCCTCTCCCTATCTCCACTGGTGAAGCTCAGTGGATGCCAAACTGGACCCCTGCCCCTCTTAGCTGAGAAAGACTAATAAAGAGTCCATCTAGAGAGCTTGCTAGGCTAAGCATGATTTCCTACAAAATTGTGTATCTAATGGCCATCAAGTAGTACTAGTTGACCACAAAAACTACATTTAATCTAGCGATAATGCTCGTTCTATCATATTATTGATGAATAATTTTGCTACCCCTGATTATTAGGCATGCTCTACTATTGCCTATCTCATATGTGACCTAGACACGCAGCATGTGACGAGACGAGTTAGAACAACACGTGTCCAATAATAGTACGAAGTCCGATTTTAAGATGGCTCAAAGGACGGTAGTAAGGAGCTTGATTTGAAAGATATTAATTAGAACAAATGATGATCGTTCAATAAATCTGAGTCGTAAATCATCTAGATGATAGTACAAACTATTGCAACACATGGGCACATTCTATTTCAAAATTTAAAAGGAACCAATTTCAAGACAGGTCAAGTGAAGGGATGGTAATAAGGAGCTCCATTTCGAAACATATTATAACTCATGACGACCATTCAATAAATCTTCGAGCCGTAAATCGTCCATGTGACCGTACAAGCTGTACAAATTATTGCACACGTGGGTGTTAGAATTGATCTCATCCATCTTGACCCAACGGTCGAGACGGACCCCTTGACCGCGTCTTGATCAGGGACATCTAGCCATCTAGTGGCTGGTGGGCCCCCGTCGCACAGTGCCTATAAAGAGGAGGTGGGGCAAACAGCTCTTCAGAAGAGGTTCACTGTCGCCGCCACAACCCCACCGTTTAACCCTAGTCCGATTGAGAGGGAGGCACTACCAGCGACGGGAAGCGCCACTGCCTTTGCCACCACCGTCGGTCTCCACCGCTACACCAACCGTCGCTGCCCGTGCACAGAGCTTCACCGATGAACCAGCGATGGCAGGGAGCTCCTCCAACCCCTCCGACGGTCAGATGCTCCTACATCTCTCTCTCTCTTTGTCTCCTTTCCCCGAAGCAAGCTCTAGGTCTATTTGATTCAATTAGTAAAGATATCACCCTCTGATCTACACCTAGATGGTCCAAAGTATCTAACATTGGTATCAAAGCCACGGTTGTTCTAGGGTTTTAGATCTAGAATGGGTAAACGATTAGAAAAGGATAAGAAATTTAGATCTAGTGCGGCTCTAACAAGAAGAGGGTTCGGTTGAACCCTAACCCTAACTGGGTTAAGCAAATGAGAAAAGAAGAGGGTTCGGTTGAACCCTAACCCTAACTGGGTTAAAGAAAGAAGCTGGAGGGCTCGGTTTCACGTCTATGCCAAACCCTAAAACGGTAGAGTCCCTCTGGGGAAGATAAACAGTGCTATCCCAAAACCCTAACCCTAACACAGTCAAACCCTAGTCCGATCCAAATCGGTCAAAACCGAGAAGAGCAACAAGAACCAAAGAAGGGGAAAAGGGGAAGAGGGATACCCAGAGGGACAACCTCGCCATTGTGTAGAACAACGCACGGGGTAAAGAGGGCCGAGCCAGGGGCTCTGCTCACCGGGCTCCGGCCAAAGGGGTGTCGCGTCCAGGCCACTCGACGGCGGCGCGCTCCCCACACCGGCGAGGGGGCCGGCGACGGTGCCGTTGCTCCATTGCTTCGCCTGCTCGTCGCTCGGTGCTGCGGTACTAAGGAGAGAAGAGAGAGCGAAGTGAGGCGAAGAGAGAAAGAGGGCTAAAAGAATGAGGTTAGGGTTTCCTCGGAAGCGCGCGGCATCGGGTTTTTATTCCGAGCGAAACGCGCGGGTCGCCATCGGATCTGGACGGATGGCCGAGATTGAATGGGCCAGCGTCGCGGCGCAGGCGGGCGCGCGGAGCTTTGCCGGCCCAGGCCCACGTTGCGGCCTGGGTGCGGCCTGCGCGCGAGAAGAGATGGGCCGAGCCGGCTTTTGCTGGTTTTTGGGCCAAGATAGTCACAATGAGCCCGCGAGCCGATTTTCGCATTTTTCTTTTTCCAGAAAATTGAAAAATGGAAATTGGCTCAAAAAGAAAATAGAAAAAAAAGTAATTTTCCCTATGGGTAAAATTCAAGAAAATGAGTTCTTTTTTCTGCTGCGAAGTTAAAGTTTATTATCTTCTCATTAAATTCGAACCAACGGGAGAATTTAATTTGAAGAGCAGTTGTAGTTATTCAGTAAATGATGAAAAGTTAATCCTCCAGTTAAAATTGGAACCAACGGGAAAATTTTAATTGGAGGAATAGTCGGTTAATAGTTAAAGTTAAATTATGGTATTGTTATTTTCTGACCAACGTTGATGATAACAATATTATAATTCTATGAGTTCTATGTTTAAAGTTTAAATCTCTGATGAATTTTGCATCAAAGTGACCAATTTTTCAGAGAAAAAATAAAGATCAAGGAATGCTCTTAAACTAGAGAAATGTATTTTCATGTTTCTGATGCAATGAAGTTGATTGTCTTCTAATTAAATTCGAACCAACGGGAGAATTTAATTTTGAGGAGCAGTTCTACGTTTTCAAGATTATTGAATTTCTATACGTTAATTCTATTTCTGCCCAACGGTGATGTGGAATTAATGTAGAAGAATGATGTTTTATTCTATTTCTGCCCAACGGTGATATAGAATAGAACAAAAAGATTTCAAAGTTTAATGAGCATTATTGTTGAATATTTTTTCAGACAAAAGACTTCCATGCTTTCATTCTTGAAGGCAGTAAGAGAAATAAGCTGGGTAATTGTAACTCAGATGATGAAATGCCTAAGGGCAAGTTATGTATGAAAGAATGCCATTGCTTAAGGGATTGTGTTCTCTTTAAAGAATGGCTTCAAAAGAAAAGAATTTTAGGATATTGATCCAAGAAAAGAGATAGATCAATGAGAGTCTTCATTGAGAAATGTCTTTTATGTACTCTCTGTGAAGAAGAATTTATTTTCAGTTTCACTTACGAGAGTTATAAAAGTCATATACATGTTTAATTTGACTAACATTGGATTAAACATGTGTGTTAAAAGAATATTCGGATTTATTTCTGAATTTGATGATTGAACACGAGCCAATCCTGGCAATTATGTCGGTTCAAGGGAATTATCTTGCATGGCGGGAAAAGTTTGTGATAGTACCCGCATGACGGGAAAAGTTTGAGAAAATACTCGCATGGCGGGGTAAAGTTGGCATAGTACATATGTTAAGTAATCCTGCATGGCGGGAGAGTTTGGCATAGGACTTATCCCGCATGGCGGGAGAAGGATATGATGACTCATGTACTCTAAGTGTATTCTGCACATGGAGAGAAGTTTGGGGTAGCTCTTATGCTATCCTAGAATTGACCGTACACTCTGATTGTGTCATGGTCATTAAGTACTCAATGAGCTTAAGAACAAAAGAAAGTTGCATGTGAATCAAAAGATAAGAATGACATACAAGCATGACTTGCAGAAGTATTGAAAATAATAGACTATGTTGAGTTTTGAAGTGAAATGAGGAAAATGTACTCCCATACGAATTTTGTTTGCATGATGTAATCATGTGGATGAAGTAAGTAATCAAAGTTTCCTCATTCATAAGAGTTCAGAATGTTTCGAAATTGTGGTAGAAAAGTTCATACCACATTTCGAGGGGAGAAATGTAAGATTAATTAAGAAAGACAATTAAGAAAGATACTTCCCCATACTTCAGATAATGCAATGCATACTATGCATTGAAGGTAAAAGTGATCAATAAAAGATGAATGTGATCGTTGAGGGAGTAAGACGGTCATAATAACGATACCCCTAAAATAAAGAAATAGCTAAATTCCTTGACCTTTTACAGTTCTGATAGGAAGATAGCATAGTCGGCTAGTATTCATACTGGACGAGTTCAGAGTTATCAAGGCAGTGCTAAATGCGCCATATGAGTTTTAGCAGATTAAACCCAAAATAAAAAATTTGAAGATACACCATCTTTACAGAAGATAGAGTAATCTGGGGGAGCATGGTATGTAGATACCTAAGGCTTGAATAGAACTAGGATTACATATCCACTATAGTGTTTTAGAGCAACAAATTGTTTAATACATGTTGATGTTGTATGACATATACAACACCTGATGTTAGCTCTTAAAGAAGATGAATAAGTAAATAAGGATATTGTGATACAAGAGGCTATAGAACAATTACCTTTTAGCAATGAAGAGTAACAATATCCCCATATGAAAGAAGTGCCACGAGGCCCCAGAAGGTGTCAAAGAATAAGAAAATCAGATATTTCTGGTGACTAAGGAGTCAATATTAAGAAAGAAATTCAAATGGAAGGTAATTCCACCTCATTTGAAAAAGCCATGAGAGGCATTCACTCGTCTAAATGGTAAGAAGCAAAGGAAGATGAAATGAAATCGATAAATATCAACGATGTTTGGGACTTAAAAGAAATTCCCAATGGAGCCAAAACAGTAGGCTGTAATGGGTCTGCAAGACAAATGTGACTCCAAAGGGAATATGGAAAGCTATAAAGCGCCACTTGTGGCGAAATGATTTACATACAGAGAAGGAATAGATTATAATGAAAACGCAATGATTCTTTTAGAATCATAATAGCGTTAATGGCACACTATGATTTAGAGTTACATCAGAAGGATCTAAAGACACATTCCTCAACGGGGTTTGTATGGAAAGTTTACATGGCACAATACAAAAGGTTTTGTCGTGGAAGGAAAAGAACGTAAGGGATATTGGCTGAAGAAATCCATTCATGGATTAAAGCAAGCTTCAAGACATTGGTACTTGAATTTTGACAGTACAATAAGAAAGTTTGAGTTTAAAGAGAATGTAGAGGATAATTGTATTTATGCAAAGTCTAAACATGGGAAATCAATTTCTCTAATCCTGCACATGGATAGCACCTTGCTCACTAGTAGTGGTGTTAATCTACTGTTGGAGAAGAAGCAGTTCTTGTCCTCAAGTTTCAATGAGAATGATCTTGGTAAAGTGTCATTCGTTCCAGAAATTGGAACTTACCAAGACAAAAGGAAAAGGGATATTAGAACTATCTCAAGTGTATACTTAGAGAAGATTCTAAAGAAATAAAGTATATATGTGAATAAACCTGCGTCTGTTCCTATAGTCAAGGGTAATAGTTTTGGGAACTTTTAGTGTTCCAAGAACCAATGTGAGATCGAAAGGACGTCCTATATGCTTCAGCTGTTGGAAGCTTAATGAGTGCTTATAAGTAGGAACTTACCCTGACATAGTTCATGTATCCGGGATATTTTGGCAGAAGTCTAGTCCAGATATAGATCACTAGAATGGAGTTGAGAATGTTTTGCAATTGTGCAAAGATTTATAGGCCTCATGGTGAGTAAGAAAGAATAAGTACTCTCAAATAGTTGTGGGTACAAATGTTAAATTTTGGCGAGATGTTTAGTGAAACCCACATAGTAGCTAACACTCGCAGTTGGAGTTTTATTGTGAAAAAGCTCCAAAGAAACAATTGTGGTGTCATCAAAGATGCATACCCACAGTATAGCTTGTTATGAGGCTTAAAAGAACTTACACCCGGAATTGATAATGGTATACAACAGCAATAACCATTTAAGTAGTTCGCTCCTATAACAACGGGTCAAGTGTGGTGCCAAACACATTGACGTTAAAGTTATACGTTGTGAAGGAGAAAGTTCGGAATCATACTAAATGTATTAAAGTAACAAGCAAGTGCTTGCGGATCCGCGTACAAAAGGCTTACCACCCAGTGTGTTTAGAGAACACACAGTCGACATGGGTTTTTTGGTATAGCCTATGATTTCCGGACAATAAAGGGCCCAAAAGTTAAAGAATCTGTTTCAGAACAGAGATGTGTATTGTAGCTGTTAAGTCTATCGGCGATTGACCGTGACGATAAAACATGCTCTATGCACTAATCTGTGATGGAACAAATAAAAGTGAAAGGGATTAAAGTCAAAGTTTAAAGTTAAAGTATGAGTTGAGATCAAATGGAAGAATGTTAGAATTGATCTCATCCGTCTTGACCCAACGGTCGAGACGGACCCCTTGACCGCGTCCTGATCAGGGACGTCCAGCCATCTAGTGGCTGGTGGACCCCCGTCGCACAGTGCCTATAAAGAGATGGGGTAAACGGCTCTTGAGAAGAGGTTCACTGCCGCCGCCACAACCCCACCGTCTAACCCTAGTCCGATCGAGAGGGAGGCACTGCCAGCGGCGGGAAGCGCCACTGCCTTTGCCACCACCGCTGGTCTCCACCGCTACACCAACCGTCGTTGCCCGTGCGCAGAGCTTCACCGACGAACCAGCGATGGCAGGGAGCTTCTCCAACCCCTCCGACGGTCAGATGCTCCTACATCTCTCTCTCTTGTTTCCCCGAAGCAAGCTCTAGGTCTATTTGATTCAATTAGTAAAGATATCACCCTCTGATCTACGCCTAGATGGTCCAAAGTATCTAAGTGGGCACATTCTAATTTCAAATTTGAAATGGAAATAAGATTCTTCAGAAAGTCAAAAATCAACAATTTGAAATGTATAGTATACACGGGTGATCAGATCTTCCATCCGTTCATGCTGTTCCGGTCTTGTCTCCAAGTTGCCCTGACGAACCTGGCTCCGAATCCGAATCGAGATATCCAATCCGACGCTGCCCAAGATCTGGATCCAGATCGAAACTAGAAAGAAATCAAATATATTATATCAAGATCAAACCACAGAGGACGAAACAGATCAGTTACATAGAGATCTCATACCATGGACACTTTAGATCTGAATCACTAGAATGGAAGCAAATCAACTATTGGGAACAAAAATCATCAGAGCTCAATTTTTCAAACCTAACGGATACATGCATGTACCGAAAGCTTCCATTTCTATACGTCCGTGTGCATGAGACGTTGTGGGCAACTTGCCATGTTGGAGATGAAGGATCTCGAGCAAGCGTACGATAGTGGATGATGCAGGCCGGGTCGGTAATCACCTGCGCCTGCGCGCACCACATTGACTTCCGACTCGTACACGAGTGGTGCCGTTGCTTCCCGCCGCCGCTCACTCAGCAGCTTTATTGGGACGAGAAGAAGGTCCAGGCGTCGGATCCGATCAAACGGGCCAAGAAGGCTCGCGCATTTAATTGGGTCCCCATTTTTCCTTTTCTTCCAAAGCTTTTCGGCTGAATTTGCTTGCAAATAAAATTCTTTTGGGCCGCACAGTATTATTATTCTGTGCATTTTCCTATTTTTTACTTATTATTTCACCAAGCCATTTTAACAGGCCGGTTCAATATAACTTGAGTTTTGAAAATAAGAGACTTACACACCAGGGATTTCCACCATGCAGCCTTGCGACATGTACATGCCTAAAGTATCACTGCTACGAGCTTCAGTGCGCGCATGAAGAAAACAGGGATTAATTAACTGCTAGTCGCCTCAATGTGGTGAAAGTACTGTAAGCAAACAAGGTTGGGAGAGCGTGCAGGTGTATGATGCATGTAGCAGCAGCATGAATGTGAAGATTCTATGGAGGCCAAGAAGCTAGGAAGCAGTGCATGCGTCAAACTACGAAGCGCATCAAGTGTGAGAGTCCAATGGGCAGAGCAGTACGATCAGGGAAACAGGACGGTGACCGATTTGCTTATTTGGTTGAGTGCTGGTCGGGACATGATAACGATGTATATGAGGATACATATCTTTATATCTTCTCCTATAACTAAAAATACTAAAAATAAGATTATTTTTTGGTGCGATTTTTTTTGGTCGCTCCTCTTTTTCGGCCATGTGATACCCCGCGCGATAGAAAAAGAAACTGTCATCCCTGCGATCCCCGTCTGCTTTGAAGGAAACAAATCGATCACCTGAGGCCACATGCATGGAAGAAAACAATAATCATGCATGGAAGGAAACAATTGGCAAAGATCAAGCAAGACTCCTCCCTTCCGGCCATACGATACCCGTGCGATAGAAAAAGAAATTATCATCCCTGCAATCCCCGTCTGCTTTGAAGGAAACAAATCGATCACCTGAGGCCACATGCATGGAAGGAAACAATAATCATGCATGGAAGAAAACAATTGACAAAGATCAAGCAAGACGACTCAATGAGGTTGGCCTTTAATTTTAGTGTTTCCAGCATGCAGAGCTGAAATTAAAAAGTGGCTGCTCCTTAAGAACATTAGTGGTGCCTAATAAAAATTGTGCATGTTATACATGCTGAGACTGGTCGACCTTCTACAATTTCCTAAATGAATATTCCCACCATTCGTATATAGGATTCCCCTGCGTTTTTTCGTACTCCAATTAGCATATAATATGAAAGTATTGTTGTGTTCATCACGACTTCCAGTTGACTACTCCCATTAGCATATACTTCCTCTGCCTCAAAATGTAAATCGTTATGGGATGTGTGTAGGTCAAACTTTCTCAACTTTGACTAGGTTTGTAAAAAATATGTGCAGCATTTAACAATCAATTGGTCGACTCCTGAGGCCACATGCATGTAAAAAATACCTGTATTATAATTGGTCAAAGTTAAAAAAAATTGACTTCTCGGGAAGCGAGAATGAATTCTATTTTGGGATAGAGGGAGTATATGAAAGCAGTGTTGAAAATATTTTAATAATTAAGTTTGTCTCTGTCTGATTGGTAAGCTTAGACATCATAATGGTATAAAAAATTTTGACTCTCATGGACACCCTCATGGATAAGTGCAAAGCATCCTAATCCTACAGCATACACAAATGACAACCTTAAAGACCATCTTAGACGTTCTGGCATTAGAGTATATACATGCAGACACATAGGCATAGTGGTGCAAGTGAGTAGCCAGCAGGAGTCGAGAGTTAGGGGGTGTTTGGATCCCAGGAATAAACTTTAGTCCCTGTCACATTGAATTTTTAGATATCAATTAGGAGGATTAAACATGAGCTAATTATAAAACTAATTACATAAGTTGTGGCTAATTCGTTTGCCAGCGTCGTATACAGGATGATATGGAGATGTGGTGGAACTTATTCGTGGATTTGTTGGCGCACGAAAGAAATTGATATCGGAAATCTCTTCCTGCCGGTATAAAAAAAATGATCTTAGCCGCAACACGGAAAGATCTACACAGTAGAGTTTGTGAGCCTGCAACGCCATGTTCTCTGTGATTGTGTAAATTTCACGAACTTAGCTTTTTGGATTAAATGTCACTTTAACGTCGGTCATATACTTTTACAGTATTGTTATCTTATCGTGCGATCCGTGTGTTTTTAGTACAAAAGTTTAGCTGTCCCGTAGCAACGTACGGGTACGAACCTATTTACATATATACTCGAACCTGTGTGTACATGATTATATGGAGATGCAGTGGAACTTATTCATGAATTTATTGGCGCATGAAAGAAATGGATATCGTAGAATTCTTTCTGCCGATATAAAATATTATCTTAGCCGTATTACGAAAAAGTCTATACAGTAGAGTTTGTGAGCCTGCGACGTCGCGCTTTTCGTAACTGTGTTAATTTCATGAACTTTGCTTTTTGAATTAAATATCACTTTGACGTTAGTATTTAATTTAACAGTATTGTTATCTTATCGTACTATCCGTGTATTTTTAATACAAAAAATTTAGTTATCCCATAACAATACATGGACACGCTACCTAGTCAAACAATACAAGTTCAAGTACTACACGTGTCTACGTCTAAAGTCGATAGGTTCGGTTTGTTAAATCGAATAGGTTGGTTCTCGTACACCTAAACTAGACTAGGACTCGTCACAAAAAAAACTAGACTAGACTCTTCTATTCGGTTGTTTTATTCTATGATTATACTCTGGGAAGACCGACCGTCCTATATAAATATAAGAAATGACACCCGATTGAAAATACATAGTTGATACAAAACAAATCTGTTATTATCATTCATTTACTTCCTTATATTATACTTTTTTTGCATCTAGGTCAGTAGTCATGATTTGCTAGTTTCCCGCAAACAAGCCGCGTGCTCGAGCGTCATCAGAGTATCAATGAACTGGCCATGAATTGGCAATATGATATGTTAGAGGATCCATTTTTTCCCCGCAAACAACCCGTGTGCTCGAGCGTCATCAGAGTTACCTTGAGGCCACATTCACTACGCTCAATTGTCTCTGTTGGCCCACAGGATCACCGGCTCAGGTGAGTGAATCACTCACCAGTCTTTCCGAGCACCCGCTAGTGTTGTCGATCACGAATGAGCGTTGTCTGTCCCCACACACTATGGCTAGAGCTAGAAGAAGAAGGGAGAACAGAGCATGCACACACAGTACAAGACAATAGCGTTGGCCAAAGCCCTGTCTGGGAGATGGCAAATCTGAACTCTCTTTACTGAGTTGTCGTGATAGTCTTTTTATACAATTCTATCTATCTAGTCCTAGTACAGCTGCCCTGCTGCAACAGTGACTAGATAACATACAGGACTGTCTCTGCGCCGCACTGCATGTGCCTACAGTGCTGCAGGTGAGAAGTTCGGCGCCTGCACCTGCAGCGGCTATAGTATTACAGCAGGGGGCCTTTTCGGCGCCGCCTTCCCCTTGCTGTGTTCACACAAGGTAGCAGAAGATTATCTAACAATCTTCCCCTAATCCTACTGCTAACCCTTGTACCCCCTCCATGTCGATCATCTCCTTCAGCTCAGTGAGTCGAAGACGTCCGAGCGGCTTGGTGAGGACGTCCGTGAGTTGCTGACCAGTTTCGACGAACTCGATGACAATCTCTCCTCCATCGACACAGTCCCTGAGGAAGTGGAACTTCACGTCGATGTGTTTACTCTGGTCATGCAGAACTGGATTCTTCACGAGGGCAATGGCGAGCTGGTTGTCCACCATCAATGCTGGTGGGTGAGCTTCCACGTCGGTCAGCTCGCCTAGCAGCCGGTGTAGCCACACAACTTGGCACGCCGCTGTGGCCGCCGCTACGTACTTTGCCTCGCACGTAGATAGCGCCACCACTTTCTATTTCAGCGACAGCCATGAAATTAGGTCCGACCCGAGAAAGACGAGCACGCCAGAGGTGCTCCATCGCCCATCAATGTCCCCCACCATGTCTGCATCACTGAACACAGTGAGCTATAGCCTACTCCCACCGGTCTTTGGGAAGATGATCCCATAATCCACTGTCCCCTTGACGTAGCGCAGTAGCCGCTTCACCATAGCCCAGTGATCCTCTCTGGGATCCTCCACGAAGCGACTAACGTAGCCCACAGCGAACGCAATGTTCGGCCTCGTGTGGACTAGGTAGAGTAGACCACTGACGATGCTCCGATAGAGTGTTGCATCCACCTTCGCCGTGGTGCAGGCCTTCGTCAGCTTCAGCCGCTCCTCCATCGGAGTCACGCATGGCTTGCACTCAGCCATGCCGCTCCTCTCCAACAGCTTAGAGGCATATGCGCTCTGACCGAGCGTGAGTTCCTCCTTCCCCTATCTCACCTCGATGCTAAGGTAGTAGGAGAGTGCGCCGAGATCACTCATTCGAAAACGAGCCGCCATCTCGCGCTTGAAGCTGTTGATGTCCTCCGTACGTGCGCCGGTGATGACTAAGTCATCCACATGCACATCGACGATGAGCTCCTCCTTCCCCCTTCACCGCGTGTAGAGCGCGTGCTCAATTGCACACCGCTGAAACCCAAGCTCACCCAGCGTGGCGTCAAGCTTGGTGTTCCATGCTCGGGAGGCCTGCCGCAGCCCGTAGAGCACCTTGCGCAGTCGGAGCACCCTGTGCTCCTCTCTCTTGACGGCAAAACCTGGAGGTTGCCTAATGAAGACCGTCTCCGCCAGCTCACCGTTGAGGAAGGTTGATTTAACATCCAGGTGATGGACGCGCCAGTCCTTTGCTGCTGCCAAAGCTAGTAGCAAACGGACCGACTCCATGTGAGCTACTGGCGCAAAGACCTCCTCGAAGTCTATGCCCTCGCGCTGAACAAAGCCTCGGGCGACGAGACACGCCTTGTGCTTGACAATGGCACCAAGCTCGTCCCGCTTGACCTTGTACACCCACTTCAGGCTGATCGGACGGTATCCTAGAGGTGGATCGACGAGCTGCCATGTCTCATTTTCCTCGATCGACTTCATCTCCTCCAGCATCGCCCATCGCCAGTTTCCATCGCGCTCGGCCAGCGCGAACGTGGGTGGTTCCTCAGCACTGACGAGGAGCAGCTCTGTGTCATTGAGTAGCCTACCCACCAAGCCTGAGGGACCTGTGCCACCGACAATGTCGTCCAGCCTACGGAACCGCACCTCCTCACCTTCATGGTAGGCGTCCATGAACTCAGTGATGTCACTTGGAGGTGAGGCGAACTCAATCAGCGTTGATAGAGTTCCATGTTCCACCGGAGTGCTTGGAACAGCACCTTCTGGACTTCTCGTCATAACTCCTATAGTGTTCGGCCACACTGTAGGAGTGCCCAGCCTCAGTTTTGGAGTGGTCGGCATCACTGCAAGACGTCTTGGCTCCGCCACGGGAGTGCTCGGCACCTATCCTGGAGTGGTCGCCACCACAGCAGAACCTCCCGGCACCACTCTTGGCGTGCTCGGCATCCCTCCCGAAGTGCTCGGCACTGCCCTAGGAGTGCTCGGCTCTACCGTCGGAGTGCTCGGCACTCCTCCTAGAGTGCTCGGCACCTCTTCCTCAGTGTCTCCACCACCATGGATGACCAAGTGCTCGATGACGAAGGTGCTAGTGAAGCCGCCAGCTTCTCCCGTGCTCAGACTGCTCTAGTCCTAAGCCGCCTCCTCGTCGAACACGACATCGCGTGAGACAAGAACCTTGTCTCCACGTGGGTCGTAGAGCCGATACGCCTTGGTACCCTCCGTAGCCCAGGAACACCATCGGTGTGCTCCTATCCTCCAGCTTGGTGAGGTTCGGCTTCATCTTCCTGACGTGGCCGATGCAGCCGAATGTCCGGAGGAAGGAACTCTCGGCTTTCGCCCATACCAAGCTTCGAATGGCGTTTTGCCCGTCAGGGCCATGGTCGGAGAGCGGTTGAGGATGAACACCATCGTGATCACTGCCTCTCCCTAGAACTATGCCGGCATGCTTTTGACCTTCATCATGGATTGGGCCATGCAGACCACCGTCTGGTTCCGCCTCTCCACCACGCCATTCTATTGTGGTGAGTACGGGGCGGTATGGTGTTGCCCCACACCCTGATCCACATAGTTCGCAGTGAACTCCACCGAAGTGAATTCACCATCGCGATCAGTCCTCAGCACATGAAGCTTCTTACCGATCTCGGTCTCCACGCGTGTCTTGAACTTCTTGATCGCCGCCGCCGCTTCGTCCTTGCTCATCAGGAGTTGCAGCCACATGTAGCAACTGCAATCATCCATGAGCAGGAGGAAGTACCGCTGACCACCATTTGTAGCAGGCGTGATCGGCCCACAGAGGTCACCGTGGACGAGCTCGAGAGCGTCCTTCTTGCGATACTTGGCAGCCTTTGAGAAAGGTAGCCTCCTCTGCTTCTCGAACAGGCAGCTGTCACATAGCTCGCCTCTGTGCTTGATGTGGGGTAGCCCTCGGACCATCTTCTCCAGCCAACCAAGCACATCGAAGCTGAGATGTCTGAACCGGGCATGCCACATCCACGGTTCCTCGGAGTGCCTTGCCGCCAGGCACACTGGCTGCTCCACCTTCAGGTTGAGCAGGTACAACCGATTTAGGGACCTCTTCACCTTGGCAAGAAGTCGCTGCTCCCGGTCCCTGATCCCAAGGACTCCGTCCTTGATCAGTACCTCGCTACCGCGCTCATCCAGCTGACCAATGCTGATGATACTAGAACGTAGCTGTGGGATGTAATATATATCCGTTAGCGCGCGGTGCTCCCCGTTCTGGCACTTGAAGATAATAGTGCCGCGTCCTTGGATAGCCACCCTTGAGCCATCACCAAACTTCACCGTACCGGTAACATCATCGTCGAGCTCGGAGAAGGATGCCTTGGAGCCCATCATGTGATTACTGGCACTAGAGTCTAGATACCACCGCTGCTCCTGGTCGGCGCCCACACGTCTGAGGTGGACTTGGGCGCGTGGTTCATTGAGGTTGATGGTCTTCAGGGCCTTCCTAGGTCCTTCCACTATCGTCGCCTCTTCCCACTCCTTAGCCTCGACGTCGTGTAGTGTACAGAACGTCGCCATTAGGATAGTGGCCTCATCCTCATCATCGGCTTGTGCCAGGTGAGCCTGAGCCTTCTTCTCCTGTTTGCGATTTGGGCACTCCCGTGCCCAATGGCCCATCTTCACGCAATGCCTGCAGGCGTTGGGGTCGACCTGCTTCTTCTCTAAAGAAGCCTTGCTGCGGCGCTTGTCATTGCCACCGTGGCTAGAGGAGTCTGCCTTCCCAGAGTTCATCCGAGTAGCCCACTCCTCTTCTGTCAGCAGGAGTTTCCCGCTATCCTTCGTTGTTGTCGCCTACTTTAGGCGCTCGTCCACCGCCCGTAGATGGTCTATCACATCCTCAATGGTGAGGGTGGACAAGTCCAGCATCGTCTCTATGGAGAGAGCGATCTGGATGTACTTTGCCGGCACAGAGTGGAAGTACTTGGAGACCGCCTCCTCTTCATCGATGGTGACGCCATGGCACTTTAGCTTGTTGATGAGCGTTTGCAGGCAGAGGGAAAAGTCCTCCACCATTTCACCATCCTTGAACTTAAGGTTGGCGTGCTCCTGCTTTAGAAGCTGGGCCGTCGCCTTCTTTGCACGGTCGGAACCGACGTGCATCGCCGCAATAGCCTCCTTAGCCGAGCTCTTTGCCCCCAATGGCTCCCTGTACTCTGTCGGTAAAGCAACGAGGATAGCCTCCAGCGCTGACATGTCATCCTCCTCATTATCGGTGCCCTTGTCAACAGCATTCCAGAGCCGTTGGGCTCTGAGCTTGACCTTCATGGTCACCGACCACTCTCCATAGTTAGTGCGAGTCAGCGTTGGCCAACTAGTGCCGCTGACCTCCCGCACCGTGCAAACAACGACCTCTGGTCATGGTTGGGCAGCCATAGCTGTGCCACTGCTGTTGCCCATCTCCAAACCGCCCGTCATCGCCAGCAGTTAGTCTGGCGATGGCGCTTGTACGGCTTTGATACCACTTGTTGGCCCATAGGATCACCAGCTTAGGTGAGTGAACCACTCACCAGTCTTGCCGAGCACCCGCTAGTGTTGCTGAGCACCCACTAGCCATGCCGACCATGAACGAGCGTTGTCCGTCCCCACACACTATGGCTAGAGCTAGAAGAAGAAGGGAGAATAGAGCATGCACACACAGTACAAGACACCAGCGTTGGCCGAAGCCCTGTCTAGGATATGGCAAATCAGAACTCTCTTTACTGAGTTGCCATGGTAGTCTATTTATACAACTCTATCTATCTAGTCCTAGTACAGCTGCCCTGCTGCAACATTGACTAGATAACATATAGGGCTGACTCTGCGCCGGCCACTGCATGTGCTTACAGTGCTGCAGGTGAGCAGTTCGGCGCCTACACCTGCAGCGGCTACAGTATCATAGCAGGGAGCCTTTTCGGTGCCGCCTTCCCTTGCTGTGTTCACACAAGGTAGTAGTAGATTATCTAACAGTCTCGGGCTTTGCGCGTGCTAGGCTACCGGCGGTCATCTGCATGTGGCCTCCTACAGCTGGTGCCACCGCGCTTTCGTGCGAGTGCTAGCCTGCCCACGACCTCTAGGGTGTTGCACATCAAGGCCTACTGCTACGCATCCCACCGACCGTACTAGCTTGGCGACGCCAGACGTCCATGCGAGGGCTAGGCTAGAGCCGCTGGGGGTCCCGGCGTGGTGACAGCGTGGCCATGGGATACCGCTGGGGCATTCGCGCATCATGGCCTCCCACCGGCGTGCATTCCATAAGACTAGGAATTGGTGCTCTTGTTTCGAGCATCGAGCAATCGCTCACGGCCGCCAGGGACTTGAGGATGGGCTTGAATGGCGTCGGAAGGGGCGAGGGACTTGATTAGCGTGATGGGGCAATGGCGGGGTGGCGTGGGTGGCAGCAAGGGAGGTTTGGGGAGGCGCATAGGACAAGAGTGGAGTGCGCTGTGTGATGGGCAGAGAAGGGGTGGGCATGGGGGAGAGGAGTGGAAAGTGGGGGAGAGGAGGAGTCACGCGTGGGGGTTTTGAGTTGGGATGGGATGAGTGATGAAGCGTGTGGCAGAACCGTCTGAAATAAGACACCTTCGGAGGTGCTCGTCTTCCACCAGACACTAAGCACCCCGAAAGCAAGCTACATCGGTGGGTTCCGTCGAGCACACCCTAAGGGAGAGCTCAAATAATCCACATTTTTCCCTCAGGATCCAATAATGAGAACGAGTTTACAATACTTAGTCCATTTCATACAACCAGAGTTCTTAGAAATACATTATTTCAATACTAAGTTCAGAGTGCGGAATTTAAACAGCGGAATAAAAATAAACATCTATTGATAATATACAAGGATCCGTCTGTGCCCACCAGAAGAATCCTTCACACAATGGCTACTCCTCAAGCTACACCTGCAACAGGGGTAAATAAACCCTGAGTACACAATGTACTCACAAGACTTATCCGACTAGTGAGAATAATTTCTAGACTCCAAGGAATATGATAAGCTTTATGGTTTGCTGGGTTTCCTTTTTGCGGAAAGCAGTACTAATAGTGAATCCTTATGCATGGTTATTATTAGCAGTCATGATTAGTTCATTATCTAACCATTCTATGTAAGCACATGTTCTACTTTCAAGCAATAGTTGAGCAAACAGTTCCATTTCACCACCTTTTATCTTCTAGTTCTTACTACGGTGCTAGACTGTAGACAAGTCGTACCGTATAGCCCGACGATTCGTGAATCAATGTGCCTAGCTGGGTACCCTAAAACACACACCCCGTTTGTACCCTAGGCACAAGCAGGACTAACCCACCACCCTCCTATCATGTGATCCAGGTCCCCGTCCAAACTTAGACTCCAAGCCCCCGCTCCTGAGTCCCGGACTCAGTGCGGTGCTTAGACCTCCACCATCCCCACCTCCAATCAGTTGGTCCAGAAAGAGCCGGAACCTATGACAAGAGAAAATGAGCCTTCCCGCACCCATACACAAGTATGTGTTCAGGATAATAAGTCTGTGACTTGCCTAGAACCCAATGCAATGGCCGGTCATTAACCGACATAGACAGGAAAAACAGTGTAACCAAGTTATGCCCCGTTCGCCGTAGGACACAACCTCTTACACCCACCAATACCCATACCGCATCCCTGCCCGATCTCCATTTGCCTTTTACCATTTTATCATAAGAGTGATAATAATAATCACCTATTGTGAGTAACGGCAAGTTACTCACGCTCCCGAAAATCCTAAGCATAGCGGCTACTCTCACCTACACTAGTAGGACTCATAGGTTAGATATATTTATGCAGGTGGTTTCCATAAAATGCCTGTAACATAAATGTATATCACATATATATATCCAGTGATCATTCAAAATAAGGGTTATGCACCGGGGCTTGCCTTGGGCAGACGGGGTGGAAGCAAAGTCAGCAACTGATGGCTCCGGGCTCCCTCCTAGACGAGGATCTCCTCATACTCCTTGATTATCTCCTCGTACTCCTACTCGCCCGCAGTCACGAACTCTACCAACTCGTTATCTACATGCATGAAATGATGATGCAATACTTAGTAATACGGCAACAGCAACTCTTAAAATAAGAATACATCTATCAAGCTACTAAGCTAGCTCTACCGATTAAGACGCTAAGTTGCCTATCATTTCCACTAAACAGGTATGAAACATTTTCTGTATTAACTTAGTAACTAAAGGCATTCTTACTCTTAATACCGATTTAATATATATATATAATTAAACAAGGAGTACTAGCTACAATATTTATCAACCTATTCTAAGGCTACAAAAATTATAGTGAGCATATAATAATCTAATGAACCTACTGTAAAAATTTCATGGTCGAAGCTATTACCAATTTGCCACAAAAATTCCTATAACATTAATCTAAATAATGCTAAGCTTTTCTAAATGAATTAATGAATCTAACATTATCACAGATAACTGTAAACTAACTACACCAACAGATAGATCACATTTTTATGAACCTAACAAATTTTGTTTCACTATTTTTGGACATCTACAGAATTTACTATAATTTTCAAAAGTTCAGCTCAAAACTAAATTGGAAAAGCATTTACTAATTCCCTGGAAAAAGGAAAACCGAATTCAACCCGTGTGGCCCACTAATGAGCGGCGCGGCCCACACACGCGCAGCGCGCGACCTGAGGGCGCGGCCAACGCGGAATGCGGCCCATCCGCGCAGAAATGGCCCGCGACGGGGAGGGTCGCGCGTGCCGGCATCTTTTGCGAAAACGCCCTTCAGCTACCGGTGATTCACCCCGAGGTCCGCAACACTATTCCTACAGTCTACGCTTATACAGATAAGCCCCTCCCCATTCGCTTCTTTACCACGGGCGGATCCTCCGGCCACCCCCGCGCGCACCAGCGCGGCGGCGATGGCACTGGACCGCCACGCCGGCCACCCGGGCCCCTCCCCGCCCCCTCCAAGGGGCCGATGCTCACCTAGATGCAGATGTGAAGCAGTAGGCGGTGAAGAGATGAATGGGGACGCGGTCAGAAGCTCCCTCCACGGTGACAGACACCCTGCGGCGGCGGCAGCCATGTTCCAGTGAGCCTAGGCACAACCGAGGTGATAGAACCAATGGATGGGCATCAGCAACTCACCCCAAAGCTACCTGTGGTGGTGGCTTGACCGGGGACGGACCGGGTGCGTCCGGCGACGCGCACACGGCAAGCCTAGCGGCGTACTGCGGTGGCGCGACCGCGTTAGCGGTGCTGGGAAAGCAGTGACGGTATAAGTGGGGTACGCAGGGGGTAGAGCGAATCAAGGCGAAGACAACGGTGCCAAGGAATTGGATGCTAAGGCTCTGTAAAGGGGGTGCTCTGGAGTGGCTTAAAGCGGCCATAAGATGACCGGTGACGAGGAAAACTCCAAATTGGAGCTCGACACCGCACGGTCGTGGCAGCGGGCGGGCTTGGCGCGTAGCTAGGTTCCCAATTGAGCCATAGACGAGCGCAATTACCCCAGAAGTGACCAGGCGCTGTGGTTTGCTTTGGCGCGGCTCGGTCGAACCGGCGCGACGCCATTCAAGGCGGCGGGTGGGGCAGCACGGCGTGGTGCTTGCCACTTAATAGAAGAGGACAAGGTGCAACTAGGGACGGCTGCACGCTCGAGCAGAGCAAGGGCGACAGCGGCAGTGGCACGATGAGCAGAGGGGGTGCTGTGCCGCCTCGGTGGGATGCGGATGCCAGGTGGAGCAGAGGCACATGGGGGTGTCACGGCCCTGCGCATGCAGTGCACTCGCCGTGACGACGCGGCGCAGAGGGAACGTGCGCATGTTGGCGACCGAGGCTACGGCCAAGTGATGCCACAGCACCCGAGCGGAAACGACAATGGCAGCTGGCGGAGCAGCGCCGAGCAACAAAGCGATGCAGACGGCCCTAGAGGCACTAACAGCGGCGCCAGCGGCAGCGCACATCGCGGCAGTGAGGAGGCACCTCTGCAAGCCAGGGCTGCCGGCCACAGTGGCCAGCCGAGCTAAGCCAGACACGCGCGTGCGCGCATGGCCGGCGCGCCACCGACGGCTCAGTGGCGCGGTGACCGCGCCTACGCGATGGACCCAACCAAGAACGTGCCATGCACGCTTTTTAAAGTGTCAACCACGACCAAACGTTGATCCCATCGCCAAACCACCTTTTCTATACTTAAGAGGGCATATTAGGCTACTAAAACAGGCCATAAAACCACACCACTCCTTAACCCAATTACTCTACAAAATTTGCCAAACATAACTTTGTCAAACCATTTTTCAGCCTTAGAAATATGACTAAGTCTTGATCGGATCTGCGTCAAATTCGATTTTCAAGCTATTAGGTATGTTAGCTAGTGAATTCATTTTTCGACCGCAGGTAATTCATCGTCATCTACAAAGTTTGCACTTCAAACTTTATTCAAGTATCACATATATGTTCTATAGCATTTTCGCTTAATAAAAATTGATTTTAATCCCTAAGTGATATTACGTCACTATGAAATAAACTTTCGTTTCGTATTTCTATCGATCGTTTTGAGTTACGGAACTTGATCTATACTCCATATTTCATGCACAAACACACAAACATGATGCTCATGTAGTGTTTTAGTAAACGATTTATGGTGTAACACCGAGGGTGTTACCAGCGACGGAGCCAGCGGTGGGGCGGGGGGGCTAGAGCCCCCCCCCTATCGATCCTGGGCACGTGGAGCCCCCCTAAGCCCTCTCTTAAAATTTTATGCATATATGTATTAGGTAGGATGGGCTAAGGTTAAGAGAAGATAAAAAAGTCTCTATTCTTTTGTTCAGCTCCTCCTAATTTTTTTTTTTGTCTTCGTCACTGAGTGTTACAAAGCGTCGTGGTATGATCAAAGAACCTCGTCTGTTGGATTTGAGTTAGTAGGAGAAAGCAGAGGGTAGAGTGGAATCTCGACGTTCATTTCTAATGAGTATTTTTACTGGGTAAAGTTGCCTTGGTGCATGTTGAAGACGTCAGGACTGCGGGGGACACTTGATGGTGTAGCTGTAGTTAAGATTACAACGGGTGCATTTTTAGGGGTAGAGACTGAGATACAACTTCTATACGGACAAGTAGGTAGGTGGTCCAGTGTGAACTGTCGTCACTTGTCAGCCGTCACTCGTACGTCAGCACATCATGCACCGCTGCGGTGCCACGTGGAAGCAGGCCCTTGACCTGGATGCTGGTGACCGTATCGTACAGGCAGAGGCCGGCCTCTGTGACGCCGACGCCGAGCTCGGCCAGCCGACGGCTGCTGAACCGGCACCCTACCTTCGTCTCGCCCGCGCCGCCCTTGCACTCGGTGGGCACCGGCTACTCCGGGAACCGCTTGGCAAGGACGCGGCACACCTCGACGCGGTGCAGCGTGCGGCCTGCGCAGAGGTACAGCCCGTGGGCGCCGGGGTCCTCGTACACGCGCGCGTGCGCGTCGGCGACGTCGCCCACGTGGACATACGCCTGCACGGCGTCCGCGTACGTCCGCACGGAGCCGTCGAGGTACTTGAGGATGTGCCGCGTGCTGGTGTTCACCGACGGCTGCAGCAGCGGGCCGAGGACCAGCGACGGGTTCACCACGACCAGGTCCACCTGGCGCTGGCTGGCGAGCTCCCACGCCGCCTGCTCCGCCACTGTCTTGGCGTAGCAGTACCAGTTCTTGGTGTTCTTGCAGTAGTCGAGGTCGCTCCAGCACGTCTCGTCTACCTCGGCGCCGGGGCCGTGGCGAGGGTCCATGTACACCGTGCCGATCGACGACGTGAACACCACGTGCCGGACGCTGCCGACGTCCGCAGCGGCATTGGTCACGTTCTTGGCCCCGTTCACCGCGCCGGCTCCATCATTTTCTCCTGCGTGCATGCATTTAGTTTCCTCGATCATCAAAAAGAGACTTACTACTAGTGAAATATTACCAGGTCGTCGGTGACCGGGGAGGCGGCATGGAAGACGCCCTGACAGCCTTGGAACGCCGCGGCGAGACTCTTCTTGTCCAGCAGGTCTGCGCGCACTAGGGTCAGCCGCTCCGCCGCTCCGTCTAGCGCCCTGAGGTGCGCGTTCTTTGCGTCATCATCTGGGAAGCGCGACCAACAGATATTATATATATATATATATATATATATATATATATATATATATATATATATATATATATATATATATATATATATATATATATATATATATGCAGAGGCTATTCTGTAGCTAGGTATAGAATTGCTTATTTTGTAGCCGGACCAAGTTACCGCACCGGACAGACCCATCCGTGCCAACCGGCGCAAGCGCGCGAGCATTTACCGGATCGGGAGTTACTGCTGGGTAGATGCCCGGCGTGATTTTGGATCTGGCGAGCTGCCGTGTGCATGCATGCAAGAAATATAGTGGAATGAGTGGTTACGAGAATACATGAATTACCATACAGAGAGCATACAAGTGAATTAGCGTATGCATGCACCGTGCAATAAACTATTGTATATGGACTATGGTAAATAGATAAGATATTTAGGTAGTTACCAGAATACCGTATGCAAAATATTCTTGTTACGAGAATACAACATACCTTAAAATAGTAAGGTTACGAGAATACTATTGTCCACGAAAAATAGTAAAGAATATATTCTAGTAAATAGGAATGGGTTACGAAAATACTCTACATGCATGCTATGGGCTAACTGAAGAGTAGTATACAAGTTGAACTAATGTAATTGTTCATGTGTTACGAGAATTTGAGCACAGTGACTAAACCAATTTTGTCATAAGCTGATTAAAATAATTTGAATGTCTCGGACAAAATTAGCATTAAGAAAAGATTTACCATAATTTCATGGACAAGTTACTATAATACTTCATATTTATGAAAATTCTGTTTACAACAATACTAATACTATTTACAAGAATTTGCACTAATAATATTTACGAGAATTGCTACTCAAGAGCGATTGGATGCGTGCTTCAATTTCACGAGAAAGAAACATGACGTCGTCTCACAGGATCTTGCCACCATAGAAGATAGAACCTCTGGCCGCCGCCGCCTACATCAGTCATCAGAGCGCTACTGCTTGAGCCCGATATCAGGGAGTCACCGGTGAAGGTGCGGACGGGCTTGTCAACGAAGCAGCGCCGCCGGAACAAAAGGACAGGCGTGGCTGTTGGGTACACCCCGCCGAGACCTGCCGCCGATGAGGACCCACCGCCGCCACTAGGCTGTACACCATCGGTTGCTGCTAGATGTGCAGAACTGCAGGCGACATCCCGAGGTGTGCTTGGCGCACGCCATCGCACTCGCCTCCCGGCCGCACCACCAGGGGCCGCCATCTCCACTGGACGTGCCGCGCCATCACCAGGGCGTGCCATGCGCGCGAGTTGAGGGTGCGCTGCAACCGCCACCACCAGGGCGTGCCATGCGCGGCGAGTCGAGGGTGCGGTGCCACTGCTGGGGCGCGTCGTGCACGCGGATCGAGGATGCGCCGCCACCGCCGGAGCGCGTCGTGCGGCGGCTGCCGAAGCGCGTCATTCGCACGGCAGGGGAGAGAAGTTCGTGCTCGACGGCAACCACCGCACCTCCCCTACTCCTTGTGCTTGAGGCGGAGCCTGGTGTACCGGTTGATCGGCTGCCGCTGCGCCAGCGCCTGCCGCAGGAACGCACCGCTGCCGCCCACCTCCTGCCCTCGTCGCTCCCACAGCGCACTGCCCCAGCGTCCCCGTTGCACGGCGCCCGCAGCGCCCCGAGGTCCGTCGGCCCGGCGCCGGCGGAGGCCAGCGTCGCTGACGACGCAGAAAAGTAGAGGAGGCAGGCCGCGAGGGCCACGATTTGCGATGGTGCGGACGTATCTGAACAGGACCCAATCTAGACTTTTCTCCGGAGAGATGGAAATAAGCGTAATTTTTGGGTTAATTAATGGACTAGTATTTATTGTCTTTACTGATGCCGTCTTTACTAGTGCGGTGGGTGAATGGACGGAGCTGGGTGACGCTCGGGCTTGAGATCTGACTCGGATACAGAATACGTTATATATATATATATATATATATATATATATATATATATATATATATATATATATATATATATATATATATATATATATATATGTGTGTGTGTGTGTGTGTGAATATTATTGGTAACAACCATGCATGCATGCTGATATGGCCGTGGCAGGTAGCAGTTGTTTGTTTGTGGAATCTAAGGTGACAAGAACAAATTGGTGAAGGAGCAAATATAATCACTAGCTAGCTACTACAGCTAGGCTCTATAGAGGCGCCTGACCCAGTCGTCTCTAATTTTCTAGTAGATACGGTTCGGTTTGGACCAATTTGTAGAGACGGCTAAAATGCTCAAATCTATGTATAGTAATGAATGGGGCGTATATATATTGTTGCTCTCTATCAATGCAATTTTAGCAGAGACCACCTGGGTTGCGGACAGTGCCGCGCACGATGTAGCCTTTCTCAAGGAGGAGCTTCACAAGCCAGGATGCTATGAACCCGCTGGCGCCGGTGACGCAGACGGTGGTTTGGCCATGGCCGGATCCACAGTTGGTGATGCTGCTGTGCAAACCCATGTTTTGCGGTTTGCAGGACTAATGTGTAGGTATGTATCGAATGTTGGAAGAAATGGTGCCCTTGGGGTGCTATATATATATTTAGGCCGCTCTTCCCTGGAAATGCATGGTTGGTAGGTGATGGTTGCACTATAACACAACATACTTTTGCCAACACTTTCTATTGTAGACAAATGGCATCTTTGCCGACAGATAACCTCTCACGAAAAGTTTTGCCGACAATTTAGAAACAGTCGCGCTAGAAGCCATCGGCGAAACTTTTGCCGACAGTTAACAGAATCCCGACACTTTATGTGTAGGCAAACGGTCTACCTACGCCGATAGTTGAAATCTTTGCCGACAGTTAACCCTTTGCCGACAGTTAAGACCTACGGCGACAGTTAAGACCTTTCCCGACAGTTTGTATGTTGGCGAAACCATTTCCAAGCATTTTATGAAACATGCCCTCGTCAGCAAGTAAACCGTTGGCAAAATTATATAGCAAATATAGATATCAATTCAATTTGAATGATTTGACAAATCCACTCTTGTTCATAGAGAAGGCATCACATTGAGCAAATTCACTTGATTTTATAGAAATAATATATTAAATATTCCATACATAGAGAAGTCAAAGTGATGATCATAATACACAGAGCCATACATATACAAGTCCAGGATATAGATGAGCCACTAGAAGACATATATAGACATATACTACAAGTCTTGTGCTAACTGATCATTAGCAGCTCTAAACTTAAAATCAGCCCAGCAGTATGTTCATTAAAATAAAAGCATTATTATAGAACATTGACACTTGCTATATCAAATGATACCAACAGTATCTTTAGCTTTAGCTTTTCAGAGCATATCAATTGCCTCCTTGTCCAGCTCCCGCCCCTGCTACTTGCATGAATGATTAGCTCATATTTTTGAGCCTGCATGTTCAACTCGTGCAGCATCTTGCATTAGCATTTAAGGAATGTATGTAACACCAGATGTCCTGCATAAACATGAGGAAAAAAATCATCACAGTACGTTGCATTAGAATGAAATCATCACAGGTGTTTTGGGCACTACTATACAAATGTCCACCAAAAAGTTAGCTACATGGATATAATAGATTTCATAACTGAAATTCCTACATAAAGCAAAATGCTAAGTTTAATGCATGATAGTGGACTGGACTGCCCAAACCTAGGCTCTCATATGTGCTTGTATTTTCTTTCAAAAACAAATATATCTCCAATTGTTCAACAATGATGTGATACTAGTGTCATCTGCCCATTTAATTTCTGAAAAAAATTGGATGTAACAGGTGTAGATGCTTATTATGATGAATTGGTATGTGTTTCTTATGATGTTGCCTTATAACAAGCTAATATTGTTCACTTCTTTGCCAATTGCAAGGGCAAAAGACAGCAGAAAACATCCCATGTCCATCTGGTTCAGCAAAAACAAGTCCACATGACCACATGTATGTCATTGATGATGTGTGCCTTCAGAGGAATGAAGTAGAGGACTGCAATCAATGTATGTGCAGGAAATTTTAACAAGAAAATAATGGGTTTTTTTCTATGGATTGCACAAATCTAAGCCTTTTGATTGAACTCAGCTATATGTGCAAATGCTTTTCAGAAAGAAAGAAAGAAACAATAATAGCTTGTCAGTGCTAGCTAACCATTATGAAACCTAATAGTGCATTGATGGTATTAAGGACACTTATGCTCAATTATCTCACAGATTCAAGTATAATTTTGTAGATAGCAAATTTTTCTAATGACAACTTTTATCTAAAGGAACTCTGGTGCCTGCAAAAGCAAAGAGCCATAAAGTTGCAATTGCATTTGGTGCTACAACTGGCTTCATCAGCCTCGTTTTCCTTGCCGTTGGTTTGCTATTCTGGTGGAGGTGTAGGCGAAACCGGAAGACTCTTTTCAACATTGATGGTAAGTAAAATGCTTAAGTTACTAATCAATTCATGAACTAAGTACCTTGATCGTGAATCTTGATGGTCAGTGTTTGATCTTCATCTTACTGTATTGGCTACTGCAGACCAACACATAGAGAACGTCAACCTCGGAAATATGAAGCGGTTTCAATTCAGAGAGCTCCAGGCTGCAACAGAAAACTTCAGCAGCAAGAACATATTAGGAAAAGGCGGGTTTGGTATCGTTTACCGGGGGCAGCTCCCAGATGGAAGTCTTGTAGCCGTCAAGAGGCTCAAAGATGGTAATGCTGCAGGCGGGGAAGCACAGTTTCAGACTGAAGTCGAGATGATCAGCTTGGCAGTGCACAGGAACCTCCTGAGACTCTATGGATTCTGCATGACCGCCAGTGAGAGGCTACTGGTCTATCCATACATGTCGAATGGGAGTGTCGCATTGCGCCTGAAAGGTAAGCAGTTTTTCAAGTTATGAATGCACTAGTCACCAGTGTCACGCGCCTGTCTTTGTTGAAGATTAAATTTCCTTAAGTAAATGTATATGGAATTAAACATGACTGCTTGATTTTATTCCCAAACAATGTGACTGCCTGATATAATTGAAGGCAGAACCTACCCAAGCTGAGAAGCAGAACAAAAGAAGATTTGAAATTTGATTTTTTCGTTCTGTTTCCATTTCCTCTCCTTTGGGCAGAATATTAGAACAAAGAATATGATTCCCTTATAACCAAAACATTAACTTTTTTTTCACCAACTTAAACTACAGGGAAGCCACCACTGGACTGGATCACCAGAAAGAGGATAGCACTTGGTGCAGCACGAGGTCTACTGTACCTGCACAAGCAGTGTGATCCCAAGATCATCCACAGAGACGTTAAGGCAGCAAACATACTGCTAGATGACTGTTGCGAAGCAATTGTCGGGGACTTTGGGCTTGCAAAGCTCCTAGACCACCGTGAATCACATGTCACCACAGCTGTGCAGGGAAGTCATCAAATCAGAAGGGAGCCATGTTAGACTGGGTAAGTTAATGCAATATCAGTTTAATATGGTCTACATAACTTGTTCTTTTATTCTTTGACCTGCCAATGCCCCATTCTAGTTTCTGACCCTTGGGAGGAATTCCAATTATATAGACAAGCTAGTTAGAGGTTTACTAGCTACTCCCAAAGGGACATTGATGCTGTTCAGGGAGTAGTTTACTAGCAAGTAAACTAATAAATAATAAGTACCCTCCCAAAGTTAGGAATTCCCCTTAATAGAGAAGGCATGGCATATGATCATACCTGAGCTAACGGACATTGATGCTGTTCAGGTGAAGAAGATGCACCAAGAGAAGCAGCTGGACATACTTGTCGACAAGGGCCTGGGGAGCAAATATGACCGCATTGAGCTGGAGGAGATGGTGCAAGTGGCACTGCTATGTACTCAGTTCCTCCCTGGTCACAGGCCCAAAATGTCAGAGGTGGTCAGGATGCTGGAAGGCGATGGGCTTGCAGAGACGGTCTGAGGCAAGAAGTATTCAGCAGTTGTTTCCCAGTAGAATATGTAAATACTACAAAGTGAAGCAACTGATGCTGCATCCTGTCAGAAATCGAAGCAGATCTCAATCAGCTGAACTGTACAAAGATTAAAAAAAGAGCACAACCTAGTCTAGGCATGGTACATTACTACATCTATAGGTTATGTAACTGTTGGTAGAATAAGACCATAGAGCAATATTTCCAATTTCTAATGTAATATTTTTTTGTATTTTTTTCTTTATATTCTATTACTCTAGTTATAATTTGTAAAAAGCAAAAACTTTTCCCATTGGAATGCAGAGGCTTGGAAGTGTCCATGTTGTCTGTGCATTGGTCAACTCTCCCAGATTGTTGTTGAAACTCAACTTCTGTCCTACATCTATACAAATACAAAATCTTCACCAGAAAATAGCAAATATTTTGCGTGGATATCTGACTCCATGTAACAGAACATTGTATGATAGCAATAAAGGAAGAGGCACACATCAAATCGTTTATACTCTCACCTAAACCACAGGTCTTTGACAGGCTAAGATTGAAGATCAACCATATTTTCTGACCGCTAAGTGATCTCCAACGTAAAGTGGGTCATTCTCCTGCACCACATCTGGTAAGAAGCAAGCAACATTAGGGGCACAATTGAATTACACAATATAATGGAAGTGGAAGGGTGGAAAACAGTCTCACCATTTATCCTTTTCCTTTTGTTGCGCCCTCTCATCCCCACTTCTACTCTGAGAGAGTAGTTGTGCTAGCCAACACCGCCCAATCACCTGCACAAAGGGGAAAAGGTGGAGGGAGAGAGGATCTGGGGGAGGAGTTAGGAGACCGAGGAGGAGAGGAAGAGGGTGAGGTACCGCCAGATTCAGCGGGCGAGGTAAGGCACCACCGCCGCCGGCGATGACGAGGCCATGCACAGGCTTGGTCGGCCGGCCTACGCCGGTCGTGGCTCGCGATGCATCCGGCGTCATTGAGATGAGGCAGCTAGGGTTTCGTCGACCACAGTAGCACAGGCGGATCGGTGGAAGGAGGCAGCGCCGGGTGGCACCCACGCCGGCAGCCACCGGCGGGCCCCAGGTGCGTCGCCGAGGAGGGGGCGCTGTCGGCCGTGGCCGGGGCGGCCACCATCCGCACCGGCGCAACACCCGGCGGGGGGCGCCGTCGGCCCGCGCGGCGACGAGGCGTGAGGAGGGCGTGGAGGAGGAGGAGGAGAGCAGCCGCCGCCGTGTCGAGGGCTGGGGCTGCCGAGGTGCGGTGGCGCCGCTGTGGCCGCGTCGGGAGAGCTGGGGAGGGAGAGAGAGCGCTACGGAAAGGAAGAGCCGGAAAGAGGGAGGGAGAGAGAGAGAGAGAGGGGGGGGGGAGGAGATATTTTTACCCAGCGCGGGTACTCCTTGACCGACACTTGCACAGTTGCCCTGTATAGGCTACGCCAACACTTTCTAAGTCTTCTAATTTTTGCCGACACTTTTTCTACCAGCAGAGAAACGCCAACAGATAATTTGTAGTCTTACAGTCTTATTGCCGACATATGATTAGACATTAAAACGATATACAATTGCCAACACATAATATGTCGTCCAAACCTGCCTTTTGCCAACACATAAGTGTAGGTAAATGTGTGTCATGGTGTAGTGTTGGTGTGGGAGCTTCATATGATGGCCTGCTATGTTGTTCATGCATGCAAGAATATCTGCCTCTTGCTCTCGACCTCCCAAAGATCTCGCTAGCTAGTAGGCAATATACGTAGCATATGCGTGTTTCATGTACGATGTATGATACGCATCGGTACGGTGGGTAGTAATAAGAGATGTCAGATATGCGAGTTTGTCGTTTAGAGATTAGCTAGCTAGGTAGTGGTTGCAATAAACTTGCATCTCTTGGTCGGCTCACACGAGTTGTGTTTTTTATATATAATCACACGAGTAGCAAAGAAACTAGTGATGATGGGACCTGATTTCGTCTCCTTCTCATGGGGCAGGGGCGATATCGATGTTGGGCCGTGGGGGACATAATTTTCGCACGCCACTTATATCTTACTATTACTAATTAGAAACCCTAACGGAGACACCACGTTAATTCTTACCAGACACGCTAGGAAAAAAATCCTAAAAATTCTCACAATAATCAGAAACATCCGGCTTTTGATTTGATAGACTCTAATCATCATCACCGATATTAGCCATTGGATCTATTGTAGTTTATTAAAAAAATTACCCACCATTGTCATTATGAAAAAAAAACATAAAGTAACCCCATAATTTTGCATGTAAATTAACCACCTCTGCCAATACAAAAGATAATTCAAAATAACCGTATATATCTATATATAAATTACCCACATTTGCTATTATGAAAAATAATTCAAAATAACCCCTTAAATTTGCATATAAATTACCCACCTTAGCCATTATGAAACATAGTTAAGAATAACCCCTAACATTGTTACATTACTCAGCTTTGTCATTATGAAAGATAATTTAAAATGATCATCTAACTTTGTATCCAAATTGCAAATGTACATCTACCATTATGAAATATAATTTAATATACCTCCTAATGATTTTATAAATTATCCATCTCTATCATTATGAAAGATTATGCAAAGTAATATTCTAAGTTTGCATTTAACCTATCCATATATGTCATTGTGAAAGATAATATAAGGTATTACCTTTATATTTGTATGTACCTTAGGTATTATAAAAAAAAAGAAAAAATCTCTGAAATTGTCGATGTTTCATTACCGATAGCCTACCACCGGGGTACCCGGGACAGTTTGTTCGGGCTTCAGCGTGTGCAGAACTCGACGGTAAACGCAAGAGACAGTCGATTTATCCTAGTCCGGGCCCTCGACCGTGATCGAGTAATAGCCCTATGTCCAGTCGGCGTTAGCCTTTGTGTTGGATTGATTGTCCAGTGTTGTCTCTAGGAACCCCGCCCTCCTTTATATAGTCAGAAGGCCAGAGTCCTAGTCGGTTTACAATGAGAGTTCCTAGTAGGATTACAGAATAATACTACTACTGAGATTACATGGAAAGAATCCTAGTTAGACTAGATCTTCTCCCTTCCTTGAGGGGTATCCCGTGGATCCCACATCGACAAGCCCCCGAGCACTTCATGGTTGAGCTCTGGAAGCCTCGTCTTGTTCCTTCAGGTCTTGCCGAGTAGGAACAAGCGTCGTCCAAGTGCTTTCTTGAGCGAAACCGTGTAGCGCTTCGTGAGATCTTCGGGTGGTGTGTACTTTTTTTGAAGAAAAAGTACTCCCATCTGTCTATGACACGTGTCTATGACATGTCTATGACACGTGTTTCATTAAGACGAAGGAGAATAGTTTTACAAGAAGGGGCGGTAATCAACAATTAGCAAATCCTTCTCCCAGCGCTACAACCATTAGGATTGTATTACATGAACATTTTTTGCGACGGTCGACAATGGAGGCTTCGCTTTCATAAGCCCTGCCAAAGCGACTGAATCTGTGTGTGCCCCGCCGTCACCCATTCCTGCGCCTCCTCAATGATCGTATGGAGCATCTGTGTGTGCATGGATCTTTGCTCTCGGAACGTCCTACCATTCCGTTCCTTCCATAATATCCATCCAATCAGCAGGACTAGATTGTCGAAGCCTCACCTGCGTTCCTTCGGAATTAGCTTCCTCGAAAGCTCTCCTAGGCAGGACCCTATAAGGTATTCATGGACCTTAAGGTGGGTCCCACATCTACTAAAAGGTTTGGTATTGTGTATAAGATCATCATGTGCTATAACATGGGGTTTCACTTGTTTCCTCGGCGACTCCAATTTGACACCGGGTTCTCTCTATTTGAATTATTTCATTGCCTATTATTAAGGCATGATCTTAAACTTGAGACCAGACTTTTGTTTCTTATTTCTAGGAGACCTAGCGTTGTAAGTAATATACTAGTATTGTCGACACGGAAATTTGGTCACCGTACAGGACACACAACATCTGCTTAACTCAAACGCAGGACAAGTTGGTTTCAAAGTCTAAAGCGTGCCAGTCAATTTGACCTTACAATTGAGAATGAGAGAAAAATAATCAGTAATTTAAAGCGGAACACATCAGTGTTGCTCCAGACAGTTCTTAATATGTGGCTAGATAGCCGATCAGATGAGACTATCGACTAGAGAGGCGATATGTAGCAATAAAGTAAATATAATAGGCTAAACTGATTCATGGTTGATCTAAAGCACTGAGCTGATATGTGTAATGAAAAGAACATAGCATGAAAGGCGATTACTTACTTTAACATAAACAAAATCATGAATCATTTAGATCTAGCTTAGTATCATTACCAATCAGTTCAAGGATGATGCAGCGTCGATGAGGACAATAAAATAAAGCTATTTGATTCATAAATCCGATCATGTTAAAACAGACTTTCGCAAACTGCTATAGAGTGAAAGCACAAGCTATCCGCTATCCAGCCGATGCGGAAGAAACAGCATAAAACGTTGAAGTGCAGGCAATCGACTATTTAGCCGATGCGATATGGTTTATGTATATCATGCCTTCAATCAACTATTTAATACAAATAAATCTACTAAACTAGCCAGATACAATCTATTACCACTACCAATCTATTACCACTACCAATCAGGTCAAAGATGATGCAGCATTGGTAAGGATATCAAATTAAAGCTAAACAAGCCAGTAGATTTACTCGTAGTTCAACATAATCATGAAAACACGTTATACACGTGTAGACACAGGCAATCAGCTAAATAGTCGATGCAGACGTGATGAATGAATAAAGTCATATTCTGCAATAAATAAACACATCGATTGAATAATATTTAATCTACGATTGCTATCTATCCGGTCGATACGATGCAGCGTAGATAGTGACTAGTAAATCAGACTTTATTAACCAATGAAATTTATCTATAGCAAGGTAGGACTTTGAACACTAAGCACGCTTGATCAAGATTAAGACAAATTAGTCGATAGAGCAAGATCTAACGTCAAAGATAGAATTTAACCGCGAAATAAAGATAGACGATAGATTAATATGATAAATTGGTGATATTGACAAATCTAGTAAATACTAAACTTAACAAGATCGACAACTTTGATTAATACCAAATCTAGCAATGAGGTTGAAACGATGCAGCCTTGCTAAACAAGATAAAAATAGATAACTAACTTATACCAATGCGTGTAACGAGGTCGAAACGATGCAGCCTTACAAGTAAAGATACAAGTCGTGACGGAAGATCGATGCAGCCCTGCTCGTTGAAGAACTTAGCCAAGATCTATCTTACTCCTACTCTAAGGGGTGGCGTGAAAGCCGAAAAGTAATTGACCGGGTTTTGTGATTGATTGACCGGTGTCTATTACAATAGCCGGGCTACGGTATACTATTTATACTCAAAGCCTAAACATGAGTCCTGATCGAATAAGACTTTTACAAACTTGGAATAAAAGAAAACGTGCTAGATTAAGATAACTTGGACACGTCTCTTGCCTTAATTACCGCCACCTTTCCTGTCGGCAGAATCCAAGTCTGGTTTGATGATGACATCATGGCCGTTTAGCCGATTTCGACAGCGATCCAGGCTAGCCGATTCCGTAGACATCTCGGGCTCCCGTGCTTCAATTCCAAAGTCTGGCGTAAACAAGTATAGGGCAACTTCTAAATTTTGCCACCTGGACTTGGCCTCCTTTTGTACACAGTACGGGTGCTCGACAGCTCGAGAGATGGTGCTAGGTAATTACCATGTAGTAGCAAGATAGCATCTTTCTTCTGATGATTATAGACTCCCGTAGATGGATGCTGACGAATTAGAAATGCCACGAGATCTAAAGTGATTTGGAAGAAAATTCTGCCCTCGTTTAGTTCGCGAAATTTGGATTTTAAGGCTACTGTAGCATATTCGTTTTTATTTGGCAAATAGTGTTCAAACATGGACTAATTAGGCTCAAAACGTTCGTCTCGTAATTTTCCACCAAACTGTGCAATTAGTTTTTCTTTTCGTTTACATTTAATGCTCCATGCACGGACCGCAAACATTCGATATGGCAGGTACTGTAACAACTTTTTAGAAGTTGAGGTGGAACTTGTTGAACAAGGCGTCTGTGTCCGAACAGTCAGCGCGCCGCGTCCCGGTGAGAAGGTTCCAGTGTTACCAATTATACCATCCCGTGGGTGGCCGGCCGGGCCATCAGCCAGCCTATCCGATATTTTTATCTGTCCAGCTTCGACGCACTTGCTCAGTCACACCGTTGACAGTCAGTCCCCTCTTCTCGCACGCCAAATTCCAAACAGAGCAACCAGCCTCCGAACACGACGAGGACGACGACGACGACGTTGGCCGGAGCTACTGTTTCCGCTGCCGCCCAAGGTAACTAAATTAACCGTCGATCTGTGCCGCGCCTCGTAGTGACTGATAACTGCTTGTCCCCTTTTCGTTGTCAGGTGTTGCGAAAGGAACAAGAATGGAGCCAGGAACTCCCTCGGAGCCCGAGCCGACGCCGTCCGACGGCAGCAGGGACTGGTCCGAGCTGCCCCTGGACGCCCTGGTGCTGGTGTTCGCGAGGCTTGGCCCCGTGGAGATCCTCATGGGGTCCGGCCTCGTGTGCCACTCATGGCTCCAGGCGGCCAAGGAGCCTTCGCTGTGGGCATCCCTGGACATGTCCAACCACAGGGCCATCGAAGAGATGCACGCCGGCGTCCTGCGCGAAATGGCCAGGGTCGCCGTGGACCGCTCCAAGGGCCGGCTGGAGGCCTTCTCGGGGAAGTACTTCGTCACCGACGAGCTTCTCAAGCACATCTCGGCCAGGTCGTCGTCAGCATCTCTCAGGAGCCTGAGCCTCGTATCCTGCAACGAGGTCACCAACAAGGGCTTCACCGAGCTGGTGACTCACGCGCCGCGGCTCGAGGACCTGTCGCTGGAGCTGTGCCCGAACGTGGGCGGCCGCCACGTGTTCGAGTCCGCCGGCAGGGCGTGCCCGCGGCTGAGGCGCTTCAGCCTGCGCAGGGAGTGCTTCCGGTTCTCCCTCAACTACTCCCGGCGCACCGCGGAGGCGCTCGGGATTGCGGCGGCGATGCCCGGGCTGCGCAGCCTCACCCTCGTCAGCTGCAACATCAACAACGACGAGCTGGCGGCCGTCGTCGAGGGGTGCCCGCGCCTGGAGACGCTCTGCCTGAGGGATTGCTACAAGGTCATCGCTGATGGCTCACTCCGGGCCAAGTGTGCCGGCATCAGGACGCTGACGCTTCCCGATCGTGTTTGACTTGACGAGTCCGGCTCAAGACAGCAGTAATTTCCACAACCACATGGCCTGGGCCCCGGGCTGTATGTTATCAGGAAATTCCACAGGTTACCCTGCGGTTCGGTTAGTATAAAGTCATAATAAAACTAGGGGCTCATCGTCCCAAGTACAATATGTCTTGTTTGCATAGCTCGCCTTGACAACTCATGCGCTACACAATTAGCATCTCTACTGCAGTGCTCAATAGAAATTTCCTGAAACCCGCTCCATATAATAATGCATTCGTCATAGATGGCAGCCGCCGAGTTAGCCGAGAATCCTCCCTCCTTCATAGTTTCTACCACCTCCATACAGTCTGCCTAAATGACAAGTCTATTACCTCCAATGTGTTGTGCCAGCAAAAGACCTTTTTCCTTTAGTGCATATGCTTCAGCCATAGGTGCATCAATTACATCAGGAACAAAGCTATGCGCGGCTGCAATCACCCCCCTGAGTGATCTCGAATTACAACTCATGTGCTTCCACACCCCACATCATCATCAAACGATGCATCCACATTAACCATGATCATTCCTTCTAGAGTGATCTTCCTTTCTCATAGACATTTTCTCTAGTTAGGGCAGAACATAGAGCTGACTCTCTGAACATATTCTCCATGAACATACTCCCACCAGATGTACCAGCCCCCAGTCAGAATGAGTTCAGGCAAGCCAACATCCATAGCTCGAACTTGGTCGTCCCTTCGGATTACCTCCTCCAAGACTATCGCACCAGACCGATCCACCGCTAGTAGCCGAACGAGCGACTCCCAGATGCCCAGCGCCCTCCACACTTCCTTTGCTCTATCGCACTCAAAGATGATGTGCTTAATGTTCTCTGCTCCATTCAAACATATAGGACAGCCTCCAGAGTTTCCAATATGGCTGTTTGCAAGAATTGCCCACCCTAGAATTCATCCATGGAGGGCTCGCCATCCGAAAATTTTAATATTTTTGGAAACCTGCAACTTCCACAATTTCTTCCACAAGTGACTTTTTCATGCACCGCTAGCTTGCATAACATGATGTCTTCGCCCATATATGTCTTCCCATTGGCGGTGATATGCTGAGCGGACTGTGAATAATACGTTTCTATTATAATGCCAGGCCACATAATCTTCCCTTCCATGAGTGATAGGAATTTGAAGTATCCTAACTACATCAACTGCCCAAAAAATTGACTTCACCAAATCCACATCCCATGTTGCATTGACTGGATTTATGAGTTCATCAACAGTTCTAATAATATTATTACCTCTCGGCGTTAAAATCTTCAAATTATGACTCCCAGGAATCCAATGATCATCTCAAATATTTATTTGTGTACCATTACCCACTCTCCAGATATAACCTTTCTTAAAGCATTGAAGTCCCGCCATCACACTCTGCCATGCATAGGAGCTACCACTCTTCACCCGTGCATTGAGCAGCCTGCCATCAGGATAATATCTTGCTCTAAGTACTCTTGCACATAAAGAGTCCGGGGCACTAAGCAATCTCCACACCTGCTTTGCCAACATTGCTAGATTAAAGGAGTGAAGATCCAGGAAGCCCATACCTCCTCTACATTTTCGACATGCATAATTTCTACCACTCCTGCCAATGAATCCTTCTATGTTCACTCTCATCACCCCACCAATATTTGAGAGATGGCCGTCGTTATTCCTTTGCAAAAAAATTCAGAATTTTGAAGACCATCATCGCATATACCGGTACAGCTTGAGCAGTGGACTTTATCAATATCTCTTTTCCTCCCATGCTTAGCAATTTCTCCTTCCACCCATTAATTCTAGATATGACTCTGTCAATCAAATGCCGAAAGCAATCACTCCTGTCCGCCCCCACTAACGTTGGTAATCCCAGGTATTTATCATTCAGTGTTTCTGTCATGATATTAAGAGCTTCACACACCTCCAGCTTAGCATCAACATCTGTATTACTTGAGAAAAATATGCTAGACTTTGCTTCACTAACCTTCAGCCCCGAGCTAGCACAATAGCGTGTCAATATGTCTGCTAGGCAGTTCGCATTCTTCTTGTCTGCCTGCATGCGAATGAGTGAATCATATGCAAACAAGAGATGTGACACCATAGGAGCATCCCTGCACACCTTCACTCCCTCCAAATCTCCTCTCTCCTCGGCACCCCTTATCATACAAGATAGGCTCTCAGGAACAAATAGAAAGAGATACGGAGACAAAGGGTCTCCCTGTCTCAGTCCCCTTGTAGGTGTAAATATATCAGTCTCCGTAGAATTGAATCTAACATTACAGCAGACTGAGGTCACACAGGCCATAATTAGTTTAATCCATCTTTGATCAAATCCCAATTTCGCCATGATTTTCTCCAGGAACACCCACTCCACCCTATCATAAGCTTTATTCATGTCTAGCTTCACCGCACAAAGGCCCTTCTTCCCCTTCTTCTTTTTTAAAGTATGGATACATTCATAAGCAAGCAAAATGTTATCCATTATTAATCTACCCAGGACAAAAGCACTTTGGTGGTCACTGATTATCTCCGGAAGAATACCTTTCATTCTATTTGACAACATCTTCGAAATCACCTTATAAACCACATTGCATAAAGAAATAGGGTGAAATTGAGCTACCTTGTCAGGGTTTTCGACCTTTGGAATCATGACAACAGTAGTATCATTCCACCCGCTTAGTATAGTAGTACTGTTCACCACCTCCCAACACCTCCTGTACCATATCATCTCCCAACATGTTCCAAAAACGCTTAAAGAAAATAGCATGAAGACCATCGGGTCCAGGGGCTTCAAGATCCCCAATGCTAAATAAAGCTTTCTGGACTTCTTTTCTTGAAAAAGGGGCATTGAGAAGCAAATTCATTGTTGGTGTACTTTATATAGTACTAGCAAATATGCCCGTGTGTTGCAACGGAGAGAAAAAAAGGTATCATAGAAATGTTACATATTTATGTTTTATTCTTTCCATAAAATATAAAGTTTATGATTTATTTTGATGAGCACGAAATATATAATATCAATTAGTATTGGCAATAATATGATAATATCCTATCTATATCCAAAAATAATACTTTGATAGAAACATTTCACACATTGTAAGGCACACCATAATTCTAGATTTGATAATATCTATACGTTGGTAGAGTTTAATATTGAGTTACAGCCAGCTTGTTCAAAATTTCTCATTATTTGATTAAATGGATAATTGGTTGATCTGGGTTCTAACAAAAATAAGTTTTGTTCATATTCAAAACTATATCAACAACTTAGCGGTAGGAATATTTACTTATTAATGAAAGATAAGTATATTTATTATTTGTTTTATATAGAAGGACAAATAAAATGGAAAAAGGCATGTGCAAAAATTGGCCACATATCTTTTTTCATGCATGCCCATACCATCCCAATGCATATGTGAGCATGTGACGACAATAACGACCACGGGGTACATGTTCGTCAAGGAAAATAGGCATGGAGAAATCAGAACTCGTTCCTGTTTGTAGGCCACGCCGACCCACGAGTCCCACGACAGCGACTCCATCTGTGATATAGTAAACAAAAGGGGCAGAGGCCAGAGTCATACTCTAAAAGATGAAAAAGGATACCGAAGAAAAATGAAATGAGAGTTGGAAAAGCCATGGAAACGAATAGAGCCAGACAAAAAACTTTCCATGATTTATTCAGATTTAATATTCACAGGCGAACTGATTTGACAAAAAAAGTCTTCTTGATTTCTATTTGATCCTTTTCTATTTGTTTATTAGTATTCGTATTCAATTTACTTCGATTGGGGAGATCTATTGGGATTAGGTGATTCCAAACTATCTAGGTTACCTAGGATATCTTTGGGGAGTACTTTTTTTTGTTAGTCTTTTTTCTTTTCTTTTTTCTTGACCGGTGGCTTATTTTTATTTAGACAAATACGTCACTTCTGGCTGGTGTTGGATTTGGGGTTCCGGTAATTTTTTTCTTGTGCACGCTCTATCTGTTTTTCCATTTTCTTATTAGCGCAGAGGAGTTTTTTTGTCTTTTTTTTCTTTCGTTGCTTTACATATTTGATTGGGTTTAGTTTTTTAATTTTCACGGTCTTCTTTTTCCGTATCATTGGTTCCGTCACTTCCGATTGGTTTTTAATCCGTCACTTTTTTTCCTTTTCCAATTTTCCAATGTAAATATTAAAAAACTTAGGAATCTAGACTTCCAGTTTGCTCAACACGTTTTGGAATCGAACTCCGTATCGCACTAGACAAGAACTATTCTAACTCGTTTGAACACGGGCTATATATATAAGTCTGGACGAAAGAAACTCTCAATTATCCGGTAGTTAGAAGGAGACGGACCAAAAAAATGGATGGACAAAAAAAATGGACCAAAATTTTGCCTCTTTATTATTAGATATAGATATAGATATAGATATAGATATAGATACAAGCTGTATACCTAGTGGTCAAAAGACTTTGTTTGCTAATAGAGCATTGCATTGTGTGCTGCGATTTTTTTAGATAATGGAACAAAGTTCCAATCTTTACCATCCATGGATAGTTGTGTGTGCTATAACTAGATAGTATTTGATGGTTGCCAAGGGAAAAAAAAAGGAAGTCGCCTTTCCTTAAGGCTTCAACGTGCTATGTCAGTTTTACATTTTATTAGTGTATCTCTACATAGTCTGTGTCCTCAATTTCTTTGTAATAATAGTAGTACAGTACGCTCGATTGAGCAGAAACAAACAGGCCCATAGTTGAGAACGAGCGCGTAGCTCAGTCGCTAGCGACTCCAGGTGTGAGCGCTGCTCGCCCGAGTTCCATCCATGGGATCGTAGGTCGGGTGTCTCACCGGGGCATGCCCCTAAAATAAATTCTCACAATGGTCAAAACGATGTGTCCTTAGTCTACGAAGCCCTTGGTGACTCTGTCGGTCTCACTAAGGACGTGATCTTCAAGCTACGTGTAGTTGTAGATCTTAATATGTGCGTAGAGTTGTGAGTGTGTGCGTGTGTGGTGGTGTGGGTTTGCATGTGTTCGCAAGGCGTAAAAAAACAGGCCCATAATCGCCACAACCACCACATGGCCTGGGCCTCGAGCCGTATGTATCAGGAAATTAGACAAAATTATCTGGGGGCTGTTTGGTTGGGTTAGCCCCCAACCAGGCTGCCGGATGCACCCAGCTGATGTTTGGTTGACTGTTCAGACCCCTTAGCCAAGCTTAGCTAGTGCAGTGCAGGGAGAGCGCCCTTAGCCAGTCTTACTGGAAACGCAGGGATCGGTCGTTCTTCCTGGCCAGGCTAGCCGAAGCAACAGGTCTAAATCGTGTCACCTCCCCTTCGGCCCTTCACCAACTCGCGCTGCTCCCCGCCGCCGCCGGTGCGGCTGCGCGGGCTCGCACCGCCCTCCGCTCCCTGCCATCACCTTCTCTCTGCCGCTCAACCCTTCGACCTCACCGTGCTTCCCCGTCCGTCTCTGGACCCGCTTACGTCCCCTTCGACCTCGCGCGGCTGGGGGCTCGTGCAGCGCGGCCGCGAGCTTGTGCGGCAAGGCCGGCGGAGAAATCGTGCGGCCGCGGGCTCCTTCGTAGCAAATCGGCGGCGGCTGCACGCCTCCTTCCGTGCCTGCATGCGAATCCGCGAATCGGGCTCCTCTTGCACGCGAATCGGGCTCCTCCTGCACGTGAATCGGTGGTGGACTTTCCGCGCCTGCACGAGCGCGAGGAGGCGCTCTACTTTCACGACACCTTCGCCATGAGCGAGAAAGTGTGACCATGAGCTCTTGCGGCAAGGCAAATCGAAGGAGGTCGCCGCGAATCTGTTGAATTTGGCTGTGCAATGCGAGCTCGTGCGGGATCTCCATACGAGTCACCGGCGGCCGCATCTGGTCGTCGTCCTTCGCTATCCTTAGTTTCTTTGTAAGAGTAGTACAGTACACCGCAAAAACACACACAGAGAAAAGAAGCGAGTTATTAGTGACGGTGCTACAGGGAATAAGTTGACCAGGTGACCAAAGTGAAAGACAGAACTGACCGAGTCACTTAGGCCAGTGACGAGTTTCACGGCGTTATTTTCCTAGAATGAAATGGAATGGATGAAATAACCACTCTTAATAGAAAAGTTTTATCCTATAGTTTCATAAACAATTATTTTTTTGACTCATAAAGAGTTGTTAATTGTGTCAAGAGAATTTCATTCACATGAAACTTACTTCTTCTCTCTCGTTTTAAAAATGTTGCATACATCGTCAAAAACACTTATGTGACAGCTTATTAAATACAAATAAAACTCCGATAAAAATGGCCTTATAAATGGATCGGATACAGACGGATGTCGCTGATTTGCTGTTATATTTCTATTCGGATTCGAACACAGATACTATCAACTACTAGTATATTGCTCATGCTAACGCTACGGAACACATTAAATAACTTTTCCATATATGCACAAATTCTGACTATGAAAGGAAAATATATGAGATCAACTTTTGCAGATTCAAGTAGACCACATCAAGTGTATCATCATCTCTTCAGAAACGGTATCAACAAACATGCCCATCAATAATCCATAGTCTAGGAAGCATAAAATGAATCCGCAAAGGTAAAAGAGAAAGGGTATCAACAAACATGGCTGCTAATATTTTGAAACGCATTGATCAATGCAACTGTTCTCACCCATATTGAGCTCAATTTCTTTATACCTAGGATAAAATGAATCCACGGAAAAAAAATCATAGTCCAATCTCATAGAGGATAAATCCTTCTTGACTATCAATTAACATGGCACGAGAAGTTCCAAACTTAAGGTGTAATGTATTGCAACTTAGTTAAATTATTTGGTGATTATCCATATATAACATCATAGAACGTTAAGTGTTACATAGAATAAGCTGATCATATATGTACCTTTTCTCAATGCACTTGTCGAAACAGGTTTGTGTAAACCTATATAAAGCATAAAGACACTGTGAGAACAAGCATAAATAAATCAATCAGAGCCCTAAATGAACTCAAAAGTATTACGATTGCTTAAAATTTCAAAGTTGCATCACATATCAAATATGTGTAGCATCTCTAGGGAAAAAACTACAGTAATCCATGGCTAAATTGCTTCATGATCCGTGGCCCCTCTAATTCATTAATGGCCCCTTTAGGATGTTGTTGAAGTCCACTTTATGCATTGGGTCATGAAATGGCCTACGCTCGGACTATATAGAATGTCGGGCAAATGGTTTGCGAGCGTATCTTTTTTTTCTTCCAAATATATATCATATTGAAGGGCGGGCCGGTGCAAGCGAAGAGTCTTACTTTGTGACCGGAAGGTCCATGAATCGCGATCTCCTCGCATTGCACATAAGGCTTGCGACCGACACCCCACCCGCGGATAGCGGGAGCTCTCTCGGGACCGCGTAAGCCCAAACATATATCATATTGTATCTTTGCCGATGGTGCTATACGACAAGAAAGGTGAGAAGAGAAAGCTCACCATTCTCGAGCTTCATGCAAATAATGAAATAAGCAGCTCCTCTAATATGCATATAGCCGAGAGAGTCGTGAAAGGCATATGAAAGAGAGTAAAGCGCTCAACGACCTTTTGACCGTGAAGAGAGTAAAACCGTTTTTCACAAAAGCAGCTGGGTTCTAATATGAATTACATCTCAACTTTTGAGGCTTCAACACAAGTGAACATTGGAATTAAAATACAAAGAAAATGACCTTAATTGTATTGGAATTAAAATACTGCTATAACAACCCCGTCTACCGATCATCTATGTTGTACAAAAGCAACAACAAGTACCTCATATTGCAAAAACAAAGATTCGCACTCAATCAGATAGTTCCTAGCAAAGTATAATAGATTCTCCAACACAACAAAGGATCATCCATCTCTAATCTCTAGGTTTAACTAAAGGTTACTATTGAGAAAACAGGGGAACAAGTAGCAACCAAAATAGAGGAGAAACTAATACCTAAAATCAGTAGATGGGTCTTTCCCTTGCCAACCCATCTCCTTCCATTGTTTTGATATTAGTCCACTCAAGCTCTGTTCGAATGCGGATTTGACGATCAGCCGTCGGCCTTTTTCTCATCAACCGCCCTATTCCGACACCGACACTGCACACATCACATGGCGTGTAGGATTTCAATTCAAAAAAAGCCCCATCCCCGTGGAGAAAGGGCGTGATTCGCGAAGCGCACGCGGAGGAGGAAGAAGAGGATCGGAAATCCTATTGATTGAGTCGAGATGCGGCGGCGGTGCCTTCGGATCAGAGCCACAGGATGAGCGAAGGAGCGCCCCGACCACGGAGCCCGCTCAACCCTAGCCCGGCGGTGGAGCCCCGATGGCTGGCGCCCGGCACCACAGCGACTTGTCCTCTCCTCAAACGGCGCCATGAAGCCGCGGCAAGGCGGCGTCGGCGGCCACGCCACCTTTCCCCGCACCCCGCCGCCCGCGGTGAGAAGGAATGACGACGTCGCTGGGATGATGGGTGGTGGATCGTCTTCCGGGGCGTCTCCCGGACACGCTCCGGCCCACGGGCCCGAAAGCGCGCATCCCACCGGAGCTGCACTCCTTTTCCCTGCCGCCATCGCATTGCCGATCTAGAAGAGAGAGGGGTGATGGGGAGAAGAGGATCGGCACCGTGAGGGAGGGAGAGATTCGAAATCGGTCCTTCTCGTGCGTTTCCTTCTGGGAGGAGTCCACGGGAGGGCGATGGAGGGCAGACACACTAAACATGAGCCGTCGGATTTGGATGAGTAATGAGAGAGAATGGCTAAGAGATAATCTGGTGTATCCGTTTTGACGGTGTTATATTTTCTGGGTGCATTCATGGGTGTGGATGTAGCATAGGTCATGACTGTGGAGCAGACATTTGTTGTGTGGCTGTAGATTTATTCTAACTAGTGTATTATAGGGGTTAGATTAGATAGATTAGATAGATGTCAAATGGATATGAATGGATATGCCGACGGAGCCAGCCGCGGATAGGGCCGTGGGAGCCGAAGCAAGCCCAATCGGCTCTGGGTGAGGACCTTTGTTGGCCTGGTCCAGGCTGCAGGCCGCCGGTATGTGCGCACGCATCCGTGGGCCGTTGCTGGGCTGGATGGCCGTTTGTTGACTCGTGGCGTCGCTCGTGGTGTTTAGCTGCTAGCTTCCATCCCCGTTACCGTCGTGGGGCAACTCACCGTACGTTGACCTGTTCGCGGTGCTTCAGTTGGAAAACGCCATAGCAAATTCACAAATAAAGTTAAGGGCTGTTTGGAACGTGAGAAATATTTCCTTGGAAAACGCCATAGCAAATTCACAAATAAAGTTAAGGGCATGTTTGGAACGTGAGAAATATTTACTGTTTCTGTGTTTTTTCTGTGAAATTGAACTGATTCTTGTGAAATTCCCGCGCGAGTCCTACGAAATTCCTGCGTTCCAAACATGCCCTAAAATCCTTCCCCATGTTTGGCTTGATACAGTGAAGGCTTTGCGGTTGAATGAACGGGATCTTAGCCCTGCATCCGTCCTCTGTAAAGAAGCTAGGGAGCTAATTTCGTTTTGCTTTGATTCAGTTTAAGTTTTCCATATTCCTAGAATGTGTAATAGGAGTGCTCACGAACTCGCGCGTCTAAGTCTTGATTTGGACCCGGATCAACCATCAGCCTGTTTGGTTGGCTGGTTCGTTTCGTTGCTGGCTGGTTTGCGTGAGAGAAAAATACTGTTCCGGCTGAAAATTTACGATCGTTTACGACAAACCACAGCCAAACGAACAGGCTGTGTTTGGCTTGATCCCCTCCCTAGTATCTGATATTTTGGTTTGCGAATTGACTGTACCTCTTCTCTTCTGAATGAATAAATAGACTGTGCATGTTTGCTTCAAAAAATTCACAGAGGTCAAAAGACAGTGATAAAACCATAATTTCTTTATCTTTTTGTGAAAATAAAAAACCCACAATTTTGATACAACACAGGGATATAAATGGAAGACCCGTTTATATTTCTCGAATGATGAGACACAAACTAAATCATTTGACGAGTAGAGGCTCCGCCGTTCTCCCATTTCTTCTCCACCGCCGTACTCACATCGAGATCCTCTTGGGGCCCGGGAAGGTGTGCCGCTCCTGGCGGCACGCCGCGCGCGATGAACGCGCGCTGTGGCGCCACATTAACATGCTCGGACACCCGGACCTCGACCGCCGGGTGAATCTCTACGGGATGGCGCAGGCCGCCATCCACCGCGCCAAGGGGCAGTGCGAGGCATTCTGGGCCGAGTACGAGGCCGATGACGATGTGCTCCATCTTCTCGGCGATGAGTGAGATTTCGACCCCGCTCCAAATTCTATCTTAGAAATTTTGTTTCGTGCTAATTGGTTCGGTTAAACTTGTGGTAATGTATGCCCCTGTGCTTGATTTGGCCTACCAAGTGATGTTTGAATATATCAGAGCTGTACCTTTCGGTATGCGGTTGTAGTAATCGATATTAAGCTGCAACCACAATTCATCCACTTCTGGTCATGAACGGTTCGAATAATCAATATTAAGCTGCACCCACGATTCATCTGCTTCTCGTCATGAACTGTACTTTTAGGTAAAGCTACAGATTCATTACTAGGTCGTGACAGCTAAAGATATAGTTGACACTATAGACGATGTGCAATGCTCTTGCTGTAGGGAGTTTTAGCATCCCATTTCTGTGTTGTAGCATGGAATGTTTTCTGTCAGAATTTTAGTCTAATACTGACTATAATTTCTTTATATAGTATTGGATAAGAGGAACGTTATGTCTTAGTTTACTTGTATGGATGATATAAAGTGCCGTCTTCTGCAAAGCATGGAGCATTGGACCGCAATCCATATCATACTGTATTCTTACATCATTGCATTGATATTTTAGTGATACGTTGCTGATTGTGAATGAAATGTATCTAATGGGCGACTTTGGATATCTTCATGTTTAGTGTTTTATATACTCCATTGGATGTTCCCCAGCCCAACATTTAACTAACCTCAGATCAACTGTAACTTTCAAAAATTATGTGCTATCCTTACAATTAATGAAGAAACTTATGGTGTTATCATCTTATATGTGGAATGGTCTGAGGTTTCCTGAAGGTGATCTTTGGTCTAACAAATTTGTAGGTTTACCTACTATAAACTTTTTGATACAATTGAACAGTCTCCTTAATTTGAAGCGAACTGCAATTGGGTTCTAATGTTTCCGGTGATGACCATGTGAAACAAACTCAATGGGCTGGTGTAGTGGTGCTGCTATTTAACTTGTAACTGCATTTCCAGCCTAGTGTGTCCATCTACTCTTTCTCATGCCAAATATAAATGAGTCTGGTATCAGAAAACTCTTCCAAATTATGACTTGTCATTATATGTGATTATCCTCTGAAATGACTTAGCCCCTGTTTATGCTCATTTTTTAATGCTCTTTCGTATCAGGATAAGGATGGTAGCTTGTTATTGTTTTGTACATCATACCAGGGTTCAAAATTTCGGCGAAATTTCGGCCGAATTTCACGAAATTCGGTAATTTCGGTGGTGGCCGAAAGAAAACTCCGAAATTTTTTAATACACTAATACATGTGCTATATAACTCTAATCTTATATTTTTCTATTGTTTATATTACATATTCTTCTATTTAATGGATATGTAGTCATAAATCATACTAATATTTGTTTAAATCCATTTTTTCTTAGAAAAAAACATACTTCATGTGCTAATCTCTAAAAAAAATTTCGGCGAAATTTCGGCCGAATTTCGCGAAATTCGGTAATTTCGGTGGTGGCCGAAATTTTGGCAATACCGAAATTAAAAACCTTGCATCATACTTCTGCCTCTCTTTTCGAAGGCTCTGTTATTGTTTAATCTTGTACTTCACTACAGTTATCTCCAACTGCTGTTTCATTTCATAGCAAATAACCGCAACTTTATCACAACAAGAATGGGTGCTTGTTATACAGAGTTCATTGTACAGCAAAGGTGTATTTATTGGTTAGTGGTTACTAATGAACAAATACTACCTTTGCAGGGCACCGGCTCTAAAGAGTCTCCGCCTCATTGCTTGTCAAGACATCGTTGAATTTGAGGAGATAAAGAAGTTTCCTCTGCTTGAGGAGCTCGAGATTTCACTCTTTACAAATATAGGTGGGAAGCATGTGTTTGAGGAGGTTGGCAAAGCATGCCCGGAGCTGAAGCATTTCAGATTTAACAAGTACCGTTTCCACAACTTTGGATACATTGAGTACTCTGAGGATGATTGTAGTGAGTTAAAGTACAACAAGGATGGTGATGCCCTGGGGATTGCAAATATGCATGGGCTGCTTTCTCTGCAGCTCTTTGGCAATGACTTCACCAATGAAGGACTGACAGCCATCCTTGACAATTGCCCCCACCTGGAGTTCCTCGACATCCATCACTGCTTCAACATCCAGATGGACGATGCCCTACGGGCAAAATGTGCTGCAATCAAGACTCTGAAGCTTCCCTATGATTCAACTGATGACTATAATTTACAGTTTGAGGGACCAATCTGGTCACCTTCCGGGCTTGGTATTGACTTTGACACCGACAGTGATGGTTGTGACTATATTCTGGACTCAGACGATTATGATGATTACTGTGATCCGATGCGCTACCTTGACGGTGTCTATGAGTCCGAGCTTGGCCCAGAAGATCGGATGTTCCTCAAGGGTATGCGCATGCTAATGAGAGATGATGACGATGATGATTACTGAGTTATTGTGGTCCTTACCACCGCAACCTTTGATGGCGTCTATGTGGATTCCTTGAAGATCTGATGTTCTTCGTTGGACCTCACATGTTCCTGAAATAAATGTGACATGGGTATTGCTGGCGCTTGGGATCTCAAACCTTTTTGCTGTAACATTGCTTGGCAACTTTATCACTGATGTGACTGGTATTTGTTTCTTTTCTGTGTGTTCATTGAGTAATAATGTGAACTTATAGAGCTGACAATTGTTTTTTCAGTGCTTCACCTGAGATGTTTCTTCCACAGTTGGAATTGCCAATGTTTGCATTACTGTAGATCTGCCATGTGTGGCTGGGCGAGGAACTGGTGTCCAACGATATATCATGGCTACATTTGCTACCGTTCAAGAAACAATGGTATATTAAAAAAGTACAATGCATGTATAATTGAAAATCCTATATGTTGGCATGAATCATTTAATCGACCGGTCCAACACCTTCATAGAACCAGCCCTACAGTTTGTACCGCTAGTATAACTTAGGACTTTTCGGTACAACTCAGCTTCACGAGTGAATCCGTTTTCGTTAGCTTTGGCTATAAAAACAGCTTTACTGGCAAAGCTGGATCTGTTTTTATAAATATTTGGTAAAACAGCTTGAAAATAGTGGAGAGAACTAGAAAAAGCTATTATTCTCAGCTTCACTTGGGAAACTGTGCCTATGAGCGGAGCGGAAAAACAACTTTTAGGCAGAAGTTGTCCGATCAGGACTACGAGAAACTGAAAACGGCTCGGTGAACCTGGGGCATAAGCCTTACTGAACAGTCCGTTATATAAGCTGTTTTACGGTGCAAGGTTACTAGGTTAGCATGGTAAATACCACCCCAGATCATACAGCCAGTTTGTTTGGCTGGACTTGTTCGTGAAGATTACTTGGCTGGTTTGGTGTGAGAGAAAAATACTCTTCCAACTGAAAATTTACGATCGTTTACGACAAGAACAAGCCAACCGAACAGGCTGATGACAAATACCTTCGGCCATTAATTTCAACATTTTTGAAATCTAAGGTGGAGTTTTACCATACTACCATTAGATTAATAAGCCAGCTTATATAACTTTTGAGGAGGGAAATAAATCTATATATGTTATAAAGCTAAGGCATCCACGACATCACGACTAAGAATATGCAGATGATTTATCTCATAACCTCAAGTACCACGTGCTGGTCTGACCTCACTAACCTCAGACAGAAGTCGTCTCTTTTTACTTTTTTATAATATATATATATAAGTAAAAAAAGTGAGAAGGAAGCCCAAACGAAGTCTCCCCTTTCTACTAGTTTTAGGGCTGCGATTCGGCGGTTGTTGCTCGTCGCGCTCGCGCACCGGCACCACCGCGGCCTCCCTCCGAGGTACGGCGAACGACAGCTGCTGTTCCTCGTCTCTACCTACCTGGAACGTCCGTGCAAAACCTAACCTTTTTCTTTCCGGGTCTTGGGTTTCTTGGCGGCGGTTGGGTGGTAGCGTCTATTAGGTGATGGGGACGCTGATTACGTGACCCTTTCTTTGCTCTTTTCCGGTTGCGGGCGTGATTCCGACATCGGGCTTGCCGGATGGGGTTTTTATCCTGTCGGATTTAGTTTTTATTCGTGGTCCTGACGGTGACGGATGGCGATTAGTCGCCTGCGCGGGTAGGCTGCTGTATTTTTGGTATGCCTGGAGTACTAGTTTATTGCTTTTATTTGGAGGCTACTACTTCCTCTGTTTTTATATAGATATATACAAAAAAATGTTTATGTCATTAATTATTAGTTCACACGGAGGGAGTACTATTTTACTTTCGATCATGGTGTTTAATCTAAGTCAAATTAGGAGATGCGGCCAAAATGGAGGAGATAGAGGGGATGAGATGAGGAAGAACAAGCCCTTTTTTGTCTTTTACGTGTTAAATATAATAACTGAATTTTAACTGAAGCGAAAGTGGAAAGCTTTTCTAGTTGAATTCCTTGAACCTGTTACAAAATGCCGAACTTTGTTGCTCAATTTTTGTTGTTGTATTTCTTTTGGGATTCCTCCTTATTAGGAAATGGATTTCTGCCTTTGTGGTTATTAATTCAGTGCATGTGTTAGTCAAGAATAAAACTACATAGGTGGCTCTCTGTACTTGTGCAAAATGGCAAACTTCGTCTGTGATTTACTCTTGCTCCAATTCCCCGTACAGCCATTTAGTGTTCGCTTGCTCGTAAACGATCGTAAATTTCCAGCCAGAACAATATTTTTCTCTCACACCAAACCAGCCAACAGTAAATAATCCACGATCGTTTACGGCCTCCCGAACAGGCTGATCGGTGCATCAATGCATCTGAGGTAACACTGAGCCTGTGGGTTGTGCAGTTGTGCTAGTGACAAGCTGCTATAGGTCTCTGTCTTTGGCAAAGGATTAACTTTGTTTTCCTGATGCATTTTTTTTCTGGATATTATTAAGGCAAAATGGGGTTTACCCGCTTTCAAGCATTCCTTGTACAATGTTGAAGTCCTGATGTTATTGAGCTAAGCGTGTCAAATTTTTTTTTTTTAAATTATAGATCGTGTGCAAGCTGCACGCTGAAGTGCATCTTGGGACATCATGGAGGAGCAACCCTCGCAGGGTACCATGGATGAAGGTGTGACGGATGGTGAAACCCCTGCAGCTTATGCTGCACCAACATGCCAACCTGCAGCATTGGCATCTGTACCATCAGTGAGTGCTGTTCTGTCTCCAGCCTTCCAGCTAGCTCCTCCAATCATCTTTCTGCAACCCTCAGATCAGCACCAAATTGCACTCCGGGGTGTCCAGCATGCCAACCTGCAGCAACAACTCCAGGCCTTCTGGTCTGACAAACTCTCCGAGATCAATCAGACAACAAAGTTCAATCTCAACGGTCTTCCCCTCAAAGGGATAAAAAAGATCATGAAGACTGATGCAGATGTTCAGAGGATCTCTGGTGATGCACCGGTTCTTTTGGCCAAGGCTTGTGAGATGTTCATCCAGGAACTAACACTGCGGGCATGGCATCACACCAAACAAAACAAGAGGAGGACATTGGAAAGGAAGGATATCTCTGTGGCATTGGCTACGACTGATGTCTTTGATTTCCTGGTGGATATCAGTCCGTTGAACAAGCTGGAGCCAGAAGGCGCAGAGTTGCCGGCTGACCCTTTACTGCCGCCGCCTCCAGAGGTTAAGGTTGATCTTAAGGGCAATGGCATGGGGTTGCTGAGGACGAATTCTGTGCAGCCTATTGTCCTGCAGGCAAATGCTGCTGCTCTGCCGCTAGCACCACCACCGACAACGAACAAGGCGATGCCAAACCTGCACCTGGAGAATTTCAAGCCTGTGCAGAACTACATGGGTTCAAGTCCTAGAACGATTGATCACAATCAGGTAAGCTTCAAGCATCACCATGTTTTTTTTGGTGAAAAGGAGATTGCATCATCGCTTCTCGAATACATCTCGTCACGTGCATTCCAGGTGGCAACCATTTTTTGAGTTTTCACTCAGAAAGTTTATTTTACACTTATGATGCCCTCATTCTTAGGTGCCACTTTGCACAATGGATGTTGACTCAAGCCCCTTACCAGCGGCAGACATGAGGGATTGGTCTGAGCTTCCATTCGATGCTCTCTCCTCAATTTTCATGAAGCTTGGGACCATTGAGATCCTAATGGTCGCTGGGTTTGTGTGCCACTCATGGTTGGCAGCTGCAAAGGCACCTGAACTTTGGCGCTTCGTGGACATGACGTGTCACAAGTTGGTTTTCTCAAAGCGTGTAGATACAATGTGTGACATGGCAAAAGTGGCTATAGATCGCTCTGAGGGACAGATGGAGTCATTTTGGGCTCAGAAGTTTGTTACTTGTGAACTCTTGGATTACATTGTGAGTAGGTATTGTTTCTTGCCTTGCTAAATTCGTCCTTGCATTTAAGAACTTGGATTAAATTGCCTATGCTGTGAGAGATTTTTTTTCACTATTTAGTAATTATCCTCACTGATCAATTTCCTTACTTGGAATATCTTCACGAGGACAAAAGAAATATATGCACTTATTTTTTTTTTCTGTACATTTCATAGTTATATATGCTGCCCATAAACCACTCAAGTAATCCCACCACACATTTTCTGTGAATTTACTGCAGTTTCTCAGAGGAACCATGTTATATTAGGCTAAGTTAACCTGCAGCTACGTGATATATAATTCAGTATGCTACTACCAGTTGAATAGGATACAGGCTTGACTAGTGACCGCATTGGCTATTTTTTAACTTATGGAAATATATATATATAAGAAAAATATGCAGTGCTGCTGAGAGATTTCTGGACAGTACTTTCACTCAGCAGACATTAAATAAAAGGGAAATGAATCATGTGTGGAGTGAGGAAATCAGGAGATATGTTATCTGTTGCTACTTGGCAAACTTGTGTTATGTACTTATGTGATTTAAATCTACAGCATACTCTATGTTGGGTAACCTCTATTGGTACAGCATGATATTGCTCAGTTTGTTTCATTTCCTAGCCATTTTTGGGCTTACCTCTGCAGGGCCAATTCATTGAAGAGCATTCGACTCATTGGGTGCACATTTATTTGGAGCGAATCGTTGGCAAGGTTGGCCGCTATGTGTCCACTTTTAGAGGAAATAGAGTGCTCACATCATAAAATGCCAGCAGAACTTTTCAGATATCTTGGTAGTGTGAGGCCGCAGCTGAAGCGTCTAAGAATCCATATGCAGTGGTTTGATCATGATCAGATGATGCATGAGTTAGGAATGGGAAATCGTCAAAATGACGAGGATGATGAGGACGAATGTGAGGAGCCAGAGGAATCTGACGAGGCTTGGGAGGCAAGGCAAAATAGGGATGCCTTTGCCATTGCAGAAAGCTTGCACGAGCTACGTCTTCTTCAGATGGCAGGCAACAGCTTGACAAACATAGGGGTCTATGCCATCCTTGAGGGGTGCCCCAACCTCGAATGCCTTGACATCTCCGCATGCTACCATGTTGATGTCAATGATGAACTCAAAGCCCGTTGCGCCAGGCTTAAGCATGTCTGGTTACCTAGTGAACGTACTTATGTTCGCTGCCCGGATCTTCGTGTCATTGGAGAGCATGAAGGAGAAGACTGTGGGCTCACAATGCACGACCTGTGGGAAGCTGAGGTTGAGTCTCTGCGTGTCGAGGCAGAGATGGACAACGATGGTTCCTATGGTGAAATGTACTGGGATGACTACTGATCAGACATGGCTCACAAGACTTTTGACTGGCTGGTGTGTGGCTCAGTACGTGCTCATAGTAGTTTGGACATGAGCACCATATTTTGTAGTATGAATATACTGGCAAGGCAAGGTTCTTTTGTGTAGCTGAATGAATGACCATCCTGCTCCTGCGTTATGTTGTAAGTTGTAACATCCAGTGCAATAGTCAGGCACGCATGGATACCCCTATAGGCACTAGGCAGTATGTGTATATGTCTGCTGAATATGTTAATGGAGATCCTTGATGCTGTGTACTATGGCATACATCCCTTAATAGATGCATGGTCCATGGTTTTGAATATTGACAGGGTCTATCAAAACTCAAAATGATTTCAATTTCTGTAGTGACCGAGTTTTTTTTCGAAGGGAGGGGACTTGTATTAAATCTTAGCACAATGCGTTCTCAAATTACATTTGAAAAAATCTGAAATAAAAAATACATAATATTCTATCTAGATTCTTCCATTGTTCTTCCACAATGGCTTTCCTCGAAAGCTGGAGTCAAAGTGCAGTCCTTGTCGAATCCAACGACCAACCCTAAAATATTGGACATGCCGTAAGATCCAACGCTCGAACCAGTCCAAAACGCATCTAAATCGCTGAAAGAATATCGACAGTTGCATCGTCGGGTACGACATAGGCTACAGATTCATCACCTTGAGATCTTGATTTCCTCTCCACAACCATCGACGATGAGATCGATGACCTAGAGTCGCTGTCCTCGTAGGGGGCTTCCACATTAAAGAGGTAGATTATAAAACTATTTACATTTAAGTTTGATCAAGTTTATAGAGAAAGATATTAACATATATCACATTAAAGAGGTAAATTATAAAACTATTTACAAATCATAATGTATCTAACAATGCTAATTTGACGTTATAATACATATTATTGTTCTTTTCTATAAAGTTTTGGTTAAATTTAGGAATGCTCAAAACTCCTTATATTTTAAGAGCATGGGAGTATATGAAAGGGCCTCTTATTTTTTGGCTGTCATGGTTTTGGGAAAATATGTGATCAATAACTTTAGTTAATAAATGTGAGATGCGCAAAGACATAGTTTAGAGAAACAAAAAGGTCTTAAATGAAGTTTCTAAAACTTGAAAAATACTATATGCTTAGCAATAATATGGTTTGCAAAAACTAAAGTATTACACAAAACTATAGTATATATTAAATAAACCAAAAAATATTTGTGCATCCTACCAAGGCCTAAGTCGCTCGATACGATGGAAGCCCTAGTAAACTTAGACTTAGTGACTCAAATTTCATATTTCAAAATAGGTTTATATTTGGAATTGCATTATTTATAAAATATGTTGACTCTCTCCGCTCTGAACAAGGGATTTGAACAATTTTAGCATTAAATGAAGAGTCTAACTAAAAAACTAATGTGTCACTAATTAGTTAGTTTGAATGTTAACTTGCTTAATTTTCTAATGTGTCATTGATTTGGGCTACCAATTATAGATGTCATTTTGCACAGTATGAGGTTTAAAAGGCAGACATGTATGGGTAATAAGGTTTAAAACACACACACACACACACACACACACACATATATATATATATATGGATGGGATTGAACAATACTGTATAGAATTATACATTGTAATTTTTAATAAAATTTTGAACATTCAGTATCTCTCTTGTACATATACAGCAAACAGAAAACAAACCGGACCCAACCGCATTCTGGGCCTGTCGGCCCATAGAATACTCGATCCACTTCGACAGAAGCAAATCGACTAGGAATCGCCTCCCTCTCCCTCTTCCTAGGTCCCTGCGGTTGCGAGGTGCGAGCCCTCGCCCGGCGAAGTTGCTCATGAACCTCAGCCACCGCCGCCGCCGGAGGCGAAGGTAACGAAATAAATGATCTCCCGTGGCTAGTTATGGTTTTCTTCGTTCGGTACCAAGATCTGAAGTTCCCTCGCCTTAGGGCCACACGCTTAGGGCTTTGGATGCACGTCTATCCACTCAAATCCACGTGGGTGGGAGTGGATTGGAATGGAACCTGTTTAATTTTACTTCAATCCACTTCAACCCATGTGTTGGAGTGGATTATAATGGAACTTAGTTTAATTCCACTCCAATCCAAACACACGTGGATTGAGATAAATACATACGTATCCAAATGGGGCCTTATTTGGATGGGAAATGTTGAAATTTCTGACCAATGAACGGATTTGACAAAACGAAGTTTTGTGCCAATTTCCGCTCGTTTATTTTATTTCTTTGTCATCGGGTAGATGGTCTAGTAGTTCAGCTCATCGTCGTCGTTGGCTTGTTGCCTTAGTTCTAGGAGGGGATGTTTTCAATTTTTTGAGACAGTTTGGTCGACACAAAGTCCTCTTATTTGGATCGATACTAGTTCGTTACGAACTTTACCTTCATTCCTGACTTGGTAATCGTTCCCCTCTTCTTTTCTCTGCAGCAGCCACCAGACATGGTCATAACTGTTTTTGGTACGAGATGTAGCGTCATCATAATTCAATTTGATCAAATCTTTGTGCTTGTTTCAATCTAAATCGTCTGATGCCCGTAGTTTTTTTTTCTTATTATGTTCTACTATGATCTGGTGTTGTGAAATAGCTTATATGTTAGATGGAACATCTTGCAAACACAGTGCTGTTTTGTGGTGGTTTCGGCATATCGACCTAGGGTTTTATCCAAACTGTCCCATGTAGTACAAATGTACAATCGATCTATTGAGATGGGGTCATGCATCCAACCATCCAAATTCGAGAACTCTTAAACTCGAATTTATGTGCATAATTTCTTCTTAATGAAAAACCGCCCAATTCATCCTATAAGTGTCTGCTTTTTTACTTTCTACAGTGCTCGTACTATTTAGTAGTTACAACTTACAACTTGCAAATCCTCTAAATTTTTTACTGATTCCAGTCTTAGGTACCAGTTTGCACAATGGATGTAGACCCAAGCCCCTTGCTAGAGTCACCTGTGAGGGATTGGTCTGAGCTCCCACTCGACCCTCTCTCCTTAATCTTCATGAAGCTTGGGGCCATTGAGGTCCTCATGGGCGCAGGCCTTGTGTGCCGCTCATGGCTGGCAGCTGCAAAGGCACCAGAAATTTGGCGTTTCGTGGACATGACTCGTCATAAGTTAGTTTTCTCGAAGGGCACAGGTACCTTGTGTGCCATGGCAAAAGTAGCCATAGATCGCTCAGATGGAAGGATCGAGTCATTCTGGGCTCAGCAGTTTGTTACCGATGAACTCTTGGAGTACATTGGAAACAGGTATTTTTCTTGCCATGCTAAATTTCAGTTCTTAATTTCTTATTAGGACAAGTTTTGGGGCTTTAGGAACTTTAACTTCGCTTCATTCCGGATTTATTTATGCAGTACTTCAATTATTTAACCCCACTAAGCAGTAGCTATACCGCTTATGACCACTAATAACAATCCTGTTATGCATACACATGATGCCTATGGATCTCTCCCATTAGTAACACGATGTCACTTCAGCCATAATTATATTTTGGGTTTCTCTTATGAATTTTGTAGTTATCCAATGCAGCCACCAATTGAACACTTGTCTGACCTGCAAACATCAATTGCGTATTTATTTCCACCAATGCCTATATGGACTTGATTTTCAGGAAAAAAATGCCTATACGGACTTTGGGTCAACCAATGCGATATTTTTATAACCTGATTGACATTATTCAATGTCAAGTTGTTGTTGTTTCACATAATCGTGGCCTGATGTAATTTTTGCTAACTTTGCTGGTACTTGGTATTTTCTCATTTGATTCGATTTCTTGTCCATTTTTGTCCCTATATCTGCAGGGCCAATTCTTTGAAGAGCATTCGGCTTGTCGCATGCGCATACTTTTGGCATATGCCATTGGTTAAGATGTTAGATAAATGTCCGCTTCTGGAGGAGATAGAATGTTCATATCAAATAATGCCAGAAGAGTTTTTCAGATATCTAGGCATTGTGTGCCCCCAGCTGAAGCGTCTAAGAATCCATATTGAGGAGTGGTATGATTCTGATGAGATCAGGCGTGAGATGGAGATGGAATGTCGCCGGCAAAACGGTGACGGAGATGAAGACGAGGAATCAGAGGAGGAAACTGCCGAAGCTTGGGAAGCGAGGAAAAATGAGGTTGCCTTTGCCATTGCAGAGAGCTTACCTGAGCTTCGGCTTCTTCAGATGGCAGGCAACAGCCTGACCAACAAAGGGTTCTATGCCATTCTCGAGGGCTGCCCCAACTCGAATGCCTTGACATCTCTGACTGCTCTAATCTCCATGTCAATGATGAACTGCGAGCTCGATGCTCTAACCTCAAACATGTCTTGTTACACAAACAGCAGAATAAGGTTTGCTGCCCCGACCTTCATGTCATCGGAGAGAAAGAGGGTGAAGACTACAGGCTCACTATGCCCTACCTTTCAGAAGACGAAGATATGTTGTACGCTGAGGGGGGGATAAGTGATGGTTCTTATTGGTAACTACTGGGAGGACTACTGAGTATTGGCGCTTCTCGTCCCCCTGATGAGCACTCCTGTCCTGATTTGAGCAAAGTGACCTGTGACGACACAAGATTCTACAATGACATACATGAGTACTATTCTCTGTGATCATCTCAATGTCCTGTTTGAACCGTTGTGGGTTGTGCTATAAGTTGTTTATGTCACTGTCATGGTGTATGCTCTAAGTTGGTTAAGCCTACATCATAGTGTTTTGGATATTTTGTGTTTACATCTGAGTTTATATTATTGACACCTTTGGAAAAGCCGGATTCTTGGTTCCTGTGGAAGTTGAACTTTATTCATATATTGTGTTAGAGTCACAGGTAATCTTTTGAACTTTATTCATATATTGTGCTCCATGACCTGTTTAACGTTCTGTTGTAATCTTTTGAACTTGTGGTTTGTACTGGATAGGCTTATGCTTGTGTATCAGTGCATCAATTCATTGTGGTTTGTACTGGATAGGCTTAGGGGGTGTTTGGTTCTTTAGTCGCTCTTAAAATTCATGTTACATCGAATGTTTAGATACTAATAAGAAGTATTAAATATAGATTAATTATAAAACCAATTATATAGATAGAGGCTAATTTCTGAGACGAATTTTTTAAGCATAATTAATCTGTCATCAGCACACGCTACTGTAGCACACGTTGTCAAATCATGGACTAATTAGGCTTAAAATATTCGTCTCGTAAAGTAATCGCAAGTTGTGCAATTAGTTTCATAATTAGTCTATATTTAATACTCCATGCATGTGTCAAACATTCGATGTGACAGGAATTTTAGAAGGTCCTGTAGGAACCAAATAGGGCCTTATTCTTGTGTATCGTGCTTCTATTCATGGAGACATGCAAATGTTATTGCTTTTACTTGGCTTGACATCGCCTTCAAGAATCACGAAATGGTTTTTGAGAGACATCACTTACATGACTTATATATGATAGTAACAATCATGGTTCTCCTATTCAAAACTCAAACGAAACTAAACTTCTATATCTTTATGTTTATTACTTGATTCCGATAGGTTAATGCTGATACTAATGCAAGTGCTAAAACCAAAATTAGGGCCTATTTAGATCCATCAACTAAACTTTAGTTGGCTAAATTTAGCTGTTAGGGATCTAAACGGCCCAGCTAAAAGGTCAGCTAAAGTTTAACTAAGTTTAGCTGCTTCAACCTAGCTAAATTCAGCTAAAGTTAGCTGAGTCTATTAGCTAGAGGATCTAAACACCCCAGCTAAAGTTTAGCTAAGAGAGCTTATAGTCGGCTAAAGTCTAGCTTTGAAATTTTAGCTAGCTAAATTTTAGTTTGGTGGATCCAAACAGGGCCTTATGTGGGTTTGACAAACGGCGTGGTTAGCGTCCGGACGTCCGAACGTTAGCCCCCGTCCCGACGCCCACGCCTGCCCTGCCTGAAATGCATGCTATTGCCGCCTGACCCGCCTGCTGCATGCGCCCGCATGCTCACAATTTTTGAGCGAGAAGTGGACACGCGTGGCCTAGTCTCCAGTGATGAATGGTCACCGAAACATGGGAGCTACAACCTGTCATTGTCGTCGGCCCAACTACAAGCACGAGATTTCCTAGTACTCCACATGCGCCTGCTACATGTGCCTGCTGCTATTGGCGTGCCTACGCATGCCATGCTGCTGCGCATGCACGCGGGGACCGCCTTCGCCTGTGCTCGTTTTCCATGCCACTTGCAACATACATCTAAAATGGGTGAAACATTTGAAACATACGCTTGCAATATATGTGTATAGCCACCGCAACATATGCAACATCCAGATAAAACACTTGCAACATACTTCTGATGCAGCTAAAATATTTGAAACATATATTTACAACATACGTGTATAACCACTGCAACATATGGAACTTTCAGATAAAACACTTACAACTTGCAACAAGAAAACAATTGCTGCAACATAAGACTAAAACAGATGAAACATTTGGAACATACTCTTGCAACAGATGTGTGAAATATATGCAACATCCAGATCAAAAACACTTGCAAACAAACGTCTAAAACAGATAAAATATTTTGAACAAACGCATGAAACATTCATCTAAAACACTTGCAATATATGCAACATGTGCAAAATTCCCTCTCTACTTTTGCACACTACTAGAAATATCCACTTCTATGACGAAAATGCTAATAACGAATCTAAAATCATCATAGAAGATCGTTTTTATGACTAATATTTTTGTTTCATCAAAGATTAGTGGTGACGATCCTGCAACCCTCCATTTCTATGACGAAATCAGGCATCGTCACAAAAAACGTCATAGAAGAACGCAGGGTTTCGTCACAGATCACTCGTGTGACTCATCTGTGACGATCTCGTTTAAACCTATGACGAATAGGGATTCGTCATTAAACTAATTACACATCTGTGACGGATAATATTTGATCTGTAACGAACGGCTTCGTCATAGATCTCCACACTGTACTTTCTCCATCCGACGTGTACCTGTGGGACCTGCAGTTACTCATCCATGACGCTTGCAATTCATCATAAAAGTCTCCGCTCGATCCTTTCTCCATGCGATGTGTACCTGTGGGACCCTTCTCCATCCGATGTTTTCTCCATGCGACGTGTACCTGTGGGACCCTTCTTAATCGGATGTGTACCTGTGGAACATGCAGTTACTCATCCGTGACGCTTGCAATTCGTCATAGAAGTCTCCGCTCGGTCCTTTCTCCATTCGACGAGTACTTGCGGGACCCTTCAGCATCCGACCTATGGGACCCGATGGCTTACGTTGCACGTGTACCTGTGGAACGGTTCTCCATCTCCATCCGACCTGTGGGACCCAACGGACCTATGGGACCCGACGGCTTGCGTGTCACATGTACCTGTGGGACCATCCGACCTTTTGGACCCGACGGCTAGTGGGACCTTTCTTCATCTCCATCTAACATGTGGGACCTAGCGGCTTGCGTGTCACTTGTTGCCATCAGAGTTTAATAAATTCAAACTAAAAAAACCATGAGACCTAGGAGTCGAACCCGGGACCCAGATCAAGGAATAGACCATCTTCACCATTGCGCTAGACGCCTGGTTGTGTTGACATGTCTTTGGAGTCCTAATAGTAGTATATGTTATCTGTGTGGATAGGTTGACTTATACATTGGATGTATCCCCACAAGTGGAAATAAATATGTGCTCGTTGGACTTGCAGTGGCGGCGGCAACGGAGGATCCCTAGTGTGCTATGGTGGCTCAGGCGTCCTTTTGGAGGCTAGGTGGCGGGTCTTCCCGGTGGAGGCGGCAGCATTGGCATCCATGTCTGTTGTGTGCCGCGACAGAGGCGACAGATCCGATCCACAGGTCTCCTTTCTCGCCTTTTCCTGCCTTCACTATTTTGGTCCTTGCTTGAACATGAGGTATACAAGAAACATTGTAGCGTTGCAGATCTGGTTAGGCCAATGCTGATGAAAAGAACTAGGAGGTGGCACTGGTTGGTTTCCTGCTAGTGTCTTGGTTTTCTACATATGTTCAGTGTTCTTACTTTTAATGCCTGTGTGCAACTAGGCCTATTAATTGTCAAGCGCTTGCTTGATTATACCTATCTGTCTAGGCAAACATACAGACCCTTCGCTTCTGCCTTAAACTATTTTTTTCTGTCATCCAGTGCTTGCTTGATTCTACATTTCTATTTCGTATGCTCCAGTGCCACCAGTGAGTCCTTATTCAAGATGGCAACGGGTACCCGAAACCCGAGTACCCGACGGGTTTTACCCGATAAGGAGGCGGGTATGGAAGACATTTTGCACCAGCGGGTACGTTATTGGACGAATTCTTGTACCCATCGGGTTTATGAGTGTGGGTGTATACTACCCATACCCGCATACCACCATAAAAAAAACGCATAAATAATATCCAACCTCTGCAATTTTAGCCCATATAAGCATATAGCCCATATTTGGCCCATATAAGCATATGAGTATATATATTCGTAAACTCCTCAAACCCTAATCCTCATCCTCACTCCACTCCACCAGCCCATATTTACATTTTTTGCTGCTCTATTGTTGATTTTTTTTTGGAAGCTATTATATTTTGTGTGTGAACTCGGGTATATTGTCGGGTAAGAATTACCCGTCAGGTGTGGTATGGAATGAATTTGCTACCCTTTGCTGGTGGTAACCCGACGGGTAAGATTTTGATCTGGTGGGTGCGGGTACGGGTGGCCAGTACCCATCGGGTACGTACCCGTTGCCATCTTGAGTCCTTATGGTATTTTGAACTTGTAACATATTTGAGGCCACATTTCTGTGCCAGTGGTGTCTACATGGTTGTTGGATGTATTAGGATGCAGCTCATATGTTTGCTTTCTGTGTCTTCTCATTGTTGACAACCAAGTTATCTATTTGGTTCTAAACAAGAGGAAGGCATCGAAAGCAAAACAATTCTTTGTGTCCATCATTCACATCACTGAGGCCAATAATGTTTAAGCTGCACATGTTGCTACTGATGCCACTTGTTCACTGACATTCTACTTGTAAAAACTAAGGAAGCTTAATTAATTGCTGAAATTGTAATGGTTACAGCTCAGTTAACTGCTACTCTAGTTTGAGTTATATATATCTATGTGGTGCTACTCTAAATTTACATGAGGTCGTACCATGAAAATTGTTAATGGTTGTTCAAGTTGCACTTTGGTATGAGTTGTGGACTTCACTGATGGATCTTTGTTGGATTATTTTCCTCTTCAGTGATCTCATTATCGAGGAAGATCTCATCGTACTGCACACTGATGAAATGGAGGAGGCCTCCAACAAGAGGAACGCATTGGCTAGCCTCATGGAGGATATCGTTCTCGAGATCCTCCGCCACCTCCCCGCCCGCTCCTTGTTCTGCTACAAATGTGTCTGTCACTCCTGGAAAAACCTCATCTCGGACCCCAACAACCATAAGAAGCTGCCCTAGACTATGGCCAGCTTCTTCTACGACAGGGAGAATGGTAATCGAAACTTCACCAGCGTCGTCCATGGTGTACGCCCCTGCTCCTTGGAATTCTTGCCCTTCAACATTAATAATGTAGCTCTCTCAGATTATTGCAATGGCCTCATCCTATGCTGGTGCCTTGGGGCTGATGGATACCGCTATGTCGTCTATAATCCAATGACCTAGAAGTTTAAAATTCTACTGCCTAGCACCCATGATGTTTGCCATGCTACTGGTGAGGCTCGCTTGGCGTTCAATCCGACAACCTTCTCACACTTCCATGTGATTGAATATGTGGATGTCAACGCTGTGTGCGCATGTGTGGAGATCTACTCATCTCAAACTACAGCATGGATTTATAAGGAATCTGAATGAGGCGAGCATACTGATGTGACATTTTATAGACAACCAAGTGTGTTTCTTAACAGTTGTCTGCACATTATGGGGCACTCTGGGAGGTACTCTATGATATTTGCTATGGATATGGAGAAAAACACATGGAGGAAAATTGATAGGCCAGATGGTCTTCAGCACTCCATGCATCAAGCTCAGGGTCACTTGTGTTTATGTACTGTTGATGGTCCCAATAATTCCAAGCTTTCAATCTAGATCCTTGAAGACTATGGTACTGATAATTGGACATTGAAGCATACGGTCACCACCCGGATCCTGTTTGGAAGGATTAATATTAGATTTGGTTACCTAGATTTTGACGACGAGAACATAGTGATCACAGTTCACCTAGAATGGAATTTGATTTTCTTTGCTAGGGAGGATGGAACAATCATCGCATATAACATGGACCGTAAAAAAGTTCATGTCATCCCTGTCCGTGTCTTTCGGTATGGTAGACGTACCTTAAAAAAAGAGTTCATCTACAGACCATACTATCTTCCTTATGTTCCCTTGTTCTTGGATTCATTAGCAGAGCAGTAAATAAAGCTACATTTGATATATCTCTCTATCATGCATTTTAAATGGACCAATGTTGTTTGCTTGTTTATGGACATGTTAATTTCCTCAATGATGGATGTTGTCATTATTTCAGCTAAACTAGTGTGCCATCTTTGTTTTGTTTGCAAATTGAATTATTTGTATGGTGCGCACATGTGTTACGGTGGTGTTATAGCTCCCGTCGCCGTTTCATCCAATAATTCAGCTGGAGTACAATACTTATATTGATTTCTAATGTCATGGGTACATGGGGTATGCTGATGAGGGCACTCCAAAATACAAAAAATGACACTTCAAAAGCACTACAATACACCCACCAAATTGTACTACTAGGCTATGCTACTATTAAGTTAGCCAAACTTAAAATCATAAACGACACAGTAACAAGCATCATAGGAAGACGAGGAAAACTACGAAGGATACTGTCAGACACGTTCAAATGTACAGAGGTCAGACTTTCTTACGTGTGCAATAACATTTCAACACCAATGGTTCCTCTACTCTGCATTAGACTGAGGCGAGACTTGCGGTCGGACTTTCTTACATGTGCACTAACATTTCAACACCAATGACTCCTTTGCTCTGCATTACACTGAGATGAGACTTGCTCCTCGCTGCAAGGTTCTTGCAAGTTCAACAAAGATTGACAAAGACACCAAGGCAACAAAAAAACAAACAGAAACCAAATGAAATGAGCTACACCATGATCAACAGATTGTAAGTGCGAGACTTGCTCCTGGTGCTGAAATTGTAATGGTTGTCACATGTACCTTCTTTAGATTTGTTTCCTTTAGTGAGCCACATAGGTATTCAAATTTACTGCGCACGCAAGAAAGTCCCAGCATCGTAAATCTGATCGGGCCTGACACATCTCACGTTATACATGGAAACCTATTTCATACGAGTACTTTCGTTGAATCCCTAAAGAAAACAAATAAAATTGAAACAAAACAACATAAAAGCAAAAGCAAAAACAATATTCTAGACTTGTTCAGATGAACTCCTCGATGCATGGTTCTTTCATGTTCAACAAATTTTATCAAAGACACGAGTTGGCTTCAACAGAGATCAAAGGCACTCATGAATGTTTAGCATATTATAGATCAGATCAAAGAGAACTAGAAAGAAATATGTAGCAAAAAGCAACCAACAGGGGCTACAAACCAGCTACAAAATGACCAAAGGACCTGAGCTACACCACGCTCAATAGAGTTTAACCCACCTAAGGCCTTGTTTGGATGCACATGTATTCATCTCGATCCACATGTGTTGAAGTGGATTGGAGTGGAATTAAACTAAATTCCACTCCATTCCACTCCAACACATGTGGATTGATGTTGATACACGTGCATCCAAACATGGCCTGATACAAAGTTCAACAAAAGTTAACACCAACATGCAAATAAGAGTTCACATATTTAGCAAGGGCGTCTCGTAGATCAAACTTATTCATGACTACTAATACTACTGATATGTCCCACAGATCAAGGGTCGAGGTTGGTATGCAGGATCTCATCCACGTCCACCTTTAGTAAGACGGCGTTGGCGGCTAGCTCGAAACTCTCGATCAGATCGGTGATGTCATAGTTCGTTGAATGTGGTGGAAAAACCCTACTCTCGCCACTCCGAGGTTCACCGTTGTGCCAATCTAAAGTTGGGCAACAACCACCGCTGTGGTAGCCCCCTGACGAACAACTTCGGTCACCATGGATCAAATTTAGGCCAGCAGGGCTTGGAGGTGCTCCTCTGTGGCCAATAGATTATCCACTCTTCCAACGGGGAAGGCCGCATTATAGGCGGCTAGCATGGACATCTGCAGGTGTTGACCCATGTGCTCAGTACCACAACAAGGTTCATCATGTGTTGGGCCAACTGCTGGGCGATCACCAAGTCGGCTCATGCCTGGGAGGCTAGATTCTTAGAAGCTTGAAGTGTGTCACGTGCAGTGTCCAGCTCACCATGCAGCGTCTCGGCGTTCAGCCTGGTCAATGACAAATCCGCTTGGACCTCGTGGTAATCTTTTAATAATTGATGGTGCTCCACGTCATCTGAGGATTCATGCTCTTCTAATGATTCGCCCACTTTAGAACTAGAGGGTTGTGCGGAGATAGATGGGCTCGGCAGCGGCAAGCGATGATGGGACGACTCTCTGGCACCACCGGAGGAAATCCCCATGACCTAGGATGGCGCCACCATGGAGGAAGCGCTGCACAATGCAAGCCAACTTCAAGCCCATATAGGATAAGGGGAGAGCGATCTGATTGAGAAGGCAAACGACTTTTACCGAACTGACCGACGCAGCATGGCACGGAATCATGGGTGGCTGCCTCCATCGGGGATGCCTCGTGGGTCCTCTTTCCGAGCTCGATCGTGGACAAAGAATCGAGCATCAGGGTGAACAAGGCTCGAGACGCCATCATGCCCACGAACACTTGTTGAGATAGTAGGCAAATTCTAAATACTAGTTAAATTAAACAACATGAACATAAATACTAGTGTAAGCATTGCTCTCATACTCTAGTTAAATGAAGATAAACAACATGAAGAGCGGTGATGATCTAACTCAAAGGGGGAACTGGCGGGTTAGAGAGCAGGCCGACGAGAGATCCATCTGTTGGTGGAGGATTGCCAGTGTTGTAGGCCTCTGAGGACTCCACATCGACAGACGACCCCATCCACTCCGCCATGGTCTTGGCAGGAGGCGTCGGCGGCGTAGTAGGGTGGAAGGCAAAAGCTTTGGGATGGAATTAGGAGCTCTAGAGAGAGAAGGTAGTAGGTACAACCTTCCCTCTCACCCCTTGTCTTTGATGTTATAGTTTGGGGGCCGTGGATCACCCCACGACTAAGACATTTGCGTGGGTGGGCAGCGGGGCTTCGTGCCATCACGTCAATGCGATGGGCCGGGAGGCGACGTCCCCTGCTACAATAGGCTTCTAATGCCACCCACGCATGCACGCCTACGCGGGAATGCAGGAGCATGTCATCTAGGTAGTCAAGATTTTAGACGGCCGGACCTTGTGTGATCCTATAAAGTATAAAGTTTCTGAATAAAAATAATCCTTGATGCATAGTTCTTGCAAGTTCAACAAATCTTATCAAATACATGAAAATAAGATGAGTTGGGTTCAACACAGATCAAAGCCACTCATGACTACAACTACTACTGATACAAATGTTGTGATCGAGTGCACTCCGTAGGCAATAGTTTTACTCACAGCTCTGTACTATATAGTGTCCGACGAGATCAAATGTGCCATATTCGGACTTTCTTGTGAGCGTAGTAAAATATGAGAGTGAAGCGAATGCATCAGGAAAGCTAGACACAAGAAGTGATTCGAGAAAAGGAGCTTTTGACATGCTTGAGACTTGAATGCCTGGTGCGGTTGTGATAGGTCTTTTCTGTACTTACGAGTATTTGATTCCAATCCAAGCAGTCATATTAGTCGAAGGGCAAGCTGAAGGCGTGTCTGGCTCGGTCAGATTTACAATGCTCGGACCATCACAGGGACTCTAGGGCAAGGCAAGATAAAAAAAATTCCAACCGGTGTGCTTCACCTTCGGTGCTGTCACACTCCCTCGGGAACCTCAACCAGTCGTACCGTAGAAGGCGTGTTCGGTCGGAGATGTGCAGGAGTATTGACGTTCCCAAGCATACACTGATGAAAACAGAGTACGTCTCCTCCATTTACGCTGATGAGACGACACCGGTCTCGGCGCTGGTTTTTACTACATGTTAGCTCCTCCACTGATGCCCCAACAGTGTGTGCACTCCTTGCATTTGTGACAACACAAGAAACACAAAAAAAGAAAGCCCCCCACCACCATCACGATGAGAGGAGAACGAGAATAGAGACATACCAGTAAGGATTCCTCAAGAATGTCAAGTTCCCTAGTTGGCACGGCAGGGCTACAAGAATACATGGCAGTACCGAGCCAGAGTGACCTGGAGTGCAAGAAGATCTTTGTTCCTGGATTGTATGCAGAAACATTGGTAAATGCCCCTTTTCTATGTGCTGAATCCGATCTGCTGGGGTTTGTCTTTGGGAATGAACTTGTCCCTCTATTTGGCTATGTTGATCATTGTGCACGTAGAAATTACCGGCTGCAATGGCCCGGGCCATCAGAGGTCACCAAAAACTCGAGCAGAGCCTGGCCCAGTGGAAGCTGGAGGTGTTCCCAATGGCGGTCACTTGTACCTCCACCAGGAATGGAAGCACTTCGCCCATGCCCTCGACCTCCAAGACGGGTTCTCTCTTGTATTGCGGTATGACGGCCGGTCATAGATTAACATCAAGGTCTTCGACCTTACCACCTACCGCAAGCAGTACCTACGCGACTTTGAGGCCAACGGTAGTCAGCTCTCCCTGCCCATTGCGGAGCCAAGGAGTTTTGCAGTGATCCTAAAGAAGTACCACCTCAAAGCAAAGTATCTAGTGAGCACTCGCGCGAGACGCGGAACGTATCGACGATGTCGCAAGTTACCATTGTCTTCTTTGTCATAGTCTTTTTTTGTGCGAGGCGAAGAATGTGCCAGTGGACTTCAAGCGAGCGCACGACTACAAGCAGCGGCGCATGGTTGAGCTGTAGATGGTTGGGCAGTCCTGGTTTGTGGGCTTGGAGAGGACCCGCACGAACAAAGTCTTGTGAGTGTCGTTCAAGTATGGGTGGGGCGCCTTCTGCGCTAACAACAACCTCAATGTCAGTGACACCTGCTTCTTCAACGTGATCCATGAGGCCACTTGCAACAATGATGACGATGAGGAATGGGAGGAGGAGCTAGAGGATGATGAAGCTAAGCTCAAGGTGGAGGTGTGCAAGACAAACGGTGGATGGAGGCAGTGAACTCGGTGCAAGAGTTGACATGATCTATATTTTATTGTTTCATCAATACTATTATCTGGCCTATCAAGATTTCTAAGTACTGGACTGTCTTAGACCCTGTTTGGATGAATTGCAACTAGTTAGCCATGGCTAAAAATTAGCCAATTAGTTATTGTATTAGTCCATACATGTTTGTATCGTGAACTAATTGTTGGGTTCTATGGACTAGTTAGATGGCCCCTGATAGTTGCCATCACTTCTTTTCATTATTCATCGACTCATAGTGATCCGGATCATCTATATTTCCTAGGGTCGGACTGTCTTAGGCTCTAGAAAATTTCAACATCTATACGCCCACGTCCTTCGATCAGAAAGGGCGAACACCATTAGTATACTACATATCAGAAAGAGAACTACATGCAAAAGCAACTAACGGGGGCTAGACAGAGTTTCACCCACCTAATACAAAGTTCAACAAAAGTTAACGCAGGCATAGCGATTGCGTGGGTTAAACTCTATTGAGCGTGGTGTAGATCAGGTCCTTTGGTCATTTGGTAGCTGTTTTCTAGCCCTTGTTGGTTGGTTTTGCCTGCATGTTTCTTTTTGGTTCTCTTTCTGATCTATAGCATGGTAAATATGCATAATGGAATTCATCCAATCAAGTCTCCCATTGATCTAATGCCTAACGGAGGAGCCAAATAGCTATTCAAAGTTTACTGCACACATAAGAAAGTCCGAGCATTATAAATCTGACCAGGCCAGACACGTCTCACGTTATACAGAGAAACCTATTTCGTACTAGTACTTTCGTTGAATCCCTAAGGCCTTGTTTGGATACGCATGAATTCATCTCAATCCGCTATATTTTAGGACAAATTTCTAATGCCAGAATACACTACATTTGAAAAGAGTGAATTACTAGTTTCTTATTCCAATTTCCCATTCGAAAAATGGATTTCTTGTCAAAGCCTACAGTCCTTGCTGCAATACAGAGCCCTTCTTTCCCATCTGTCTGCATAGTCGTAGACGCCTCCTGCGCATGGAAGATCACCACACACCTGTGCCGGCGGCGGCAGCGACAACTTGCCCCACATCGTTCGGAGGACCACCTCGGCAACCGGGAGGTGGCACAGTACACACCCCTTGTTTCTTAGCCACCTACTCGTTGGTCCACCGCTGCTGCCGCCCTATGATACTTCCTCGCCCTCGACCATCTTATGTACCGCCTCATAGTGTCGTCGTTGCCGGCATCGCCACTGTGCCTATAGAGCAATAGGGTGACCAGATAGGCCACCAGATTGTGCCCGCCGTCAGCGGTGCGGGCGAGATCATCGAGGCATGGCCAGGGGCTGTGTTGGCAGTCTCTATCGATCAAATCCGACCGCCAAATAAGTCACAAAAAGAGGAAAAATTAGCAATCTTAATCACATATGCATTTACTATTAATCAAGTTCCACATGTATTTGGAGAACATTATTTCGCAGGTCACAAACACAAATACATGGAATAAATCATCAAAAGGCGCTTTCCAATGCTGATTTGCGCAAAGGAACAAGGGATACGCCTATCAACTCAATTCAAATTGGGCAAAAACCCATGGAGCAGTGATCCATGACTAACCCATGGCCTGCCATGCAAAGGCAGTGGTGAGGCGGTGCAGTCAAGGGGCGACCAGTCCTAGGGGCAGCCCAGCCCCTTGCTGGCGCATCTCAGCCTCTCCTTTGACAAGCGGCGGCATGGCTCCATGCTAAGGAGGTGCAACCTAGGGCTTCATGTCAAGAATAGCCAGAGCATCGCCATACCTCCGTGTATAAAGAGAGGGGCAACTCCCCCCCTCTCAACACACACCACATTGAGAAACACCTCACTCTCTACTCTCTTTAGTTTTACCTTGTAGAGATTCTAGTCATGCACCCATGATCAAGATTCACGTACACCCACAAATAAAATGATAACTCTTACACTGAGAGTTACGCAAAAACATATTTTTTGTCCACCTAAAATAAAAACTCTATTCATATGTCATGAGTCTTTCTCTCCAAAGTTTTCATATGCCAAAAAGAAGTATGGGGCTATGCTAAAAAAGAGAGAGAGACACATGAAGCTCTCAAAGAAAAGAAAAAAAAATGGAACACATGAAGGTTCCAAAGTATTGAAAAAGAGACATAGCCCATACTTCTAAGGCAATTATTCAAAAGAGAGAAAGTCATGATCAAAGGAGCATAAAAAATATTAGAATTAGAAAAAAAATATTCCACACACTTGCACATCTTGATCAAAGTGTATGACTTGCATCTCCTTGGATCCGGTTTTTGACTTAACAATACATGTGATGCAAGTATGCCTCTCATTTCATTCCTACCCAAAGCTCCACTCAAAGCCTTTAGTGATAGGATGAAAAGAAGGCAAAACAATCAAATACCTTGGTGAGTATCATACACATTGAGCGATCGAGTGAATCATTTGAGGAACTTACATTTTATTTTTGCAAAACTCATAAAACCTCCGGATAGAAGGTTGATCAAAGAATGAATGATTGATAATTCTATTAAATCCGTTCTATCTTGCAACTGCCTAAGACTTGGAAAAGCAATAAGCCCCATAGGGATTAAGCTGAAAGGGTGGATAGAATGCCAAACTTATTTAAATTGAGAAAGAATATTTTGTTATAGGCATGGCACTTGTGAATTATATTCATCATTGTCGCAACTACTGATCAACAACCAATAACTTAGATATTTGCTTGGGATGAGCAAAGGTTAAGCTTGGGGGAGCTTATTGGTGGTCTCTATCGATCAAATCCGACCGCCAAATAAGTCACAAAAAGAGGAAAAATTAGCAATCTTAACCACATATGCATTTACTATTAATCAAGTTCCACATGTATTTGGAGAACATTATTTTGCAGGTCACAAACACAAATACATGGAATAAATCACCAAAAGGCGTTTTCTGACACTGATTTGAGAAAAGGAACAAGGGAGACGCCCATCAACTCAATTCCAATTGGGCAAAAACCCATGGAGTAGTGATCCATGACCAGCCCATGGCCTGCCACGCAAAGGCGATGGCGAGGCGGCACAGTCAAGGGTCGGTCAGTCCTAGGGGGCGGCTGGCCCCCTGCTGGCGCGCCTCATCCTCTCCTTTGATAGGCGATGGCATGGATCCATGCTAAGGCGGTGCAACTCGGGGCTTCGCGCCAAGAATAGCCAGAGCACCGCCATACCTCTGTGTATAAAGAGAGGGGCAACCCCCCTCTCAACACACACCACATTGAGCAACACCTCACTCTCTACTCTCTTTACTTTTACCTTTTAGTTGTATTAGAGCAAGGCAAAGCCACCTTGGAGGGCTTGGCTCCTTAGAAGAAGAGATTCTTGGTATGATTATCAATATGGGTTCTTCCAAAGTCATGTCTTCACTTTATTATTATAGTCATACTTATGAACTAGAGTATAGTTATTGTGTTATGATCTTGATATATGAAATAGTGCAGAGTTTATGTGTCATGAGAGTAGCACACTTAACTTTATGCTTAAACAATCATATAACTTATATAATCGGAATTAGAGCTAAGTTGAGGTGGAGGTTCATTGTGCCGTCAGGTGTGCCCAAGTTCTTTACCTGTCGATCCGTAGGGTCGAGGACTCGAGGGGATTTGGGTAGTTTCTGTATACGCAAGTGTGGTGCTTGGGTATGGAGAGACAGATGAATGCATTGTCCTTCTCTCCGGTTGAGGGGTAGGCGGCAGGTGGTGATAGCCCTGTCCGTCCTTCATAATCCCCCACGTTCGTTTAGGGTGTAGGAGTCTAAATTGTCACATGAGGTTGCTGGCAGACTAGTACTCGGTGGCCTCCCGACCTGCTTCACACTTGGCCCTAAAACTAATTATGTAATTTGTATGATTATCGACTAATCTTTGTATAACTACACTAGACCAATGCCTGCTCGACTTAGAATTATTCTTTTATCCTTTCTTTTCTATTTTATCCTTTGAGGAATGCCAAGTGTGTGTCCACTATCTTGGAATTACTATTCTTACCCCTGTTATAAGCATTGGTGTACTTACAAGCATTATTATTCAAGTTCATGTCGATACTAGACTCTAAATCAAATGCCTTCCTTTGGGAAAATATAAATAACGATATCATGAATACTTCCAGGTGAAATGCTACAATGATAGCTCCATGCACTTGTGGATAAATATCTAAAATTGTTAAGGAACTATCAAAGCTATTTCTTAGTAGCATGGCTACATATTAGTTATGTTGCTAAGTACCAACAAGGTATTTATGGCACCATAGCTGAGGATGGATTCAAACCCCATACTTAGTAGTGACGTTAAGAAATACCAACAGGCTATGCTTTTCCATGAATACGGTTTGTATCCTGGTGAGGAAGCAAGCCTCTGGGTTGCCGACTTGGGTCAGGCTAGCAAGGAGGGCTTCATAGTCGATGGGTCATCCCACGTCCTCCCCGTCTGAACCGATCCAGTGCCAGACGCCGACCGGTGGTATGGTCATCGTAGATGCGGCGCATGGACGAGCAGGTCACCCATAGGCTGACGGAGGTCATCCATGGGCCATTCTAAGGTCGCAACGAGGTGGCCCACGATCATAATTTGCACCTTGGTAGGGAGCGCCGTCAGTGACATGATTGCCGCGTGGATCGAGCTATGGCGTGTGGACGGTGGTGAGCCGGAGGGCTGGAGAGGCGGAGTGGCGTGACGTACATTGATTAAGGAGGAGGCGGGGGAGGCCGCCAAGCGAGGGCAATAGTAGGAGTCAAATAATGGGAGTGAGGCTAGGCTTTGTACACACAGGGGCGCCAGGGCTGGAACAGGCTTCTGACGCGAGCGCACCACGTTCATCATTACTAGTATCCGAGTAATGAATATTTTAGTCGGGTCGGACCTTCTATCATTCGGTGAACTATACAATGCAGTCCTATCCAAGCAGTCGCAGTCTCACAGCAGCTAGCTAGAGATGGCCACATTACATGGTTTCATAGGTTATGATCATCTGCACTCCCTCGGCTATGTTTGAAGCTATCGCTTCAGGATTCATGCTTGCAGCCACAGACGGTGCAGCTCTTGTTTGTAGCATAGCCGATCAGGCAAAAGTTCTACTCATAGCTGTACAAGAGTTACATGTCTGGCCTATTCAAATTTACGCTGCTCGGAACTATCAGGCGAGCATATGGTTTACAAGAAATAGGTAAACATCATTTCGTCTAATATACTAGAGGGACGTGGTCGGGGGAAAGTTGTGGTCGATAGTTGTAGAGTACATATCCCTGGTATGCTAACTAGTTGCCATCTGTAAGCATGATTTTGGTTAGAATAAATGTCAATCGAGATCCTCAAACCAGTATGGAATGCAATAATAAGTTCATACAAATAGTACGGTTTGATATGAATCACGTTACCTTAATCTAGATCCTCAAATCAGCATGGAACGTGGTTGGGAAAATGCAAATGGATGAGGGAAGAGGGGAGCCAGAAGGTAGGTGATTCATGCAATGCGTGCTATCGGATGAGGGAAGGGGGACACTCCTTTCATATAGACCTTGCACGGTTGATGAGAGTGAAGCGAATGCGGCAGGAAAGCTAGACACAAGAAATGAATCAAGAAAAAGAGCTTTTGACCACCATGACACGCTTGACACTTGAATGCCTGGTGTGGTTATAATAGATCTTTTCTGTACTTATTTCACTACAATCCAAGTAGTCACAGCAGTCGAGGGGCAGACTGATTGCTATGACACTTTATACTATCCTACGAGATCAAATACACAGCGGGCGGACTTTCTTGGGTTCGTAGTAAAAGTCAAGAGCTATGGCTCATCCGTTCTGCATTAGATTGAGGCAAGACTTGTTCAGATAAACTCCTCACCACATGGTTCTTTCAAGTTCAACAAATTTTATCAAAGAAAATTTCAACATCTATACACCCACATCCTCCGATCAGAAAAGGCGAACACCGTTAGTATATTTGGGCGTCCCCAGTGATAGCAGAAAAATTGCTAGCAGTGCAACCTCCAAAAATATTAAAAAATGGACATCAGAACGTGAAGCCAGACATGCTGTGAGAGATTTTTTCGAAACATGTGTGAGACTAGCTACTGCGCTCTCGCTAGCGATGTGCTCTATTTCTTTTGCAGCCAATAGAATTTAGACTACGCTGGCGATTTGGTTCCCGTTGGGGACGCCCTTATAGATCAGAAAGAAAACTCGAAAGACATCTGTAGGCAAAAGTAACCAACAGGGGCTAGAAACAAGTTACCAAATAACCAAAGGAATTGAGCTACACCACGCTCAACAGAGTTTAATAGACCTAATATGAAGTTTAACAAAAGTTAACACAGACATGCATGCAAATAATTAAGACTTCACATATGGTCGGCCCATAGACCATACCTAGTCATGACTCGTACTACTGATATGCCCCATGGATCAACGGTTGAGGCGGTTGTGTAGGATCTCGTCCACATTCACCTTCGCTAAAAAGGCATTGGTAGCCGGCTCGACGTGCTTGAACAGATCAGCAATATAATCTTCGTCTTCCAGTGCCGGTGGAAAAGCCTGATGTACCACCCGGACTTCCACCACTGCGCCAAACTCAAGCTAGGCAGTGACCAGCGTTGTGGCAGCCCCTTGATGGACGGCTTCAGATGCCATGGCCCACATTGGTAGGGCTCAGAGGTGCTCCTCTGGTGCAGTGATCGGATCGTCCGTTGTCTGCACCAGGAAGGCGGTGTCCCCGGCGGCAGTAGCGTCAACAAGTAGGTTCTAGACCTCTGCCTCAGTGGCCGCCTTCTCGTCTCACGCCTGGGCAGCCTCTTGCTGGGCGATGCCAAGTGCGGCGCACGCGGCCTTTAGCTCATCGCGTAGCTTGTCGGCATCCAGATTGGCCCCTAAGTACAAGTATGTGACCTTGAGGTAGGCCTCCTTTAACTTAAAGTATTCTTCGTGGTCTAACTATGCATCACTAGAAGACTGTCTGGGGTTAGACATGACTTCATGGTCTGACGATGCATCACCAGAAGACTCTATGGGGTCAGACGGGATCGGTGACGGCGTGTGGCGACGGGACATCTCTCTGCACAATGCAAGCCAAGTTCAAGCCCATAGGACAAAGGGGGAGAGCAATCTGATTGAGAAGGCAAACGACTCACCGGACTATCTGGAGCAGCATGGGACAGAATCATCACTGGTGGCGGCCCCCATCGGGGGATGGTTCCTGGGGCCGCTTTCCGAGCGCGACCACAGACGAAGAACCCAGCTCTAGGACCAACGATCCTCGGGACACCATCGTGCCCACATCCACCTATTGAGAAAGTAGGCAATTTCCAAATACTAGTTAAATTAAGCAGCATGAACACAAATACTATCGTGAGCATTGCTTGCAGACTCTAGTTAATTTAATGAAGAGAAAGAACATGAACAACGGTACACAAAAAAATCACCTCGTCAGGAGGAACTGGCGGCGGGTGTGAGACCACGCCGATGAGAGGTCTGTCTATCGGTAGAGGATGGTCGGCGTTGAAGGCCACTAGGGACTCCCCCCTACCATGATCCATCGTGTACTCTCCCATAACCTTCATCACCCATTAGTCTAGGTCATCCTCACAGATGGTGACCCTCGACTCGATTGTAGGGTCCGTTAGGCCTCGAACTCCCACTAGGGGTGGTACCTTATCTTCAAGGGGAGGACCCGATGGCCGATGAAGGTATGGATCACCCTCGTTCCTGTCAGGCCCTAGTCCTTCTGGTCCGTGATCGCATCCAACAAGTTGGGCACATGGTGCCTGTAGGCCTCCAAGGGCAGTAGTTCCTCCCATGACTCCAAGAGGTCACCACGCAGCCAGTCAGGAGAATAAGATAGCAGTGGCGGGCTCTCATTGGGGACGTAGAGCCACAACATTTGCTACACCAAGTCCGTGGAAGGGTAGCGGTCAAGGCTCAGGTACCTGTCCTCCAATTCAGGATGAAGTTGGATCAAGGCACCCCCCATCTAAGGAAGATGGACCCCCCGGGCGCTGAGCGAACCACCCAGAATAAAGATCACAATAGCTCATAGTGGGTAGGGACTCCTAGGAATCCCTCGCACAGCATGATGAAGACAGAGAGGTGGATGATCCCCACTAGGGTCAAGTCATGGAGGCAGAGCCCATAGTAGTACCGCAACCACCGGAGTAAGGGGTACGCCGGCACCCTAAACCCAAAAGAGTGGAAATAGGCGAAAGAGACGACCTCATCCTCCTTCGGCCTCGGCTCCACTTCAGTTTTTGGCGGGACTCTCCACCCGATCGCGTCGGTGGCCTTTGGGATCACCGTGTTCAGTCACAACTCATCAAACGCCTTGCGGTCGACGAATGACTTCATCCACTACGTGGTCATGGTCCTCGCAGGAGGTGTCGGCGGCGCAAAGGGCGTAGTAGGATGGAGGGCAAAAGCTTTGGGATGGAAGGAAGAGATCTGGGGAGGGAAGGTAGATGATCGCAGAAGGCAGCAGATAACCTTCCCTCTCATGCCCATGTATCTTTTATAGTTTGGGGGCCGAGGAGCCACCCCACGCCCCATGACCGCTGGCACGTTTGCGTGGGCTAGCGGTTCGGCTTCGGCCCGTAACATCAATGCGACGGGCCACGAGGCGTTGTCCCTGCTAGAACTGCTTGCTGACGCCACCCACGCGCGCGCCTGCGTGGGAATCCAGGAGCCTACAAGATAAAAATGGACACCATGCGTCGTTCATCAATACTATCCAGGTAGTCACGATTTCAAACCACCGGACCTTTTGTGATAAACCTTATCGCTCCACTAGTATCCGGCTAGTGAAAATTTTAAAGGATCGTTCTGTCTATAGGGTGCAAAAACATTTCAACAGCTGTGCATTCATCCTTTGATGGTTGCGATCAACCCAAATATGAATTCAACTACAACCTCCATCCCAAATCGATGAGTCAGATTGTCAAAATTGACAAAAAAAAAAAATTCAATGTAATAAGAATCAACCGAAGTATATGAAGTATGAAAGAAATAAAGGAAGATAAATATAGTTGGACCAACATAAAAACTTCATTCCATTATAGAGAAAAGTGCATTACGTAGTTTTTCTCTAATCTCTAATATCTAAAATAACTCATCTTACCACGGGGACTCATGTCAGACGGTTGACAAATTTTATTCAGTCGATCAACATGACTGAAAATGACATAGTCTCCTCCCATAAATACAGTAACACTATCAAGTCTTTTCATTTGCTCAAAATTCCTAACACGACCAAAAATCTCGCCACTATCATAGTCTTCGACAACTATAACAAAGAAATCTTTACCAAGCATATAACGAACTGCAACTTCAACAACGATCTATCGGGGCTATTGATGAATATGACGTCCCCAAGCAACAAACACCCCATGTACGATACCTGATGACACTCCTAGCTACCAAAGCGTAAGCTTGCTGATGGAGTAAATATGGGTGTTGTGGTACGATGACATCTCTCTATATACATATAGAACAAAAAAACACAAGGAAAAAATCATTAGAAAAAACCACATATGAAACACTACACCTTAAACAAGCAAGAACCAGCACAAAGCAACAGAATATTGCCTAGGTCATATCTTAGCCTCGATTGAGATCTTGACTATAATAAAATGACAAAGAAACTAAAACTCACCTTAACAAGGACGATCATTGTTGTTCTATGGGCAACAGTTGCTAACAAAGTTGTAACACTGTCTCCTTTCCTTGGCTAGCAACTTAAAAGTGATAAGTAAAAGAGACCAGAAAGGATATTTATACTCGACATAGACGCTAACAAATGTTACAAGATGTGAGTCCCCGTAGTGTTACTAATTACTAATAAAATAGATTCAGAATACGAGCAGTCAGAGTAGTAGTCGAGGGGTTGTCATGTTTTCCTACTCTGATTACGAGAAAGTTCGCCGCGTTAAATACACAAAGCCATGGAATTTCTCGTTATCAGAACAGGAAAACGCGTCAACCCCTCGACTACTACATTGGAGATTCGAGTAGTAACGGTGATGAGCAATGGGAACGTACTCGAGTGATGGTATGTACAGCACCGACTGTGACTCCAGCGAGGAGAAGGACAATCCGGAGTACTGCGACTCATCCAGCGACGAGTCTGGCGAGTCGGCGAATCGCCAGAGCACTAGCGAGGAGGATGCTTTTTTTCTCTTTCTCTGAAAACTCAAATCCCCTTAGAATCTACGACTTTTTCCATGTTGGGAAATCCAATAACCCATTTAGTTATTTATAGAGGGTTTTCCATCCTTGGGCCTGCCTTCCCCTTGCTTCCAAATTATAGGCCTTAGTTCAAATAGCCGCAGATGCAGTCACACACATAAAAAAATCGGCTGATGCAGCGTAACAAGCTAGAGCGAGTAGGTTTTTTTTGGTAATTTTTAGGTGTCAAATTCATGCATCTTTTAATTATTTATTTATTATCATCCTCTTTTAGTTTTATGTTTATTTATATTATTATAAAAAAAAAAAAAAAAGCAACAACTAACTCATCAGATATACAAACAGGTGCACAGGAGAAAAAATAAAAAGACGGATATTAGGTAAGTAACATTTTATCGTAATCATTTCCTATTAAAACACGGAATAAATTTCGGTCTCTGCTGAGCATCTCACCGAGCAGTCCCGCCAACATGCCCCAAAAATTTGATTTCGCACCTTGCCAAGCAGTCCCGCCAACACGCACCGAAAATTAGATGTCTCTCTTTTGCCCTTCGCGTAGAAAATAGGTTTACCACAACATCGATTTCAGACAAGGGCATTTGTGGTAATGTGATGGCCACATAAAAGCGCAAAGAGTCACCATCTCCGCCTCCATCTCCATTCTCTACCCGCACCGTCTCTCCTCTAGCTCTAAATCCTAGTCCCATGGCCTCCCTCTCTACTCTCCAGTCACCCCCTCTGCCACCCTGCTCTGGACCCTAGGCGCCATCGACACAACAGCTCGACTCGCTCTCGACTCTCCAACCGCACCCCCTCTCATACATTTCCAAACCCTAGCCTCGACGATGGTACAAGCTAGATCCAGATCCCCTACCTCGGCACCTACCATGACTGACCAGATCTGAACCCTAGCCGAGCCAGATCTGTTAACCCTGCATCAACGCCGGTCGCACCAGCTCCATGACCATGATGATAAGATCGGATCTAAACACGGACACGGAGAAAGAGGTACCCAAATTCCTTTTATGATGTGTGATCTACTGTAGAGGCTAAACCAAGGATATGTAGATAGCGATGGGGTTACATATTTCCTATAGTTGAGTGTAGCTGGCATGTGCTTTATTGGATTAATGACTTACGTATAAGTTGTTACATACTAATTAGGCGCTTATTTGCAAACTCTTGCTCTGTTGTGTTGACATTCCATAGAAGCTTGAGTTAATAAATGCCTTTATAATCTAGAAAGATGGAAGAACTTAGAATACGTGTGGGCCCAAAACCTATGTCTCCAAAGGCAAAAAGTAAAGCACAAAGGGTAGATACACGGTGAAGATTTAGAATATATCCCTAAACCAGGGGAGGTAGTTGAGGGATTTGATGTTACAGATGAAACAAATTTAGATTTAGAAGATGAGCCAGTACCCCTAGCAATTGAGGTGCTTGTTCTATCTTGTATTTAGTTTAGAGGGGGGTACGTAGCAATACAATGCTTTACCGTTTGGATAGCAATACAATTTGTGCATGCTTGCTGCTTAAGTTTGTATCTCCAATTTCAGTGTCCAAGTCGAAGGATCCATAGAGGAGGCTCTACCAGCAGGACAAAAGGCAGCGCTGCCATGAGTCCTAGGCGAAGGCACTCCAAGCAAGTGAATTCAACATGACCAGGAGAGTTTGCTCATGGAGTTCTTACTCGGAGGGCTATCGCTGGCAAAAGGGTGGAGGTATCAGCAGTAGGTGAACATAATTCTCCATCACCACGGACACCTATATCCAAGGATCAATTCAAACTTTATGAATTAACTAGAGACATTTGTCGGGACGACTCCCTACCTAGCCCTGTGAGAGTGCCCATGGCCAGATGATGATAGACATGCCAAAGAGGAGCCCTCTAAGCTACCTAGCCCTATAAGAGACTGCCCACGGCCAGATGATGATAGCCATGCCAAAGAGGAGCCCTCTCAGCAAACTCCTGTCTTCACCCACCCATAGAACAATGAAAGTTGTCTAGGTTGATATTACCTTATAGATGTCTATCAATCAATTTGCACAAGCTATTTGATATCCATGTTTCTATTCTAACAATCTGAATGTATGAAAACTTTGTAGTACCATTGTCGAGAAGTGCGAGGAATTCGAGGCCTTGAACTCATGGAATTTTGCTTGACAAAATGAGCAAATCAATGGGAGGATTGAGGATGCCCATCTCTGTTGCCGAGGGGAACAGAAGGCCACATGATCTAGTGCAAGCTGCCAAGTTTGCCTCAGAGACAGGTGTAGTAGTTAGGCATCAAATATCAATTTTGACACATTGGAAACATTACAAGAAGCCCTCTAGTGTCGTCCATTACAGGAATTTTGTGGAGAGGCTAACTGTATGTATGGGTACCCTCTCTTGCCATTCAACTCTGCTTTGAGCAACTTTAACGGATTTGCTTTTCATTCATGCTACTGTGTGCAGTTAAGGCTAGACATTAACAAGGCTCACCCACCAACACAAGAATCTTGCTAGAATGTATTGTAGTGTGGGGTACGACAGGCATGCTACAGGTTGAAGCAAACCTACTTCAATGTCGTCCCTGCTAATCAGATCCGTACGACCTCTTTTGTCCCATGCATGAGCGATGCACAGTGGTGTGAACTTGTCGAGACTTGGTCTAGTGCTAAGAACAAGGTGTGTGTGAACCCATCGATTTCCTATCTAGTCTTGCTATGGTCTAGTTGTGCTGCAGTCTAACACAAATGAAGCTATAGAAAACATTTGAGACGAACAAGCGAAACCATGCAAAAGTGAAGTACCACCAGTCTATAGGATCTCGCTCCTATATTGTCTAGCTGCAAACATTTGTAAGTGTTGGTTGTGTTTTATTGTTACTCTTGCCTTTGTATATATATAAGGGAGAATTGTCTGTTGGACATACAAAGTAATGGTCATTTGCTGGCGGACACCCACTTTTTAGCATTTTGCCAGAAGACACTCTGGTTTAGTGAAAATAGGCCACAGGACACCGCAGACCGGTTGCAGCCAGTTGAGGAGAGAGAACAGCGATGAAATGACATTCTTTCCCTTGTTGCTTTCTTCTTCCTCTCTCCCTTTCTCTTTTTTCGGTTTCCTATCCCCACCACCCTCTCCGCCTCCCGCACCCGCCATCGCGCATCACGCCATCGTGGGCGGCTACGCCTCCGATGCCCGTGCCTCTAGCGGGCCGCTTCGGCGCCTTGCACCTCCGGTGGGCCACGCCTCTGGTGGCCTGCTCCAGTGCCGCACCCCCGACGCTCGAGCCTGAGCCTTCAACATCTGTGGCTCCACGCCTAGGACCGTGCCTTCGACGTATGCGCCCTAGCGCCCGTGCTCTGGCCTCACGCCTCTGACAGAGCGTCACGGCCCTGCATGCTCAGCACCACGTCCCCACCCTATGCCAATGAGCCACACTACGGTGGTCATGCCCTGTAGGCCGACGTGCACGTGCTCCCTCCCCTGCTCTCTCTCTCTCAGTGGGCCATGACTCGTGGCTGGCTGGGCCATGGGCCACGACATGGTGGTGGCACCGAGTAGGTCCCCCGACGCAATGCAAATGGCCTACAATGGTGGGGCGGGAGGGCGGCGGTGAGGAAGGGGCCGTGGGAGGCGGGGTAGAGCCGGCTGCACCAGGTGGCGGCAGGGTAGGGTCGGCGCATGGGGGCATTGCCGCGGACACCGCGGTGCTCCTATCGCCGGCTACAACAGTGAGGGCGGCTGCTCACATGTGGCGCTCGTGGTCGCGACAGAGGCTCGCCAGCTCACCCACAAGCCCACATGGCCGACGCTATGGCAGCTCGCCAGCTCGTCCGTGCGCCTACGTGGTCAGGGTTGGTCGACGGCGGTGGTTGCTGCTTAGCAATGGAAGAAGAGAAGAGGAGAAGAGGAGTAGGAAGAAGATGATAGGTGGGGCCACGCGTTAGTGAGAGGGAGAGGGGTGGACCCAACTGTGGCTCAGGGGCACTGGATGTCCAAAACGAAATTTTCTCTCTCCTCAACCGGCTGCAACCGGTCCATGGTGTCCTGTGGCCTAATTTCACCGAACCAGAGTGTCTTCTAGCAAACTGCTCAAAACGGGGTGTCTGCCAACAAATGACCATTACTTTGCATGTCCAACAGACAATTCTCCCTATATATAAATAGAAACTCATGTGCAATGTGAATAGAAGGAGAACAAGAGGAAGGCCGCAGAACATGATCAAGGACTTGATGAACAACATGATGATCCAGGCTTGAACAACATGGTCGACCTGATGATGATGTTAATGCTGTGGAAGTCTTCAATGACTTCCATACCAGTACGAAAAAGGGCTTGAGCGATGCTGCAAGAGCAGCAGTTGTAAGTACCATCATTTGCTTTCCTTAAAATCTACTAAACCCATTGCCATAAAAGAAGGAAACGCAGCAGGAGCCTAATGTGGCAACATCATTTAATTTTGTAGTTGCAATTTTACACCATTCAATATGGTACATGTACATTGTGCTTATGTAATCTCTATCGGTAGTAGGCTACAAAATACCTATGCATTGTGCTTATGTAATCTCTATCAGCAGTCGTCTGAGGAAGTCATATGCATTACTTGTTATGAATTAATCTCTTAGGTTTTCAGTTGAAGTACTCTTCCACTATCTGTAACCTAAAGTTTTACTGATTGAATTTTGCAAGAAGCTATGCAAGCAGAACCTGTTGCTGATGGGCAGCGACCAATGACTAGTGGTGATGTTGATTCTAAGGTTCTCTGCCTCTACCGGGGCAAGCACCCCTCCCAGGCAAGCAGCAAAAACATTTTTTTGAAGAATGCGGGTATCTTGAGAAGCTCCATCAGAGCAGAGACATCGACGGAGATGACACTTCGGGAGCAGCTTGCTGGTGAACATGAAAGTACATCTGAGCTCATCGAACTAATGGATGAACTGAAGGTGAGGACAGAAAAGGCTGAAAGGGAGCTTGAGGAATTCAAGCAATAGCAACAGGAGGAGTACAATAGGCTCAGTGAGCTCGTCTTGCGCTTAAGCTCTCCTAGTAATTAACTCTTTGTCTTCAACTCCTACGGCTTGATGCGGTGAATATTTATGGTCTGTTGTGTGGACGCATGTGATGGTTTGATGTTGTGATACTCTGTCAGTGGTTCGCTGCTGACGTGTGAAATGTTAATTGTGGTTATTTGATTGCCAGGCTAAATTGTTATGTAGTCAATCTGTGCAGTAGTGACGATCTCGAATTACTTCTTTGATGAATCGATTGTACTCGTAGTAGAACCCCGAACAGGCCATGTGATCAAATAAAAATACGACACATGGAGGAACCAGTGCATGACATGTGAAATAGCCAGAGCACAACATGTGGGCCATTAAAAATCCAACACGTGGAAGGATGTCGTCAAGCCACGTGGCCGAGTAAAAATGCAAAACGTGGACAGACAATGTCGTGACGCGTGGTCGAATAAGAAACGGCCACATGGACCAATAAAAATACGCCACATGGTCCAATGAAGAAGTGACACGTGATCCAACCGCAACACGACACGTGTGCCCATAGAAAACTGACATGTGGAACAACAGGAACATGATACGTGGTCCAGTAAGAACCTAAAATGTGCAAGAACCAGAGATGGCCACGTTGTAGAATAAGAAGGTGACACGTACCCGAACCATCTCTAATGCAACCGGCTATAGCATGTACACATGGAAAGCATCTCCAACGGAAGCACCCCACCAGCGTGGCAGCCCCCCCTGCCACGCATGCCAAAATAGTTCTATGATGTTCTGTTTTCATCACAGATCAAGCCACTTTTTATGACATTTTGCAAAAATCATCATAGAATTTCAAGTGTGACGCGACTTCTATGGCGAATCGGTTTTCGTCGTAAATTCATCATAAAACTAAAATTATGACGAATTTGGCTCATTCAGTGACGAAAGCTTATTGTCATAGAATGGATATTCCTACTAGTGGCAACATCCATATGAAGCATTTGCAATATACCTCTGAAACATCTAAAATACTTGAAACAACATGCGCTTTCGGCGCAGTGCAACATCTCCTTGCTGCTTGGGAGAATGGAGGCTCGTCGGCGTGTGGAGTTCACCGGAGGCAGCGGCCCTACGGCGCTTGTAGGCAGCAGCCAGGCGGCACTTGTAGGTGGTGGTGGTGATTGTGTGATGCGACAAGGAGGCAGCACCCGCATGACTAGGAGAGGGAGCCAGATCCGTCGGAGAGCCACTCGTGCTGGGCCTGCCGCGCTGGTCCACCCTTGACTGGGGTCGTTGGCTCCGTTGCAACGCCATGTCAAGGGCCACACAGTCCTCCGCGTCGTGGCTCGCTCATGCTAAGGCCATGCTGAGGCCACTATGACGGGATGCTCACTCGCACCTCAGCTAGAGAGAGATGAAAGGAGTAGCGTTGGAGGCATGCGAGAGCAAGAGAAAGCGTAGGCCGGGAGGCACGAGAGAGAGGAGCAGTGGCTGATATTTTCCAAGGCACACATGCGGACAAGAGAGGAACGGGTGGTTGATATTTTCCAAGGGGTGCGCAGGTGGACGGTACGTACAGACGCGGGCGGGTCGGAGTCCGTCCATCCATTCGGACGGACGTCCTCAGCCTATCATTATTGTTTGACAAAGTGCCAGTGGAGTACTTATAATTGTAGGTTTACTTCATATATGTGAGTGGCTTCAGATATTAGTTAATCAGGATGAATGCCCCATTACCCCAACAGCTCTCTGTACTCCGCTGGCACAGCAGCGAGGATAGCCTCCAACGCTGACATGTCGTCTTCTTCGTTGTTGGTGCCCTTGTCAATGGCATTCCAGAGCCGTCGAGCTCTGAGCTTGACCTTCATGGTCACCGCCCACTCGCCATAGTTGGTGCGAGTCAGCATCGGACAACTGGTGTCGCTGACCTCGCGCACCGTGCTGGTGCCGATGACCTCCTGTCGTGGCTGGGCAGCCATAGCAGCACTGCTGCTGTCGCCCATCTCTGAACCGTCCGTCATCGCCAGCGGTTAGTCCGACGACGGCGCTTGTACGGCTCTGACACCACTTGTTGGTCGCTCGGATGTCCTGCACAGGTAAGCAGTAAGCTTACCAGCACATTCACTCATTATAGCTAGAGGTAGAAGAAGATATTGAGAACAGCTCACACACACAGCACAAACCCAGCGCTGGCCGAAAGCTCTGCTTCTGGATGTGGCAAACTGAATTAATTTGATGCATTGCCTTGGCATAGTATATATACAGATGCCAGTACCTCTACCAGGTACATAGTTATTGGTGAGTATACCAACTACCTACTCCTAAGGTACAAGATTGGTGAGTACACCAACTATCTACTCCTAAGATACAAGGTTGGTCAGTACACCAACTACCTACTCCTAAGGTACAAGGCTTAGCTCAACCATCTCTACACTACATGGCTGAAATAAGCCATTCCTACTATGACCTACTGCCTTACTACTACAGCAGCAGGCAGTGGTCAGCCGAGCCAAGAGAAATGTGGAGCAGCATAAGTCTGTTTGGGAGGCCGTAAACGATCGTGGATTATTTACTGCTGGCTGGTTTGGTGTGAGAGAAAAATACTGTTCTGGCTGAAAATTTACGATCGTTTACGACCAAGCGAACAGGCTAAGTCGTAAACAATCGTAAATTTCTAGCCAGAACAGTGTTTTCCTCTCACACCAAACCAGCCAGCAGTAGAGCTTGCTGACCAACTTAAGAATTTTTTTTACAAAGCAATAGAAGGACTACTCCATGATCGAAGAAAATTCCAATTAAAATGGTGTAATATGCTGGTAATTTTTTTAAAAACTTTTATCGCATTGAGCCAGCAAAGAGCTTGCTGACCAACTTAAGAAAAAAAATTACTAAGTAATAGAAGGACTACTCCGTGATGGAATAAAATTCCAATTAAAATAATCAAAGGAAGGTTCAGTTGAATGGCAAATTTATCTCCATAATACAAAAGGGGTAATATTCAATAAAAATTGCAATTCACATAATGACAAAGGAGCTTTTCACAGAAAGAATTTCAAGCTTTATACTCCTTTTCCTGCTATCTTCATAGGATAGATATGATAAGTTCGGCGGCAAGAAGAAGCCGCCACTGCTGCTGCCTTCTGCTGCGCGGACAGTGCTTTGCTGTATTTCAGTGAGCAAACCGATCACAAAAAACAGCTTCAAGTAGAACCTTTTTGGTAACTTCCAAGCTTCTATAGGATCTGAGGTTTCTTTTGATATATCTGATTATTTTTATGGGGTGACAATCTTTATTTTGATCCATATTTTAGAAAGATATTTGAAGTGTGATACGAGGATGTGAGAAGTAGTAGGAGGGGAATAGGAAGATGCTGCCAGTACACAAGACAGACGCTCTGTACTGTCAAGTGTCAACATACTCCAATCATAAGCTCTACAAGTTGTTTGATGTGGGACATGGAGATATTAGCTCATAATTGACAAATGTTTATGTACTTCATGCCTTAGGAGTTTGTAATGTAGTCAATTGTATAGCAGGTTGGTAGTTGATTCTGAATCAGGGTATTGTTCTATTGATTTACAATATTCTCGGTTGTATAGATGAACGTGGGCTAATTTAGCACTGGTAACTGAGTGATGGAATTTTTCCACTTCAAAAAAGTCATAATTTTAATGGCAGCTGTAATTCATCCCCTATGAATGAGTTTTCTTTTGATATCCATGTGCGTGTCGCACGTGCATATTCCAGTAATATTAAAAGGCCTACAAAAAAACGTGTGAATCCAAATCACATAAAACAGTAATGGACATCCAAAGGGGAAAAAAATGGTAAGTGCAATATTCCCTAACAAAAAATATAAATAAAATAAAAGGGTGGTGCCATTTAGCTTTGGCTCAACCTGTCGCCATTCAATGTGCAGCTTGTAGGTGGTGGTGTTGGTGCATATATTCATTTTAATAAAAGATAAAATGACTGTCCACTCCTTGATGTCCTTGACAATACAAGAACCAAGATGCACAGTTTCATTGAGGTCGTACAATTCTGCTGCTTTGAAAATGGAGGGAAAAGAGAGGTAGCATTCTCGTCCCCAGCCTCCCAAAATCCATCTGTCACCATAACAAATTGTTCAACAAAAGCATGCATGATGCCATTGCTATGGATTCTACAGCCTGCTCGCATGTTTAGCCAGTTCTACATTTTCCGCCACCAGTTCACTTTGTTCTCCTCAAGAACTTTTGAGTAAGATCTTTGAGCGCTTGCCTCGAGCTAAGCACAACTGGATCTTCGCTCGGAGGAAGATCATCAATGGCTACCGCAGCCAGTTTTGCGTGTTCAGCAGCCAGTAACCCCGTCCTCTCGATTCCTTGACTTTTCTGAAGGTATTTGAGGACCTATAAGTGTATAAAATGAGCACGTCTGAGACCACACTAGCCAAGATATGAACATTTCAAAACCCAAATTGTTGGCGCATTTTTACCAGAAAGAAGGAAAAAGGTACACTTTCAATACAAACCACATCAACATTTGATGAAGGGTCATCAAATCCCTGTTCGACAATCTCGCGGAGTTGGGGGAACTCTTCCATCGCAAACAGTATGGGAGCCGTCACAATTCCCTGTCCATACATAATTACTTGCATGTTAATATATAAAAAAGTAAAATAGTATCTAGAGATACTCGAGCAATTAATTGTATTACTTGATTGATATCAGAAAAGGAAGCTTTGCCTAGTGAAGCTGATGTGCCTGTGAAATCGAGGATATCATCGATCAACTGATATGCTATACCCTGGCAGAGATTTATAGAGCGTGGGTCATCCTAGCGGTTCATGGTACGCAAGAAAGGCAACAGATTCTAAAGGACGTACCCAGTGCAGAGAGCTCCCGCTCTGTGCGGGGTCTGGGGAAGGGTGTCAGTGGCAAGCCTTACCCTCGCCTGTGCAATGCGAGGAGACCGCGACTCAAACCCGGGACCTTCCGGTCACAGGCGGTAAGACTCTACCGCTTGCACCAGACCCGCCCTTAAAGGCAACAGATTCTAGGTAAGGAAAAATACAACATACCAAGTGTCTGCCATACTGATAAGCAAGAGCTTGTACTTCTGTTGTTTGCCCAGAAAGAACTGCAACAGCTTTGCAGCTGTTTGAAATCAACGCAGCTGTCTTGTAGTATGTTTTCTGCAAATAATAATCCATGCTGTACAAGCATTCATGAACAGGTGTCAAATTAAGTAATAAAAGATTAGAAGTGTTGGGTTGTCATATAGTTGATTATTATAGTTTGGTGAATCCATCGACCATTCTTACTTTCCCTTTTCCAATTCCTTCAATCTAGAACTAGGTTAAATTTTAGTTGATGCTCGGGCCTCAAGCACTACTGATCTATTATGGCGATGGGTACAATTATTAGTGAAGATCCTTTGTCTTAATGAAAAAGTAACACCAGTACATATCCAATACAGACAGGTAAACAGCTACTTACACACAGATCAGAAACAAAAAAAGATGAAGAGCTTATAATTGATTGTCCGTAGCAACACATTCTAGTATTCTACAGAACTAATATGATACGGTGACACCATCACACCCGCACCCCACATTACACCTCAACCTTATCAAAGTTGATGAGCACTGTGTTTCATTAGTAAAAACTGCACTCGAGAATAGCTTGATACTAGGAAGTGAGAAATGAATTGGATATCTACCTGCAGCGTTGTGCTGGGGTTATTGTCAATTGCATAAGCTCACCAGTTACAAGATTATTTACAGCAGTTGCTAGTAATGATACAACCTGCAGTGGGCAAAAGTAGGTGTCTAGATGTTATGAACCTGTGAAGATACAGAGTGGAAAGTAACTGACAAAATCTGACGTTGTAGAGATGGATAAAGATGCAAAGTGTCATGGCACATCACATGCTAATAAAAACTGGTTATGTTTTCTCTGTGCGGCAATTCATGAGAATCCCCACTCATTTATTAGCAACATTGTCAATAAATTTGAACTAGAATAGTTTTTTGGTATAAAAATAAAGAATAAACATCACACCTCAGTATTGTCAAGAGCCACAGCAGCAGAAAATGCCCTGAAAAGTAGAAAATCACCAGCCAAAACTGCAAGCTGCAAAAAAGTATCAGCTTTACTATTTTTTTAGTGGTATGGCAGATATGACAAAAATATAGAGTTGATTTACATTTGCAAAGTTTACAGCATGGCTTGGAGACAATCTTTACTTATGAGATGAGGATGTGCTGAAAAACAAATCTCTTAATATGATTCATGCACCAAACCAGGGCATTTCATTGGGCCACGTCGCCTACTTCTCACTCAACCGTCAGATCTCAAATGAACATCACCAAACGCTTCATCATGGCTTGTACAGGAGTCCGGTACATTCGTGAAGTCTCTAGAAAATCCTGGCCAGAAGAGAAAGCTTTCGTCGCCGGACGGGCGCAGCCGCTGGCGTCTGTGGTCGCGCGGGCACGAGCCGCCTCCGCTCGAACCAAGGCGCAGCGCGGGTGCGCGCGTGTCCGGGACAGGCTTTAACGCCGCCGCGTCGCCGTCGGCCGCTCTTCCCTTGGCCGGAATTGGCAGTGCCGAGCGTGTGCTCTGCTCTGCTCTCATTCCTTTCATGGGAACTAAGGAGGAGGAAACCTCGTAGGAGCGCGGGGCTGCGGCACGACGAAGCACGGGCCGTGCATGGCTGGTGGCGCAGGTCCACGAGGCTTCGAACAGGCAGGGTAGCCACGAGGACGGGCGGCGGCGCGTGGAGCTGCGGCACGGCGGCGCAACCCTCCGTCGTGTGCCCGCAGACCACCTGGCCCTTCAATCATGGCCAACGGAGACTGATTGGGTTGTACCCAAAATCTGGCCGCCGCCACAATGTGCTTCGCCACCGGTGGCTCCGACGTCCTCCGGATCCCGGACCCGGCCAGGCGCGTGTGAGCTCCTGTGTCGCCTATCCACCGCCCCACGCACGTGCGCTCAGCACGCCGCCTGGCGCCAGGCCGAGCACGGCTGAGCCACGGCCGCCGCGTGCTCTACTCTGTTGCTAGCTTGATGATGATGTCAACATGACATCATGACTTGTCATATACTCCCTTTTCCCTTTGGAATTGGAAATAAAACCCTGAGTCACGGCGTCACCCGTGTGAACTTGCTCGAAGCCACCGCCTCCCCCCACAGGCCACAGCACAGACATCCAGCCAGGCAATGACCCACAGACCATGCAGTGATGGTGTCTTTACGAAATGGTCACCATTGCTAATCTGCTGCTACCTTGATTGACCATAGGAGATGGAAATGGAGAAGAGTAGATGACCTGCTGCTGCTGTAGAGCTGCTGAGCCTGAGCGTTGGTGAGGGAAGAAGCTAGAGAAAGATGACGAAAGGAGTTTCCTGCTGCTACTATCCTTGCGCTGGATAGAAGAGGACTACCTGTTGCTGATGCTTGCTGGATGGATAAGAGACAGAGGAAGTACTGCTCGGCACAGCAGTTCTCTCAACGCAACATGATGCTGGGGATTATTTGATCCAATAATTTTGATTACTGAGAATTTTACTTATAAAGTATGGAATAAACATGTATCATCTGCAACAAATAAATACATATCCTACTACACTCGGTAAAACGATACCTACAGAAAAAAAAAGAAGGTCCATCAACGCTGCAAGCAGCCTGCCCACACTGGCTATTCGCGGCAAGGCCGCGAGCATTTCTAGTATAACCATTATTTACTTTAACAGGCATGAAACTGAATACTGGGATTCGCATTAAATAAGAGATTGTTGACATTTTGTTTTTTGAATAACTATAAAAAGATAAAATAAAGTACCTTAGATGGGGCTACTGAAAAGCAACTGATTGATTTGTACATGTTAAATAAAACATCTACCTTCAAAATGGTAATCCTTCATATTTTCACTTTTTACAGAACAATTATCAAACTACTCTGTATTTGCCTGTTTTAAATAGACAAGTTAGCTATACAGAAATTATCATACTACCTTCTTTCCCACTGTGAAGTTCAATGAGTCCATGCCACGCCTAGTATCAGCATTATCCAAAACATCGTCATGGATAAGGCTTGATATCTAAGATGCAAGACAGAAGACGAATCATTGTAATAAATAATTCTGAATAGAGTGTCAAATGGAAGGAGGTTCAGATGTGTACATGAATCATTTCAGTTATCTCAGCAACACGCACATGCCTTGCACGAGGCTTATTCTCTAAGCCAACAATTGGGTCACTCATGTCTGTGCTTATAGCTGAAGCCATCAATAGCAGAACCTGAAACATCAATGATCAAGAACTTACTGCCCGCAAAAAAAAATGATCAAGAACTTACAATGACAAAAAGAAATAAGTAATTATATAATTCGCTTGAACTAGAAAATAGTATGCCATGTCATAGTATAATGGCAAAATATTCAATAATAACACTCCAAAGTCTGGTCTTACAGTAGGGCACGTTCGTTTCCCTTCAGCTCCAACTCTAAAGAAGTATCCAGCTGCTGATGTCAATTCGGGTATCTGTAGTCACAGTGGATCTATTAAGTTCCATGAGTATAGTAGTTCACACAAAAGCTTAAAAATTTGAGAAAAGGATAGCATTGTACTTATACAGTATTTCAAGATTATAGTATCATAGGTTTTAGGAGAAGACTACAATTGGATTATGCACCTCAGCAACCACCATTGAGCGTAATCGATCTGTGACTTCAGACACTTCATCTTTAATCAGCGCAAAGGGGTCTGGCAGCTCCTACTACACAGAAAAAATCAGAATTATGATGAATATTAACTAATTGTCTTTTGTGGTTTCCAAACTTTACATGATTGAAACAAGCGCGAAATCAATATGTAGGCATAAGCATAATACATATCAAGTTGTTTCTTAATAATTAATACGAGCTCAATACGAACAATATCTATAATTCAAGCTCAAGAAGAATAAAAACAGTCAACATGGCACTGTGACACAGTGAGAGAAGAGTCCATCTCTACCTTTGCTTTTGAGCCTCCTTCACTAAAAGTATTGTCACTTGCGCTGTGAAAATAACGTGAACTCCAAATAACTCTGTCCCAATAGCACATATTCTGTGAAGCAAGAAGCCAAGAAGATAATGTCGAAGCATCATATATAGTGAATCTGTGATGAGGGAAACTCATATTTGCATGCATACATGTGGTTTAATTTGACTGAGCAATTCAAGGGCATTGTTTCTACAGTATGGCTGTGCAGTGTGTGGGAATGGATTTCCTCTTTTGTAATCTATATCAAAGAAATGAAAAATATTTGAAAGGCCTATGTCTGCCGATATTATTACAAACAGCTTACCCCTGGCAGCTAAACTGCTTAATTATCACTGGGGGAGAGTCTGATGCATTGCTTTGGTGCAGAAGCAGAAGGAATGTAGGCTGCACAAAGGATACTGAAAAGTGCTAACTTGGAAGAATAACCCAACAGCTAAACCGCTTACCCTGACAAATCAGTGATAGCATCAAATTAACTAAACGATAATTCATATCTAAAATGCTTCTTCCAAGAAATGCAATCATCAACTACTTTACAAGTATGGCTCGGTGAAGTAACAGCGTTTTTCCAAAAGCAGCTTCTGTTAGTGAAGCCGATAAAATCACCAATGTACAGTGCCAGTTCTAAACTATGGAACAGCACTTGTCAGGCCCCCATTCGGCAGTTGGCACAAGTATCACTGCAATGACTCTACATCCCTTTGCAATTGAGTAGTCAGCTCAGGGTCTGCTCTACTGGATTAAAACTTTAAGCTGTGGTGTACATTTCAGGACCTGATACAACTCTGCACGGTGGAGATGCAAAATGGCATCGCGGTTAGCCGGTTATGTAGACTTGGTTGTAGATAAAGATTAGGCATTTCAGTAAACATATCCCTCGAAACCGCAGATCCAGATTTGCTCACCCTTTCTGTTATTGGACAGCAGCGTATCGACGTGACACAGAAAAACCTTTGCCAGATAGCAGAGACTGAAAAAAGGAAGAGTATGCACAGATGGTGGTTTCAGATGCGGCGACTAGAAAGGTCCCAAACTCTCACCTTTGGCGACTGAGCAACGGAAGAAGCGGCAGAGGCTGAGCGCCGGAGCCCAGCGAGGAGGATGCGCCCTGGGAGCATCACGGCCAGCCGCAATCGCCGCTCACCGGGGTGGCCGCCTGAACACCGTTGCCACCGAGATGTGTTGCGCAGCCGCAGCGCCCCAGCGTCAACCGCACTCTTTTTCTACTCTGGTCTCTGGTGGTCTCTCATGAGTCATGACGCCGTTAATTTTAACAAGAACTTATTAGGATTTAGGATTTTATATATTTTTCTTTTATTTATATAAACAAGTGTGGAGTAGGAGTATTAAAGTACGGACAATAGTACAGCCTGACTTTATAGAAAAACACTAATTTTTTGACTTATTCGATCTCTAGATTACTCAAGATTTTTTAGAAAAATATATAACCTAAGGGCAGCTCTAGTGTACCTGAGAGTCGAACCATCATGGCGTGCGCCGCGCTGAGGTTGCCCAGGGTGAGGAGCTCGCAGACGGCGCTCAGCGCCTCCCCGTTGCGGAGCGCGCAGGTGTACAAGGCGGTGGTGCTGCTGCTGGCGTCCGCTCTGGCCGGGTCGAGCTTGTCCTCCCCGTTGCGGAGCGCGCAGGTGTACAAGGTGGAGGAGCTCCGGTTGGCGCGCAGCGGCGGCGGCGCCGGGTCGAGCTCGTCCTCCCGGAGCCACGCGGCGAGCACGGCGCGCCGGTGCGGCCGAGCTCGCTCGACTCGGCCCCGCTCGCCTCTGCTCACCGGCGACGGAGGACGCCGAGGAGGCTCTCCGCTGCCGACTCCATTTCTGCGAGATCCTCGCCGCGCAAGAAGCGCAGCACCGCGTCTGCCTGCACGCGCGGGTCGCCGGCCGCGGTCTCCTTCCGAGTCTCGAATCCCGAGCGCCTGCCGCCAAACTTCTGACGAGTGTCAGTGACCTCGGGGCGAGGAGAGCAAAGGCGCGAGAGAGCGGCGAGGTGGTCCAAGTCCGGCTGCTTCAGTCGTGTCGCCGTCTTGAAGCAAGGAGCGGACGGACGAGTAGACGGTGAGGAGAAGCTGTACGGGGGCTTAGCCAAGCCTGGCTCCAAAGAACGGCCACTCCCTGCGTTTTTCTGGAGCCAGGCCAGTGGGTGGTTTGTGACTTGCTGAAGTCTGGCTTCGGTCTCTAAACAAGCAACAAAACAACCTTAATATGGCTTTTCGAGCTCACCCAACCAAACAGACCCACACTAAAGTTGGAACATTATAATGCATTACTGTTTGTGCAAAGCAAAATTAATTTTCAAACTGCATGTGTCCTAAGAGGTATAAAATCGTATTGTAAGAGGATTTTGTCATAAAATGTTTGTTTGAAATGATAGCGGGGAAAAGGATTGTTTGAAATGGTAATGGTGAAGGTGAAAAACAAAAATTCTTTAACACTAGAATAAAACTAATCTATCATGACTTAAAATTCAAACATCCATACAAACCGCTATGCTAAAAATGCTACCTCAATCAAATGCCAATATGCTATGGAAGACCAATACGCATCCAACTAAGATTCAACGGTTATGTGACGGTCTTTGGCCGTCATTTCTACGTTAACACCTTACTTAAGTCTCATTATACAAAAAAAGTATCATTAGATTCGTTATAGAATATATTTTATAAAAAAATATTTTAAACATAAATACTAATATTATTTACTATAAAATTGGAGGGGGGAGTGATAAGAACCAATGCATCAGCCTCGATGGCAAATTTGCTAGCGTTCTTGCAATTATTATTAACTGAAACACCGAACCAGGGTTTGGACCAGCACAGGGGCTTGTTTTCACGTTAATTTAGTTCTGATCGGACCCGGATCTTGCCGTTAACAAACTAGTAGGACGTGTTTGTTACAGATCGGATTACAACGTCGTCTATCTCTAATCCGTTCAAGTTATCAAAATGCTACTATAAGTAGTCTTTGATTTGGCCAGATTGTTTTGTTAGTTTGTTACACCAATGTCGTGTTGGCCTCTAGTCGCCAACACCATGGCCACCGCCGCCATGTTCTCCCAGCTGTCCGACAGGTTCGCCAAGTTCGTCTGCGGAGTTTCGTCGTCTCCGACGACGACGCCAGACAATGACGACGACCGCCGCAGCCACAGGGCTGAGCTGCGTTCTTTTCTCCTGCTCTCCCCGTCGTCCCCCGAAAGACGGCCTCGGCGGTCGTCCTCCTCATCGCCGTCCGTCTCCGTCCGGACGGAGGCGCCGGTGGACGATGACGTCGCCACTAATGCCATTACGATTCTGAAGGAATCTTTACATGAGACTGGAGAAAATGTCTCATTGTAATCAATCCCTTCTCTTTGCGTAAAGCCTTTTGCCACAAGTCGCGCTTTATATCTCTCTATATTTTCTTGAAAGTCAAGTTTTGTTTTGTAGACCCATTTACAACCTACTGTTTTGGCTCCTTTAGAAATTATTTCTAAGTCCCAAACTTTATTGGCATTCATAGATTTTATTTCATCTTCTATGGCCTCAAGCCACTTTGATGAATGATCACTTCTCATGGCTTCTTCAAATGAGGTGGGATCATCCTCCATTTAAAATTCATCAGTGTTGTATACATCATAGTCAGCAGAAATAGCTAATTTTCTAACTCTTTGAGACCTTCTAGGAATTTGAAATTCCTCGGTGTTGTATACTTCATAGTCAGCAGAAATAACTAATTTTCTAACTCTTTGAGACCTTCTAGGGGCCTCCATATTTGGCACATTTCTGTTTGAGGCTGTTGTTGCTCCCCCTCATGTGTGGCAATAGGTTCTATAGGATCCTGTAGAATAGGTTCCTCATCATCATTCATTGTTGCCACAGGCGGAATAACAACAGGTGCTGACACCATAGTATCTTGCACTGTCGGTGCAGCGACAGCAGGTAGTGAGAAAATGGTTCAAATCATCGGAGTGGGCGCATACACCCGCTTCTCTTCAGGGTCAATTTCTTGAGCTACCATGCTCTCCCTCATCATTTCATCCTCTAGGAAGACAGCGTGTCTTATTTCCACAAACTTTGTATGTCTGTCTAGACAGTAGAAACGAAAACATTTTGACTTTTCTGGGTAGCCAATGAAATGGTGTCGGATACCATAAAAAGGGGTACCCTAAGCAGGAATCGAAAAAATTACTTAGACCTAATAAATAACGAAACCAAAATACAACCGCAGGCAAACCCGCCACATCCGAGGCCCGGCTGGACCGCCCGGCCCACCTCGAACAAATATCCGACCTCGACTGAGGCCCCACACCGCAAGGCCTCGGATGAGGTACCGATTCTCCGGCTCGCCCGAGGCCCCACATCGTAAGGCCTCGGACTAGGTACCGATTCTTTGACTCGCCCGAGGCCCCGCGCCACGAGGCCTCGGACGAGCACCCAATTACCGACTCGCTCGAGGCCGGCTCGGCATCAACTCCGTCACCGCCGCCTTGACCGACTTCCCTAATGAGACGTCACATCCAACTAACACGTTCAACCACTCCCGCGACGTCAGCCGCACGACGGCACGGTATAGCGGAGTGGCCGACGAGACGGGAGTCACATCAACCCCATGCTATTCGAGAAAGGACGGGGCAGGGGTTACCGGCCGCTGTGCTCGGCACTGTGCCCATAACGGACACCCATGCCACGCTGTGCTGCCTAACCCCTGCTCAGGCATGGAAAGTCACGTCCGGGTCCCTGTAGCCTCGGAAACGACGTGCGAGGCCAACTGCTCCCTCCGAGCCTTGGCTACCCGCTTTCGGGCTCCTATAGCCTCAGGACTCGCGCCCGCCAAGACCCCCACGACGGTCCAGCCTCTGCATCGAACTGGGCCTCGGCTCTCTATGTTGTCAGCACTCTAGGACCGGCACATCACCCGCAGTACGCGCCATGCCCTGCGTCGGGCTACAGGAGCTCCCATGTCGTGCACAGGGCCTAGCTCCTATAGCCTTGGAATCAGCATACCCACGCCATCGCATCAACCCGGCCTCGGCACTCCGCGCTGGTCAAACATACAGTGACCAGCACGCCTCCAACAGAAGAAGGCGCGCCTGCCACCACAGGAGCTCCCACGTTGCACAGGATCAGGCATGACCGGCGCGTCGCTCCAGTGCACGAAGGACAAGACCGCTCCACCGACCATGCCGCCACAGTGACAAGCTGCAGGGCTCGGACATGCCACCCCTACCGAAGAACGCCACGTAGCAGATACATGTACCGCCCCTGTGCCTCCCTTCGACTATAAAAGGGAGTGACCAAGGCCGCTTCTAGGCAGGAGGAAACCAGGGCAAGCCATGCATAACACTCTGTAATACGCACACTCCTTCACTGTGAGAGATCAACATCTCAAGCAACCCATACTGCAATTCACAGAGACCTGGGGCTAGCTCCCTCTCTCGCTCAGCTTGTAAGCCCCTACTACAAGCACCTCGATGCAAGGAATACAAGATCGCTCCCTCAGACTAGACGTAGGGCACCTATTGCCTGAATCAGTATAAACCTTGTGTCTCTTTGCATCACCATCCAGGATTAGGAACACGCAGTACACTTTCACTAGTCGGTTAAGGACCCCCCAGTCCAAAACACCGACAGTTGGCGCGTCAGGTAGGGGCTTACTATGTGTCAGCTTAGTCATCCCAACAGATTCCGAATGGCAGACCCCGTGCGACCACTGTGTCTCGACACGATGATCTGGTTCGGGAGCCTAGAGTTCATGTCTCTAGGATATGAGTACGACATGGTACTCCTCCCACCCAGAGCCCCATCGGCCGACGACGACATAACGCACCAGCAGCCCAGGCGCCCGGGTCGCCGCTCTCGTCGTGCTCGCTAGGCGCGACGCGGGCGGGACCACCCCGACACCGCGCAAGTTCAGGGTGATGATCCGCGCTCCGCCAGTATCCCATACCTAGCTATTGGCGCAGAGTCCCTGGCTCGGGACCTGTCTAGCTTAAGCCTCGGCAAGGGAAAAACGTCGGTGGCGCGCAGCGACGCCCTGCCATCAAGCTCTGCCCCGCCACCTCCTGAGGAGCCAACTCCAGCGGAGCAGAGCCTGGCGACGACACAATCCCCGTACCTCTTCGGGTTGAGCAATCCCGCTACGGCCTACGCTTCCGCTCACGCAGAGCCCCTAGGATGCCATCAACGTTCTGCCCTCGACTCCATGGCCACAACTCTGACCCACACCCACGCTGACTCCTCGGAGGAGGACGAAGCATGGGTCGGAGCAGACTTCTTCGGGCTTTGCGACCCTAAAGCCATGCGCCGCTTCATGGTCGCGAGCGACTACTGCTTCGGCTACTCCGACTCAGATGACGAAGATGCTTACGACCCAACTCGTGAGTGCCTCAACGTCGAGCTCGGGATGCCAAACGCAGGCAACGAGGATGAAGGGGTAGGCAATCGCTCCCCGTCCCGCGTGGGGGTAGGCAACACTACACCGCCACGCGCCGAGCCCCCGCCAGCGCAGGACGATGTCCCCGCCCCCGAGGAACTTCGACGCCTAGACCTGGAGTAGCTCCGTGAGCTTCAGGCCAAGGTCAAACAAGACCGACTCCTTCTGCAGCAGCTCCGAGACACTGTTGAGCGAGAGCAGCGGGGTCGTGGTGAGGGCAGAGCAGCCCGGCGGAGGGCTCACGACGTCAACCACCGCATCAACAACGACGAAGGGGGCGAGCAACCCCCTATCTTCAATCGCGTTGGCTAGAACGTTGCGGCAGCAGCGATGCTACTCCGGACAATGCCCGAGCCCTCTACCTCGGAGGGGCGACGGGTCCACGGCGAGCTTCGAGACCTCCTCGAGACCGCCGCGGTACAGCAGGCCAAAAGTTCCGCCTCACGACGGCGCGAGGGCGCCTCAGGACTACCCGCGACACCGCCTCGGTAGGATAGAGAGGCCTCGGTTCGCCCCAAGCCCGCTCGGGCACCGAAAGCCAACAAGGCCCCCTCGGTGCGCGATCGCCTCAGCGACCGACGCGAGGCGCAAGGCGACCACGATGTGGTCAGCGGCGACGGCACCACGACAACGATGGGACTATGCCATTCGGCCTCAGAAACGCAGGGGCCACATACCAGCGGTGCATGACCCAGGTCTTTGGCGAGCACATCGGGCGAACCGTCGAGGCCTACGTGGACGATATTGTGGTCAAGTCCAGGAAGGCCAGTGATCTCGTCGATGACTTGGAAGTAGCCTTCAAATGCCTTAAAAGCTCAACCCCGAGAAGTGTGTCTTCAGGGTCCCCCGAGGCATGCTCTTGGGATTCATAGTCTCAGAGCGCGGCATCGAGGCCAACCCGAAGAAGGTCTCGGCCGTGACCAACATGGGACCAATCTGAGACCTCAAGGGAGTGTAGAGGGTCACGGGATGCCTTGCGGCCCTGAGCCGCTTCATCTCGCGCCTTGGCAAAAAAGGTTTGCCTCTGTACCGACTCTTGAGAAAATCCGAACGCTTTTCTTGGACCCCCGAGGCCGAAGAAGCCCTAACCAAGCTCAAGGCACTGCTCACCAATCCTCCCATCCTGGTGCCGCCGACCAGGGGTGAGGCCCTCTTACTCTATGTCGCCACAACGACCCAAGTGGTCAGCACGGCCGTAGTGGTCGAGAGGCAGGAAGAGGGGCATGCTCCACCCGTCCAATGACCTGTTTACTTCATCAACAAGGTGGGCGACCTAGTGCTAAGACTGAGGTAGAGCAGTAAGGGCCGCCACAAGCTGACCCCGCTATGGGAGGGGCCGTACATCGTCGCTCAAGAACTACAGCCCGGGACCTATAAGCTAGCCAGCGAGAAGGGCGAAATCCTCACCAACGCTTGGAACATAGAACAGCTACGTCGCTTCCACCCTTAAATTCACAAGCATTGTTTACATTGTTTCTCGAAATACAATAAAGAAGTGTTCTTTAGTTGTTATAATTTTTCGAGAAACCCCCCAAGCCCATAGATAGGGGCTCGGCGTTACAATAACGCTATAAGGGAGACTCGGTTCTGCCTCTACAGAACCGAGCCTCCCTCGAGTGCTAGAAGGGGGAACCCCCCCTAAGTCCCAGACACCATTTTTTAATAATCGTTTTTCGGAAAAATTTCTACGCCAAACTCTCTCGCGTACTCTGACAAATTGATCGTAAAAAACCTAAGGACCGAAAGCTCGACTCGAGACCAAAAGGTCGGCCGAGCCGCAAGACAGCCTACGCCTCTAGGCTACGGCAACTCCCTCACCACCTTTCGCTCGAAGGGCAGTTTTGGCTCCGAGGAAGTTTTTTGCGTTTGTCCAAGAACGAGACAGAGGGCAGAGGCTCGGAAATATAAAAGAAAACAATTAAAAAACATATATACACAAGTACTGTAAAGGCCTCGACGGCCACAAGCGTTATGGTACAATGATGTAAGTTCTAATCTATTTACATGACCCCTTTGGCCCAGATCAAAACTCAGGGTCGCCAGCGTCGACGGTCGGCGTAGAAGGAACCACCTCCTCTTCGAACAGCCGGGCCAGCGCCGTGCCAATGCCATGCCAGGGGCCTCAGCCGCCTCCACCAGCTTCAGGACCTCCTCCTCGGCCTTCTCGTCATCCTCAGCCATAACGTAACCGTCGCTGACGGCCTCAAGGTCAACGCTAACATAGTGCGAGGAGACAACGGCCAGGGCATGCTCGATGCCCATGTCACGGCAATACCCTGGAGCCGCTCAGGACACGGCCATTAACGCGATCAGCGGCGGCTCGAGGGAGCTGGCTCGACTTGACCCCCCGACCTCTAGGGCCTCGCAGGCGGTACGGGCGGCACTCTGCAACGCGTTGTGCTCCCGGATCTCAGCCTCGAGCACCGCCTGCGCTGCGACGGAGGCCTTGGCTACTTGGGAGGCCTCCTTCTCCAACCCTGCGTCAAGATAGGCGGGATGGGGTTAAGCATAAGAGGAAACAAGCCGAACAGGGGCAAAGGCCTATGAGACTCACCCTCGGCTTTCTCCTTCCAGCTTTGGACCTCGACCCGAGAGGCCTCGGCCGCCCTGGAAGCCTCCCTCTCCAGCTCTGCACCACGTCGGGGAGTGAGGGGTCGAACACAAGAAAAACAAATAAAACAGGGGGCGCGGCTCAATAGGACTCACCCTCAGCGTTTTCCTTCTAGGCTAAGGCCACGACCCGAGAGGTCTCGGCCACCTTTACAACCTCCGCCATCGCGCCCTTCGTCAGCAGGTGCGCGCCCTTCTCTGCCTCCAACTGTCCGGTGATGGCCTTGGCAGAAGCTGCCTCCTGCTCGGCCCGGGACCTGGAGGTGTCCCACTCGCCGGCCACCCAGGTCAACTCCTCCTCTAGCTCCTGGATCCACGCCGACAAAGGGGCGACCTGCTCCTGAGCCGTGGCCGCTTTGACCTTTAGGTCAGCACAGCGAAGGCAGAGGTCCTCCACCTCCGCACTCCGTGCCGATAGAAGCCCATTGGCGTTGGTGAGCAGCTCCTTCTACTGTCGGAGCTGGTCCTAGATGTCCCTCTCTCGCTGGAGGAACATCGATTTCTCGAGGGGCCAGGCCTCGAGCTCCTCATAAGCAAAACATACATCAAAGAACTACGAGAGGGCTCGGAGGAAGGACAACGCGGCACAAGAGAGGAAAGCACGTACCTGGGCGACATCGGGCAAGTCCTCGGCCACAACGGACAGCGCTGTCTGTAGCGACCGCTCCGCCAGTTGGCGGAATTGCTCGAGAGAGCTCCAACGCCCCTCGTCAGCCACGTCCTCAAGGGCGAACAGAGGCTCCCCCTCAGGGTCGTCCCGGCTCCGCCACAGAACACACGGGCTGTCCCACCCGTGGGGCTCGGGTCAGATCCGGACAAGGGCCGAGCTCCCCTTAGCAGGGGTCGAGACTGGCTGCTCCGCGGTGCTGGCCGCCTCGGCGTCCGCCACCTCCTTCCTCCGGGAAGTATCGTCGGAGGAGATTGTCTGAACCTCCTGGGCGCTCTCCTACGATGGCGGAAGGTCTTGGACCGGGGGCGGTACCGAAGCTTGCCCCGCCTCTGTCTTCACATCCTGGGCCACGGGCTCCGCCGCGCCCGCCTCCACCACCTCGGCTTCGGTGGTCCCGGGAGCCCCGGTGTCCGCCACCTCGACTTCGGAAGCCCTGGAAGCCCTGGCCTCTACCACTTCGGCCTCAGAAGTCCTGGGCTTCTCCTCCCCGCCTGCTCCATGGCCGCCTCGGTAGCCTCTCCTTGGGCGACCGGCTCCTTCGGGTTGGCCCTGGCCGACGCCATGCCACGCTGCAAGGCGGCCTGCGCGTCCACCACCCATCGGGCGGAGGAGCTGGTGCCCACCTTGAGCGCCTTAAGTGGCGACAGGGCGGGTGCTTCCGCCTAACGCTTCTGGCTGAAAACAAACCACTCATGAGGTCAGCATATGACCAAAGAACGAGTGGGAAATGCTGTGAAACCCGCTGAAAAAAACGCTTACCTCGAACGGGGAAGCGATAGCTTCCGCGCCGCGTCCCTCGTCCTCGGTGGTGGCGGTGGCGGTGGCACGGCCGCTATGTCCGCCAGAACTGGCCGGCCCTCGCCCGACTCCGATGCTCCCTCGGCCCTATGTGGAGGCGGTTGAATCGCCCCCGCCATCGCCCGCTCCACCTCCGCCATCAAGCCCATCAGACTGACGGCGCGCTTCCTTGACGCCCGTGCCTCGGGCGTGTCGGCCTCGGCCCCGGGGCGGGCAATCGCCAGCCCCGAGGCACCCTCTCCTCCTCCTCCTGGAGACGTCAGGTCACTTGCCGATGCCCCAGGCACCGTCTCCCTGACGTCGGGGAGGTGGTCCAGGGGAACCCGCCCCGTCTCGCTCTCGTCGTCGTCGTCACTCGAAAGGTCCATCGACGACGATGATGGAGACGGCTCCTCTGGGAGACCGTCGCGGCTCTGCTGCCGGCGACATTTCTCTAGCTCGTCGCGCTCGAGGCTCTTCCTCTTCCGCCTTGCCTCCTCGGCGTCCTTCTGCTCCTTGTATGCCTCGGCGTGTGCCCTGTTCTCAGCTCGCCGCTCGGCGTCCTCGGGAATGGGCGGCGGGAAGGCTCGCACATCCCTCATCCCCTGCAGGAATGGCAAACGCAATAAGGGAACGGACTGAAAATGTAAGGAGTGAGAAGGCCTCGAAGGCCGCAGCAACACGCGACTTACCAGAGAGATGTATCCCCCGCGACAGGTGCATCAGGAATGGGGTCAAACCACTGCTCCTCAGCCACCCCTCCACCGTCTCTCTCACCCGACGTAGAATCTCCTCATCGGAGAGGGCGACGGCGGACAGCCAGACGCCGTCGATCGGCTCATCCGGTGTCATCTCGAATAGGCGCTGCTGCCGAGCCATCAGCGGCAGCACCCTCCGATGGTGGAAGGCCGCCACGACCACGGCCGCCATAAGGTCGTGGCTACGCAGCCTCTCTAGGGCCCTCAGGAGCGGCTGCAGCTTGGGCTGATCGGCCAACGGGACGTCATACCTCCACCTCTCCGGCTAGCTCTCCACGACCCGCACAGTATAGGGGGGAAGCCCGCCGTCATCATTGCGGAGGTAGAACCAGCTGTTGTACCAGTGGTGATTGGATGACGCGAGCTGGGCCGAGATGTAGAGGGGCTGCCGGTCTTGGCACACTTGGAGAGTGCAGCCGCCGGCCCTCAACGCCTTCCGCGTGCCCGTCGTACCCGTCGGCTTGGTGGTGAGCCCCGCCCGAAAGAGGTGGAGCCACAGCTCCCAGTGGGGGGCAATGCCCAGGTACCCCTCATAGACGGCAACAAAGATGGCCGCCTACGCAATGGAGTTGGGGTTGAAGTTGTGGAGCTCCACGCCTATTAGTGCGGGAGTGCCCGCATAAACCGGTTCGCCGGTAAGCCGAGGCCGCGCTCATGGAAGGCCACGAAGCTCACGATGTAGCCATCACGTGGCCTCGGCTCCGGCTCGTTCCCCGGAGCAATCCACTCCGACCTGTTGGGGTCGGAGATCGAGCGGAGGAGACCGTCATCGATGAGTGACTGTAGCGTCTCCGTGGACACATCGGACGGACTCCAAGGATCCACCTGGAGGACAACAGCGCCACCTGCCATGGGTGCGGTGGAGAATGCGACTATGGCAGTAACGCGTGCTCTCTCTCTCTCTCTCTCTCTCTCTCTTCTTCTTCTTCTTCTCCCCCTTCTCCCTTCTTCTCCCCGGTGCTCTTTTCCGCTGTTCTTGGCAACCGCTCGAGGGCAGAAAACGATAGTGCAGGCAGAAAAGGTAAGGAGGGGCGGGGGCGCGGCTCGTCACGTATTTATGAGGGAGGAAAGAAGAAGAAAGCAAGCAAGCAACGCGAAACCGGAAGATTATTTCCCGGATCTGGCGCGCGATTAATGTGGATCCAAACCAAACCGCCCACGCTACCTACTTCTTCTCGCTAACCACGCCGCGTCTGATAACGTCCCCATCCGGCAATGATGACAGGCGCCATTCTGTCTCCCCGAGAAACCACCTCAAAAGGCACACCCGCCGTCATCAGCCGATGGGAAGGGAATATTCCCCACCCGATTCCTTTCAGACTAAGGAACTGGGCACCGAGTCTGTTACGGTCCAGGGGTTCGAAGGTTGGGCCCCCGAGGGTCTCGACAGCCGCCCCAGGACAAACAGAGTCAGGGATGACTAAGGGTGAGCCCGTACATGGCCGAGGCCCAAGCAAGCAGTTGCTTGGGATGCCCTAAGTCATGTTCGAGACCGGCAGGAAGGTCTCTGAATGGGATCCCACCGTAGGGAGGCACCGAGCCCCTAGGGCCAATCGAACGGCCCTGGGATCCACTAGAGAAGCCCTCTGGTACTTTTGAAGCGCGTCTCTAGACCGCTAGCCGACCCCTATCGAATGGGGCACGGGCCTCCACTTGGACTTACCCGTTAACAGCTCACCAGAGGTGTCACTGCTCGCCCACCGAGGGTAGCCTGGCATACTCCACCCCTCCTTCCGAGCGAAAAGGATGCACGAGAGTCGCACAAAAAAGATAGGGGAACTCCTGACCACCCTCTTGCTCCGAGCAGAGGCTCGAGGGCTCTTCCTACGACCAAGCCGAGGCCAGCGACCCGAACTCACACTCAGGGGCTCGGCATAAGGAAGTGGGCACCGAGCCCGTTACGGTCCAGGGGTTCAAAAGCTGGGCCCCTGAGGGTCTCGACAGCCGCCCCAGGACAAATAGAGTCAGGGATGACTAAGGGCGATCCCGTACATGGCCGAGGCCCAAGCAAGCAGTTGCTTGGGATGCCCTAAGTCGTGTCTAAGACCGGCAGGGAGGTCTCTGAATGGGATCCCACCGTAGGGAGGCACCGAGCCCCCAGGGCCAATTGAACGGCCCTAGGACCCACTACAGAAGCCCTCTGGTACTTTTGGAGCGCGTCTCTGGACCGCTAACCGACCCCTATCGAATGGGGCACGTGCCTCCACTTGGACTTACCCGTTAATAGCTCACTAGAGGTGTCACTGCTCGCCTGCCGAGGGTAGCCTGGCATACTCCACCCCTCCTTCCGAGCAAAAAGGATGCGCGAGGGCCGCGTAAAAAAGACAGGGAAACTCCTGACCGCCCTCTTGCCCCGAGCAGAGGCTCGAGGGCTCTTACTGTGACCAAGCCAAGGCCCAGCGACCCAAACTCGCACTCGGGGGCTCGACAAACGCGACAAACCCCCCCACTCAACAGGGAAAAAGCCCCTCGAGGAATAAATCCACTCCTCCAGAGCCTCGGGGGCTACACCCGGCGGGTGCGCTCGCGCGCACCCACCGGAGCCTCGAGCACAGAACACAATCCCGACAGGAGCTGCTGCGAGCCAAGTCTCGTCAAAACTTTAGGGAGATTGCTCACACTCTCCCCGAGGCTCGGGGGCTACTGTCGGATACCATAAAAAGGGATACCCTAAGCAAGAACCAAAAAATGCTTAGACCTTGTAAATAACGAAACCAAAATACAACCACAGGCAAACCCACCACATCCGAGGCCTGGCTGGACCGCCCGGCCCACCTCGAATAAATATCCGGGCTCGACCGAGGCCCCACACCGCAAGGCCTTGGACGAGGTACAAATTCTCCAGCTCGCCCGAGGCCCTGCGCCACGAGGCCTCGGACGAGCACCCAGTTACCGACTCGCTCGAGGCTGGCTCGGCATCAACTCCGTCATCGCCGCCTTGACCGACTTCCCTGATGAGACATCACATCCAACTAACACGTTCAACCACTCCCGTGACATCAGCCGCACGACGGCACGGTACAGCGGAGTGGCCGACGAGACAGGAGTCACATCAACCCCATGCTATTCGAGACAGGACGGGGGTTACCGGCCGTTGTGCCCGGCATTGTGCCCACGACGGACACCCGTGCCACGCTGTGCTGCCTAACCCCTACTCAGGCATGGAAAGTCACGTATGGGTCCCTGTAGCCTCGGAAACGACGTGCGAGGCCAACTGCTCCCTCCGAGCCTTGGCTACCCGCTTCCGGGCTCCTGTAGCCTTGGGACTCGCGCCCGTCGAGACCCCCACGATGGTCCAGCCTCTGCATCAAACTGGGCCTCGGCTCTCTATGTTGTCAGCGCTCTGGGACCGACACGTCGCCCGCAGTATGCGCCATGCCCTGCGTCGGGCTGCAGGAGCTCCCACGTCGTGCACAGGGCCTAGCTCCTATAGCCTTGGAATCAGCATACCCACGCCATCGCATCAACCTAGCCTCGGTACTCCGTGCTGGTCAAACATACGGCGACCAGCACGCCTCCAACAGAAGAAGGAGCGCCTGCCACCACAGGAGCTCCCACGTTGTACAGGATCAGGCGTGACTGGCGCGTCGCTCTAGTGCACGGAGGACAAGACCGCTCCACCGACCGTGCCGCCATAGTGACAAGCTGCAGGGCTCGGACATGCCACCCCTACCGAAGAACGCCATGTAGCAGATACATGTACCGCCCCTGTGCCTCCCTTCGACTATAAAAGAGAGTGACCAGGGCCGCTTCTAGGTAGAAGAAAACCAGGACAAGCCACGCATAACACTCTATAACACGCACACTCCTTCACTGCGAGAGATCAACATCTCAAGCAACCCACACTACAATTCACAGAGACATGGGGCTAGCTCCCTCTCTCGCCCAGCTTGTATGCCCCTACTACAAGCACCTTGGTGCAAGGAATACAAGATCGCTCCCTCAAACTGGACGTAGGGCACCTATTGCCTGAACCAGTATAAACCTTGTATCTCTTTGCATCACCATCTGGGATTAGGAACACGCAGTACACTTTCACTAGTCGGTTAAGGACCCCGCGGTCCAAAACACCGACAAATGGCAACTTACTATTTTGGGATCTAGCTTCCCAATGTTTGGGTTAAATACTTTAGCCTCAACAGGACTCCCCCACACACGTAAGTAGTTTAGTGTGGGTACTCTTCCTGTCTACAACTCATACGGTGTTTTAGGCACCGACTTACTTGGTACTCTATTGAGAATATGAATAGCGGTTTTTAATGCCTCCATCCACAGGCTTAACGGTAAGGTGGAGTAACTTATCATACTGCTTACCATATCCATTAGGGTACGATTGTGTCTTTCAGCTACTCTATTCTGCTAAGGTTCACCCGGTGTAGAATACTAGGCTACTATGCCATTCTCCTGTAAGAACCTTGCAAAAGGTCTAAGAACTTGGCCATATGGGATATGCCGACCGTAGTACTCCCCCCACGGTCGGACCTAACTATCTTAATCTTTAAATTGTGTTGGTTTCCAACTTCTGCCTTAAATATCTTAAATTTATCCAATACTTTTGTTCTTTCTTTGATTGGATAAATGTAGCCATAACGGGAGTAATCATCTGTGAATGTTATGAACGAATCATAACCATCCACACTCTTTACAGGAAATGGACCACAGATGTCTGTGTGAATAATTTGTAAAAATTCCCGCGCTTCGTTTGACATCTTTCTTAATTTTCTTTACATACGTTCCTTTTATACATTCTCTGCATTGTTCTAAATCTGAGAACTCTAATGGAGGAAGAATATCATTCTTAACTAGTCTTTCTATTCCCCTCTAGAAATATGGCCTAAACGACAGTGCCATAATTTCGACGACGCATCGTGAGCCCTCTTTCGTTTTCTGTTTACATCCGCAGACGAGGATGCATTCTCATTATCGCACGCAATGTTTCCATCATCGCATACAACATTCACATCATCACATAGTGATAACAAATATTATGTGCTCTCTTATGCCACCATTTTCAGAGTACCTCTCCATCACCAGCTGCTTTATCAGCTGGATAGCATATGTCTTTGAAGAGCCAATGAATTAACTCTTTATTCTATCGAGGTACTCAGTGACCGTGTCACACTCTGGGATTGAGTCCACAATTGCAGGCTCAATCGTGTTCTTTATCACATCCAAACATTTCTTATTGGCAGTGACCCACTTCCTATGCTCAAGGTCATAGAACATCTTTTGAGATTCAAAATCTCTCTCTTTAGTTGCCCAAGCGGCATCAGCCTCATTTGTCTCCCTCACCGGTGCCACAGGCTCAGTGTGACACGATGAGGTGACTACCCAGTCCACCTCAACCAAGATGAAGGCCAGGTCAATCTTTTTCTTCCACTCTGTGTAGTTGCCACCTTTGAGAGTGGGGATCTCTTTTATATAACCCATCAAGTTGTATCCGCCTGATACCGCAATTCATATAGAGTGAGAACATAAATAATAACAACAATTGCATACATTGATTCCAACGTTAGTCAAAATTAAAGCATACAATTGTCCTCTACACTAATTCCACATCACCGTTGGGCAGAAATAAAATTAATGCATGACAAAACTCATTAAAATTATGATATTGTTATTCACAACGTTGGTCCGAAAATAACATCACAATCATATCAAAATCTCTTCTTCTCCAATTAAATATCACGTTGGTTCAAAATAACTGGAGAATAAATTATTTCTTTAGCAGCGGAAACATGAAAAAATTCATTATCTATTTTTCAGAAGCATTAACTTTTCTCAAATATTCTCTGAAAAATTATCCCGTTGGTTCAAATTTTAACAGAGATATTAAACTAGACAAAATTCATCGAAATCTGCTTCTGAAAAATAATAAAATAAAATTACTCTTCTATTCATTTTGGCCCGGCCCAGCAGGCAACAGCAGCCCAGCACGTCATCAGCATCGCGCGCCGCCGCCGCCTAGGCCTAGCACGCCTAGATGCCAGCCCACGATCGCATTCACGCGCGCTTCCCCGCGCCCAGGCCGCAACCTGGGCCTAGGCCGGGAAAGTGGCCCGCCGCGCTCGCCCGCCTGGGCCGAAAGTCGGTCCAATAAATTTGGACCGTCAGATTTCATCGGACAGCGGCGCGCGTGGATCGGGTGAACAAAACCCCAACGACGGCGTCATCACCCCGAACCCTAATGCATTCTCTTTGTTCCCTTTCTCTTTCCTCAGCACGCAGCTGGTCCCTTCCTCTCTCAGCCCCGCAGCGCAGAGAGCGAGCACAGAGAGCAAAACAGCCATGGCGTCGTCGCCGGCCCCCTCGCCGACACACGCGCTCCCCAACAGGTGAGCGCGCCGCCATCGAGCGGCCTGGTGGCAGTGCCCTACCACGCCCGTGAGGGGCGTGCCCTAGCGGCAGCGGCGCCTTCTTCTCATGTGCCGGTCAAGCGGCAGAAGCCTGTTCATCCCGTGCGACGACGGTGTCGGCAGCGGCGAGGTAGGCCTCTGCCCTTCCCTTTCTTCTTTCCCTTCTAGATCTAAGTCTTGCGATTGGGGATTAGGGTTAGGGTTAGGGTTTCGTTAGGGTTAGGATTAACCCTATTCGGTTTTTCTTTCGGTTTTGATTTGAGATCGGCGAGATAAGCCCCTTCCCCTCTTCCACTTCTCTTTGGATCTTGAACCGATTTGGGGTTGGGGTTAGGGTTCGGTTGAACTCTCTGCATTTCAATTTCTTTCCTAATTAGGGTTAGGGTTTGACTCACTGGAGTCACTATCCATCTTCCCCAACGAGTGCTTCGTGGGTTAGGGTTCGGCTTCGCGTGCTGAGACCCCTTTCTCTTCTCTTCTCAGATCCGAACGGGCTCTGTTCTTTTCTTGCCATGCGCCGGCGAAGACGACAGTGCGTCACCTTTCCCCCCGCGTGGTGGCGGTGGTGACCGACAGTTGAGTGACGCCCGCCACCCTCCCTGTCTCTTTTCTATTTTCTTTTACCCGGTTAGGGTTAGGGTTTCAATCCGAAACGGATCGAACCCTCTGTTCCTCTTCTATTTATTTTCAATTCTCTACCCCATACTAGATCTACACACTGTTAACCTAGCTCTGATACCATTGTTAACAAACAGTGTACCTCTGAAATGTAGATTAGGGGTAAGCATCTTACTTAGATGGGGAAACTATTAATGTACCTCGCCCTAGGTCATCATTCGGTCCATGGCGCCGCAGCGGCTTGGATGCCGGTGTCGTGGCAGCTCGGCGCGATAGAGTCCAGCGTAGTGGTGGCGAGGTCTAGTGGCGATGAAGAGGCGACGGTGAGGTTGGTGGTGGCGAAGTCAGTGGGTTTTCCCGTCGCTGGCAGCACCCTCTTTAGATCAAGTTAGGTTTTCTGTTGGCGGGTCACGGCGACTTCGGTCAATCTCGTAATTAGAGCCTTGATCCATACCTCTCTTTATAGTGTTGTGCGACAGGGGGCCCACCAACCATATTAGGGTTGGACGTCTCCAATCAGGGCGCAGATCTAAGGGCTCAACAGGCCGTTGGGCCTCTTGGTGGAGATCAACTAACACCAATGCCTCCGGTGCCCGGGCGCCGGCTCATGCCATCCCCGTACGGCGGGACGGTGCTGGCCACGGACGTGTGCTATAGGCACCCGTGCCACCTCGCCGACCCCTTCACCGGCTCGCGCGTGCCGCTGCCGGACCTACACATCCCATTCTCAGAGGAGCCAGGGGACTACTGCCACCGCGACGACGAGCCACACCCCTCGCGCTATGCGCGCGTCACTGACGATGGGCTCGCGTGGTAGCCCGCGGCGACACGGCCTTCTTTTGCGAGCATGGCGGCGAGCAGTGGACGCTGGTGCACTAGTCGCGGCACGGCTCGCACATGACCGTGTACTACCGCGGCGGGCTCTTCTTCCTCCTCGAGCATCACACGCTGGAAACCATGGTCATCCACGCCGGCACGCTGTGAGCCTGCGCGAGGATCCCCGCGCCGCTGGGCTTGGACTTGGACGACGTCGACGTCGCCTACCTAGCGCCCTCGGCCGACGACGCGATCCTCCTGGTGCGCTGCGCGTGGAGACAGTCACGGCATGCTCTTCACCGAGGCGTACCGCGCGCGGCACAGGGGCCACCGGAGGCCGCCGAAGTGGAGGCCGGTGCACGACATCGATGACCGCGCGGTGTTCATCGACGACACGCACTGGTTCACAGTCACCGCCGACCCGACGGGTGCCAGGGCGAACCGCGTGTACGTGATCCTCGCCCATGGGGTGACGCACCCGTGCGGGCGCCTGGCCGTCGCGTACGGCATCGGCTTCTCCGACCTTGTGAGGCCGGAGCGCATGGGGCGGATGAAGCTAAACGCCGGCGAGGTTGAACGGATGTGGGGCCACCCGCACTGGATCATACCTAGGGATGGATCAGATCGTCGTCAAGGATCCATTAACTAATAGTATTGTTTATAATAAGTAGTTACATTAGTTTACATACTCAGGCACTATTTGTACGTAAAGTATTTTTTTAAGCATTAGAGAAATATTATGGTTTTACAAAAATACTTTGGTTCAAAAGTTATTAGATGTTTATTAAACACAACAGATATTGGAGTCTCCAGAACCATGATTTTGTTAAAATTATAGTTCTTTTTGGAGTTCCAGAGATTTCATTATGACCTCTTCTTTATAGACACAATCTTGGCCCCGTTTGCTTCACTGAAAAAACAAGCCGAACACTGTTTCAGCTAAAAAAATAAGCTAAAAAGTACAGATTATAAGAGAAGAGAACAGGGCATTTGTGTAACCATAGCTTTGTCATACTATAATAGGCTTATATAGCTTAGTAGCCTTGCTTAGCTTGTGTGGCTTGTTTTGCTATCTAGTTTAGCTTGTGTAGCTTTGCTAGTTGGGTAGTGCTAGTGTGCTTAGGCTTTGTGCGCTTTGCTCACTAATATGTGTAGGAATTTCTCGTTTGCTTGAGTATTAGTTGCATAGGTTTATGTGATCTAGAATCATGTAGGTGAGCTCTACCTAGCCTGACACCTTAGTTTCTTAATTATGATCTTGTGTAAGCTACTTGTGAACATAGATAGATAAATTTAGCATTGGCTAGATTGAGTAGTTTTAATTTCACATTTGTTTCGGTTAGTCGACACATTTATTTTTATAAAAGACTATTCACCTCATCTAGTCTACCATCTTGACCTATCAGTTGGCTACACCTCTAATTGTGCCAAGCCCCCCCGGGGGGCGAGCCCCTATGGTCGGTCGCACCCTAGTTGTCCGAGAGCGCGCCAAGACCCGGTTGTGTCGCCCATCCCCTACCGTGCCTCCCAAGCCATGTCGCTCTTGAGTCGTGAGCTCACGAGAGAGGGAGCTCAGGGGAGAGGAGGAAGGAACATGGGGGCGCATGTGAGCATGCCACAGACAACACATACGGCCACGAGGCTAGACCTGTTTAGACTGGATCTAATGGGTGATTGTAAGTTTAGGTATCGGGATAACACAACGAAACAAGTTTGAGGACCTAAACGATTGATTTGTAATTTTAGAGACCGGAAAATAAGTGTGAAGACCTAAATGAATGATTTGCTAATTTTTGGACTAGAATAATATATCAAACAAAGTCCACTTTACTCTTTCTTTTTTTTAGCAAAATGACAATATTGGAGCGGGAGAAATGTTTTTTTTGTTTGAAACTAACATTTTTTGTTTGGGCTCTACTCTTGCCACCAAGACCGTGACCCCGCGTTGTGCGCACAGACAATAAGGCTCATATAAAAGCCCACCACGGCCCATGGAACCCGACCACCCCGGCCTATAAACAACCTCCGTCGCCTCCTCCTCGAATCCCCTCCTCCCCTAAAACCCTAGCAGCCACTAGGGTTTCTCCGCTCCCACCCCGCCTCCTCTCCCTCTCCTCCGATGGGCAAGTCAAGCAAGAAGGCGGCCGCCGTGGCCGCGGCACCGGTGCCGGTGCCCAAGGGGAAGAAGCGGGATGCGGAGGACGAGATCGAGAAGGCGGTGAGCGCGAAGAAGCAGAAGGCGGCGCCAACGGCGAAGGCCGTGGTGCCGTCCAAGAAGGACGCCAAGAAGGCAAAGAAGCAGCCGCCCCCCAAGAAGGTTGAGAGCAGCAGCAGTGGCTCCGAAGAGGACTCCGAGTCCGAAGAGGAGGTATGCGGTGACGCTTGTTCTTGTTTCTCTCGTACGTATGGCGGGTACGGGATTTTTTATTTTTAGAATTTTTAATGATTTGATTGAGGTGGGGAGGGTAGACAGAAATAGCTGCTGCAGTAGATGATCTAGTCCCTTGCAGAATCTGAGTCTGAGTATGGCTTGTAAAGGTGATATTTTTTTATCAATTGAAGTTTCTTCTTCTGTAACATAGTTAACTTCTGTTTCCACAGATTAAGGTACCAAAGAAGGCGCCTGCTGCTAAGATCGCTAAACAAGAATCCAGTGACGATGACAGCAGCGACGCGACCTCTGAATCTGATGAGGTATGGCATTGATTGCAGGTTTCGGAGCTGAAAGAATCAGCAGCCAGCAAATTGAGTCATTGAATGTGGTTTTTCAGAGGATGTTTAGATGCTAATTCATCTTTTCATTAAGGAACCTGCAAAGAAGCCTGCTGCTAAGCCTGCTGTTGCGAAAAATGGTTCGAAGACAGGCAAGAAAGAGAGCAGCAGTGATGAGGGCAGTGAAGATGAGTTGGATGATGACGACGACGATGATGTGAGTTGAAGTTTCCTGTTTGTCTTATGTCTTGTGCACAGTTAATTCCATTTTACCACCATGGCAGCCCAGATTAATGTTTAGTTGTTACTAATCTAGGATAAATTGCCAGCAAACGAATTGATTATTTGAATGTACTTTTCAGATGTTGAGCTACCAACTCATGTTCTTTTGATTCAGGAACCTGCAAAGAAGGCTGCTGCTAAACCCTTGGGTGCTGTTGCCAAAAATGGTTTGAAGAAAGGCAAGCAAGAAAGCAGCAGCGATGAGGACAGTTCTGACGATGAGTCAGATGATGATGTTGTGAGTGGAACATTCATGCTTATTTGGCTTTAATTCCATTTTACCTTAAGATTAATGATTGCATTTTCATTAGGTTTTCTGATGCAATGCCATCTCTAACCTAACATGTAGATATGTATTTACTGATTTGTCATCATATTATTGCCGACTTGTATTATGTTGTGTGCCCTGAGATGCTTATTTAGCTTAGCCAGCTGATGGTATCGTTTCTCTTCTGTGTGCATTTTTTCAGAAACCTGCTGTCCCTCTAAAGAAACCATCTGTGATTGATGCACAAAAGAAAAAGGAGGATCCGTCTGAGAGTGACTCTGATGATGACTCAGATGAGGTGTGTGCATTGGGTTTGTTTATTTATTCACATGTATTTCGGTTAACCGTTGTATATCCTGTTCTTGTCCTTCACCATAGTTTGTGCCAATAATTTCCATGGTTATGCATTATTTGAGTTGTAACATGATTATTTTCAGGAAGTGCCTCCTAAGTCTAAGGCTTCTGTAGTGGCTACCAAAAAGGAAGATTCCAGTGGAAGTGAGTCAGAGAGTGATTCTGAGGTTGAGGTATGTGTAAAACATTTTTTGCTGTAAACATTTGCATGTTACGCATTATGCCATTTTGATCACCTTATTTCTAAACTCATTAGGATGCAAGTAAAACTCAGCCTGCCAAGAGAGCTGCTTCAAAAATGAAAGATGAATCAAGTGATGACTCTGACACTGATGAGGACGAGAAACCTCCCCAAAAGAAGCAGAAGGTGCTGCAAATACTCAATTTGCTTATTTTTCTTTGCATATTTTCATTATTCTTTTCCTGTTGTTGCATTGTTCACATTGTTTTTCTTCTGTTAATAGGAAGCACCTTCAGCTGCAAAGAATGGAAGCAGCAGTGAGGATGAGGATGGCAGTAGTGAGGAAAGTTCTGATGATGAGCGTACAAAAGTTGAACAAAAGAAGGTACTTCACAAATTCTTCGATGTAGGCAACATGTTATTAATGTTAACCAGTATTAACTAGATGCTTTACCAGGCACCAAAAGCATCAGCAAGCAGTGGATCTGAGGATGAATCTTCTGAAGATGATAGTGATGAAGACAGTGAAGAGCCTGCTAATACTCCAAAGAAGGTATTTTCTCACTTGTTACTACACAAATTGAAGTATGACTCATTATTTAAATGGACACATGTTTCACTATATCTTTTTGAATTTGCATTTATGACATTTTTGTTTGAATTGAAACAACACAGGAAGCTCCTATGCATGCCTCTGAAAAGCAAACTGCTACCAAAGAAGTATGAATCTGTTACTTTGAGCTTTTGTTCTTTTAATGAAGTTACATAGATGCAACATTTATAATTTGATACTATGGCAGCCTAAAACACCTATGGGCTCCCAAAACGAAGCAACGGAGGAGGTGAAGACACTTTTTATGGCAAACGTCCCCTGGAGAGCTGAATTTGACGATGTGTAAGTTTGGCTTCAGGTCACACATTATATTGAACCTTTTTTGCAGCAGGTGTTCTAATACTAATGTTTGCAGGAAAGAATTTTTTGCGGATGCTGGTGAGGTTGTTGATGTTCGTTTTCCCACACATGAGGATGGCAATCGTAAAGGATTTTGCTATGTTGAATTTGTTTCAGCTGAGGCTGCTGAAAAGGTAATGTTACTATATATTTCTTGTATCTTGTCATTTTGAGATTATCTTTGAAGCTAAAGCTGTTATGCAATTTTTTTTCTGCTTAAAATTGTCTTCTGAGTGATATAGTTGCAAATATGCAATTAAACAAGATATCTAATGGATTGTTTTCTAGCAGGCATTTAAAGAGAAGCAATCAAAAGAGTTGCAGGGTCGTGAAGTAAGACTTGACTTCGCTAAGGGAAGAAATACACAAACTCCTCGCAGTGGGTAAGATGATCTTAATGTCTCTTAAGAGCATTACGGTGCACTTTCTGATGCCTTACCATTGTTATTAACTGTGTATTGGATGGATAAACTGTAACAGCAATGATGGATCTTTCCAGAAGCCAGTTCGGGGTAGCAGCAACTCGATATTTATCCGGGGTTTCGATAAAAATCTTGCAGAGGATGAGGTAATTTCTTTTTTGTTTAGCTATTTTTATCTCAGGAAATTTCGTGCCAATGTTTGACACTGAATCCAGATCCGAAGCGCTCTCCAACAGCATTTTGCTGAATGTGGTGATATAACAAGGGTCTCTATCCCGACTGATTATGAGTCTGGTGCAATCAAAGGGTGGGTTTCACTACCAAAAAAACACCAGCATCCCAGTAACTATCCATCTGTGAAATTTAGGCTTAATTACTAGTGACAAGTGTGTTGATCTTCTTAACTCTGCAGAATGGCTTACATGGACTTCAAGGATCAGGATTCAGTGTCCAAAGCCATTGAGCTCAGTGGCTCTGACATTGGTGGTGGCTATGAGCTTTATGTTGATGAAGCCAAGCCAAAAGGCGATGGCCAGCGTGGTGGTGGCAGATTTGGTGACCGTTCTGGTGGCAGATTCGGTTCCGGTGGCCGGCGTGGTGGCGGTGGCAGATTTGGTGACCGATCTGGGGGCAGGGATGGTGGCGGCAGATTTGGCGGACGACGTGGTGGTAGGGATGGTGGCCGTGGACGTGGTGGTGGCGGCCGTGGCTTTGGTAACAGGCAGAGTGCTGGCACTCCTAGTGCAGGTAGGATTCATCCTGTACTTGTAAAGATAACTGCATTTTGGTTTGAGCAACATTGGGCTGTGCTGCCATACCTATTGGCCATGACTTACAATTTTCTAACTGCTAAAGCTGCTTTGAGCTCACTGCATACACATCCTCTTATTTGCACAGGAAAGAAGACCACTTTTGGTGATGACTGAAGATGAAGGGGCATTCGGCGAGGACACTTCTGGTGATGACTGAAGATGAATAAGGGGGGATTCTGCGAGGATGCGGCAAGAGAAAGGATGATCTGATGATCCAGTGAAATTTTGAGTTGTTTTGTTTTGTGTTGTGGTACCGGTACTGGAATGTTGGTATCTTTTTTGTCAGTTGAAATATTGTGACCGTTGCGTTGCTGCAGTGATAGAGATTTCCCTTATGATGGCCCGTTTCGTGTTGCCATACTTAAGTTTTCCGTTAGAAGCGGCTGACCCCAAGTTTTCCGATAGAAGCGGCTGACCCCTGGCACTTGCCGAACAGAGAAGCAGCCATCGTCTGTGTCCCCTAGAATTTGCCGAACAGACTAGCAGGTAGCAACTGTGGCAAAACTGGCAATGGGGCAAGCTAATACCGAAACGACACTGCTTCCATAGAGGACAGAAAAAGCAAGGGTAATGACATCTCGAACTTTAGCGATCAAAACTAAATTGGTTACGTAAAACGAACAGAGATACCAAAGCGGCACTGGTGGCGATCAGATCTACCAAAAATCTCAGATACCAAAGCGTACATGCAGTTTGCTGTGCCTGCAGGCAATAGAGTACATCTGACGCTTCTAGTTACTGCTTGAATACAGAAATAACTGTCTCCGAACAATTAGTATAAATAAACTGTCACAAATAACTGTCTCAGCGTGGACGTTCCAGATTAAAAAGGTTAGATGATTCTGAGACGTCGCAGCAAAGATGTTGCAGATTAAAGGAAAGATTTGAACAAAGATGTACTCCCTTCATCCCAAAATAGCCAAAATAGTGTCGTACAGATCAAACTTTCTAAAACTTGATTAGGTTTATAAAACATAGAACATTTGTATCTTCAAAAAAGTTTACTATAAATTGTATTTTATGATTTAGTTGTTCATAAATATTAATATTCTCGCATGTATATTTTGTCAAAGTTCAAAATATTTGACTAGAAGAGTATATTTTGTCAAAGTTAAAAATATTTGACTTGTCGTGAGCTGAGAATTGACACTCTTCTGATAAGGAAGCATAAAGGAAACACTTCCAGCAGAACTACAGTATGCTATCAACTTGCACCAGGATAATGTACCATGGTCTGTTTCAGTGTTTTGGCACCAAATTAAGGCACTCCAGCACTCTCTTCCTGATTTAGTTTGTCATGTCAAATGAATATTAATAAAACGTATGGGCACAATAGATCGGCAACTGCAGTAACAGACATCTTGAAATGCCAAGGCAATAGAGGACATCTGGCGCTTCTAGTTCCTGCACAGAATGTGTTCTAACAGTCAACTTATGTCAGAAATACCCGTCTCAACCTGGATGTTCAGATTAGAAAGGTGAGATCATTCTGAGATGTCGCAGCAAAGACGTTGCAGATTAAAGTTCGGGTTTGAGCAAATATATAAAGGAAATGCTTCAAGCAGAACTGTATGCTATGCTAATGTTGACGATCAGGATTACAATATTTAGTAACATTATAAGATAATAATCAGAGCAAAACATATACATATTTCTGCAATCAGGCAAAAAGCATTAGCATGACAGCAATTTGCACCAGGATCAATGTACAATGGTACGTTTCAGTGTTTTGGAACCAAATTAAGGCACTGCAGCGAACTCTTTCAGATGTAGTTTGTAATGTCAGATGAACATTAATAAAACATATGTGCACAATAGATCGGCTAGTGCAGTAAGAAACATATACAAAGAAAGCAACAGACATCATGAAATGCCAAGGCATTGCTACTTTTACTCTTCATTCCATTCCAGATTACATTCCCTTCTTTACAGTAGTCTCCCAATCTACCCAACCATCTACCTATTCACTACCAAGTACCGACAACCTAAGCTGCACCCACATACACAAACGAACACACCTGACAACGACTTGCATGAACAAAGAGCCCCCTCCAATTTGCTATACCATTCTTCAAAATGCCTCACCAAAAGGAACCTCAGTCACCTACTCATCGTTAATCCTACAGTCAGATAAAAGAGCAACCACCTAGTGCGGGGCGCTTGCATCATCCCCATCAGATTCAGAGTCCGAGTCAGAATCTGCAAGGAATTTTAATAATGAATTAAAGAGCTACTCAATCGATAACTCAGCATTTGTGGTGACAAATACTCATTTGCTCCACCGTACCACTGGATGAAGATGAGCCACTTCCTGATCCGCTTGAGCCGCTAGCTGCTGGGGAATCCCGCTCAATCTCCACCGACTGGTAATTCACCGTTGGCATCTCATCACCGATATCCACATACTCGTCCTCCGCCTCCATTTCCCTCTTCTTTGGAATGTCAGTCTCCTAAAATAGGCAACAAAAACAGGATCAACATTAGAACAGAGTCCAAACATAACAGGTTCACGAAAACTACAAAATAGAACAGCTAAGGTTGCTTCAGAATGACATACGGACTCTCCAATTTCAACCACCACAGACGGATTGACAGCAACCTCGACCATGTCATCATCATCCGGAACAATTGTCACATCGATGGCGTGTCCATTCATGGCAGCAGCATCACCATTCATCATAGAATTCCGCTGGTTCTTCTTTAGCGCCTTCCTCCAATTGACCACAAATCGATCAAGCTCCCACATGGTCTCGACATCCAGGTCATCAAAATCAAGCTCCACCTCCTCCCCCGTCAATGCTGGATCACTGTTCCTCTTCTGCACAATCTGCAGCACATTCAGCATCTTCTCCTCGGGCAGGTTCTCAATCTCCACCCTCAGCTTCTGCTTCTCCTCCTCATCCATCTCCCTCTTGTTTGGCTCCCTCGCCTTGGGCTTGGGCTTCCTCCCACCCCCCATCCTCAGGGGCGCTTGCACTGGCACAGAAACTGGCAGCTGTGGTGGTGGTGGTGGCGGCGGCGGCAGATCGAGCTGCATTGGTGGCTCGAGTTGCTGGCGCTGCTGCTCGAACCACGAGACGGCCTCCTTGTACATCCCCTCGAACGAGGCGAGGAGGTTGCCGGCGTACCTGTGCACGTGGTGGTCGGGCGGGTTGTACCGCAGCGCGTTGTTGAAGGTGAGCCGGACGTCGCCGGCGAACGCCTCGTGCGAGGGGAACCGGCCAGCGGTGAGGTTCTGCTTGACGGTGCCGAGATCCATGGGGCTCCGTATGATGGCGCGGTAGTCGTGGAGCTTGAGGCCCTCCACGTCGACGGGGGAGTTGAACCACACGCTTTTCTTCGATCTCCGCAGCCGCATCAGGATGTCCGCGCACCGCTTCCGCATCGCCTCCACCAGCACCGGCGGCGGGAACGGGGACGAGCGGCGCGCGGGGGGCTCCGGGCGCCGGCGCCGGCGCTGCCCGTCCTGCAACGAGTCGATGCGGGAGAGGAAAGCGCGGACGCGGCCGAGCTCGCCGGTGAGCCGCGCGCGGAGAAGCCTGGCCTCGGCGGGGGTCATTTCCGACGGCCTGAACTTCACGTGCCCCGAAGACGACGGCAAGGGCTCGGCCGCGGCGACCGCCGGGACGGCCCGCGGCGGCGCCGGCGGCGAGCCGCTGGGGATAGGGTTTGGGCCCCCCGCGGGGTGGTGGCGCCTAGGGTTAGGGTTGGAGGACGGATTGGGCATGAGGGGGACGCGGGCGCCGCCCCAGTGGCGGTGGTGCGGGTGCGCGTGGTGGACCTCATTCCGGCCGGCGAGGACGGCGGAGGTCATCGCCGGCGACAGCGGGGTGGCGGCGGCCCGCGATCTCACGATCTCCTCCGTCGCATCGCTTCGCGGGTGGGTCTGGCTGGGCCTGGGCTTCGCGGGCTTATCGGGCTCGGGCAGGCGCGAGCGCGACACGTTCGGCAATGCGTTGGGGGGCGAGGAGGTGAGGTGAGGAGCGGAACGGGGGTGCCTTTAATAGCAGCGCGTGGGCTGCCCGCGCCGGGCCGGGCAGGATCTGGGCCGTCCTCTGGCGGCGAAGGGCAGGATCGGACGGTCAGCGCTGGCAGTTCCCGTGACCGTGGGCAGCGGGGCGTGGAGGGCGGGGATGCCGGAGCGTGCCACGTGGAGGCCATCTGACGACTGGCCCCTGGTCGAGTTTGTTAGAAATGCTACGAGGCCGCAGGCGGTTTGTGTGGTGGGTAAGGGTGGGACTCGGGACGGAGCCGACGATGACGTGTGCGTCTGGGAGATGTGGGGTGTCGTGGGGCCCGGAAGCAGTGGGAGTGGGATGCGGAAAGGGTGAGTATTCTGGGTGCGCGTGGGAGTTTTGGGGATGGGTTTCTCGCGTGAGTTTGGACCGCACGAATTGTGTGCGTCTCACGAGCAGTCCGGCTTCCGCGACAAATTTATTCATTTTTGGTGTACTTATCCTGATACAACCTTGAAAGTTTTTAACCATAGTGAAATCAATCTTTTTTCCTAATTGTAAATCCTAATTACTTCCTCCGTCTATAAAAGAATACAATTATGGGATCCGTACTGGTCAAATTAACTCAACTTTGACTAAGTTTATAATAAAGTAGTATTAGCATTTATGTCTCTATGAAAATAGATTATATAACTGATCTAATGATATTTATTTCATACCACGAATTATAAATTTAGTCAAAGTTCGAACTGTTTAACTCTTCGAATAGTCGGAATTGTATTATTTTGTGGACAGAGGGAATATTACAAGGCGACGCAAATGCATTGCACCGGTAGTCCAGTAGGCACGTGAGAGTGCACTCGAAAAAGTCTAATCGTTTTTATTACTCCTAAACATACGAATTTTGTCGCATTTAATGGTGTGTTTGGTTCGTTAACAAAGGTTGCCACAAGTCATCATGCCTCATCTCGCGTAACTTTAACTAACGTTTGATTCATGATGTAAGTTGTAGTGTGCCACCTGCTTAGGCGCCGGTAGTTCATTTTTTTATGTCGTAGCTCCACTAAAGTGTGGCACTATTTTCGTGTGCCGCACTTATGGCACGACTGAAGCTCTAGTGTGGCAACGTGCAATAGAAAGCCAAACATGCCCTAATAAATGTTAATATGTCTGAAAACAAAAATGGAGAGTAATAATCAACGTGAATGCTAGATAGATGCATAATCTCAGCTTACAAAATCTGAAAAGCATTTAAAAAAATATTAATACTCATGTATTCGTGATTGTGTGTCAAATGCAAGACGTACGAACTTGAGGGGAAAATGAATACCTTTGACAATTGTACTATACGAAATAAGATCTCTACGAAACATTTCTTGAGAAATATGGTGGGTCGCCAAATCTTAGCGAATATAAGAAAAGTAAATATTTGAGAGTGATGTGCTTAAACGGTTAACAAAAAAACGCACATGGAAATGTTAGAGGAAAAATATTTGCTAAAGATGGAGGGGGAGAGAGAGAGAGAGAGAGAGAGAGAATGCATTATTCTTCCTTATTATTAGATATATTCCAAAACTAGGGCGCTAGGAACCTATTTGCAAAGGGATCTTACAATTTTGTTCCAATATTTGACACGGGTTGCATAAAAATATATAAGGGGCCGTTTGGATCACTTCATTTTGGAGGAATTGGAATCTACTTAATGGGTTAAGCTATTTGGTTTGGAATTTGAGATTTTATAACTTTCCAAAGTTCACATGTAACTCTATCTCAAACTCATAGGGTGTGAGATGAAAATTAATTCTATACATAACTATGCTATGTTTCTATTCTTCAACTTGTAGTACGCTCTTCAACTCGTTCCCCTATAGTAGAAATGCAACATATACGCATCTCTCTTGTATGGCTAACAATAGTATACAAATACATTCCACATATAACCATAGTAGCTTGATTAATATATACCTAAATTAGAATTTATTAGAATTAATTCAATTCCATGGATCCACACAGGCCTGAGGTTTATATCTACTAGGCACGTGAGACATGCACCAATCTCATGCCAACACATGAAGATTCAACGGTCCATCATTCTTCCTCCTCCAACAAGCAGCATCAGACACTCTTCCTGACCTTGTCCCATGTGCCATCGCCTTACACTCTTACTCCCTCTGTCCCAGAATATGAGTTGTTCTCGTTTTTCGAGAAGTCAACTATTTTTAACTTTAACCAATTATATATAAAAGAATATTATAATATTTATAATACATAATTAGTATCATTAGATAGATCATTGAATATACTTTCATAATAAACTTATCTGGAGATATAAATGTTGCACGCATTTTCTACAAACCTAATTAAAGTTAAGAAAATTTGACATGCATGCATTCCATAACGACTTTCTTTCTGGGACAGAGGGAGTAGCACATAGCAAGCATCTCCTCATTGTTTCCTCTAGGGGTTTAAGACGATGCTGAAAACTTCCTACCATTTTCTATTGATGGTATAGTTTCCTGTTCTAACAAAACATTATTATTTTCTACCAATTTTATAATAGAATTGCAGTTTTGCATGTGTCACCTCATTGTTCATTTCATAAATATGATGAACTAGCCACCGTGTATGACTAGCCCCGAGTCCACCACCGCCGGTTTGGTAGTTTTGGACCGGTGCGATACAATAATGGACAACATATAATCAGCATTATATAGTTGATCACGTATACAAATAATATGGTAAAGTATTATTAAATTATATAATCGGCTTTGAACTAATCTAGCCACAGGCCCACAACTGGTACTTAAAAAAAATGAGAATGAAAAGATAGAGTGCATCATTCATTAGCGGTTCAAATGTTCACTGTTGAAAAAACAAACTTAAATACTGAAATAGAGTGCATCATTCATTGCCTAAAGCTCGTTGATAGGGATGGAAACGGATATAAGGATTCAGATATTTTTTTAATATAAATACAAAATGGATGTCTCGGATTCGGATTTCTATTAGGATATTTACTCAAGTCAACTCAAAATGTATATTATTAGATTTAACATAAATGAATTAAATTTTACTACTAAGGGCCTATTTGGTTCCTTTAGTTACCCCTCTAAAGTTTAGTCACCCCTCTAAAGTTTAGTAATCTTATGTTTGGATCCATGTGCTAAAAGTGAAAAGGAGAGGAGAGAGAAAGAGAGTAAAGTCACATGGGACCACTTTTAGTCACTTTTAGCTACCCCTCAGTGACTAAACCACTAAATTTTAGTGACACCTTTTAGTCAGAGTGTTTGGTATTTTAGTGACTAAAAGTTACTAAACTTTAGTGACCCCTAACCAAACAGGCCCTAAGTACATCGTTAACCAAAGTGAACTAAATGAAAGTATACTTCTAACGATCTCCAATATCGAAGTAACCTAAATTATAATGGAATAATATTGAATAAAATAATAGATCAAGTGAAGAAATTCAAATAAAATAGTAGAAAACAAATAGCCATTTTACTTTATCAATAGTATTGGTATTACAAAATTATCACACAAGCAGAGATTAAACCAGATAAAAAAAATACTAAATTAATTTAATCTTTGCGTATCATTAATAATTTTAAATTAACACTAAAAGTTATTTATATATATACTATTAAAATGGGTTCAATTGCATTGTTAGTAATAATGAAACAAAATAATTGGTCACTCGTTATGGAGAGAATACGTTTAAGTAGGTTTAAGTAGGTTCATGATACCTTGTTTTCTTTGCGGATACGGATCTGGAACCGGATAGAGAAAAACACTGGAAAAACGAATTCAAGTCTATCCATTTAGTAGTATCTATGATGTAAAAACGAATACGAATACAGATACCCACGTTACGAGTTTTAGCGTATACGGGTATCGAATGATATGGATATCCATTTCCATTTTTCCATCCCTACTTGTTGAGATAATTGAAATGAATATACGTATTATTTATCTAATCTAGAGCTCATAAGGAAAAGGTATACTATACGTAGAATTTTGAAATGGGAAAAGGGAAGTCAACACAGTCAAGTCGCACGCATTCACTTGGAAGCCCAGCACAGCAGCGACAACAGCAGCAGCCAGCGTAGGCCCCCGCCCACCCATGGCAGGCCAGGCGCTGCTGCAAGCTGACGCCTACGACCACGCTGGGAGCAGCCGAGCAGGGAGACGGGCTGGGAGAAGGGTGGGGCCCAGAACAACGTCAGCCATCTGGGAGACGGCAGGATCGATCGGCCGGCGGTTCGCTGCTACGGCGCGGAAGCCAGTCCAGAAGCGACCAAGAAACGGACCCACCGCTGGCTGTGACGCCCCAAGCGTGTGAAAGCGAGCGCGGACGTGGACGCAGCCTTTTTCTTCTCTTCATTCATTGATAAAAAAAAATCGGCGCGCGCGCGCGGGAGTGGTGGTGATAAAAATCGGCGCGCGCCTCTCTCCCGCTCCCGCCATATTATTCGATTAAACAGAAACGATGTACCACGAGCACGAGGTAGGGTTTTAACGGTGTAAACGGGCTAAACGATCGATAGTCAAACAGTGTTCCCGACCATCCATTCATTAGAAATAGTTCGTATACTACTAAATGGATATTTCGTCTCCGAGAATTCAATATTTTTTTGTGTTGTGTCCCAACCAAATGGTCTATTGGATATTCGATATGGACATAGGACGCATCCAACACTATTTGTATTGAACCCCGAATTTGATGTAACAAACTACATGTTTTTGTGTCCGTACATATCCATTTTCATCCCTGCAACTTGAAAAAAGCATCGAAAAATGCACCGCAACCATATGGAGCCATCCATTAATCATCTTTTTTTTTTTTATTGAGACCCAGTAATCATCTAGAGATGGCAAAGCCGCAAAGGGAAGGGCATGGTGGTAGCAATCTGTTCGCTTGGGTTTCTTTGGCTGATAAACCATAGCTGAAAGTACTGTTGGCTGATTTGGTGTGAGAGAAAAATACTGTTCGTTAGCTGAAAAAGTACAGTTTATAAGCTAAACAAGCCCAAACGAACATAGCGATGATAACTTTTGTTGAAAACATGCACACTTTCGGTTGCTATAACAGCATTACTCCTAGCTAGAGCTTGTAACCTAAGATAAGACCGTACCAGTCTACCACACATAAAAGAGCCGGCGAGAGTTTGTACCGATGCAAGTCCTTTTGGCGGTGGGAAATACTAGCATCCCACAATGTCAAAAGGCATGCATGCCACAGCAAAAAGCACACCAAAAACCTTCTCTTGTGCCTTGTCACAATTGCATCGCAAGTTCCTTTTTAATGACATTTCGCAGCGCCGTCAGGCATGCCACAATTCATGACGATGGTCCGTTTTGTACCAAACCACCCCTGGTCAACAGGAAATACCTGCGCCAAGACTGGGAGCTGACTTTTGCAACGCTTCCTCCAAACGAAACTTCGGTGCTAGTATTATTAGTCCCCTTCTGGAAATTCAATACCAGCCACAAAAAAAGAAGAGAAAAAGACAAACAAGCAGTAGATTTGGAATTCAGTACTACTGTTTACCATTTTCCAAACTAAAAATCTGACTCGAAATTTCCAGGTGAAAAACTTCATCAGAACATTAAATGCCTGGTACCCGGTAATAACTAGGCTTTACTGGATCCATGCCGGCCGGTAAATAAGTAGTAGTAAATCAAAACGGAACCCTGTTTGGAAAGATCTACTCTCCATGGCAGCTGCACTGAATTGCTGCATTTGGGCAGGCACTGGTTGTTACGGGCGCACCCAAGAGATCACTGGGAATTGATTGGGGATGGCCGAATGGGAATGTATCCAAGACGTGGCTGCGCTGCCATCCAAATCCAACACTTCCTGCGTTGCGTTGCTTTGCTTTGCTCCCAAGGAGGAGGAGGACGGGCGATGATCATGACACGTCAAGGACAACAACATGTGCCTCTGCTTTCTGGTTGCCGCTGCTGATGGGCCGTAAGTGTAGGCCTCCCTCACTGTGCGTCCATCCACAAAAGTAGTCGTGTTCCACACTCGAGGCCTACACATTTAGGCACTCCAAATTTGCTAAAAAAAAGAGGCATTCCAAATCTGTTGCAAGCTAAAGGGCACCATCATCGTCCATCGCTTGTTTTATATGCATGCTTGGTATTCAGTAATGCAAAACATTGAGCTGAACTCCTTTTAAGAGAACATCGTGCGAGCAGTTACCGCAATGTCTTAGCCCTTCCTGCACCCCCCACGGCTCCCTCAACACATTGCACCCCCCGCAGCTCAGTGAACAACACAATTGAAATAGGTAGGAATTGGTTTTTTTTTTAAGAAAAGAAATGGGCATGAATTGTTCACTCGAGAGACAAATCGTCCGTATCCCAAAGACTATCCTCATCTTTCGCCTCTGCTGGCTGCTCATCTTCTTCAATCGTTCCATACGTGAGTAACCACCAGCCATCGGGCCTCCCCCTATCCCTCACATGCCTTATGCCTACATCATCTTCTATCCTCAGGCCTGCAACTATGGTTGCCTCAGCTACATACACGGCAAGGTGCCATCGCTGAATCGAAGCCATGCGACTCCAAAATACAGAGGCGGCCCTCACAGGCATTCATCGAGCGAGGTTAGAAAACGGATAATAGAAGCTTCCTCTATTTCATACAGTAGGCCAATAAGGTTTCAAAGGAGAATCGATACTGGTTTGATAGTGCTGAAAAACATGCACATCAACCGCTTTGTTAAAAAGGATTCACGTGCAATTGAGAACAGTGACTGGTTCCATTTCAGATTCAGAGCCGGCCGGGTAGCAATCGATGCCCTCATGACTCGTATATCTGTCCTGGGAGAACCGAAAAGCATCAGAAAGATTACTACTCATGCTTTAGTTCCTTTGCTCAACATGAAAAATGGGGAGCAGCTAACGTTTATCCAATTGTTTCAGGGTTTGAGGAATTGGAAAGACAACATTTGTCAGCAGAAAGAGACATGCTGGCCTGACGGACTAGCTCATGTTGCCAGTGGTTACTAGCTAGCGGTATATATTTACACACTAAGAATCAATCAGAGACTGTGACCGTGATGCCAATTATATTAGCTGCTACTCCATTCTGATGCACCTACCAGCTGATGCCGAATGTCTCCATCCAAGAGCCACTAAAAGCTAAGCCGTAGCTGTATCTTTTCGGTTGCCAGCAAACAGTAGGCTAGCTACAGTAACATAGTGCATCTTCTGACTTGGGGATTGGAGATGGCCTGGTGGATCAATAGAAGCTTGCAAGGACTGGAGAAATCATGACGCCTAGCCTACACTGAATCACATGATGAACCTAATCCCCATTGACAGTTCGTGCAGGAGTAGGAACAATGGATCCTTTTCGAAAAACATTTCTTTGGATGGGTTCGTTACATTACATGCTGATGTGTTTAAGGTAAACAATTCATCAGAATATGTTGATGCCCTAACTATTACACTCAGACTGATCAGAAATGGAAGGAAGTGCTCAAAATACTGACAACTTACCCTTAGAGGCCCAATCCGTCAGGGTTGTGCCTAGGCATGGAAAGAGAAGTGAAACAAATTCAGCATGTTTTTATGATTTGATCCAACTAACCCAGTGCAGCTACGGTAGTGCTAGCGCCCAGACGTCCGGACGGACGCACGTGAACGGACGCTCGCGCCTGCACCCCGTTCCCTACCGCGACGCACGTAGCGCCCTCCGCCCCCGCCAATCCCGCTCCAGAGGCGGCGTTTGTCTGGACGGAGCTCCCGTGCTTGCGTCCGATGCACGCATCTCCCTCACCCCACGCCCATCTCACTTAGGTCAAGCTTGAACTGCCACAACGAGATGGAGGGAAGAGAAGGGAGGGGAGGGAGAGGGGAGGGCGAGGTGCGTCACGCGAGGAAGGCGTGAGGTCGGAGCGGAAGCCCTACGGTAGGCCGCTTTCCTTCAGCCACCGACGCCATTGCAGCATGTGTAACACCCAATCTACTTTTGAAACATCCAAATAAAACATGCAATATACGTCTGAAGATAGATGAAACATTTGAAACATACGTGTATAGCCATTGCAGCATGTGCAACACCAGATCAACTTTCGAAACATCCAGATGAAACATTTGAAACAAACGCATAAAACACGTGAAACAATTGAAACATAGGCCTGCAACATGCGTATATTGCTAGCAACAAATGCAACGTCCCAGATCTACTTTTGCAACATTCAGATGAAATACTCGAAACATAAGTCTCAAACGCCTGAAACACTTGAAAACATATGCAACATATAGATCTATTTTTGCAATATCCAGATAAAATATTTGAAACAAAAGCATGAAACGTTACGAGTCTATTGGCTTCTTCATGAGTCATGACAATGAACTTTCTCCATGGCAGCTACACTCAATTGCTCCATTTGGGCAGGCACTGGTTGTTACGGGCGCACCCAAGAGATTGGGAATGGCCGAATGGGAATGTATCCAAGACGTGGCCGCGCTGCGTTGCTTTGCTTTGCTCCCAAGGAGAAGGAGGACGGGCGATGATCATGACACGTCAAGGACAACAACATGTGCCTGCTTTCTGGTTTCTGCTGCTGCTGCCTATTGGGCCCGTGGGCCGTAGGCCGTAGGCCTCCCTCACTATCCATCCACAAAAGCCCCTAGTCGTCGGTGCTCCACACTCGAGGCCTACACATTTAGGCACTTCAAATCCGTTGCAAGCTAAGGGCAAGAGTGTACAATAAATATCACATTTATATGCTGTGCACAATCGTCCATGGCTTGTTTTATATGCATGCTTGGTATTTATTAGTAATGCAAAACATCGAGCTGAACTTCTTTCAAGGGAACATCGTGCTAGCAGTAACAACAGTGAACAGTGCCGTTTTAGAAAATATAATTGTTTTATGCATATATATATAACTGGTGCTGAAAAACATGCACATCAACCGCTTTGTTAAACTTGAAAGGATTCAGTGCAGTTGAGAACAGCGACCGGTTCCATTTCAGTTTCAGAGCTGGCCAGGTAGCAATCGATGCCCTCATGACTCGTATGTCTGTCCTGGGAGAACCAAAAAGCATCGGAAAAGACTACTCATGCTTTAGTAGTTCCTTTGCTCAACATGGTCATTACCTATCTAATTGTTTCAGGGTTTGAGGAATTGAAAAGACTACATTTGTCACCAGAAGGAGACATGCTGGCCTGACGGAGACTAGCTCATGTTGGCAATGGTTACTAGCTAGCAGTACATATTTACACACGAAGAATCAATCAGAGACACTGAGAGTGATTCCAGTTAGCTGCTACTCCATTCCGATGCACTGCACCTACCAGCTGATGCCAAATGTCTCCTTCCAAGAGCCACCAAAAGCTAAGCCGTAGCTGTATCTTTTTCTTTTGCCTGCAACCATTACGCTAGCTAGTGTAACACACTGCATCTTCTGACCTGGAGATTGGAGATGGCTTGGTGGAACAGAAGCTTGCAGGAGTGGAGAAATCATGACGCCTAGCCTACACTGAATCACATGATGAACCTAATCCCCATTGACAGATCAGGCAGTTCATGCAGGAGTAGGAACAATGGATGGATTCTTTTCGGATGGGTTCGTTACGTTACATGCTCATGTGTTTAAGGTAAACTATTCATCAGAATATATATGTTGATGCCCTACCTATTACACTCAGACTCAGAGTGATCAGACAAGGATTGAAGTGCTCAAAATACTACGGACAACATATACCCTTAGAGGCCCAATTCGTAAGGGCTGTGCCTAGGCATGGGAAGAAGCCCATGGGCCTTTTTCCAGCCTTATATTAGATAGAGAAGAAGTGAAAAAGAAATTGAGCATGTTTTGATCGTTTGATCCAACTAACCTAATGCAGCTAACACACGACTCCTGATACCTGCACGATTATGAGTTGCCAAGAAATCTGCTAAAACATGAATTGACTATTTCAGCTTTAGGAATTTCGGTTTTTGGATGATGTATGTAGTAGTCTAGTAGATGCCTTGCCACTGCCAAAGATCCTGAAGTTGAAGACCACGGATCACCAACGACATTGCACAACAAAAGCCCATGCGCGAGAAGCCACAGATGACCCGTAGTGGTGTTTTTAAAAAAAAAAAATATTTCATTAAGAAGAAGAAAGTTTATATAATGGGTTTCGCTGTGATACTCTAAAATAACTGTGAGCCCTTACGATGGTTACGATCATCTATTATCTCCTAAGGTGAAATGCATCTATTTAATTTTTAAACCATTCCATTCATTTTGAATTGTAATTTGTTTTTCTAAGTAAATTTATAGAAAAAACATATTAACATATACAATATCAAATAATGCAATATGTATCAAATGAATCTTGTTTGATGTTATAGATGTTTGTATGTTTATATAAACTTGAACAAAGTTAGAGGAATTTAACTTAGGGGCCGTTTGGATCCCATTATTTTGGAGGAATTTGAATCTACTTAATAGAGTAGGCTATTTTAGCTTGGAATTTGAGATTCCACAACTTTCCAAAGTTCACATATAAGCATATCTCAGATTCATAGGGTGAGAGATGGAAAACGATTCTATAGATCACCATGCTATGTTTCTACTCTGTAACTTATAACACACTTTTCAACTCTCTTCCCTATAGTAAAAATGTAACATATAAGCATCTCCCTTGCATAGCTAACAATAGTATACAAATATATTTCATATACAACCATATTAGCTTAATTAATATGTACTTAAATTATAATTTATTAGAATGAATTCAATTCAAGGAGTGGGGGCCTTAGAATAAAGGCGAAACAACTTAATTACAGCTTAGAATGGAGGGAGTACTAGGAATGTTGGTCCTTCCCTGTCAACTAACGCTTTTGAACTTCCATAGTTAGCACATGAAGCTGAATAATATTAGATTATTCTGGATGGGTTGTGAATCTTGTGATCCATCCATGTTAAGTTAACCACGCTTATATACAGGGACCTGATGACACAGTAATTAAAAAAGCTAATGTATGAACAATAATTAACGCGAGAAACCGGCTTCAATTTCCTTACCCTGATGAAACTTAGGAGATATATCAGTGCCTCAGTGGTATTAAACAACATACTAATCAAAAGGCTGAAAAAAGTTACAGACTTTGATTCAGTAGTGTTCTTGATCTTCTCTTCACATTGAAGGGTAGAAACAAAAAACCACGTTATTTATTAGTATATAGTTCTTTCGTGGTTACAATACAAGTGCCCCAACATGAACAGCTCTCTCTCTCTCCCTCCCCTCTCTCTCTCTCTCTCTCTCTCTCTCTCTCTCTCTCATCAGGTACACCGAGCAATGCAAAACACTGACAGCTACTATAGCGTACGTAAAACGAAACAAAGGGATTGCCTTATGCTCAGACTAAGACAAGAGAGCAGGACTATCCAGCTCCAAGCAGCCTCCTCATCTCTCTCTCCCCTACCAAACTTAGGCTTTGATCTTCAGGCACTCGGACTTCGCCATGGGGGTGAGGAAGGCCAGCTTGTCGGCGCAGTAGTGCATAGGGGTGTCGACGATGACCTCCACGCCGCCGCTCGCATTGCGCAGGGGCGGTGCCCTTGGTGACTGTGACTCCATGGCCGCCTCCTTGTCGTCCTCCGCGATCGTGTCGAGGTTCATTGGGAGCCTAGCACGTCTGTCCATCATCGATCTCAGCTTCGATGGCGCCACCTCCATTGTGATTCGCCCAACGAGCTGCTGAGCCATGTATGCTGCTATGTAAGCCTAAGAATGCAAGGGAGAGAGAGGAGGCCGGGTTGAAGAAGAGAGAGAGTATGTGCTCAAGGGGGCATTTGGGTGCTGCTTAACAGCTTAAGTATTGCTTGTGTTGGTGTCTGGCTCCCAAGAGGTTGTCTTTGGGGGGTTTATATAGCCCTTAGCTCCAAGAACATCTCACATACAAGTTGAAACAAATTGATGCATGTGGTGAATACATCACTGGAGAAAACATGGCAGTAGTCCTGTTCGGCTGGTATTAAAGCCGACTGAAACTGTTTTGTTGTGAGAGAAAAATATTATATATTCTAACTGTTAAGTCGGCTGATAAGTTTAAACGAACATGCCAGTCTCTGAAGGGGGTCTTTTAATTTGCAGAGAATGAATGAGCTGAAAGCGAAGGATGGGGACAGACAATGACCATCAATCAGAAGATGACCATACATGTCGACAGAAAATCCAGGGGGTCATAGGTAGTCTTATCACCCGTACTGTTGTCACCGTGCAACGGTGATATGATGTGAGTGAGCTCTTGTAGCCGTGCAAGTGTACGAGCGAGAGGGGAAAATGGAATTCATCTTTTTAACGTCCCTTTCATGACAAATAATAATGAGTAATAGTAAAAAAAAAACAGGAGGAAAGAACAATACTACTTTTGGCTTTTTTAAATACATAGTTTTTGTTATTTACTTAGATATATACTATATTTAGATACATAGTTGGCTTATACTGTGAGAGGAAAACACTATTCCATAACTGAAAAGTAGCGCTGAATAAGCTAAAGCGAACATGGCGATTAATATATTTAGAAAAACCAAACTATCTTATAATTTAAAATAGAGAAAATATTGAGAAACGCCTACGCGACAATGCACTGGCTCATTGAATTTTGAAATCTGCTCAATACATACCCACTTTTTTTCGTTAAGTTCTTTCATCAAATCCTTCTTCCACAATGGCGACAGGCCTCGCCGGGTTGCCGCGTGCAGTGGCACCCTCGCGGCGAAGGCAGCCGCACCGCGCGGCGACGGAGGCGGTGGCTTTCACGCGCCTTTTTGGCCATGAATGAACAGGATCAGGACAGATATGATGTCGCGAGGCGATCGATCCGCTGTTGCTTGATTCGCTCCTTCAACAACCTCATCCGCTGGTGCAGGGGCTCGCCACGTCCGTTGCTAGCTAAATTGGTTGGGTCCTCGTACCTCCCTGCGTCCTCTCCTCATGCGTGTTTCGCAGATGATGTACTTCTGGGAACCATAGGATAATGGCCCTACAACTGAACTAGCAGTAGGCTCTATTTAAAATTGCGGGTCGTTTCGTAAACCTTTTTAGGGACCTTTTGGAACGGAGGGTAAACAAGGGGGAAAAACGTAGGATTTGGATTCCTTATGTTTTGAGTACTGTAACATCGTTTGGTTCATAGGAAAACTATATACGAAAAGTTTTTACACAACAGATTCTATATAGGAAAAACATAGGAAAATTGCCATCCAATCCGACCTTATTTTCTTACTTTGCTCGTGTAGGATCGAGACATGTATCTATTGAAAAAGGGATTGCTAGTGCTCGGACGTTCGGATGAACGCTTGCACCTGCACCGCGTTTTTCGTGCATGCAATCCGTTTCGTGCACCCACACGAGATCCGCGCCGCCTGACCCCATGTGAGGACTGCTCGCCCCCTCCGCTTCCCACGCACATGCACGCGGGACCGTCTGCGCCCGCTTGGCTGCGCCCTAGCAGTTACAGCAGGTGACTGCGGCACGTGGATCTCATTACAACATGTGCAACACCAGATCTACTTTTACAACATACAGATAAAACACTTGCAATATATGTTCAAAACAGCTGAAACACTTGCAACATGTGTCTGAAACACTTGAAAGCCATTGCAAAACATATGCAACATTCAGTAAAACACTTGCAACATACGTTTTGAAAACAGATGAAATATTTAGAACAAACTTTTGCAACTTACGTGTATGGCCATTGCAACATATGCAACATCCAGATCTACTTTTGCAACATCCATATGAAACACTAGCAACATACCTCTAAAACACTTGAAATATACGCTTGCAACATGCGCTTTCAGCAAAACCTAGCAGGGCGGGCGAGAGGGCGGAGCACTACACAAGCAGGATCCAACGCTAGGTCACGGTTGAGAAGGAGGATGGCAGCGGGCGGCCGGCTGCGTGGCCCCCGGTAAGCGGCTGCGCTGCCTTCGGCAATAGGGCGCGGTGCCCCGGCGAGCGGCACCCGCGGAGGAGGCGGCAGCGGCGGCGGGGCGGGTGCGGCCTCCCGCGCTGGATAAGGCGAGCGGCGGCAGGTGGCGCGGTGGAGGCGTCCATAGCGGTCGGATGTCGTGGTGCGACAGTGGGGAATGCCGTGCAAGATGGGAAAATGCTGTTATCTTTTTTTTAGAAACCATGAAGGAATGAAGGTAGAGAAGAGCAGACCTATTGGGCTGGTCCGCCAGCCCGGCATGGAGCGTCCGGACGGTCGGATGTCCTCACCAAAGCATTACCGAAAAAACATTGTTTTCTTGCATGCCATCCAAACAACCATCCTTGAATTATTTTATTTTGTTTTACACTTGCATTTCTATCTTGCGTTGTTCCTATGTTTTTCAATCTTGCGTTTCACAAAGGGCCTTAACTAATACTCTCTCCGTCCTAAAATAAGTGATGTTTTATTTAAGTTTGTCCTAAGTCAAACTATTTCAAGTTTGACTAAATTTATACAAAAATTACTAATGTTTTTTATTACAAATAAGTATTATTAAATTTATCATGAAATATATTTTCATATTCTATCTATTTGGTGCCATAAATATTGGTGTTCTTTCCTAAAAAAAATGGTCAGACTTAAAACATCACTTATTTTGAAACAAAGGAGTAACATAGAAACCCAGAGAGATATGTAAAAAAAGAAAAGAAACCCGTAGAGAAAAATCGCAAGACAAAGATCCTATTCGCTTCCTAGGAGTCAGAGTTAGGTCTGTCTAGAACACCTGAATTTCTTCTATAAATCATCTGACCTACACATAGAGAGGAAGGGAGAAATGTTTTTTTCCCCAATTTCTCATTGCTAATCTTGAACGTTTGGACAAATGTTTTCCTAAATGGCAGCCACTTTGTGAGACTCACAAAAGTAATAAACAATAAATACAAAAAAACAAAGTCATGTGACCTCGGAGAAATGGTACAGCGACTGGTCACAAGGCGACGGACGCTCTCGACGCCAAATCGCCAACAGCACCGGCACCAGCGACGTGCCGCCATTCATTGCGCCAGCTCGCAGCCGGCGAGATCGAGCCACCGGCGGTCGGCGGCAGCCGGCACGCATCAGTCGCCTGTCACTGTCGCTGTCAGCTGCCGCAGGCCCAACACACGGGCCTTGTTTAGATGGGTGTTACAAATCAGTATTTGATACTGTAGCACTTTCGTTTGTATTTGACAATTATTATCCAATCATGGCCTAACTAGGTTCAAAAGATTCGTCTCGTAATTTACAATCAAACTGTGTAATTAGTTATTTTTTTTATCTATATTTAATACTCCATACATATGTCCAAAGATTTAATATGATAAAGAGAAAGTGAAAAAACTTACGATCTAAACAAGGCCACGATCGACAGCAAGACCGCGAGCTGTTTAGGACAGTGGCACGGCCTACAATGTTAAAGTTTGGTTAGCCAATTCTATGAAAGTACAGTATTGAGAGTAGAGATATTTCTTTTATTATGCTATAAAATTACATTTTGCAGTGAATTAGTAGCATCAATATTTACGTTGTAAAAATCTATTTAGGTTTCTAGAGCTACTAGTGGTCAAAACTAAAAATGTTTGCCATCTAAAAATGACCTGCATCTAAAAATGACAGCAAACCCTCTTTTGTGTGTCAAATCAATGATTATTATCAGGGGCAGGAGTGGCGAGATTTTGATATGGAAGCAGCTGGATCATGTCACTACTCTTGCCTCACCAGCCAGGATCCAATTCAAGAGCCACACGCTGCACGTTGCTGTCAGGCAGATTAGCAAGATCTAGCATGAGATCCGGCAGGCTAGCCCAGGATCAGAGAGGAGAGTTCCAGCTGAATGCGAGATTAATTAGAGCGGGGTTATCATCAGTTTAAGATGAAAACCTGGAAGGAGCTCCAACTCCGAATAGGACGGCAAAAAATCCCAGCTGTCGCCATTGACCTTCCGTTCCTTTTAACTATGGCTATTTTTTTTGACAAGAAACTATGGCTATTAGAGTCGCCGTATAAAATACGCAGTGAATAGTTCCCACAACAGTCAACAGTGTACCTCAATTTGATGAACAGTGGAGCAAATTCCAGAACGTATCAAGATGATCATATATTAAAGATCGCCACACAGACGTGTGGAAGTGGAACAACGGGCAGCCATAGCTCGATTTTATGAACAAGAAAGGCTACAGAAGCTGTCAAGAACAAGTACAGTAAGCGCAAACAGGCCTCTAGCTTAGATGGCTCTGCAATTGAGCCCTTGGATCCGCGCCTTGATTGGAGGCGTCCAACTGTTCCATGGTTGGTGGGCCCCCGTCGCACAGTGTCATAAAAAGGGAGGTGGAGGCCGGAGCACAAGGCACGAGGTTCATCTGAGCCGTCCCTAAATCCTAGCCGATCTAGAGAGGGGGTATTGCCAGCGACGGGAAGCTCCGCCACTGGCCACCGCCACCTTTGCACCGTCGCCACCACGACAGCGCCTTCACCGTCGGGCATCACAGCGCCACCGTTAAGCAACCCCATGGCCAGCTCGTCTTCTACGAAGGCGGTCGATAGTTTGCACCTCCTTAACCCCTATCTCTCTCTCACTCTATCTGTTAACCCCGTACTAGTACATGTTCTAGGACTCGCTATTTACTCCAAATGTAAGTACATATGCTAGATCTATAGCTAGTTGATCCATTAATATTCTATCAATGGTATCAGTCGCCTAACTAGGCGTAGATCTAGCTTATCGGGGTAGAAAACCGAGTAGTAGCAATTAGAAGGAGGTGAGAGATCCCATTCGGATTTAAACAGAAGGTTCATCGAACCCTAAACCCAAATCGGGTAAAGAAAAGGAGTAAGAAAGGGTCTCGGTTTTGAAAATGAACTCAAACTGTCGGTACAGAAAGTGACCAACTAGTGAATATTTGTAGTTTTGCTGTGCGTTGTGATCGGAGGTGGCCTAGCACTCAATGACACAGGATATATACTGGTTCGAGCAACGTGCCCTACATCCAGTGTGGGTCGGTTGGTGACTTTATTCCTGAGCCCAGGTGCTCGAAGTCTGTAGTGGGGTTACAAACGGGAAGGAGAAAGGAGAGGTGTACGAGAGGCCCGGTCGGGTCCGACCGAAAGGGCCGAGGTCGACCGGAACTCCGCAATGAGCTAGGTGTTCGAGCGTGTGCTCGAGGGGTTATGAGTTATCGATCTAGTGAATCTAAGCTTGAAGAAGAAGCGTCCTCTGGGAAAATCGATCTCTTTGTTTGGTGGGAGCGCATCCCCTTTTATAGATAAAGGGGGTGGCTTTACAGGTGAGAGGGAGAGAGTACGGATGTTTCTAGGTCTTGTTGCCCACGCCGAATGAGGGTAGTGATGATGGTCGGCACGCATAATAATGTTGATGTCGCTGTAGAATGTCATGTGCACATAGGAGGTTGTGTTGGCTTCTTCAGGAAGGATGGACGTCGGTACCTGCAAAATACCATCGGTGTGTGGGGAGCCCTACCACATGTACCAAGTGTGGTGAATCCTGGCGCTCTCCACCGATGTCTAGAGGCACGTGGGGGGCCTTTTTGCCGTACGGGAGCCCCAACGACGCCTACAATCATCAGAGACATAAATGTCAGCGCCTACAATACTGTAGACACAAATGTCGGTACCTCCCATACTGTTTGTGTCAGGTCGGTTGTGGAGCACTGTTCCCGCAGGCGGACAGGGTATGGTCCTAGTACCGTGGGTTGACTTTGTCTTGCCGCTTTCTCCGTTAAGCCCCAGTCCGTTCCGCGGAATCCCGGTCGGATGGCTCTAGTCGTCTTGGCCGTGCCCGATCGGAGAAGATTAGATGGCGAGCTTCCTCGAGTCTCCGGTCAAGACGCGGGGTCGGGTCAGTAAGCAGCGATTTTGGGCCAGGCCTTCCGATCGGAGAGTCCGCCCGGAGGCGGCTGGCTCCCGAGGCGAGCGCTCCGGTCGGAGAGATGGGCCGAAGAAGTTGTCGAGCAGGTGTTCGTTCTTTTGGTAGACCTTCCGGTCGGCGATCGGTCTGTCCTTCCAGCCGTTGTTTTTTTAGACTTTTGGGCGGCCCATGAACTACATCTTTTTTTCTCTGGGCCGAGCCGGGCGTCAACCGGTCCCCGAGGGACCCCGGTTTATGAACCCGACAGAGCCCCGAGCCCCGGGTGATTTGAGCTGAATTGTGCAGGGCATTTTGTCTTCTTTGCCGGGTGCTTGTGGCCTCTCCTCGGTGTAGTCTCTCGAGCCCCGGGCGGTTCGGGCGAAACCGTGCCGGGGTTTCTCACGTTAATGTCGGCGGTGTGCGATGTGGCCTCGTGCGGGTGTAGTTCTCGAGAGCCCCGCGGTTCGAGTAGAACCGACTGGGGGGTGTTTATTTTAGTGGGTGGGCGTGTATGTTTCAAGACGTTTTTTGTTTAACCAAGGTGTCGTTGCGCAGCCGAGGCATTTTTTAGGTGTAGGTTTTGAGACAAATCTTTCTGATCTTGGCGTCGGTGCATGCCGTGGATCGGGTGAGAAGGTTAGTTCGGAGAAACCGCTGGCGTCGGTACGTGCCACGGACGGTGATGGCTCAATTCGGTCGTGTCAGAGCTTACTGATCTTTGGCATCGATGCGCGCCGTGGGATCGAGCGAGGTAGTACCGTGAACGGACCTAGGCGTCGGTGCGTGCCGTGGATTGCGGGAGTTAGTTTAGTTGGTTCAGGAATCGGACGAGCCGAAGCTCGTGGATCCTGAGTGAAGCCATTACACGAGTTTAGGAGTCGCGGTCCCAGGTTTTATTGGAGCGTGGTGAAGCCGTCTGAAGCCATTACGCGAGTTTAGGAGTCACGGTCCCAGGAGCCGTAGCCGGATGTCAAAGATCCTGTCAACGCGAATTCGGGGTCGCGGTCCCAAGGTTTTTTGGAGCGCAGTGAAGCCGTCCGAAGCTGAAGTGTAGTTAGTTGGTTAAAGATCGGATGAGGTGATGCTCGCGGACCCTGGCGTCGGTGCACGCCGCGGGATCGGGCGAGTCGGAGTCGTGGATTTGGCGAGTTCAAGGTCACCGTCCTTGGCGTTTTTCTTGAGCCCCCGAGCCCTATCGGGCCTTCATGGGGGTCGATGTGAGTATTGTGCATTACCCCATCCTCGGTTCCTCACAACCGGAGGGGCTGAGTTTCGTCGCCTGTCCCGATCGCTCGGGCTCAAAGACTAGCTCAGTGAGTTCGCTAACGGGTGTGATCGAGTGGAATCCGGGTCCGTCGTTCGTGACGGGGTCGGCATAGCCCTCTTGTGACATTCCACTACTCCTTTACCTACAACCCGATAGATGCCTAGGTCGTTCCAGTGATCGACCGGTTGGCCTAACGGCCTCCCCTTGATGGAGATTACATGGGCTGGCGAGAGGTTCGGGATCGAATGAGAAGGTTGAGATGACCCATCTGCCCGGGCCAAGGCGAGGGCGTCTGAGGGGCTCATCTACGGTTTTCTCCCCTGGCTCTATTGGTTGCCCATATCGAATGAGGCAACCCCGCTTCGTGACGCAACACGGAGCATTCTGATGCATTTCGCTACACGTGCGATGCTTTAGTTCTCGAGCCCCCGGGCGGTTCATGCCCTAACCGTCCGGGGGGTTCAGGCGTATGGAATGAATGTGCGTATGGATGTATGAATGTTTTAAAGAAACAGAGGGGGTTTTGATAGTGTTTACCTTGGCGACTGGAGTGACGGGGCTCGGAGAGCTTCAGTCGGAGACATCCGACCGGGACCCGTGCTTGTCGCTCGGGACAGAGTCGGCATGGCCCATATGGGGCTTCCCTCCGCTTCCTACCTGTGCCTTGGCATTTCCCCCGAGCGATTCGATCGGCTCGGGGGGTCGGTTGGTCTCACGGCGGAGATTTCATTTTTGGTCTCCCCAGACCTGGCCTGGGGAGGCGGGAAGAAAACATACGTACGATGGCGCTTCGGTTCCTGTGCCCATCGTGTGGTAGTGGTTGATCATGCGGTAGTGGTGGGCCATGGCCAGGCCACGTCCTGTCTGATCAGGAGCCGCTTCGCTGCGCTGGGCACGTCCTGTCGGTTCAGGGCATGTCTAAAAGGTCCTTGTTTGGTTTTGGTAATTGAGTGACAACCTATGTGGACTAATTGTGTTTATATGAGATACACAGGTGATTAGTCCACAGGTACTTGTGTGTGAGCAACATATGCCATGAAGGTAAAAATGGCTTGGAAATGTTGTAAAGCTCACACATGTGATGATGAAGGAGCTTATTGCACATGAGACATGACATTGAGTCATGAGATCAAGGTGGAGAAGATCAAGACAAGACTTGGCTTGATGGACCGGTTGCAAGCGTGAAGGGCAAGTCGAAGGCTTTGGAGTGATGGACCGCATGGCGGTGAAGCTTGAGCAAGACTTGGCGCCGATGGACGATGGCAACGGTGAAGAGCAAGTGAAGTCAAGATCGATGAACCAATATGATCACGTGATGATATGAAGTGGATCATATTATTGTTGATCTTGTTGGTGCATGTGTTGCATCGACATTGGAGGAGATGGAATGGAATGTGCAAGACAAAGGTATAACCTAGGGCATTTCATTTCACCGGTCATAGGTGTGTAGAGAAGTTTATGACCAGGTTTAGGATAGATGGATGTACTATCAAGAGGGGCAAACTTGTTTGCATATCGGTCATCTAGTGCCACTCGAGTGATCTAACTTTGCATCATCGCTAGGATCGAGTGGCGTGGCAAGTTGAGTGGCTAATCCTTTGGAAAATGATTGTGAAAATGCTAACACACATACACATGGTGGTGTACACTTGGTGGGGTTGGTACATTTACAAAGGAGATGAAGTTGGAGTTGATGGGGATCAACTCGGTGAAGAAATGGAGGCGAAAGGAGAAACTTCACCGGCGGAGTGTCCGCCCGTAGAGTGCGGACAGTCCGACGGTGCCACCGGCGCCCTAGATAGAAAAGACGGAGGTCACTGTAAGTGACCGGACGCTGGTCTTGGTTGGACCGGCGCGTCCGGTCAGTGGCAGCAGAGGGCGCGCATTTCGGTCTTCGACCGAACGCTGGTCATGTAGTGACCGAACGCTGGGGTCCTGCGTTCGGTCAGTGCTGACGTATGGTGATGTAGGCAGAGCAGAAGCTGGAGAGTGACTGGAGGCTAGTGCTGCGTCCGATCGCGATTGACCGGATGCGTCCGGTCGTGAAATGTCGTTTCTAGAACCTTACTGGAAACGACCAGACACTGGGGGCTCAGTGTCCGGTCAATTGAAGCTATTGCGTCCGGTCGTCAGATGACCGTTGAGATCGGAAGAACATTGTTTGAAGGAGGGGACACATGGTGAGTATCGCGTGACTGGACACCGAGGTCCAACGTCCGGTCAATCTGACTGGAGCGTCTGGTTGTCCTGAGTTTTGCCCAGTGAAGGGGTAACGGCTCTATTTGCCCATGGGGTTATAAATAGAAGCCATGGTCGGCCTTGGGCCGGTAGCTGAGCACACTAGAGCCTTGGTGGCTTGTGTAGTAGTGCTTGGGAGCCCTCCATCTCACATCTACTTGATAGTGATCATCCGATTATGTGAGAGAGCGATTCTAGTGCGATTGCATCATGAGGTTGCATCGAGTGGCACTAGGTGATCGAGTTGCAAGCCGGTGGTGCTTGTTACTCTTGGAGGTTGCCACCTCCTAGACGGCTTGGTGGTGGTCTCCGTCGAAGCCCGTAAGAAGCTTGTGTGGTGCTCCGGAGAAGAGCTTTGTGAGGGGTATTGTGCTCGCCCCGCGGGAGCCGCGAAGAGGAACTCTAGTTGAGCGTGTCATTGAGCTACCCTCACTTTCGAGGTAGGTTCTTGTGGTGCCCGATGTGCGGGCTTGGCGGGTGATGCCAATTAGCCGCCGAACCACCAAGTGAGCGGTCGACACAACGGGGACTAGCGTGTTGGCAAGCACGTGAACCTCAGGAGAAAAATCATCGTGTCAACCTTGTTCTTCCTGTTGGTTTGCATCCTCGTTACACAAGCTTGTATTTACATTTCATATACATTATGCTTGTGTAAGTTGCTCTTGTAATTAGTTAGCTTGTGTAGCTTACTAGTTATCTTCTTGCTTGTGTAGCATAGAAGTAGCTCCCTTGCGTGGCTAATTTGGTTTGTGTAACCTTGTTAGTCACATTGCTTAGTTTGTGTAGCTAAGTAGTTGTGCTCTCTAATTTGGCATTGGTTGCCTTGTTATTGAGCATTGCTAGTGAGCTTAGTTGGCTTTGTGCTTTTGCTTACTAGCATATGTAGGAGCTCCATTGTTGCTTAAAGTACTAGTGGCATAGGTTTGTGTGACCTTGCTTCTATAATTTGATTAGGTGAGCTCTAGCTAGCCCGACACCTTAGTTACTTAATTAGGATCTTTTTTAGGTGCTAGAGAACTTTGATAGAGGGGTGTAGTATTGGCTAGACCGATTGTTTTAATTCCGCACTTGTTTCGGTTAGCCGACGTGATTAATTTTAGAAAGGACTATTCACCCCCCCTCCAGTCCACCATCTCAACCTTTCAACGTCTCGTCTGCATTAAATGGAAGAGAGAGATTTTCGCTCGGCCGTTTCGCCTTCCCGATCGGCACGCCCTTTCCTAACCGCTGCTCCCCTTCCTTTAAGTAGGAGAAGAGAGAAGTTGTTTGCTTCGTTCTTTCGCCTGTTCATCATCTGCCGCCGCCACCTTTCTTTTTCCTCCTCATCGAGAGCGTCTTTGAGAGCTGCGAAGGTTTCTAGGAAAGGAAGGAGGGGAGAGCGAGGGAGAAGAGGAGAACTCACCGATCCTTTTGCGATCCAGAGTGAAATGTTGGACTGGCGGTCGTCCACCGTGAGGCATTCGGTGCTGGAATCTTTTGTTGAGAAGGGGTTCCTGCCATAGGAGGGGTTCTTGGGAAGGAGGAGTCCCCGCAACCTCATTCCGATGAGGTGGTTTCTTTCCTCACTTTCCATGAGCGCGGACTAGGGTATCCCATGCACTGGTTCCTGCGCGGGCTCCTCAACGAGTGGCGCCTGGAGCTGCAGTACCTCAACCCGATGGGGGTGCTACACATCGCTGGTTTTGTCACCGTCTGCGAGGCCTTCCTCGGGATGGAGCCGCACGTGGATCTCTTCTGGCTTTTCTTCTCCGGGAGGGCTATGGCGGACTGGAGCTCGATCGAGATCGCGCCGGTCGGAGGCTTCGCCCTGCAGAGGAAGCCGCGTGCGGGAGGAGGCTCGTATCCCGCATACACCCCATGTGACTCCAACCAGGGATGGCATGGGGAGTGGTTTTATATCCGAAATCCGGTGGGGGCACCGTTTCTAGTGTTTACCGGCAGGAGGCCGGTAAAGCAGAAGAGTTCGTCGTGGGGCTACGCCCACATGGAGAAGCACAAGGTGGGGGTCATCGAGGAGGAGCTACGGAAGCTCGTAAGGGGCGGCCTCGATGGGGTGCGGGTGTTCCACACCCTTTACCGTAGCCGAGTTGCGCTGCTGGCGGAGAGGACACACCCGATGTGGACGTACGGCGGCCGGTAGGACCCAGACCGCACGTCATCGGAGGATCTGCCGGATGATGAGATCTGGAGCCGCATCGGCCGAGTGCTGCAGCTGAGGCCTAGAGAGACGGTTGAGGGAAAGCCTATACCGTTCAATGCCTTGATCGTGCCCACGCTGGTATGCTCTTTGTTCGTGCTCTTTCTCTGCTCCTTTCTCTTTTCTTTTGATTTTGGTTCTGTCATTCCGTAGGGGCTCGGGAGGTACAAGTCCTGGCCACACCTTCCCAAGGGTCCAGAGGATTGGGCCCGGCAGGCCGCCCAGAAGGAGGCGGCCAACGCTCGGAAGAAGAAGAAGACCCAGGAGGTTCAGCGGAAGGAAGAGAAGAAGAAGGAGGTCGCCCGACGTGTGAAGGCCGGGGAACATAGGAGCGACATCGAGTCGGAACTTGCATCGGACAATCCTATGGACTTGGATGACATGGTCTTCTCCAACGAGGCGAAGAGTCGGGAGGTCGTTATGACCTCGGTGGTGCGTCGTGACCCTGCGGTGACATCCGTTGGTGAGGAGCAGGGGGCCGCGCGGCGCGTCGAGGTTCCTACTTCGCGGAAGCATGCGGCGAGCGCGGATGCCATTGGCGAGCGAGCGTTGAAGCGGACGCGGTCACCACGCCCCTCGGTGGTGCCGTCGGTCCCATCGCCGCCTATGGCAGACGCGGCTGGGCGAGCCGGGCGGTCCGAGGAGCGGACGGGCGCTCGTGCGGTGACGGAGCCGGTGCCAACGCCGGACTCGTAGTCGGAGGATGCCTTGCCTGCCGCGGCCACAGTCGAGTAGTCCAGGCGGTCTGAAGGGCAGACTGGCACCCGGTCGATATGTGACTTGTAGTCGGAGGACGCCCCGCCCGCTGCTCTAGTCGGGGAGTCCCGAGCCGGGGGTCGTAGCGATCCGCAGGCCGGGCAGGTGCCGATCAGGATGGTTCTGACCCCGTCTGAGGCGAGGGGGCACGGGTCGCAGCCTGGGGGTGTTCCTCGCCCTGCGGGTCCATGGTCGTCGGAGTCTGCCTTCCGGGTCGTGCCGCTAGCCACCCGATATGTTACCTTTTGTTGCCTCACCGACTTTTGCTGGTCGAGTCTCTCCCCCCCTTTTTTTTGGAGTGTGGCTTACCCGCGATTTTTGTTAGCGGCCGGGGGATGCCGGGGTTGAGTGTCGCCCCGACCCCCGTGCAGGAGGATTGGAGGCCCACACTGCAGCGTGTGGTAGCGAGTGAAGGGGCCAGCAGGGCGGCGGTGATGAAGCCTTTGCTCCTAGGGGTAGTGCCCCCCGGGGCGACTGCTGGTAATGTGACAGCGGCGGTGGCGTTGCTGGCCGCGATCCCGGTGCCGACGGCAGGGGTTGTAGCGGAGGTAACTCTTGAGGCCCCTCCGCCAGGCGTGGCGGAAGAGACGAGGGAGGACGAGGTCCCTACCTCGACGGGTGGAGGACTGCACGACCTACCCTTGCCGTCGGGGCTGAAGGCGCTGGAGGGGAGCGTGGCCGGAACGGAGTTGGGACGCTGAAGGGTCGAGATGGCAGACTAGAGGGGGGTGAATAGTATTTTCTAAAATTAATCGCGTCGGCTAACCGATATAAATGCGGAATTAAAACAATCGGTCTAGCCAAGACCACACCCCTCTATATATGTTCACTAGCACCTTGCAAAGATACTAATAAAGCAACTAAGGTGCCGGGCTAGCTAGAGCTCTCCTAAACAATTCTAGGAGCAAGGTCACACAAACCTATGCCACTAGTACTTTAAGTAACAAGGGAGCTCCTACACATGCTAGTAAGCAAAAGCACAAAGCTAACTAAGCTCACTAGCAATGCTCAATAACAAGGCAACCAACGCCTAATTAGAGAGCGCAAATACTTAGCTACACAAACTAAGCAATGTGACTAACAAGGTTACTAAAATCAAATTAGCCACGCAAGGGAGCTACTTCTATGCTACACAAGCAAGAAGGTAATTAGCTAGCTACACAAGCTATCTAATTACAAGAGCAACTACACAAGCTTAAGATATATATATAAGTAATTGCAAGCTTGTGTAATGGGGATGCAAACCAACGGGAAGAGCAAGGTTGACACGATGATTTTTCTCCCGAGGTTCACGTGTTTGCCAACACGCTAGTCCCCGTTGTGTCGACCGCTCACTTGGTGGTTCGGCGGCTAATTAGCATCACCCGCTAAGCCCGCACGTCGAGCACCGCAAGAACCTACCCCTTGAGTGAGGGTAGCTCAATGACACGCTTTACTAAAGTTGCTCTTCGTGACTCCCGCGGGGCGAGCACAAGTACCCCTCACAAGCACTTCTCCGGAGCGCCGCACAAGCTTCTTGCGGGCTTCGACGGAGACCACCACCAAGCCATCTAGGAGGTGGCAACCTCCAAGAGTAACAAGCACCACCGGCTTGCAACACGACCACCTAGTGCCACTCGATGCAACCTCCCGATGCAATCGCACTAGAATCGCTCACTCACACAATCGAATGATCACTATCAAGTATATGTGTGATGGAGGGCTCCCAAGCACTCACAAGCATGGACACTAAGTCCCTTGAGGTGCTCAGCACCAGCCATGGCCGAGGGCCACTTCTATTTATAGCCCTAAGGGCTAAACTAGCCGTTACCCCTTCACTGGGCAACGGTCGGGCCGACCGGACGCTCCGGTCGTGTTGACCGGACGCTGGACCTCAGCGTCCGGTCGCCCGCAGATGGCCACGTGTCCTGATTCCAACGGTCACTTGACTTGACCGGACGCAGCAGCTTTCAACTGACCGGACGCTGAACCCCCAGCGTCCGGTCGTTTCCAGTAAGGTACCGACCTCGACCGGACACGTCCGGTCACACTTGATCGGACGCAGCCAGCGTCCGGTCACACTCCAGCTTCTACGTCATCGTACGTCAGCCTGATCGGACGCAGCCTGCCAGCGTCCGGTGCATTCAGATCCAGCGTCCGGTCAGTTGACTGATGCCAGCATCTTTGCGACTAACTCGTTTTCACTTCTAACTTCATCACCCTTGCTCCAATGTGCTAACCACAAGAACTTGCATCCGGCGCAATAGAAAATAGGCATTCTATTTTCCCGAAAGCGCCGAATCCTTTGTAAATGTGCCAACACCACCAAGTGTATGTGTGTTAGCATTTTCACAATCATTTCCCAAGGATGTTAGCCACTCAACTTGCCACGCCACTCGATCCTAGCGACAATGCAAAGTTAGATCACTCGAGTGGCACTAGATGACCGATATGCAAATAAGTTTGCCCCTCTTGATAGTACGGCCATCTATCCTAAACCCGGTCATAAACTTCTCTACACACCTATGACCGGTGAAATGAAATGCCCTAGGTTATACCTTTGCCTTGCGCATTCCATTCCATCTCCTTCAATGTCGATGCAACACATGCACCAACACGATCAACAATGATATGATCCACTTCATATCATCACATGATCATATTGGTTCATCGATCTTGACTCTACTTGCTCTTCACCGTTGCTATCGTCCATCGGCGCCAAGTCTTGCTCAAGCTTCACCGCCACGCGGTCCATCACTCCAAAGCCTTTGACTTGCCCTTCACGCTTGCAACTGGTCCATCAAGCCAAGTCTTGTCTTGATCTTCTCCACCTTGATCACATGACTCAATGTCATGTCTCATGTGCAATAAGCTCCTTCATCATCACATGTGTGAGGTTTGCAACATCTCCAAGCCATTTTCACCTCCATGGCATATGTTGCTCATACACATGTACATGTGGACTAATCACCTGTGTATCTCACATAAACACAATTAGTCCACCTAGGTTGTCACTCAATTACCAAAACCAAACAAGGACCTTTCAGACGCCCGGCGGTGTTCCAAGCAAATGAGGTGGTGGAGATCCCGTCTGACGATGAGGCGGGTACCGCGGCGGAGCCGCCGGTGTCGCCATGGGAGCTTGCGGTGGTCAAGTTAGAGGTTGTTTCCTCCGACGGTTCATCGGAGGGCAACCTAGAGTGGTCTTTTCCTGAGGACCCATCGAAGGCGATGTTCGTCCTCTGGGATTCCTGGGAGCGCCAGCTCTGGGACATTTTTGGGGGGCAAGGGCTTGCCGCGGTGTCCGAGCTCACCAAGCTATCTGCAAAGCTTAAGAGCGCTCGGAAGCAGGCCTAGTTTGCTCGGCAGCTGGTTGAGGTTGACCTATAGCTCGCCGCGGAGGTGAGTTTCTGGTACTCTCTCTTACCCTTTGAGTCTTTTGTTGGTTGTTTTTAGCATGCCTGTTTCACAAGAAATAAGGAAGGTGTCGTCCCGCAAGTCCCACTTCCTCCAGGCAGAAGATGCCCAGATGGCTGAGCTTGAGCGTCAGATGGAGTCCGCCTGCCACGAGTCCTAGGTCCGAGCGGCCGAGGCGGCCGCGGCGCGGGTGGAGGGACGGCGTGTGGCGGAGCGGGCGACCGCTGCCGAGCAAGGGCTTGAGGCGGAGAGGGTTCGTCATGAGGAGGCTGAGGCGGGGGTGCGGGCATCCCTAGTGAACACCGAGGTGGCGCTGAGAGAAGCCTTGGCGGCCCTTGAGCCAGAGCAGGCCGCCCTGGAGAGGGCACAGAAGGCCCTAGAGGCAGAGCAGAGGGCCCGGTCGGAGGTGGATGGGGAGGTGCTCGCGCTCCGGAGCCAGGTGATGGGTATGGAGGACGCGAGTGCCCGGCTGTGCGACCAGGTGGCTCGACAGGCAGAGGATTTCTCCTCCCTTGAGGCCTCTCGCGTTGGTGCGTACCTTTTTGTTTTCTCGTGGTGTTGATTTTTCCCTCAGCCTGTTTCTAAGTTTGTCGTCCTTCCTCTAGAGCTAGGTGAGAAGGTGAAGGCGCTGGAGCGAGACCTAGAGACGTCTAAGGCGAGCTTCAGTCGGAACGCCGAGGAGCTGGCCAAGTCCCGTGAAGAGCGACGTGCTCTCGAAGGGGATTTCAACCAGATCCACAACACTGCCCGGCTCGTCATATCAGAAATCTTTGGGTCGGTGCCAAGTACCAGCGCGCCCGCGGCCCAACTGGCGGAGGTCCCAGACGTGGTTAAGGACCTTGTCAGGAGCGGGCTATTTTATGGAGCGTCGGGGGTGCTAACCTCGGTTGCGACGCACCACCCGAGCCTAGATTTCGATGCTATCTGCGGTGGGTATGCTGAGGGTCTGAGCACGGAGGACATCCAAACAATCGAGGTGAGCTTGCTGCCGCAAGCGCGGTCGGTGTCAGAGCAAGTCTCCGCCGAGTGGGTGATGGACGTTCACCGTCAAGACATGGTCCGAAGCATGCATGGAGAGAATGCTTTCGAGCCTACGGATAGCCCGAAGCCTGGTTCGGGGGGAAATGTCGCCTCGGCCTTGGTTGAGCCAAACGTCGTGCCACCGGGGAGTGAGTAGCCTACGCTTTCGTTGGCCATGCCGCCAGCAGATACCGCCGGGTCAGTTTAATCGTTTGCAGAATGTAAGTAGTTAGTAAACGTAGAAAGTTTAAGCTCGTGGGGGAGCCCTTGTGTAAAACGTTCGTGTGTTTTTTAAAGACTACAATTGGCTTTTTGTTCTTGTGATGGAGTTGCTCCGTTCGAGGAAGCTTTGTTCCCCTCCGTTCCTTAGTTTTCCCTTGGCATAATTCTGTTTTATATTTCTTTCTTTCTCGTACCTGCCCGTTTGTCTCGTAGGCTGCGACGCTGTGAGCCCAGGGGGTGGCCCGCGAGGCTCGGCCGATCGTAACCGTAGGAAAAGGCGGGATGCGATCAGTCGGAATGTTTTAAAGCAAAGCTACATAAGGCAAATCAAAAGAACGAACTGCCCTTGTGTTCGGGTAGGAAGGAGTTTTCTCCATAAGAAAAAAAGTACTCAAGGTAAAAACAAAACAGAGGGGTAGCAGAGCCCCCTAGTGGAGCCCCCGAGCGCCCCGAGCCGAAAAGTGTTCGGGTTGGGGTGCTCTTACAGGAGCATATGTTTAGTGAATAATGGTAAGACTGAAACTTAGGGAAAGGGAAAAATGACATAGCTATTCCAAGCATTCGGAGAGAACGTCGTCGTCGTTGTCTTTCAGTCGGTAGGCGTCTGGTCAGATCAATTCAGCCTTCAGTCGTTTGGATCCTTGCCTGATGTGCCCCCTTCTTCTGTTGCCTTTTTCATCCCTCGGCCTGCCAGTCTACCTCAGCAGGCGCTTGAGGAGCTGGCAGTCCTTGTAGAGATGGTTGACGGGATAGTTGTGGTTGGTGGATGGGCTCTCCATGAGCTCGTGGAAGTGTCCTGATCGGTCCTGCTGAGGCTGAGTGCCCAGGTGGTTGGCCGTGGCAACCGACGCGGAGTTAGCCGGTCGACGGCGATCCTTTCTGTTCTTTTTTCCCCTCTGCGTGGAGGGGCCCTCATCTTGATCCTGGCGCTTAGCCTTACCTTTGTCGTGGCCTCCGTTGGAGCGCGGTAAGAACAGCGCTTGCTGGGGGATGTGGGCAAAGGTCGGTGGTCCTAGGCCGTCAGTGCTAGGACTCCGGTCGCCGCTGCATGTGCCTCGGTTCGGTCCGAGCCGCGCGTAGATAGGCGGTTGACGTGGAGCGGTCCTCAGGTTAGGATGAGGCGCCGCTGCGGCCTCATGTGTCGCGCTCAGCGGTTGTTGTAGTGACAGGGTGTAGTGCCCCATCTGCTGTGTCCCTGCTCTCATGACGGGGAGCGAGGTCGTGAGTCGGCGTCGCGATACGGAGCATTCCGCTTGTTGAACGGCGGCGGTCTCCACCAGTGCCCGGAGGTTCCAGGGGATCGCCCATTCGCGAGGGTCGTTCGGCTCGAACAGGCCACGTAGGAGCATTGCCACGGCGGCAATGTTCTGACTGGCCCGAGCGAACTATGGGGGATCGGTCCCTCTATCCGGGGTGTGGCGCTGGACCTGACGGGTGTGACCCCGAGCGCCGTAAGCCGGTCCGCGCGCCCAGGGCGCAGCGTAGCGCACCGAGCGCGCTGACGCAGTTGGTGGCTGATACGGCCACTGTCGTCGTAGTTCCTCCTCGTGCTCACGTGTGAGCTCGGAGGTCTCCGTGTGAGGGCCCGGCGGGGCATGAGTCCGTGAGGACTCCGTTGCCCCTGGCAGCTGTCCCGGAGCGTCCATCATAGCGCGCTCCTGGGATGGACGGTGGCTGGGTGCCACGTCGCCGATGCTGGAGCCGTCACTCCCGACGTCGTCGTCCATGATGTCAAGGAAACAGGAGGGACGTAGCTCGCCATCCCCACGAACTCAGACGTGGGAGGGGACGGCGCCATAATCTTTTGGAGCCCCCAGGCGTATGCGTCCGTGGGAGACACGAGGTCGTGGGGGAGCCGATCGTACGGTGGCCGTGATGGGAACAACGGCAGCCCTCTAAGTATTTGGTAGAAGATTGAATGTAGTAAGTAAAGAACGGCATGTATATTACTTACAGCGGGGTTTTAGCAGAGAGTTTGCTCGGAATGAAGCGCAGATGCCGCGCCGTTGAGGTCACGCGTCCTGGAATCGACAGAGAACGTCACTCCGACGGGTGCCGGGTCATGAGTTTCCTTGCGGAGGTGGAGTACGCCGAGCCGGTCGGTGATGAAGTCCAGGCTTCTAAAGAGGAAGGCCTAGGATGGCTCAAAAATGGGTGTAACCCGCATCCCCGTAGGCGAGGGTGCGGGATACTCCAGTGAGCCGAGGCGAATCATATCGCCCGAGCCCGCCACGGTGGTGGAAAAATGGGTCATCCGATGACCAAAAAGTGTTGAACGTACAGCGTCCTCCCCACGGACAGCGCCAACTGTCGGTACAGAAAGTGACCAACTAGTGAATATTTGTAGTTTTGCTGTACGTTGTGATCGGAGGTGGCCTAGCACTCAATGACACAGGATATATACTGGTTCGGGCAACGTGCCCTACATCCAGTGTTGGTGGGTCGGTGACTTTATTCCTGAGCCCAGGTGCTCAAAGTCTGTAGTGGGATTACAAACAGGAAGGATAAAGGAGGGGTGCACGAGAGGCCCGGTCGGGTCCGACCGGAAGGGCCGAGGTCGATCGAAACTCCGTAATGAGCTAGGTGTTCGAGCGTGTGCTCGAGGGGTTGTGAGTTATCGATCTAGTGAATCTAAGCTTGAAGAAGAAGCGTCCTCTGGGAAAATCGATCTCTTTGTTTGGTGGGAGCGCATCCCCTTTTATAGATAAAGGGGGTGGCTTTACAGGTGAGAGGGAGAGAGTACGGATGTTTCTAGGTCTTGTTGCCCACACCGAATGAGGGTAGCGATGATGGTCGGCACGCATAATACTGTTGATGTCGCTGTAGAATGTCAGGAGCACATGGGAGGTTGGGTTGGCTTCTTCAGGAAGGATGGACGTCGGTACCTACAAAATACCATCGGTGTGTGGGGAGCCCTACCACATGTACCTGGTGTGGTGAATCCTGGCGCTCTCCACCGATGTCCAGAGGCACGTGGGGGGCCTTTTGCCGTACGGGAGCCCCAACGGCGCCTACAATACTGTAGACATAAATGTCGGCGCCTACAATACTGTAGACACAAATGTCGGTACCTCCCATACTATTTGTGTCAGGTCGGTTGTGGGGCACTGTTCCCGCAGGCGGACAGGGTATGGTCCTGGTACCGTGGTTTGACTTTGTGCGCTGCTTTCTCCATTCGCCCCTGGTCCCTTCCGAGCGGGAATCCCCGGTCGGATGGCTCCAGTCGGTACTGGCCGTGCTAGTCAAAGAAGAGCGGTAAGCAGGCTTCCTATGAGTCTTCGGTCGAAGACGCAGGTCGGAGTAGGAAGCAGCATTTTTGGGCCGGGCCTTTCGATCGGAGAGTTCGCCCAGAGGCGGCTGGCGCCCGAGGCGAGCGCTCCGGTCGGAGAGGTGGGCCGAAGAAGTTGTCGAGCGGGTGTTCGTTCTTTTGGTAGACCTTCTGATCGACGATCGGTCTGTCCTTCCGGCCCGTTGTTTTTTAGACTTTTGGGCCGGCCCATGAACTACATGTTGTTCTCCTGGGCTAAGCCCGGGCATCGAAGCCGGTCCCCGAGGGACCCTGGGTTTATGAACCTGACACAAACCCTAACCCTAACCCACGTAGACAACTCGGGGAAGAAGAACAGTAGCCAAACCCTAACCCTAACTCAACCTAACCCTAACCCTAACCCAAAATTGGACAAGATCTGACAAGAATAGAAGAAGATCCAAGAAGAGAAAAGAAGGAGAAAGGGGAAGGGCTTCGGAGGCGGCTTACCTCGCCGCCCTCCACTCACTGGAGTCTCCGAGAAGGGCTTCGCGCCGCCTGCTAGGGCGCCACCGCTAGGCCGCTCGACGGCGACGCGCTCACCTGCTAGAGAGTGCGCACGCTGGCGAGGGGGCCGGCGACGGCGCCATCATCCTCCGCTCTGGGCAACGGCCACCGAACAGCCTCCACTACTCTCTGCTCTCCGCTACGAGGCTGAGAGAGGAAGGGGAGGGAGATGGAATGAGCCTAGGGTTCGGGGGAGAGCGCCGGCCGCGCGGTTTTGATCCGCCGAGATCACCGCATGGCCGTTCGATCTCCATTGACGGCTGAGAGCTGCCAATCCAGCATTCGGCCCAGGCGGGCGCGCGCGGCGACGGCATTGCCGGCCCAGGCCCAGGTTGCGTCCTGAGAAGGCACAACGCGCACGAAAGCAGAGCAGGCTGGGCTGCTTTGCTACTTGGGCCGAGTAAACAGTGATGCTTTGAGCCCTTTTTATTTTCTAAATTCCAGAGAATTTATTCTTTTTCTGGTATTTGATTAATGGCTCAAATAAAATTAGTAAAGAGAATTTTCCTGTGGGTAAGATTCACCATTTAAGTATGAGTTTTCAGCTGCAATGATCAGTTTATCCTCTGATTAATTTTTGAACCAACCGAAATTTTTTAATTGGAGTAGTAGTCATACTTGCTTAAGTTAAATCATCGTATTGTTATTTTTCGACCAACATTGATGATAAAAATATTATAATATTTATTCATAAGTTTTCCATGCATTAATTCTATTTCTGGCCAACGGTGATGTAGAATTAGTGTATAAGAATGTTGTATGTTTTAATTTTGACCAACGTTAAATTAAAGCGTGCAATTATGATGTCATATTTTCTCACTATCTCTGACGGTGTTTTTCAGGACTCAACCCAATGGCTTTTATCTCGCACATACCACCTTTTGAAGGGGGCAACTACAGGGCATGACGAGAGAAGTATGAACTAGCACTTACGCTGTCTAAAAATAACCTAGCGCTTACCTTCCTGTGTCTGACTGAGCCAGTGGACCCGGTGAGGGAAGATAATGAGACTGATGCTGATTTCACTGCTCGACAGCGAGCTTATACAGAAGTGTGGATGAAGTATGATCTCGAACGCAAGAAATGGGACATTTCAAACCGCAAGTGCTTGACGGTGGCTAAGTCCACAATTTCAGATGCGATAAGAGGGTCTATCCCAGATTGTGATACCACCACAGAGTATCTTAAGAAAGTGGAGAGTCAGTTCACTGGCTCTTCAAAGGCTTATGCCAGTACTTTGATCAAGAAATTATTTAATGAGAAATATACTGATGGCGGTATCAGAGAGCACATATTGAAGATGAGCAACATGGCTTCGAAGCTGAAGCCAATGGATTTGGGGCTCAAGGATGAGTTCCTAATTCATTTGGTTTTTGCTTCCTTGCTAGAGGAATATGAAACTTTTGTTGTTAATTACAACATGCAGCCCGATAAGTGTGATATAGAGAAGCTCATCGCAATGTGTGTTTAAGAAGAGGAGAGGCTGAAAAGCTCACATGATGACTCTGCTAACCTTGTGAAGGACAACAAAAAGAAGAATTTTAATAAGGATATCAAACCTTAAGGGAAAGCCCCTCAGAATGACCACCATCCGAAGAACAACAACGCTCAAGTTGAGAAGGATCAATGTAAATGGCGCAAGAAGTATGGACACTACCAGAGGGACTGTCTAGACTTCCTGAAGAACCTTTTGAAGAGAGGTGAGGATTTTATTACATTCATAGATAAATCCTTGTATTTAAGTTATTTAAAATCTACTTGGTGGATTGATTCAGTTGCAACTGTTCATGTTGCAAATTCATTACAGGGATTCCATACGAGGAGGACCCTGCAAAGAGAAGAAAGAAGAATTAAAGTAGCAAATGGAGTTGAAGCTGAAGTTGAAGCCATAGGAGATCTTTCTCTAGAATTAGATGATGATTTTAGACTTTAACTTTCAGATATTCTTTATGTACCCTCTTTGCATAGAAACTTGATAAGCGTCTCACGATTAGATGATGATGGATATGATTGCCATTTTGGTAATGGTAAATGTCGGATTGTGATTAATAATAAGTATGTTGGTCTTGCCTTCCGGTAAGACAAGCTTTATTTATTATTACTTTCTGAGAATGTGAATGATGTGAGCACTGAGCATGAGAATGTCTCCTCGTCTATGAATGCAATTAATAAGCGGAAGTGAATTCATGATACATCATCGAAATTATGGCACTGTCGTTTAGGCCATATTTCGAGGGGGAGAATAGAGCGATAGATTAAGAAATCAATTCTTCCGCCTTTAGAATTTTTAGATTTAGAACAATGCATAGATTGCATAAAAGGAAAGTACGTTAAGAAAATAAAGAAAGATGCCAAACAAAGCGCAGGAATTTTAGAAATAGTTCACACAGACATCTGTGGTCATTTTCCTGTGAAGAGTGTGGATGGTTATGATTCATTTATAACATTCATAGATGACTATTCTCGTTTTGGCTATATTTATCCAATTAAAGAAAGATCGAAAGTATTAGATAAATTTAAGATATTTAAGGCTAAAGTAGAAAATCATCACAACTTAAAGATTAAGGTACTAAGGTCCGACCGTGGGGGAGAGTACTATGGTCGACGCACCCCATATGGCCAAGTTCCTAGACCCTTTGCAAGGTTCTTACAGGAAAATGGCATAGTAGCCCAGTATTCTACACCAGGTGAGCCTCAGTAGAATGAAGTAGCTGAAAGAAGCAACCATACCTTAATGGATATGGTGAGAAGTATGATAAGTTACTCTACCCTACCGATAAGTTTATGGATGGAGGCATTAAAAACCGCCATTCATATACTTAATCGAGTGCCAAGCAAGTCGGTGCCCAAAACACCGTATGAGTTGTGGACAGAAAAGGAACCCTCACTTAACTATTTACGTGTGTGGGGTTGTCTAGCTGAGGCAAAAGTTTTTAACCCAAACATAGGAAAGCTAGACTCCAAGACAGTCAGTTATCATTTCATTGGCTATCCAGAAAAGTCAAAAGGTCATCGCTTCTATTGTCCTGACAGACAAACAAAGTTTGTAGAAACAAGACATGTTGTCTTCTTGGAGGATGATATGATCAGGGGGCATGATAGTGCGAGAAATTAGTTTTGAAGAGAAGTGGGTATACGTGCCCACTCCTATGGTTCAGGAGCCATTCTTCACGCTACCTGTTGTTGTACCAACAGTGCAAGATACTATAGTAACAGCACCTATTATTAGTTCTCCTGTGGCAACAATGAATGAACATGAGGAACCTATCCTTCAGGATACCCTAGAACCCGTTGTCACACATGAGGGAGAGCAACAACAGCCTCATATAGAACAAGCGTCATCTAACGAGGCCCCTAAAAGGTCTCAAAGAGTCAGGAGACCAGCCATTCCTGATGACTACGAAGTTTATAAATATGAGGAATTTTAAATGGAGGGTGATCCCACCTCATTTGAAGAATCCATGAGAAGCGCTCACTCATCCAAGTGGCTTGAAGCCATGGAAGATGAAATGAAATCAATGAAAACCAACGGTGTTTGGAACTTAGAAACAATTCCTAAAGGAGCCAAGACAGTAGGCTATAAATGGGTCTACAAAACTAAACATGACTCCAAAGGGAATATAGAAATGTTTAAAGCGTGATTTTTGGCGAAAGGTTTCATGCAAAGAGAAGGCATAGATTACAATGAGACATTTTCTCCAGTCTCATATAAGGATTCTTTTATAATCATAATGGCGCTTGTAGCACATTACGATTTAGAATTACATCAGATGGATGTAAAGACAGCGTTCCTAAATGGGGATCTAGAGGAAAATGTTTACATGGCACAACCGAAAGATTTTATTGTGGAAGGAAAAGAATGTATATGATGTCGCCTGAAGAAATCCATTTACGGATTAAAACAAGCTTCAAGACAGTGGTATTTGAAGTTTGATAGTACAATAAGAAAGTTTGGGTTTCAAGAAAATGTAGAGGACAATTACGTTTATGCAAAGTTCAAAAATGGGAAATACATTTTCCTAGTCTTATATATGGATGACATCTTGCTCGCTAGCAGTGATGTTAATCTACTACTAGAAACCAAGAAGTTCTTGTCCTCGAAGTTTGATATGAAGGATCTCGGTGAAGCTTCATTCGTCCTAGAAATAGAGATTCACCGAGATAGAGAAAAGGGGTTTTAGGATTATCATGAAAGGCATACTTAGAAAAAGTTCTAAAGAAATACAGTATGCAAAATTGTAAGTCTTCACCTGCTCCTATAGTCAAGGGCGATAGAAATGGTGAATTTCAATGTCCCCGGAACCAATATGAGATCGATCAAATGAAAGTGGTTCCATATAGTTCAACTGTCGGAAGTTTACAATATGCTCAAGTGTGTACTCGCCCTGACTTAGCATTTGTTACCGGGTTACTTGGCAGATATCAGAGTAATCTAGGAATAGAAGACTGAAAATTAGTAAAGAAAGTTTTGCGTTACCTGCAAGGTACGAAGGGTCTCATGCTAACGTACAGAAGATCTGATTCCCTGTACATATAGGGGTATACATATTCTGATTATACGGGAGATGACATAAAATCCATGTCAAGATACATATTCACTCTCGTAGGAGGAGCTATATCATGAAAAAGCTCAAAGCAAACCGTCACTATATCGTCCACAATGTATGCCGAGTTTGTAGTATGTTATGAGGCCACAGGGCAGGTGAATTGGCTAAAGAAATTTATGACCGGGTTGAAAGTGGTAGACGACATACATAAACCACTCAAGTTATACTGCGATAATAATCTAGCAGTATGTTATGCTCACAACAATAAGTCAAGTGGTGCTACCAAACACATTGACATAAAGTATTATGTTGTGAAAGACAAAGTCCGGGATCATATAATTAGTCTTGAGCATATAAGAACAGAAAAGATGTTCGCGGATCCTCTTACAAAAGGCTTACCACCCAGCGTGTTCAGAGAACACTTAGCCGGCATGGGTTTAAGAGAAAGCCTATGATTCCTGGATAATAAGGGCCTAGTTGAGAATCTGTTTCAAAACAGAGAGGTGCATTGTAGCTATTTAATCTAATGACAATTGACCGTGACGATAAGGCACGCTCTATGCACTGATCTGTGATGGAATGGAAACACGATAAAGTAAGTAAATTGAGTTTAAGTCATAAGGTGAGATCAAGGGGGAGAATGTTAGATGATCTCCACCAATTGACCCAACGACCAATTGGACCTTTGGATCCGCGCCCTGATCGGGACGCCCAACCGTTCCATGGTTGGTGGGCCCCCGTCGCACAGCGTCATAAAAAGGGAGGTGGGGGCCGGGACACAAGGCACGAGGTTTACCTGACCTGCTAGATGCCCCACCTATAGTCCCTAAACCCTAGCCGATCTAGAGAGAGGGCGTTGCCAGCAACGGGAAGCTCCGCCACCGGCCACCGCGATAGCACCTTCACCGCTGGGCATCACAGCACCACCGTCAAGCAACCCCATGGCAAACTCGTCTTCTACGAAGACGGCCGATGGTTTGCACCTCCTCAACCCCTATCTCTCTCTCACTCTATCTGTTAATCCCATACTAGTACATGTTCTAGGACTCGCTATTTACTCCAAATATAAATACACATGCTAGATCTATGGCCAGTTGATCCAGTAATATTCTATCAGGTTCTAGTAGCACTCCACTTGTCTTGGGTTCAACTCATGCGACCGAATTTCAAGCTTGAGTTAAATATATTTGGTAGCTCTGCTCCACAGACTTCCTTTTTTTTTAAAAAAAAAAAGGGAACGAGTACAGTAAGTGGCACCATGTCCTCAGGTAAAAAGGTGTTTACCCAGAGGTAACAAAACCTGTGATTTCTTAATGGTTACCAAAGAACCTCACTTCACTAAACTTTAAAAATGAGCCCATTAAGTCTTTTTTAGTCACCTTTGACTTACTCAAAGTGTGAAACATTCTATTTAATGTTCATTAGTACACCTGAATTACCAAAAAAAAAAAACCGAAGTCAGGTCTTTAGAAAATTCACCAATCTTCCGGAGTTGCCAAAAGCAGAAAAAAATTAAGTTTGACAAACTATAAGAACTTGTCGAAATTTCCTTTTTATCAGTTCTGAAGAAAACATCTTCACAGGTGTAGGCCGATCCAGATCGCGTAGAAGTTCCATACCATGCCAAATAACATTGAATGCTCTAGATAAAATACCACATTCTCAACAATAGAAATTGATTGGAAAACAGACATAAGCACTTCATGTAAAAACTTGTTTTCTTCTCTCCTTGTGATAATGTGATGAGATATGACAGATAAATGAAACTTCATAGTTCAGTTGTACCATGTAACAGTTACCGATGCATCAAGGATGGAGTGATGGACAGTCACAAGGTGTTACTGTCTACATCCATTTCAGAAAGATTATTGGCTTCTGTTGGCAGAAATTAGTCCTTGACGCTTATAGTTATCTTATCGGCATCTTTGAAAGTTTCAGTATGTGAAATTATATTTCCTAAACAGCATGTTCCAGTGTCACGTATCAAAAGTACATACATAATTGAACAGTGGTTTAATCAGGTGTAACCAAGTCAGAATAAGTCTAGAAACATGTATGAAGAGTCGAGAAGTTTTAGTATACTCAACTGTGGTGGTGTTGAGAAATATAAACTGCTGTAATTCTTACACAGCAGGTAAAACTGACCGGCTGAGGGGTGTTTGGTCTGTATCCAGTGAGGCTGCAATCAATCAGAAGTACATGGTATGACTTACCTGATAAACTATCAGCGCCACAGGGATCCACTAATGTCCTTCTGCCCTAAATCACTTTCCTTCAAAAGACAAGGCTAGACAGAAAAGATCGTTCAAGGTTCGAGCCAAATTCTATTCACATTTCAAGTTAGTCTCTTTGTATAGGAAAGGCCATCGTGTGATCATGAGTTTGTGGAAAAAATATACACCAAGATTTATGACATCAACTTGCAAAATTTAGTTCTCTCTTATCTTTGAAAGAAACAAAATTGAACTCTTCATCATCCTCTTCCTCATAATCATCATCGTCGTCGTCGTCGTCGTCGTCGTCCTCATCAAAAGTATAATTACCAGCTCTGATCCTACCATTTACATGGTTTCTTGTTTGTCTGTCGTCTAGCAAATGGTGATTTCCAGCATCAGTATGTATAACTTCATGCCCATCATCACCATCCACCACTTCATTATCAGGTTTCACTTCCAGCTGAATTGCACCATTCCCTACCAATTCATTCGCTTCTTGTTCTTCTTCTGGTGTGTTGGCAAGCGAAAGTAGGATATTTTTTGCTTTCTGGTCTGGTGGGTATCCACGAGCTTCCATTTCTTTGAACCAAATGACAGCATTTCCAAGATCCGAGTTCCTGCCATGTGCATCCATGATGGTAGTATATATAGTCTGGTTGGGTTCAACACCCTGGATCCGCATTCTCTCATACACCCGCATAACTTTCTCAACATTATTTAACTTTGAATAGCCTTTCATCAGAGTACCATAAACCACAACATTGGGCTTCAGACCATCCTCTTTAATCCTACGAAAGAATTTCTCAGCTCCATTCATGTCAGATGCGTTTACATAAGCTAAGACCATAGTTGTATAAGAGCAAAGATCAGGCTCAACCCTGCAAAGGCAAATGGTGTGACAAGGTGAGAAATCTACAGTTCAATGTATTTCTAAAAGTCAGGTACAATGACATGGGTTATACCTGTGTCTTCTCATTGCCTTGAATACTGTATTAGCCTCTTCTACCAATCCAGATATTGCAAATGCATCAAGCAAAATGTTATATGATTTGCGTGTCGGCCTGCAAAATAACATACTTCAGAATAGTACTCACAGGAACATTTCAATCTCAAGCAGCTATTCTGCACTGAAATTTTCTTTTAACTACACACATAGTTTTCAGCTTATCCATAGAATATATTGACTTGAAATCACGAAAGAAGGCCTCCAATTGACTTCCACAACTCAAAATGAACATTATCAAGCCTAACAACAACTCTTCAGTATGCTTAAGAACTGCATGTATTCAACTAAATAGAACAAATTTTCATAAAATTAGGGGTAAAAGTTTGAGTAAATCAAACATTTTGGGTTCTATACCTAATTCCAAACTTTGAAGTCTCTCAAGTTTTTCACTAATTGGGGCTAGAAGTCCTTAATGAGGATTGACGAAGATCCCCAAATACCCTTAACTGCACTACAAAACTATGTCTGCATTTTTCATGTAGTGTAGCATGATGATCAAGCCTTAAGCTGTATTAAGACAATAAAAATAGTGACAGAGAAAGACCTGACTCCAGCATCAAGCATCTCTTCAAAAACTGCCAATGCTTCTTCTTCCCTTCTGGCTTTCCCATAAGCTTTGATGAGCAGGGAATAGCTCACAACATCTGGTTTCAGCCCAGCTCTTTGCATCTATAATTTGTAGAATTATTAGGGAAAAGAATACTGATACACCCTATATATCTTAATTCTGTATCATAACGATTGCACAACTAAATACTGATAATCTGATTGTGCAATTAGCAAGAAAGTACCTGATCATAAATACTTGAAACTTCCTTGTAGTCTGTCTCAAATGACATCAAACTATTAAAAGTGACTGTAGATAGTGGAATTCCTCTCTCCGACATCAGTGCGAATAGCTTACGAGCCTGGGCATAGTCACCAGCTTTCTTGTACATATAAATCATCATATGAAACATCTTCTGGTCTGGCTTAAAAGTTCTTTTTTCATTAAGAAGGTCCTCAAATATAGCTTCAGCTTCCTTGTATTTGTCACCCTGCCACCAATTACAAATAAATTTATACAGCCAAAAGTATGAACTCAGGAAATCGGAAATCATCATAACTAGTTTTCTGAAGGGATTAATTATAGGGAAAATTTCAAATACCCTAGTAAAAGTCACCAGTCGTTGCAAATATCGCACTACAAGTTAAATAGTCACATTTAACAATCCACATCTCTTCTCTTGTTTCAGATGCACACCTGGAGGTATTTAATGGAGGAGAATGTAGCTATGGCTTGCGGATCAGTTGAACCCTCTTCCGTGTTGATTTCTTGAGTTGGTGGTAGGGTTAGGGTCTCCGATGGTGCTAGGTGAGCTAAATTGTAAGACAATTCCGGTAATTTCATGTTATTAAAGTGCAATATTGGTGGTTTTGGTTTCAATTCGAGTATGCTTTGTGTAAGCTAACTTTAGTTTAAATTCCAATTTTGCAGCCTATATGCCCTGTCCAAGGTGTGGGGTTGCAATAGGAGAGATGTGGGGTGGTAAACCGAACCTCACAATGACTGTTCTCATACTAATTACTATAAAAAGGACCCACAAACTTGTAAACATCTACACGTAAATGTATAGTATAAAAAGCAGAATCATAGTAGCAGAGTGGTTGTTTGCTCTAGTTGGAATTGACAGAGAGGTGGTTAAATATTGGGCCTGGTTTCATCTATTTTTAGTGGCTAAATCATTAGAGTACAGTGTATAGACAATATATGACAGCTATATACTGACCTCAACTAAAGATTTCAAAATGATTTGATATGTCACCGGTGATGGTTCAGGGCCTGATGTTTGCATCCTACGGAATACTGCTTCAGCCTTACGGTACTGCTTCCCTCTTCCATACGCCTCCATCAGACCAGTCTGTGATATGACGCTAGGCTGGTAACCTTTCTTGTTCATGTACTTTAGAACCCTTTCTGCCCTGCTAAAATCCCCCAACTTTCCATAAGCTGTCACAAGCATCAAGAAGTCCATCTCACTGAAGTCCCACCAATGCTGTGTTCTGAGCCATTCAAGAATCTGAAAAGAAAAGGGTATAGAAATTAGTATAGAATCCTGAAAGTGGACTATTTTTATATTCAAGAATCACAGCTAGCTGTTTAGTCACCAAGCCAGTTTCTATATGGGTCATCTGGTGCAAGTGAGCATACCTCACTGACAATATTCCATTTTTTCAATTGTTTGAACCGCACGAGAGTCCCAAGAATAACATCTCTTGGAAGTGGCCCTTTCCCTCTCCGCTGAGTCTTCAGAATGGGTACAACTGATCCCGCCTCCTCTATCTCTCTCATCATTCTCCTCCAATTCATCTGCTCGGCCTCATCAGCAGCATCCTTGAAAACTTCTTCTTTCTTTTTCCTTTGCATAAACTTTCTTGTAGCTAACATCCCACGGCAAACCACCTCAAGCCTACGATTGCTCTTGATCTTCACATTGTATATTGGTAAACCAGAGGATACTTTTGCTTTGCTGAAACAGTCAAACACGTTCCAGGCAGAGTTAAGCAAGGGGGCGAAAGCATTATCACAGGGAAAAGTACAATGTAACACATTCAAATGCATGCTAATTTATCGAATATACAGAAATTACATGACGAAACTGTTCTCCTTTTATTTTATATGGAAGTAGACATAACATGATTTTGACAGATCCCAAGAAATGAATTCACAGCCCCCCACCACCCAAAAAAAGAATAAGAAATGAAGCAGAATTCTTTAAGCTTGTCAAATGACAACCTAGATGCGAGGATCTTTGCAATCACAGGCCCATCAGTCTGGAATTTTTTTACCCCATAAATATGACATGAGCAGATATCTAGGAAGAGTCAGTTTGACTTTGACATCGGACATGCACGCGTCATGGTTGAAGTGAATGGAAGATTAATGACTACTGCAAATAATCAAATGTATCTAAGCCCGGAACAGCAATATAACCCACTATGCACACAAAAACACACAGATTGCACGCAATTTGAGCACGCCAGAAATTTTTAGCTTGCAGATGAGAGTTTTTTTTTTTTTTTTTGAAACAATGGCAGGAGCTCGCCTTTCAATTAAGACGAATGAAGTTTATATACAAGCAAAAAGGTAGCCAAGCGTGGCGCCAAACACCACGAAAGGTTACCCACCCACGCAAACGCGACAGTAGTATATACTACCATGAGTCATCGCTTGCGAGCATAGTTACAAAGCAGCTAGCGCTCCGACTTCCCATGGCAAAACACCGACAACCCATCATAAGATGTCACCCAACGGGCCCGGCAAGAGGGCTGCAGCAGGTCATCGCTCTTTGAGCTCAACGGCCCCACGAAGAGCAGCTCCGACTTCCTTCCATGATCCCACGCCCGCCGCGCGATTGCCGAAACCTCTAAAGTCGAAAACCCACCGTCCGGAGAAGGAGGGTTCGACACGCGTCATCGTTGCCGAGCTACATCCCCGATGATGCGCAGCCCGACTTGCGATGCGTAACTCGCCGCCTCGCATCAACCGGGCGCCGAGAGACGGAGGACATCCGCCCGAAGGAGACATCATGGCGAGACAAATTTCCACAATGATGCCTTTAGGAAGGTGTACGACGCCAATGCGTCGCCGCCGCTTGTCCAGAAAGGACCGGTTTTCACCCGTGGAAGACATGGTCAGGGGCACAAGAACACGACGCCTAACAAGGAAAAACGACGCCCACAGCGCCGCCATCATCAAGGCTTTCCCGAGGTGCCCCTAGCACATACGCCGAGCCAAGATGCTTTGGACCGTAGCTCGCCGCCACCGCCGCCGCCATCGCCATCCCGCGAAAAGCTTCTCGAGAGGGGCATCGACGCTGGCCGCACACACACAACAGCCCGCAGTTTCGTCGGCCGCCACCCTCCGATCGGACAACATGCGAATCGACTTACTTACCGCCGCTGCGACACCCTGCCAGCCGCCTTGCCGCCGTTGCCGCCACTACTGTCGCCGCACAAGCACTCGCCGTCGACGCTGCCGACCTCCACCAGTCACCGTGAGAGGCTGGTTTGCCCCGCTCGACCTTCGCCCGCCTCGCCGCCATGGCGCCGCAGACACGAAAACGAGGAGGCCGTCGCCATCCATGCCAGGCGCCAACGTCGCACACCAGCGCAGGGCGTCGACCCCACACGCCACCAAGGCCACGGCCGTAACGCACTTCGGCAGCTTAACGCCACGCGGCGCGCGGCGCTCGCGCGCGCCCCGGATAACGCCCCACAATCCACGGCCGCGCGCCGATAGTCGTCATGCCGAGACCGAGCACCCGCAGCCATGGCGCCGTCGTCGGCGCGCGCTGCTGTCGCCGCCGCCGACGCAGACGTCGGGCGCTCCGGGTGAGGAGGCAGCGGATCTACCCACTGGCAGCCCGGAGCTAGAAACTGCCCGCAGCTCCTTGAGCCACTGCCACCGGAGCAGCTGGGCCACCGGAGCAGCCCGCGTGGCTCCCAGCGCCGCCGCTGCGCTGCCGCTGCACCACAGCCCCGCCACCGCACCACCACGCCGCCGCAGCTGCCTCCTGCAACCGCACCACGGATCTGCGCGCCGGCAGGACAGATCCGGCTTAGGGGACGCCGGATCCGGGCATGGCAGGCCGGAAACCCGCAGCCAGCCGCCGCCCCATGCAGACCTCCGCCATGGCCAGAATCCCTAACTTGGGAGCACCTCCGGGAGAGAGAGAGAGGAGGGGGGAAGACCCAGCCGCCGCCATCCCTGCCTTCGGCCGGCCTGCCGGCGTCGAGCTCCGGCGGCGGCCGGGGATGGGAGCGTGAGGGGGCTCGGAGGCATGTGGAGGAGCGGCGCCGCCCGAGTCGCCCTGGAGAGAGCGACGCGGGGGCCGTGGACTGCTGGGTTTCGTTCAGTCCACTTCGAAATCATGATCAGCTTGCAGATGAGAGTTGCGCTGATAATGCTGTAAAACAACATTTTCTTCAGTTCACCATAAAGCTAGGGGGGCGCATTCGCACTGAACAGGTCAGTGGAACGAACCCGAATGCTTGGTTACATGGCCAAGGCAGAAGAAAGCAGCAGCCTACCCTTCCAAGGCCACATTTGTACACCGTGAAATTCGCGCGCGCAAGCCGCGCAGAGGTCCACCACAGGCCGAATAACACGCAGGCAGCCGCGAATTGGAGACCCGGCCGTGGGTCTCCACGATATTAGACAAATCAGCGCTCCCCACAAACGGCCTACCAGCTGACAGCTGCAGCATCCACTCCCCACCCACGGGACAGAGAAGCATAAACCGAGGAGCCCCGCATCCATCCCCACCGCGAATCACAAAAAGACACCCGCACCATCGCATCGCCGCATCGCGCCGCGTGGATAAATCGTTCCTCGCCCGCTGACAGCGATACACTGCGCCTGCGCGCGCACGGGGGGCTCGGAAGGAATTAAGCAAGGGAGCGGAGGCACGCACCAGAGGCTGGAGGGGAAGGAGAGCGGGGACTGCGACCCAATCGCCGCCGACTCCATGGGAGCAGGACCGCGCAGGAGAGAGGGAGGGGAGGGCGCGGCAGCCTTATCGGCTCCAGCGAGCCGAGGTGAAGTGAGGAGAACCTCTCCTTCCTCGACTACTTGCTTAAACCCCGTCTCTCCCCATTTTGCAGCTGCCTTGGGGGGATGACGACTGACGACGAGGGAGCAGCAGGATCTTTTCTTCTCCTCTGCAGGAGGATAAGCATGGGCTGGCACAGGTGGGTCCTGTTAGTTGATCTCCACCCTATTGGGCTCTTTATCTCTGCTCCCTGATCGGGGGAGCTCAATCCTAATTCAGTTGGTGGACCCTTTTTGTACAACACACATAAAATAAAGGTGGGGGTGAGGGCTCGGACAACGAGGTTCAACGGAGCCGCCATCCACCTACAGAGAAACTCTAATCCGATCCTAAAGAGTGCTGCCAGCGACAGGATGTGACCAACCTCCGCCGTCGCCCCTACAGCGTCACGACCGCCACCACTGTACCTCGCCACCGGTGTCCGTGAGGTCACGACGCTACTGTCCCAGGGCGACTAGAGGAACTCTAGTGGAAGAGGTCGTCCCTGGATCTACGGTTACACACACAGAGGTACACACATCGATCCTAATAATGGTACCAGAGCTAGGTTGCCTCTGTTTCCATAACCCTAACCGGGTAAAAAAAGAAAGAAAAAACCACCGCCACCGCGTGGGGGGAAAAGATGATAGCACCGCTGTTCTACACCGGCGCATGGCAAGAACAGAAGAGATCCGTCTTTGGATCAGAGAAGAAGAAGAAAAGAACAAGATCCATTCGGGTCAGAGAAGGGGTTCACTAACCCTAACCCGCGCAGAAAGCTCGGGAAAGAAGAAGAGTGGGTTCGGATTTGGCCGAACCCTAAGATCTAACCCTAACTCGCATGGAGAAAGGGAAAAGGAGAAAGCCATTCGGATGAACTCCAAAAGAGAAAAGTAATCAAAGAAAAGAACAAAGAAAAGGGGTAGGTCGTTTTCCGAATCCTAACCCAAGATCTAAACCCTATTCCCATCCACTGGTTCGGAAAAGAGAAGAACACAGTCCAAATCGAAAGAAGAAGGGGATGGGAAAGGAGAAAGGGAGAAGAGGAAAGGAACCGATTCGGATGGGAAGGGAACCCATTCGGATGAACGAAAAGAAAAGAAATCAAAGAACAGAAAACCGAATCGGCAAAAATCGAATCGAAAAACGAAACCCCAACCCTAATTTTGACCCCATCCCCACCACGGGTTAATCCCAGACGAGAGAAGGGACGGGGAAGAAGGGAAAAGGGGGACAGACCCACCTTCGCCGGCGCGGGAGAAGAAGACGAGTCGGGGAGCTGGCTCTTCGGGCTCGACAAGGGGCACATGGCCCAAGCCGCTGACGGCGGCGTGCTCACCCGTTAGAGCACGCGCGCGCCGGCAATGGCAGCCACGGCGCCATGGTCGCCGCTCGCTCTCGCTCGCAGATATCCTCTCGGTGGTACAGAAAGTGCCGAGAGAGAGAGAGCGACATAGACGGAGAGAGAAAGGAAAGAACCGAATGAACGCTAGGGTTTTGGCCGACCATGCGGAGGAGGAGGTTTTTATTCGGTTGAGATGAACGGATGGCCGTCGGATGAGATCTCGACGACGATGGAAGCACGGGTGGCCACTTTCAAGCCAGGCGAGCGAGCGCAAGAAAGCTTTTGTTTACCAGCCAGCCCAAAGTTGCTTTGGTCGGTACAAGCGCACGCAGCGTGAAAGTGAAAGGCAATGGTGGGCGACCCATCGTGGCGATTCCAAATTTCAATCAAAGAACAAAGAGAAAGAATCAATCAGTTTTTTGTTTTTTCATTTTCTAGTAAAGTTTTTATTTCCTGGAAAATGAATTAATGGCTCAAAAGAAAAATAGAAAAAAGGTATTTTACCTATGGGTAAAATTCAAGAAATTGAGTTAGAGTTTTTCCGCTGCTAAAAAAAAGTATATTCTCCAGTGATTTTGAACCGACGTGATATTCAACTGGAGAAAAGGAAAAGTTTTCCAGTAAATGTTTATTTCCTGAAAATTAATTAATGGATTAAAGAAAATAGAAAAAGCATTTTCCCTGTGGGTAAAATTCAAGGAAAAGAGAAGTTTTTCCACAGCTAGAGAAATTGTTTATTCTCCGGTTAATTTGTACCAACGTGGTATTTAATTGGAGAAAAAGAGATTTTTTCCGCTGCTAAAGAAATTGTTGATTCTCCAATTATTTTGAACCAATGTGGTATTTAATTGAAGAAAAAGAGTTTTGATATGATTATGATGTTCTTTTCTGACCAACGTTGTTAATAACAATATCATAATTTTAATGATTTATGCATTAATTCTATTTCTGCCCAACGGTGATGTAGAATTAGTGTATAAGAACATATGTTAATTTTAATGATTTATGCATTAATTCTATTTCTGCCCAACGGTGATGTAGAATTAGTGTGTAAGAACAGTTGTAAAAGTTAAAGATTTGTGCATTAATTCTATTTCTGCCCAACGGTGATGTAGAATTAGTGTATAAGAATAATTGTATGTTTTGATTTTGACCAACGTTGGAATCAAGGCATGCAAATGGTGTTGTTTTATGTTAAGAAAAGTTTTGACCTGGTTTTTATCTTGTCTAAGGTGGACTGGGTAGTCACCTCACCGTGTTCCACTGAGTTTGTGGCACCAGTGAGGGAGACAAAAGAGAATGATGCCACTTGGGCAACTAAAGAAAGAGATTTTAAATCCCAAAAGATGTCCTATGACTTTTGAGCATAGTAAGTGGGTCACTATCAATAAGAAATGTTTGGCTGTGATAAAGAACATGATTGAACCTGCAATTGTGGGCTCAATCCCAGAATATGACACGGTCACCGAGTACCTTGATAGAATAAAGAGTCAGTTCACTGGCTCTTCAAAGACATATGCCAATTAGCTGATAAAGCAGCTGATGACAAAGTGTTACTCTAGAAATAGTGGCATAAGAGAGCTCACGATGCGTTGTCGAAATTATGGCACTGTCGTTTAGGCCATATTTCGAGGGGGGAATAGAAAGACAAGTTAAGAATGATATTCTTCCTCCATTAGAGCTCTCAGATTAAGAACAATACAGGAAATGCATAAAAGGAAAGTATGTAAAGAAGATTAAGAAAGATGACAAATGAAGGAAAGGAATTTTACAGATTATTCACACAGACATTTGTAGTCAACTTTCCTGTAAAGAGTGTGGATGGTTATGATCCGTTCATAACATTCACATATGATTACTCCCATTATGACTATATTTATCCAATCAAAGAAAGAACAGAAGCATTGGATAAATTTAGATATTAAAGATTAAGATAGTCAGGTCTGATCGTGGGGAAGTACTATGGTCGGCATACCCTAAAGAATGACATAGTAGCCCAGTATTCTATACCGGGTGAACCTCAGCAGAATAGAGTAGCTAAAAGAATCAATCGTACCCTAATGGATATGGTGGGCAGTATGATAAGTTACTCCACCTTACAGTTGAGCCTGTGGATGGAGACGTTAAAAACCCTATTCATATTCTCAAAAGAGTACCAAGTAAATCGGTGCCCAAAACACCGTATGAGTTGTGGACAGAAAGTGTACCCTCACTAAACCACTTGCGTGTGTGTGGGGGAGCCCTGCTGAGGCTAAAGTATTTAACCCAAACATTGGGAAGTTAGATCCCAAAACAGTAAGGTGCTATTTCATTGGCAACATAGAAAAGTCAAAAGGTTTTCGTTTTCCACTGTCCAGAGAGACATACAAAGTTTGTGAAAACGAGACACGCTGTTTTCCTAAAGGATGAAAAGATGAGGGGGAGCATGGTAGCTCGAGAAATTGTCCTTGAAGTGAAGCGGGTGTATACGTCCACTCCAATAATTCATGAGCCATTTTTCTTACTACCTGCTATAGTTGTACCGACAGTGCTAGATACTGTGGTGTCAGCACCTATTGTTATCCCACCTGTGGCAACAATGAATAACGATGAGGAACCTGTTCTTTAGGATTCTATAGAACCTATTGCCACATATGAGGGGGAGGAACAACAGCCTCAAACAATAGATGTGCCAAATGTGGAGGCCCCTAGAAGGTCTCAAAGAGTTAGAAAATCAGCTATTTCTGCTGATTATGAAGTGTATAACACTAAGGAATTTCAAATGGAGGATGATCCCACCTCATTTGAAGAAGCCATGAGAAGTGATCATTCATCAAAGTGGCTTGAGGCCATGAAAGATGAAATGAAATCGATGAATGCAATAAAGTTTGGGATTTGGAAATAATTCCTAAAGGAGTCAAAACAGTAGGCTATAAATGGGTCTACAAGACTAAACATGACTCTCAAGGGAATATAGAGACATATAAAGTGTGACTTGTGGCAAAAGGCTTTATGCAAAGAGAAGGGATTAATTACAATGAGACATTTTCTCTAGTCTCATGTAAAGTTTCCTTCAGAATCATAATGGTATTAGTGGCACATTACGATTGAGAATTACATCAGATGGGTGTAAAGACGGCATTTCTCAACGGAGACTTGGAGGAAAATGGTTACATGGCACAACCGAAAGGTTTTGTCGTGGAAGGAAAAGAACGAATGGGATGCCGCCTAAAGAAATCCATTTATGGATTAAAACAAACTTTAAGACAGTGGTACTTGAAGTTTGATCAGTCAATAAAGAATTTTGGGTTTTAAAAGAGAATGTAGAGGACAATTGTGTCTATGCAAAGTTTAAGAATGAGAAGTTTATCTTCTTTGTCCTGTATGTGGATGATATCTTACTTGCTAGTAGTGATGTCAGTCTACCACAGGAGACAAAGAAGTTTTGTCCTCCTCAAAACTTGATATGAAAGATCTTGATGAAGCCTCGTTCGTTTTAGGGATCGAGATTCACCGAGATAGAAGAAAAAGGGTATAATGACTGTCACAAAAGGCATACATGGAAAAGATCTTAAAGAAATTTAGTATGTACAAATGTAGTCCCTCACCTGCTCCTATAGTCAAGGGCGACAGATATGGGGATTTTAAATGCCCTAGGAACCAATATGAGCTCAATCGATAAAGTAAAAGTGGTTCCATATGCTTCAGCTGTCGGAAGCTTGCAACATGCTCAAGTATGTACGCGCCCTGACTTGGCATTTGTTACCGGGTTTTACTTGGCAGATTCCAGAGCAATTCTGGAATAGAACACTGAAATTAGTAAAGAAAATCTTGCATTATTTGCAAGGAACGAAAGGCCTCATGATGACATATAGAAGATCTGATTCACTCCACATGGTGGGATATTCAGATTCTGATTATGCGAGAGTGAATGCATATCCAGACGTGGATTTTCTATCATCTCGCAAAGGAGAGCTATTTCATAGAAAAGCTCAAAGCAAACTGTCACTACATCGTCCACAATGTATGACGGTTTGTAGCGTGTTATGAGGCAACGGGCAGGTGAACTAACTAACGAAGTTCATACCCGGTTTGAAGGTGGTTGACGACATCTATAGACCACTTAAAGTAATACTGCGATTATAATCTGGCAGTACAGTATGCTCACAACATAAGTCAAGTGGTGCTGCCAAACACATTGACATAGAGTATTATGTTGTGAAAGATAAAGTCTGGGATCAAGTCATAAGTCTTGAGCATATAAGAACAAAAAGGATGCTCGCGGATCCGCTTACAAAAGGCTTACCACCCAACATGTTCAGAGGACATGGTGTTCAGAGAACATGTAGCTAGCATGGGTTTAAGGGAAAGCCTATAAAATTGCTGGACAAAAGAAGACCCAAAGATAAATATCTATTTCAGAACAGAGTAGTGAGTTGTAGCTGTTAAGTCTATCGGCAATGGACCGTGACGATGAGACATGCTCTATGAGCTAATCTGTAATGGAATGAACAAAAGTAAATGATATGAAAGTGAAAGATGGAATGAGATCAAGGGGAGAATGTTAGTTGATCTCCACCAATAGGTCCAACGGCCTATTGGGCCCTTATCTCTGCTCCCTGGTCGGGGGAGCCCAACCCTAATCCGGTTGGTGGGCCCCTGTCGCACAACACACATAAAATGAAGGTGGGGGTGAGGGCTCGGACAACGAGGTTCAACGGAGCCGCCATCCACCTACAGAGAAACCTTAATCCGATCCTAAAGAGTGCTGCCAGCGATGGGATGTGACCAACCTCCACCGTCGCCCCTGCAGCGTCACGACCGCCACCACTGTACCTCGCCACCGGTGTCCGCGAGGTCACGACGCTACTGTCCCAGGGCGACTAGAGGAACTCTAGTGGAAGAGGTTGTCCCTGGATCTACGGTTACACACATAGAGGTACACACATCGATCCTAACAGGTCCATCTCCCGTTTCAGACTGTCTGGGGATTAATATCCCGTTCGCTCGGCTGCATGACTACCGGTATTATTCGTTGGTCGAAAAAGTACGATTTATAAGTCAAGAGAATAGGATATAAGCCCATGAGGTATGTTCTAGTTTATAATTTTTAACCCATTAATTAGGAGAAGAGAATTTACGAGCCTGTTTGATATAGCTATAGCTTGGAGAGCTGGATCTATAGTTTGTAGATTAATTAAAGTGGTTTAGATATTTTTTATTTAATAATCTAAATTATAAAAAAGTTATGTAAATATACTTAACATGTCTGCAACTCTAGATCCATAATTTTCTATAGTTACAAGTGACCAACTCTAGGAAATATATAGATTTCCTGTAGCTAGAGCTCCACCAAACAGAGCATATCTATCTATATAGATATCCATATTCCTCGCACAACGATACATGCTAAAGATAGAAGTTTAGATCACACACCGTTTCTTCTTCTCACAATAAACAACAACCTCTTTTCAAATCTGAGAGAGAAGAGAGTGACTCATACGTGATGGATTCTATGATTTGGTTGCTGATGTGTGATAATCGGAAACCTCATGAATGACTGCCATGGAAAGCTGGCAAAATAAAATCACAACACTTCGCCAGTTTTTAAGAGGATGGGCCAAAAATACAGCTGGCCGCATTAAAAAGGAGGAGAAAAAATTTGACCTTAATGATTGATGAGTTAGATAAAATGGCAAAAATTAGACGGCTTAGTGACCAAGAGTTAAACTTAAAAACACTATCTCAATGAACGATTGGTTCGTATACTGAGGGAAGAAGAAATTGAATGGTATGAGCGAGCAAAATGTAAATACCTCTTGGAAGGTAATGATAACACCCAATATTTCCACTTTGTGGTTGCTAATGAAAGACATAGAAAACAAGGTATCTTCAATTTGGAACAAGAAGATGGAGTAATCGAGGGTGATATGAATTAAAAGGATACATCACAAACTATTAATATTACAAGGGGTTATTTGGTCCACCGGAGGGAATTTATTTTTCCTTGGTGAAAAACCATATTCAAGATATACCTCAAGTGATAGAGGAGGGATAGCCATTGAGATGGTGTGCAGTTTATCAGCCCATCTTGTGTGTACACAGGGGCGGATCCAGCGGGGGGAGGGGGGGCTCGAGCCCTCCCAACCCATATCAGAGCAGTGGAACCCTCTGTGGAGCCCCCATGAATTTTTAGATAAAGTTCTATAATATAGGTGGGGCTGAGATTGATCGAGCAGTAGTCGGAGGTATGTGTTGTTCAGGCCCCCCTAAAATTTTTTCTAGATCCGCCGTTGTGTGTACATATAGATCTTAAAAGCAATAAAAGTCAACCCTAGAGATGGTTCATTAGAGAAATTAGCTTTAGTAATATCTCTTAGATAACATGTATGGTTTTAGAGCTAACAACTAACTTATTTGTTGGAAGATGGCCAAAGCATGGTGCAAAGGCCCGTGCCGCACTTTGCATGCTCTGAAACTACATGTAGGACATGTAGGCATCCAGAACCATCAATGTTCTATCTGTTGTTTCAACACGTTGTTTCCTTAACACCTCACACCCTATGGTACACCACACCGGCTTGCAGTCATATCCGCAACCCATGGCCAAGCCTTTATATCCTTAACTTCTATTGATTGATTTGACGGCTCATCTTCTTCCGTTATTTTACCGTACATTTCTTTTGTTTGGCTTTCTCAATGGGAAACGATGGTCGCGGTCAAGCTTTTGTTGGACAATGCAATTAGCTCTTCTATGTCATTCATGGCCTATGCATAATTATAGTAGTTTGTAGTTTGCCCCTTTCGCAAATTTTTATCATGAGATGAAAGCTTGGTGATTTTGGTATTGTGGACCTTTGCAATTGGCCGAACTCACCTTATAATGATGTAATAAGGAAGTGTCATTTAATATCTGTTTGGGCAAACTTAGGTTGAAAAGTTTATTACGCCATGTTCACTTGAACTTATCAGTCATGGTACAATATTTTTCTCTCACAATAAAACAACATCAACCGGCTTATCAGCCGCAGAAACCATCAGAGCACACAAACAATCGTGAGAGAATTACTACCTCTATTCCCTTTTATAAGGCGTGCACACATATCAAGAGTCAAACTTTAAAAACTTTGACCAATAATTTGGCTAACAATTTTTAACTATGATAATATAAACTTGATACAACTATATTTGTAAGCAATTATACTATCCAATAATCATAAGTTTATAAACATAAATAATATAATATAATATAATATAAAATAAATGAATGGTCAAAATATAATTTAGGAGATCGTGTCATTCCAGTCGGCGCCTTATAAAAGGGAACATTGACACTGAAACAAATCTCTCTTCCGTATATAGCACTCAAAAATTTGAACTTCCTTGCCTAGCACCAACTAGAAATTTCCTTCTATAAATTGCATTGCCGTCCATTTGATGCACTAACGATGTCAAGTGACAGCTAAAACGACATTTATACCCTTCCATGTAGCAGCGGCATGTAGTGCCAAATAGAAAAAGAATAAATAGACATGTTGTCAAATAAGAAAAACATAAATATATTTGGTTCATCAGAGATATTAGTTTAGTGTTATCTCTAAGAAGAGACAAACTAAAATATGGTTCATCAGAGATATTAGGAACTAGTGTTATCTCTAAAAGATAACATCTATGATCTTAGAGCTAGAAGTCGACTTAACTATTGGAGATGGTCTAAGCACATTGTAAAGGCCTATGCCACACTTTGTTTGCCTTGAAACTACGTGCAAGACACATCTGCAACCGTCCTACGGCGTCCGGAACCACCACTGCTCCGGCCGCTATATCTCAACAAGCGTTTACTAAACACACCTCACAGCCACAGTGGCCTGCAGTCATAGCTGCAACCCATGGCCATGCCTTTATATGATGGTCATGCACTTTGCCCTTGATAGGTGGTTCTATACAAGGTCTTGCTGACTGCAGTTACAAACCCAGTCAGTATCAGTCGGTTTCATGCCTCGTGTGATGTCTGGTTGGGTTTTGACTGCGGCCCTGTTTGCTGGGAGGAATTTGGAGAAATCTGGATGGTTTTGGACGAATATGGAGAAATTTGTAAGACGAAAACACTGTTCCGGATGAAAAAAAAAAAGCGAATCAAACTGGATTTAAGGACACGTGAACGGGGCTGCATATATGCTCGTTTTGCTCCTGCCTGTTCTAGGTGTTGTCGCTGCTCAGACCAACAACGGTGTTGGTCCTAGGCAGGAGCAAGTAAGCAAGGTGTCCGGGAATCTTGCGCCTGCACCGTCTCCCATGGACTCAATCGGTAAAGTTCTCTCTGCGTTGATCTATACTTACTTGTAGCAAGATCAATGTTTTTTTTTTCCTCACAGAATATAACTAACTTGGTGAGTATATATGTGCATTGCATCTTGTAATTAATTAAGTGAAAAAGCGTGAAGGAGAATGTGTGTATAGTGTATGGCTGCTAGGATTTGGGGAACGAAAAAAAAATGACTTCCTAAAAGGTACTCCCTCTATCCTAAATTGTAAGTCATTCCAAGAATCTTGGAGAGTCAAAGTTTTTCAAGTTTGACCAAATTTATATAACAAAATAATAATATTTATTATACCAATTAAGTATCATTAGATTCTTCATTAATTATATTTTCATATTATACCTATTTGATGTCATCAATCTTTATGTTTCTCTCTATAATTTTAGTCAAACTTGAAAAGGTTTGACTCTCCAAGATTCTTGGAATGACTTACAATTTGGGATGGAGGGAGTAGTTTGCATGCGTGAGTGTAGTATATGGATCATGGGAAGGTGCGGACTCACTTGTCGGTGAGAAAGTGATTGTGACGCATAATTATTAATTAGCGTGTCCCGACGACAATTCCCTTTCGCACTTATGTACTCCTTCCGTAAAAATTTTTGACAGGGGGAGTAGTACATAGATAGCGATAACGTCCAAATTATTTAATTAAGAAAATGATATCTTGTATATATTTAAATAAATTCAGTACAACAGCTTCTTCACTTATATTATTTAAATACCACTTTGTGTCCCGAGCTACGTATATATCTAGATATACGATATGTCTAGATACGTGATAAAATTTATGTACATTGAGAAGCGGAAACGACATGGTATAAGCTGAAACGGAAGGTGTATAAAAAAACAAAACACCATTTTTTTTATAAATCTTTTCTTTCCGGACAAAAAAATAATAATTGAAAAAGGGCTGAGGGACCTTCTCGCGTGCGGCACACTTAGCACTCCTGTCCTGTCCTCGTGGACTGTATAGCCTGTTTGTTTGTGGGCGTGGCGCCTTCATTCTCCACTCTCCACCGGAGGAAAGCCAAAGCCAGAAGAAGGGAGCGATCGGTTGAGAGATCACCACCGCTGTGCCTGCGCGTGCTGCTTCACCGAATCGAATCAGACCGTCCGAATCCAAGCCAAGGTGAGCGTCTACCTCCAAATCCATCTACTCCGCCGCCGCCGCCCTAGCCCCTGGCTCTGGGCCCCGGCCACTGCCCGGCTGGCCGCCTGACCTGGCCGCTGGCCGGCGACCCCCGCCCGCCTCCGCCTGGCCGTCGTGAGACGTGGCCCATGGCCGTCTGGCCGCCGCCCGCCTGGTCGCCTACTCGCCTGGATGGCTGCGCCGCTCCTCCGCCTGCTCGTCTGTTGGCTAGCCTTTGGCCGATCGCGATTCGTGATTTTGGGGTCGGGGTCGGGGTCGGGCGCCCCCTGGTAACAGATTGTAAAGGAAGGAATCCTCTACTGAGGTCTTTCACTTCCCCACGGAGTTTGATTTGGGTGTCCCCTTCTCCCAAATGCTGAAACATGAAACACAACGGGAGGGTTAGCGCAGCCCTGTAAAGATTTTACATGGCATGCCATGCCGCGATCTAGATTTTGGGGTTCCTATCTTACTAGGTTTCCGTCTTCGTTCATTTGGTTGTGTGTCCATCTAATAGTTGACTAATGCATCCTCAAAGTTCTCCCCAAGGGGAGCCCTGCATCTCTGTGTCTATGATTTGGTTGAGCTGCTGCTATCTTCTCCAGTATAAAATATTTTAGATGTAGTTTGGGATTGGGATGAAAAGTGGACAGTTAAGAAAAAAGGAGATTCATTCACCTTGCGTTCTGTCATTTGAACACTGATCCTTTTGTGTACAGGAGAGGGTGATATTTCTCATAAATTCCTGCGTTTCAGAGAAAAGCATTGACTAAATAGACGTTCCGTGCTGAAAAAATAAGATTTTTTAGCAATATGAACACCTGATGCTTTCATTCTTTGTTCTAGTTAAGATTATCTTTCCTCCCTTATTCTTATCAAATGTGCAGCTCTTTCATCAGCGATGGCAACTGGTAGTGAAGCCTCGAAGCCAGCTGAGGTGCCAGCTGAGACTGTGCTTGACTGGCATAAACAGGACAACAAGAGGATGCTCCATGCTGTTTACCGTGTTGGGGATCTGGACCGCACAATCAAGTATGCTGACATTTGCAACATCTGCAGCTAGAATCATGCTTTTTATGTGACCTTGTGATTCTTGTAGATACTACACGGAATGCTTTGGGATGAAACTGCTGAGGAAAAGGGATATTCCTGAGGAGAAGTACACCAACGCCTTCCTTGGCTTTGGACCAGAGGATACCAACTTTGCAGTTGAATTGACTTACAGTATGTTCGGTGACCTGCCAAAATTTTGTTTATTTGTTTCACTATGCTACTAATTTTTGCAGTTGCACAATTTGTGAACCCTATAAGAAAGTTAGCAATGTATATTTTTCTCTCTTGATATGAACTGACCTAATTCTTTTCTCGGGAATTTATTTTCGTTTTCTGTAACTTCTAATGTGGTAACAAGTTCACTCTTATTCAACAGACTATGGTGTTGACAAGTATGACATTGGAACGGGCTTTGGGCATTTCGCAATCGCTAATGAGGATGTAAGTATTGTCGATTTGCAATAGCCTATTGTAGATGCTGCAGAATTATGGTTTATATATGATATCGTGGATGCAAATGCAGGTGTACAAGTTGGCTGAGAATATTAAATCCAAGGGTGGCAAGATCACCCGCGAACCTGGTCCTGTCAAGGGAGGATCCACTGTTATTGCCTTCGCACAGGACCCTGATGGCTACATGTTTGAGCTTATCCAGAGGGCTGAGACACCTGAGCCTCTTTGCCAGGTCATGCTTCGTGTTGGTGACCTTGAGCGTTCTATCAAGTTTTATGAGAAGGTATTTTCTTTCCTTTTGTAAAGCTGTGCTATTCCAAAAGTTAGAGATGTATTTCTTATTTTTATCTCTAGAGGAACAGTCTGTTTCTCATACATGATGATGTATGGTTTGTTTGTTTCCAAGCAGGCTCTAGGGTTGAAGCTCCTAAGGAAGAAGGATGTACCTGATTACAAGGTAGTTGCAGTTATTTGGCACTGAAAGAATGTTGTTACGTTTCATAGTGTTGAGAGAATTCCCCCCCCCCAAGAAGTAGTGTTCTTTGGCTTAGTGGACTGAATGTTTTCACCCTTATACAGTATACCATTGCCATGTTGGGCTATGCTGATGAGGACAAGACAACTGTTCTGGAGTTGACATACAACTATGGAGTCACAGAATACAGCAAGGGCAATGCATATGCTCAGGTCTTTACGAAATCTTTATCTGAAGCATTTTTCTAATTACATTTTGGCATTTCTTAATTGTTTGGCTTATGTAAGTGCAGGTTGCCATTGGCACCAATGATGTGTACAAGAGTGCTGAGGCGGTTGATCTGGCTACCAAAGAACTAGGTGGCAAGATTTTACGGCAGCCAGGGCCGCTACCTGGGATCAACACTAAGATTGCCTCTTTTGTTGATCCAGATGGCTGGAAAGTGGTATGCTTCCATCTTTTGTATACAGTTAACTGTTAAATTTTCGTGTAAAATAAAAAGTTAAATTGACTAGTGCTTTCTTCAAATCTAGAGCCAAAAAAGGGCAGACCCAGTGCCAGAGGCTCCCACATGAGTAGGGTTTGGGGAAGGGAAAAACCGAGGCAAGCCTTTCCCCCGCAAAATTTGCGGAGAGGCTGCCTCGAACCCACGACCTGGTGACTCAGTGAGACAACTCTCACCACTGCACCAGGCCTGCCCTTCTTTCTTCAAATCTAGAGCTAGTGACAATGAAATGATTAATGCTTTGCATAAACTTTGCACTACCATAGTTTCAAAGCTTAAACTTGATGCACCTGTGAAGCCAAGCCTTTGTGAAAACAGGATTCTGTTTCATACACTGGGAAGCTAAAGCTATAGCTCCAATATCTTTATCTGCACTATATCATGTCATCTCATGAGCATTGTGTTTGTTTGGTGTGACTCAGCCCCCCAAATCTAATGAATCATAAAATTGAATGATTGCTATACCTATATGTGACATTTATCCTTAACATTGTAGGTTTTGGTTGACAACACCGACTTCCTCAGGGAACTCCACTGAAGACCGGGATATCCGGGTGCTGTCCTAGGATGTAGTAATGCTTGTTTGTGATGTAATAAGTTGTGAGTGGTTTGTTTCCGCCTTGATGAACTGATAATAATGAATGTCGCTACAGAGGCTATGCTTCTGCCAGCGAGGTTTGGGATTTGCTGTGTGACTGTGCCCGCTACTAACGCAATTGCTACATGTAGCAACAACATATCTAGGGCTTATTTGTCAGGGCCAAGGGCCGCTCTGATTCTGGGACTGTTCATACACCGTAGGAGCCGGTGAAGCCCGAGAAACTGGCTTCACAGGCTCCTCTTGTCCCATAGACCGTAATTGATTTCGGGTGGAGACACTCACCAGTGCTACAGTGATGCTACAGGTGATGCAACCTGGAAGCCTGCCAAAGTGGGCTCCTTCTATGATGCCTTTTTTTTTCCCGTGTCACCTTATGTTTATCCACATTCTATAGGGGATAGCAAACTTACCCATTACCTGCTTATCAATGGCGCTAAACAAGGCGATTTGAAGATCTGAAAGCCAGTTCAGATGCCATGAAGCATAATTTGGGTGCTCTCGTGATTGAAAGCTAGGGTGTTTCTTGCATTGATTGGGCTCCATGGGACGAAATCAACAACCAATGAGTCAGTCCATGGATCCCATTGTGAGATCGCTCCGATATTGCTGGTTTTGTGGCAATTCATCTTGGGCAGGTTCAACATTGAAATTTTCTAGCTATGGGGTTGCCAATGGTTGCGGAAAGAAATCTAGGCTTCATGATAGTAGAATGAAATTCTCTTTTAAGTTTTATATGTTAGTGCCACACGTTCACACTTGCATAGAGGGAGGGAATCTAAGCTCCTTGCTGCTAGAATTTTGCATGGCACACCACACACTATTGGTGATTCCCTTAGCTGGGTCTCAAGGTCAGCCTCTTATTTTGCTTGTGCCTCGATCATTGTTCTCAACACCATCTGATCCGTTAAACATTTAATGCATTGTGACAAGTTTATCGTTTATGCATTAGTAGGAAGCATATGCAGAGAAGCATATACTATACAGACAGAAGCTAAATGTGTTGGTAAAAAAAAATGCTTCCTACTAATGCATCATGTATACGCTTCTTTTGAAAAAAAAATGCAGTAATTTTCCTCAACCGGACAATCTGCAACAATTTCAGATGGCAGCAAGTCTGTCATTTAGCTCTTGTTTTCTTTGAAAACTGGCCTCTTGTCATCTGAACTAAATGATGAACCCCCAAGTGATTTTCTATGGTTTCTGGGCGGTGCAGAAAGAAAGAAAAAATCAACCAACAACAACAGTTCTCTGTTGCTAGAGGTTCAAACATGCATATACTACAGGAGTAAGAAACCTAAGGTCATGTGGAAACTGAAAACCTATTGAGAGCTTTTGATGATATATCCTTTCTGTGATTCTTATGGTGGATCACAGGTCCATTCTCGTTTTTTTTTCCATTTGCCACCGTATTTGTTCCTGGATTATCGTTAATTATTATCTGATCTGTGAAAATCTCCTCTCAGTATGCTATGCTTGATTAATAGTTACAGATCTTATGACGAAAATGACATGCCCCTGGAAGACAGTACTGGAAATGCCTTGCCAAATGGTGATTGCGGCATTGTCCCATGGTAATCAGCTAATCGTGCCAGTCCTTAGAACAGCCTCGACGTATTCTCGCTGTTGTAGGTCACAGAGCCGTCTGTTCTTCTCATAGATGGCGGACATCAGAGTCGGATCGATCAATTGTCTTTTCTTCCCCATGGTACAACAAGGAAACACTTTTGTGTACCTGTTGGTCGAAGGGTGTTATTTACCAAGATGAATATCACTCAGCGCTGAACTTGAATACTTGATCCGCTTCCGGCTTCCGTAGCACTACCACATACACAGACGAACTGCAGGTGAAGAGCCTTCCGTATTTCACCACATCCAACTTCAGAAAGTATTTATGCTTGTTTGTTGGATACTTCTGTTATACAGTACAGAATAGAGACCACTGATCATTCCAACTCATGACACAAAACTATGGCGTGTAAATTTTTTTTTGAGGAATTATTGGCGTGTAAATTGATAAAGGTCATGGCGATTCCGCAATTTTTCTGAACCCATAATCCAAGAAGAGGGCTAGGTGTAGTTAAAACCAGCAATACAAGACTTTGTTTGGAGCCATGAAACGTATCAAAAGTATAGTTTCCCAAGAGATGAATCAGGTGTACACATTCATTCTCATGCATTATTTATGACTTCCTCAGTTGATCCTTTTTATGAAATTTATTCAGGCTCACTATAATCATGTCAAACTGCACAACGACAGTTCTTTTTTAAACGAAAGATCAGAAAGTGTTCATTTCTGCTGATATAGCAGGAGAAAAAAGATTAGCCTTAGGAGGTTAGAATCACAAAAGAAATAAAGTAAAAACGACCTTTACAGCAAACAGTGGGTACAATCAACCAAAGTAATGATATGCCAACGCAAGTAAGCTAGATGAAGCTGCATGATTTGGTATTAATTAGGCATATATATTATATATACCACAATTTTCAATCTTTTTACCTGTCAAAAAAAGTACACTATGCTGACAAAATCAAAATCAGCACTAAAATTCTTTGTATACCAGTTGTGGCGTGTACTTAGGGTAAAGGGTCCCTTTGGTTGGCTACCATGGTATCCCAACCTTTGCCACGCTCTGTGGCAAATGTTTTCAAGATATGTGCACAATTAGTTTTTAGCCAAAACAGACATGACTGCTCGCCGCTTCTTTCCTGAGACCCGTGTCCACTATAATCCTCCGCGATTCATTTGATTCAGACCATTGTCTCATAGCAGCATGAAAATTCGAAATCAACACATGAATCCCAGGGTTTCGTGGATCAACCTCCAGCATGCGCACAGCCACCGTCTTTCCTCTTGCAGCATCCATGTTTGCTCAGCAGGTGTTCAACATAGCGACGAAGATGGCACTGGAAGACTTATTTCGACTTGCAGTTAGACTACAATATAGATCCCAGGCCTCGTCAATACGGCCTGTACGTCCGAGCATGTCTATTAAACACGCGTAGTGCTCTGGTTGTGGATCAATCCCGTACTTGCTCTTCATCAAATGTAGCATGGACTGAGCTTCATCCACCAGACCAGAGTGTCCGCAGGCTGACAGAACCACCAGAAATGTGATAGCATTTGGCAAGACCATTGGTGCAGCTTTCTCCATTAGCTTAAACAAATCCAAAGCATCAACACCATGTCCATGGCGACTATAAGCGTCAATCATACTTGACCAAGAGACCACATTTCTGGTAGCCATCCGGTCAAATACTATACGCGCAGCCGTTGCCCTCCCACATTTTGCATACATGTCAATGGGCGCATTGCATAAAATGGTGTCAGAATCAAACTCACCACGGAGAGCCTTGCAATGCACCTGCATACCGTAAGCCAAGTTTGCTGTCGCTGCGCAGGCCGTGAGAGCAGAGGTCAGCGAGATCCCATTGAGCTCCGTCCGCTGCCTCAGCATCGAGAAGGCGTGGCTGAACCATCCGTTCTCCACGCAACCTGAAAGAACAGCATTGTGCAGGGCAGCATCCTTGGGGTACCTCGTGAGCACAAACACCCTCATGGCGTCCTCGACGAGGCCACAGCTCATGTAGAGATCGACGAGCGCGGTGGCCACGATGACGTCGGCGTCGGCGTGGCACGAGACGACGCCCCGCGCGTGGAGCTGGCGGGCGGCGCGCGACGCGGCGCACGCCTTGAGCATGGTGCAGAGCGTGGCGGGCGTGGGCGGGAGCCCGGAGGCGGCCATCCCGCGGAAGGCCGCGGCGGCCGCCGCCCCGGCGCGCGCGTGGCGGACGAGGCAGGCGAGGAGCGCGTTCCACGCGACGGCGTCCCGCGCGGGCATTTCGTCGAACAGGCGGGACGCGGCGCCCGGGAGCGCCGCGTTCGCGTAGGCCGTGAGGAGGGCGGTGGCCGCGACCGGGACAGCGCTGGAGAGGGAGGAGGACTTGAGCAGCGCGGCGTGGGCGGCGGCGGCGGCCGAGAGGGAGGGGTTGGAGGAGAGGAGGCGGAGCAGGGTGGGCACCGGAGACGGCCGCGGAGCACGCGCCATCTCGTGGAGCGAAGCGAACGAGTCTCCTCCGGCGTCCCACAGAAACAGAGCGGCGAGGCCGCCGCGGCGGAGGCGTACGGGCTCGGGTCCGAGCGGTCCGGGTACAGCTTGATCCACTCCGGTGGTGGCAGTGGCTGGTGGTCGTGGGGCGCTCTGGCCACTCGCCGGCCGCGAGGGATGTGGCAGAAGCGGCGCATCGGACGGAGTGCGTCGGCGAGGATGAGACGCGCGACAGGTGTTCGACGAAATGAGCGGGGCAGGCGGTTTATGAGGGTTTGGCTCGGTCGATGGACGCCCGCGTCAGTGTCCTCAGTTTGCCTGTATTTTTCTTTTTCCTTTTGGCCCCGGAAAATTGTTCAACGCTACAGAAACTTGGTAACGATGAAACCCCAAATCGAAAGTTGTGATGAAATCAAATGAAATTATCATTCCATAACCAGAATTGATGCGCCCATTCTTGAAAATGAAATTACGAGATTAACTTGTGGCAGTGGTTGCTGATCCCGTAAAGGGCCTGAAGCATATACGTATGTATACGCATGGAAAGTTTAGCCTGTACACAAGCCAATTTCTTCCTTCAGGTAGGTGATACAACTACAGGATACAGGTATGATGAAGATAAAAACGTTTCACAAGCAGTCGGTGAATCATCATGGATTAGAGGATTTGTTGCGGTATGCTTGGTCAGCAAGTAGTTGGTGAATCCGTCATGGATTAAAAGATTTGTTGTAGTATGCTTTGTCAGCGAAATACCTCATAATGGCCGGACTCCATGCCGGATGGATCCTTGCGTGGCCATGGAAGTGCCCGACTTAAAAGCGAAGTTGCCCGCCCGAAGTTGCCCTTAGCCTCGGGCAAGCCGGCGAGAATGTTGAGTTTGGGAGCCAACACATCCGACTTGAGGATGCCGGGGCTCAACTTCCTCGAACCAAAGCTGTTTTTTTGCTCTTGAGGGCATATGCCCCCATGTGTGTGTCCGCGCCCAAGTTGGTGTTGGCATAGCGTAGCGGCCTTGATGTGAACTTCTTCGAGATCCCATCCTGCTTGTAGGGCTTGTAGGGCACTTGAACAATATGACTCTCCGGGCCGAAGCTGTGTAAGATCATGGTATATCCAACATCATTGGGTTCGATGACCAGAATGGCCGAAGCGTTGAAGCTCAACAGTAAAAAGGCCATCCTGCACGTAAGACCACAATCACTACTGCCTTGTCAGGAATCAAGTCCCTCATCTACGAGCAGCGATACTCCTCGGTACAGTACAACAGTTGCTTCCACGGCTTTAGCAGCCGGTGCATAAAGCTTCATCCTATCGGCAAGGGACTCTCCGATGGTGAAACCGTGAGTATTATCCGCTGGGCCTTCAAGGTACACGGTGGCCGGGAAGTACTGGTCTATCGTGCTGGCGCTCACCATGAGGATCCATGGCGCGACGTTGAGGATGGAGGATGCAAATTTGCACTTAAAGGCATGTGGTCCCATGTGCATCACCATTGGATACAGATTGAGATGCGTGTGCAGCAGGAGAGAGAATGTGCATCCAACGGTTCATGCACATTGGGGCACATGCCCTTAAGGGCAAAAATAACTTTGTGCGACCGAGCCATCGTTGCCAGCGCAAGCGACAATGTGGACGCCTTGTTGCATGGTGTTGAAGGTGCTGATGGCGATGGGGTCGTTGTCGAACGTGGGTTTGGTGGAGAAGCTGAAGGACACCGATATCACGTTGTCGGATACCAGAAAATGGGGTACCCCAAGCAAAGATCGAAAAACTGCTTAGACCCTAAAAACAGAACCAACGGAATAAACAAATAAGGTCTCGGCCGAAATCTTCGATTCGCCCGAGACCCCGTCGCCGAGCCCCAGCGGAAGCAAACGATTCTCCGACTCGCCCGAGACCGCCTCGCCGAGGCCCCCTCGTCGAGGCCCGTTCGTCGAGCCCCCCTCGCCCGGGGCCTCGGAAGAAGTGCCGATTCTCCGATTCGCGCGAGGCCGGCTCGGGACCAGCCCCGTGACCGCCTCTTCGACCGAACTGCTCTGACCGAACGTCGCATCCAAGCGCCCAACCACTCCGACAGACGATGCGATGGCACGCAGAAGGTGAAGTGACCGACTACACGCCCGATCGCGTCAACCTCCTGCCATCTGCGGCGGCACGCAGCGGGGTTACCACCACCACTGTCGCCTAACTCCTGCACCAAAGACATCGCAACGTGGGGAGTCAGAACGGGTTCCTATAGCCTCGAAATCAGCGGACCGACCGCTCCGTCTCGCCCGAGCCCCCTCGACGAGGCCTCAGATTCACTGATCTTTTTCCGCCTCGCCCGTCCGCCTCGCCCGAGACCCCCCGGTAGGGCCTCGGACGAATTGGCCGCGCTCCGCCTCACCCGAGGCCGGGCTCGTCCTGCAACCTCGTCGCCTCCGCCTCAAAGGTCTCTCTGGCAGGCTGTCGCATCCGATTAATGCGCTCAGCTGCACCCGCTACGTAAGCCACGATCGGCAGTGCGCTGCAACAGGAGCGATGGGACAACGGTCAAATCACCTTTTTTACCATCCCTACTGACAACACAGTACAGATCTTGTAGGCGCATCGTCTCGACTTCACCGATGGCCACCGAGACTCGCATCCGCACTGGTCACTTCTCGGGCCTCGGCACGCAGCGAGCCCTCGGCAACAGAGCCTCGGCACAACAAGCCTCGGCACGATCGATCGGCTATGATGGCGCCGAGCTTCGCAATCCACCAAGCCAACAAATGCGCGAAAGATGCTACTTGCGATGGAGACCATACCGATTAGACATCTCACGGGAACTCCCACGACAATGCCATGCCGCTCCGAGGAGTAATCGTCATCAAATAGTCCGCTCCACGTGTAGCTCTCTTATGTACTCTGGTTTCCTCCTGCGGCTATAAAAGGAGGCGGCCAGGACCGTTTCTAGGGACGGCGGATAGAGTCACGAATACTCGCACGAACAACACGCCTCATTCTATAATTCATATCACCTCCCCTCACAGAGATCTGGGACAAACTCCCTCTCTCTGGCCCAGCTTGTAACCCCCTACTACGAGCACCCCGGTGCAAGGAATACAAGAACATCTTCTCAGACTGGACGTAGGACATCCATTGCTCGAACCAGTATAAACCTTGTGCTCTTTGCATCACCATCCGGAATTGGGAGCACGCAGCACAAATTCACTAGTCGGTTAAGGACCCCCGGTTCAGAAACACCGACAGTTGCGCGCGCCAGGTAGGGGCCTCTGCATGTCAGCTTAGTCATCCCACCAGATTTCGGATGGCAGATCCCGTGCGATCGTTGCGTCTCGAGACGATCGTCTGGTTCGGGAGCCTAGAATTCATGTCTCTAGGGCACGAGTACGATATGGTACTCCTCTCACCCAGAGCGCCATCAACCGACAACGACGTCATGCACCGGCAGCCCACGCACGGACGGTGCCCGGGCCGCCGCTCCCATCAAGCTCGCCAAGCGCCGCGTGGGTGAGTCCACCCTAACACCGCGTAAGTACAGAACGCCGATCTGTGCTCCACCGGAATCCCATGCCCGGCTAGCGCACAGAGTCCTCAAGACGGGGACTGTCGCTTAAGCCTCGGCAGGGGAAAAGGGCGGTGGCGCTGGCGACGCCCCATCATCAAGCTCATCCCGCCTCCTCCGAGAGCGCAGCTCTGGCGGAGCGAGCACGGCGACGGTGCCATCCCGTACCCTTTCGGGCTGACCAATGTCGTCGCCTCCTACGCCACCGCCCTCGTCTCCATTCATCAACGTCATGCCCATAACCCCATAGTCACAACTCCAATCCACCCCCACTCTGACTCCTCGGAGGAGGACGAGGCGTGGGTTGGAGCAGACTTCTCCGGGATTCGCGACCCTGAGGCGATGCGTCGCTTCATGATCGCGAGCGACTACTGCTTCGGCTACTCCGATTCCAACGACGAGGACGCTTACGACCCGACTCATGAGTGTTTCCACATCGGACTCGGAATGTCGAGCACGGGCAATGATGGAGGAAGGGCAGCCAATGCCACACCACCACGCACGGGGTCCCCGCCAGCGGCGGCAGGTGTCCCCACCCCCGAGCAACTTCGACACATAGACCTAGAGCAGCTCCATGAGCTTCAAGCCAAGGTCGAGCAAGATCGACTCCTCCTGCAGTAGCTCCGAGCCACCCTCGAGCAAGAGCAGCGGGGGCGCGGCGATGGCAGAACGGCCCGGCTGGGGGCTCGCGACGTCAACCGCCGCATTAACGATGATGAGGGGGGCGAGCAACCCCCTGTCTTCAATCGCGCTAGCCAGAACGTCGCTGCGGTGGCAATACTGGTCCGAGCGATGCCCGAGCCCTCTACCACGGAGGGGCGACGGGTCCACGGCGAACTCCGGGGCCTTCTCGAGACTGCCACGGTGCAGCAGGCCGAAAGCTCCACGTCTCGACGACGTGGGGACGCCTCAAAACAGCCCTCGGTGCACGACCACCTCAGGGCCCCCTCGGTGCACGACCGCCTCAGGGCCCCCTCAGTGCACGACCGCCTCGACGACCAACGCGAGGCGCAAAACGGCCACCACGTGGGCAGCAGACGACGACGTCACGACCACGATGGGGCCGCCCGGGGCTACCAATTGCACCGAGGCGGTCGCTATGACAGTGGGGAGGACCGCAGTCCTTCTCCCGGGCCACCTGGCCCTAGATTTTTCAGTAAGGCCATCCGCAGCGCCCGCTTTCCGGCCCGGTTTCGTCAGCCAGCGAATCTCTCAAAGTACAGCGGCGAGACCAACCCCGAGCTATGGTTGGCCGACTACCATCTGGCTTGTCAGCTAGGCGGTGCGGACGATGACCTGCTCATCATCCGCAACCTCCCCCTATTTCTGTCAGACTCAGCGCGAGCCTGGCTCGAACACCTTCCCCCTATGCAAATCCACGACTGGCGCGACTTGGTAAAGGTCTTCGTCAGGAATTTCCAGGGCACCTACGCGCGCCCCGGGAACTCCTGGGACCTCAAGAGTTGCCGCCAGGGGCCGGACGAGTCTCTCCAAGACTTCATCCGAAGTTTCTCCAAGCAATGCACCGAGTTGCCCAGCGTCAGCGACTCAGAAATCGTCTAGGCATTCCTCTCCGGCACCACCTATCGAGACCTGGTCCGAGAATTAGGCCGGAGCGTACCGACCACGGCGTCCGCACTCCTCGACATTGCCACCAGCTTCGCCTCTGGCGAAGAGGCCGTCGGGGCCATCTTCCCCAACAACGACTCTAAGGGGAAGAGGCGGGATGAGACCCCCGGGACCTCGACGTCTCGCCCCCCAGAAAAAGAAGAAGGGACGCCAAGGGAAATAGGAGGTTCTCGAGGCCGGGCTCGTCGTGGCCGCGGACCACAAGAATCCTCGAGGCCCAGGGCTCTTCGACAACATGCTTAAAAGACCCTGCCCATACCATCAGGGCCCGGTAAAGCACACCCTCGAGGAGTGCACCATGCTCCGGCGATACTACGCCAAGCTCGGGCTCCCCAACGATGATGCCAAGAAGAGGGGCCAGGACGACGGAGACAACGACAAGGACGGCGGGTTCCCCGAGGTACACAATGCCTTCATGATCTTCGGTGGGCCCTCGACGTGCCTCACGGCGCGACAGCGAAAAAGGGAACGCCGAGAGGTCTTCTCAGTTAAGGTGGCCACTCCCCGGTACCTCGACTGGTCTCGGGAGGCGATCACCTTCGATCGGGATGACCACCCCGATCATGTCCCAAACCCCGGCCAGTACCCGCTCGTTGTTGACCCGATCATCGGGAACACCCGACTCACCAAGGTGTTGATGGACGGAGGCAGCGGCCTCAATATCCTGTACGCCAACACGCTGGGGCTCCTAGGGCTCGATCGGCCACAACTCCGAGGCGACGCCGTGCCCTTCCACGGCATCATGCCAGGGATGCGCGTGTGACCCCTCGGGCGCATAGACTTACCCGTCTGCTTCGGCACCCCCTCCAACTACCGCAAGGAGACCCTCACCTTCGAGGTGGTGGGGTTCAAGGGGACTTATCACGCCATCCTGGGACGGCCGTGCTACGCCAAGTTCATGACGGTCCCGAACTACACCTACCTCAAGCTCAAGATGCCGGGCCCCAACGGTGTCATCACTATTTACTCCGTGTACGAGCATGCATACGACTGCGACATCGAGTGCATCGAGTACGCCGAGGCTATAGTGGAGTCCGAGGCCCTCATCGCCAACCTCGACCAGCTCGGCAGCGAGGTGCCTGATTCAAAGCGTCGTGCTGGGACGTTCGAGCCCGCGGAGGCCGTCAAGCTCGTCCCAGTCGACCCCACTTGCTCAAACGACCGAGTGCTGAGGGTCAGCACGACCCTCGACAGCAAATAGGGGGCCGTGCTCATCGACTTTCTTCGCGCGAACGCCGACATATTCGCGTGGAGTCCCTCGGACATGCCGGGCATACCGAGGGAGGTCGCCGAGCACGCCCTCGACATCTAGGCCGGCTCCAGGCCAGTGAAGCAACGCCTGCTCCGATTCGATGAGGAGAAACGCAGGGCCATCGGTGAGGAGGGACAGAAGCTTTTGGCAGCCGGATTCGTCAAGGAAGTGTCCCATCCGGAGTGGTTAGCTAATCCTGTATTAGTTAAGAAGAAAAATGGAAAATGGAGAATGTGTGTGGACTACACCGGTCTGAACAAGGCATGCCCAAAAGTCCCGTTCCATTACCTCGAATCGATCAAATCGTTGACTCCATCATGGGATGCGAGACCGTCCTTCCTTGATGCGTATTCCGCTACCATCAAATCAAAATGAAGGAGTCCGACCAGCTTCGCAACTTCTTTCATCACCCCATTTGGCCTGTCTTGCTATAATGACTATGCCGTTTGGCCTTGGAAATCTGGGGCCACGTATCAGTGATGTATGACCCAGTCTTTGGCAAGCACATCGGGCGAACCGTCGAGGCCTACGTGGGCGACGTCATTGTCAAATCCAAGCGGTCCAATGACCTCGTCAATGACCTGAGGTAGCCTTCAAATGCCTCGGGAGAGAGGGCGTCAAGCTCAACCCCGAAAGTGTGTCTTGGGGTCCCCGAGGCATGCTCCTGGGATTCATAGTCTCGAGCGCGGCATCGAGGCCAACCTGAGAAGGTCTCTGCCGTGACCAATATGGGGCCGATCCGAGACCTCAAGGGAGTCTGAGAAGGTTATGGGATGCCTAGCGGCCTGAGCCGCTTCATCTCGCACCTCGGCGAAAAAAAGGCTTACCTCTGTACTGCCTCTTGAGAAAATCTGGCCTTTTCCTGACCCTCGAGGCCGAGGAAGCACTCACCAAACTCAAAGCGCCGCTCTCCAAATTTCTGCTTCTGGTACCACCGATCGAAGACGAGGACCTCTTGCTCTATGTCGCCGCAACGACCCAAGTAGTCAGCGCGGCCGTAGTGGTCGAGAGGCAGGAAGAGGGGCACGCTCTACCCGTCCAACGACCTATCTACTTCATCAGCGAGGTGCTTTCCGATACCAAGACGCGTTACCCCCACGTACAGAAACTAATCTATGCCATAATCTTGGCTCGACGCAAGTCAAGGTCACTACTTCGAGTCCCACCCAAAGGACCGTGGTGTCATCTTTCCCCTAGGGAGATAATCCATAACCGGGAGGCCTCGGGAAGGATTTCCAAATGGGCCGTGGAACTCATGGGGGAAGCCCTGTCTTTCGCACCCCGAAAAGCCATTAAGTCTCAGGTCTTGGCCAATTTTGTGGCAGAATGGACCGATACCCAACTACCACCTATTCATGTCCAGGCGGAGTACTGGACCATGTACTTCGACGGGTCTCTGATGAAGACCGGGGCAGGCGTGGGTCTGCTCTTCATCTCACCCCTCGGAGTCCATATGCGCTACATAATCCGACTCTACTTCGCCGCCTCCAACAATGTGGCCGAATACGAGGCCCTCGTCAACGGCCTATAGATCGCCATTGAACTTGGGGTACGGTGTCTCGACGTTCGAGGCGATTCACAGCTTGTCATCAACCAAGTGATGAAAGAATCAAACTGCCACGACCTCAAGATGGAGGCGTACTGCATGATGGTACGCCGCCTAGAGGACAAGTTCGATGGCCTCAAACTCAATCACATCGCACGAAAGTTCAACGAGGCCGTGGACGAACTGGCAAAGATGGCGTCGGCACGAACCCCGGTCCCCCCGAACGTCTTCGCCAGAGACCTCCACAAGCCATCCGTCGACTATGACTCGGCGACGGTAGAGGGCCCATCGGTCGAGCCCACCACAGGGCCCGAGGCCCCCTTTGCCACCGAGACCCCGCCGCCTGAGCCTGAGGCCATGGCAATTGACACAGAGCCTCCCGAGGCCGACCGAGGAACGGACTGGCGAGTCCCTTTTCTTGATCGCCTTGTGCGAGGAGAGCTTCCCGCGGACAAGACCGAGGCCCGACAGCTTGCGCGACGAGCCAAAACTTACGTCCTCTACAACGGCGAGTTGTATAGGCATAGCCCGTCTGGTATTCTCCAATGGTGCATCACCACCGAGGCTGGCCAATCACTACTCTGGGACTTGCATGCGGGAGTCTGCGGGCACCACGCAGCGCCTAGGGCGCTAGTGGGAAACGCCTTCCGCCAAGGTTTCTACTGGCCAACAGCGATGGCTGATGCCACAGGGCTAGTACGCTCCTGCGAAGGATGCCAGTACTACGCTCGACAGACGCACCTCCCGGCCCAAGCCCTCCAAACCATCCCTATCATATGGTCATTCGCCGTGTGGGGGCTGGACATGGTTGGGCCTCTACAGAAGGCACTCGGGGGCTATACCCATCTGCTCGTAGCCATCGACAAATTCTCCAAATGGATCGAGGCTCGTCCAATCACCCAAATCAAATCCGAGCAAGCAGTGCTGTTCTTTACGGATATCATCCACAGGTTCGGAATCCCAAATACCATCATCACCGACAACGGGACGCAATTCACCGGCCACAAGTTCCTGACGTTCTGCGACGACCACCACATCCGTGTGGTCTGGTCGGCCGTAGGACACCCTAGGACAAACGGCCAAGTAGAACGTGCCAACGGCATAATCCTACAAGGCCTCAAGCCAAGAATCTACAACCGGTTGAAAAAGTTTAGCAAGAAATGGCTTGCCGAACTCCCCTCGGTCATTTGGAGCCTGAGGAATACACCGAGCCGAGCCACGGGATTCACACCGTTCTTCCTGGTCTATGGGGCCGAGGCCATCCTCCCCACCGACTTGGAGTACGGCTCCCCGAGACTACAGGCCTACAACGAGCAAAGCAACCGCACTGCCCGTGAGGACGCCCTCGACCAACTTGAAGAAGCCCGAGACGTTGCCCTGCTACACTCGGCCAAATACCAGCAAGCCCTACAATGCTACCAAGCCCGGCACATTCGGAGCCGAGACCTGAAGGTGGGCGACCTGGTGCTGAGGCTGAGGCAAAGCAATAAGGGCCGCCACAAGCTGACCCCTTTATGGGAAGGGCCGTACATCGTCACCCAAGTACTAAAGCCCAGAACCTACAAGCTGGCCAACGAGAAGGGCGATATCTTCACCAACGCTTGGAACATAGAACAGCTACGTCGTTTCTACCCTTAAGTTTCCAAACGTTGTTTACATTGTTTCTCGGAATACAATAAAGAAGCGTTCTTTAGTTGTTACAATCTTTCGAGGACCCCCCTTAATAGGCAACTCGATTGTATGGAACCTAAGGACCAAAAGTTTGTCTCAAAGGCAAAAAACCGGCTGAGCCGTGAGAACGGCCTACGCCTCTAGGCTACGGCAGCTCCCTCGCCACCTTTTCGCCTAAGAGACAGCTTAGGCTCCGAGGAAGTTCTTTGCAAAGAGCTTGTCTATCAATAGGGGCTCGACGTCACAATAACGCTACAAGAGAGACTCGGCTCTGCCTCTGCAGAGCCAAGCCTCCCTCGAGGGCTAAAAAGGGGGGAACCCCCTAAGTCCCGGACGCCGTTTCTTAGCCGTCTTTCAAAAATTTCCACACCAAACTCTCTTGAGCTCCGGCAGGACCGTCGCAAGAAACCTAAGGACCAAAAGCGTGTCCTGAGGCCAAAGGGCCCATCGAGCCGTGAGAACAGCCTACGCCCCTGGGCTACGGCAACTCCCTCGCCACCCTTCGCCAAGGGATGGCTTAGGCTCTGAGGAAGTTCTTTGCGGGTATCCAAGAACAAGACATGGGGCACAGGCTCGGAAATGGAATAAGAAAGCGGTTAAAAACGCACATACGCAAGTACTTTAAAAGGCCTCGACGGCCACAAAACGTCACGATGTGACAATTAAACCAATCCGTTTACATAGCCCCCCGTTGGCCTGTGTCAAAGCTCGGGGATCGGCGGTGGCGGCGGGAGGGACCACCTCTTCTTCAAACAGTCACAAAGTGTGCTGTGCACCTCCACCGCCTCCATCACCTTCGCGACCTCTCACGTCGGCCTCCTCGTCATGTTCCAAGCAAGACATAGCCGTCGTTGACAAATTCGAGGTTGACGGCGTGGTGAGGAGGAGACGACGGCTGTATGCGCTTGACACCTGTGTGCAACGCCTCCCGAGCCTCTCGTGGACGTGGCCACTCAACGCAATCAGCGGTTCCCAAGGAGCTGGCTGATTGGACCCCTCGACCTCGAGAGCCTGCATAAGCGATACGGCGGCGCTGCGCAGAGCCCTCGTGCTCTGGACCTCAACATCCAGCGCCGCTTAGCAAGATCGAGGCCTCAAATCACTGGGAGGCCTCTTTCTCCAGAGACCTACACCACGACAAAGAGTCGGGGTCGAACGAAACCGAGCAAACGGAACAAGGAGCGCGGTTCAATGGAACTTACCCTCGGCTTTGTTCTTCCAGGGCTAAAGCCTCGACTTGAGAGGCCTCGGCCACCTTGGTAGCCTCTCTCGCCAAAGCGACTTTCGTCACCGATGTTCACTCTGCTCATACCAAATGCCTGTTGCCGGCGTGGTGGCCTTGGTAGAGGCAAGCTTCTTGGGCCCGGACTTGAGGGAATCCCGCCCTCCTCCAGCTCCTTGATCTTCGCCACCAAAGGGGCAGACTGCTCCTTAGCCATGGCCACCTCGGCCTTCAGTCGACACACAGAAAGGCGAAGGTCCTCCACTTCAAAGACACCGCACCGACAAGAGCTCCCTGGCGTCGGCAAGCAGTGCTTTTGCCGTCGGAGCTGCTGCTCCCACGCCCTCTCCTTCATAGTAACAACGATTTCCCAAGGGACCGGTCTCGAGCTCCTAAAACAGAGCAAAGGCGTCGTCAAACACCGCAAGGGGGGGCTCGGAGAAAAACAACGCGACACGAGAAAGGGAAATGCATACACAGGTAACACCGGCAGTCCCTTTGCATAGCAGAGACATCATTGCTCTGCAGATCGATCGCACCGCCAGTTCACGGTATTGCTCGAGGGTGTCCCGCCCTCTCGACGTCCTCAAGGGCAAACACAGGCTCCCCTCGTGGTCGGCCCGGTTTCCCAGCAACAACACGCTGGCTATCCCACCCATGGGCTTGGGTCGGACCAGCACAAGGACCGAACTCCCCTCGGCAGAGTCGGGACCGGCCGCTCATGGTGATCTGGGCCGCCTCGGCGTCCGCCGCCTCCTTCCCCGAAGAATCCTCGAGACAAGATCGTCTCAACCAGGCGATGCCGCTTCCTACCCCGCCTCTGTCCCGACCGCCTTGGCCTCAATGGAACCGGGGGCTCTGGCCTCTGCCATCTCTACCTCGGTGGCCCCGACATCCACCGCCCTGGCCTCAGAAGCCTTGGGGGCTCTGGCCTCACCCCCGATGGCCTCAGCAGTGGTGGACGCCTCGGCCTCATTCGCCCTAAGACCCACGACCTCGCGGGCGTGGACTCATCCTCCCCGCTGTTTGCGTAGCCACCTCGGCGCCCTTCCCCTTGAGCAATGGCTCCTCGGCCGGGCCCTCCCGCCGACGCCAAGCCATCCATGTCAAGACGGCAGCCTCCCCCGCCGCCTTAGATGAGCGGTGGAGCTGGTGCTCACCTTGAGCGCCTTTATGGGCGCCAAGGCAGGTTCCTCCACCCGCGCTTCGGTCGAAACGAAGACGCTCCTAAAGGTCAGCGTACGACCAGGGGGCAAGCAGGAAATACTACAAACTCCGCCAAAAAATACACTTACCGCGAACGAGGACACAACCGCTTCTGGACAACGTCCCTCCTCTGCAACGGCGGCGGTGGCGGCGGTGGCACGGCTTCTGTATCCGCCGGTACCGGCTGGTCTCCGCCGGACCCCGGCACCCCCTCGACCGTTCGCGGAGACGGTTGAGCTGTCCCCGGTGTCGCTTGCTCCACCTCCTCTGCCGAGCCCACCGGGCTGACAGCATGCGTCTCGGGCGTGTCGCCCTCGACAACGAGACGGACGTCTACTAGAGACACCCCGGGCGCCACCTCCCCAACGTCGGGGAGGTGGTCCAGGGTACCCTTCCCTTCCTCGACCTCGCCATCATCGCCCGAGGAATCCGACACCGATAATGAGGGAGACGACTCCAACGGGAGACCGTCGAGCCTCTGTTGCCGGGGGCGTGCGTCCAGCTTTTCACGCTCAAGGGTCCTCTTCATGCGCCTTGCCACCTTGGCGTCTTTCTTCTTCTTCTGCTCCTCGGCGTACGCCCTATTCACGCCTCGCCGCTGGACGTCCTCAGGAACGGGCGGCGGAGAGCTTCGCACGTCCCTTATCCCCTGCAGAAACGACGAAATAAGGCAACGGGCGAAAAAAGCAATGAGCAAGAAGGCCGCGAAGGCCTCGGCAACACCTAACTTACCAGGGAAATGTACCCCCGCGACGGGCGCATCGGGAACGGCATCAAGCCATCAATCTTCGGTTTCCCATCCACCGCCTCCCTTACCCGACGTAGGATCTCCTCATCAGTAAGGCCGAGGGCGGACATCTTGATGCCTTCGATCGGATCGCTTGGGGTCATCTCAAACAGGCGCCGCCGCCGAGCCATCAACGGCAACACCCTCCAGCGGTGAAAAGCCGCCACGACCACGGCCGCCGTAAGGCCACGATCACGCAGCTTCCCTAGGGCCCTCAGGAGCGGTTCCAGCCTGGGCTGATCGGGCTTGATGACGCCATACCCCCACTTCTCCGGCTGACTCTCCACAACCTGCCTGGTATAAGGGGGAAGCCCACCGTCGCCGTTACGAAGGTAGAACCAGCTATCATACCAACGACGGTTGGATGATGCCAGCTGGGCTGGGATGTAGAGGTGCTGCCGGTCTTGGCGCACCTGAAGGGTGCAGCCGCCGGCCCTCAACGCCTTCCGAGCCCCCTTCGCTCTCGCCGGCTTGGTGGTAAAAACCACCCAAAACAAATGGAGCCATAGCTCCCAATGGGGAGCGATCCCCAGGTACCCCTCACAAACGGCGGTGAAGATGGCCACCTGTGCGATGGAGTTGGGGCTGAAGTTGTGGAGCTCCACGCCGTAGTAGTGCGGGAGCGCCCGCATGAACTGGTCCGCCGGCAAGCCGAGGCCTCGCTCGTGGAAGACGACGAAGCTCACCACGTAGCCATCACGTGGCCTCACTTCGGACTCATTCCCCGGAGCAATCCACTCCGGCTCGTCAGGATCGGTGATCGGGCGGAGGAGACCAGCGTCCACCAGCGACTGCAGCTTCTCCACGGTGATGTCAGACCGCTCCTAGGGATCCGCTGGGAGGATGATAGGACCGCCAGCCATTGCGCGGTGGAGGACGCTGCTACGGCGGTAAATCTCTCTCTCTCTTTCAATCGATCTCTCTCGCCCTTCTTCTCCCCGGCGCTTTATGCTCTCAGCAACGGCTTGGAGGCGGCGAAAGCAAATGCGTAAGGTAAGGAGGGAGGGCAAGGCTCTTTACGTATTTGTGCGGGGTAAGAAGACGAAACCATCAGGCGACGAAATCGGGAAGTTTCCCTCGGATCCGGCGCATATAATCCAGATCCGATCTCTCCACCCACGCCGCCCACCTTCTCCACATTTAATCGCGACAGACGGTTATGTCCCATCCATCGACACCACGCCGCGCGAAAGAGCGGCAGCCCCTCGAGAAGACCGCCTCAAAAGACGCGCCATTGTCGGCCGATGGAAGGAAATACCCCCACCCGATTCCTTCGAGCTAAGGAACCGGCGCCGAGCCCGCCACGGTCCGTAGGTTCAAGGTCGGGCCATTTATGGTCTCGACAAATTACTCGGGACGGCAGTAGAGTCGAGGACAACTATGGGCGAGCCTGCATACATGGCCGAGGCCCGTGCAAGCGATTGCTTGGGATGCCCTAAGTCGTGTCCGAGACCAAAGAGGAGTTCTCTAAAGGGATCCCACCGTAGGGAGGCACCGAGCCCCTAGGGCCAATCGAACGCCCACGCACCCGCTAGAGAAGCCTTCGATACTTTTTTGGAGCGCGTCTCGACCACTAGCCGACCCCTATCGAATGGGGCACGGGCCTCCACTCGGACTTACCCGATAAAAGCTCACCGGAAATGTCACCGCTCGCGCCCACCGAGGGTAGCTTGGCATGTTCCACCCTCCTTCCGAGCGAAAAGGATGTGCGAGGGTCGCATAAAAGGCGGGGAACTCTTGATCGCCCTCTCGCTCCGCTGCGGAGGCTCGGGGGCTCTTCTGCAACCTTGCCGAGACCCAGTGCCTAGGCTCGCATTACCACGAAGGGCTCGCAAACAACCCTCCTTCCAAGCGAAAAGGATGCGCGAGGGTCGTTACAAAAGCCGGGGAACTCCCGATCGCCCTCTCGCTACGTCATGGAGGCTCGGGGCTCTTCTTCCCGCAACCTTGCCGAGACCCGCCGCCCCTAGGCTCGCCTGCGCGAAGGGCTCGGCAAACCACCTCTCCTTCCGAGCGAAAAGGATGCGCGAGGGTCGTACAAAAGCCGGGGAACTCCCGATCGCCCTCTCGCTTCGTCATGGAGGCTCGGGGCTCTTCCTCGCAACCTTGCCGAGACCCAGTGACCTAGGCTCGCACGCAAAGGGGCTCAACAAACAACCCCTCCTTCCGAGCGAAAAGGATGCGCGAGAGGGTCGTACAAAAAGCCGGGGAACTCCTGATCGCCCTCTCGCTACGTGCGGAGGCTCGGGGGCTCTTCCTGCAACCTTGCCGAGACCCAGCGGCCTAGGCTCACACGCGAAGGGCTTGGCAAATAACCCCTCCTTCCGAAAGAAAAGGATGCGCGAGGGTCGTACAAAAAGCCAGAGGAACTCCTGATCGCCCTCTCGCTACGTGCGGAGGCTCGGGGGCTCTTCCTGCAACCTTGCCGAGACCCAGCGGCCTAGGCTCGCACGTGAAGGGCTCGGCAAACAACTCCTCCTTCTGAGTGAAAAGGATGCGCGAGGGTCGTACCAAAAGCCAGGGGAACTCCGGATCGCCCACGCGAGGGCTCGGCAGGCTCGGGGGCTCCTCCTACACCCCAAACGAAAACAAGCGACCCGAGCTCGCTCTCATGGGTCTAGCAAATGCGATAGAGCGCCTCACTCAATGAAGAAAAAGCCCCTAAAGGAGTAAGCTCACTCCTCTAGGGCCTCGGAGAGACACTTTCGCCAGAGGCCACTTCAGCACACCCACCGGAATCGCAAGTATAAAACAAACCCGACAAGAGCCACTTTGAAACAAAAGTCTCGACAAAACCTCGGGAGAGTATCCCACACTCCGCCCCGAGGCTCGGGGCCACTGCTTGGGATACCGTAAAATGGGGTACCCCAAGCAAAGATTGAAAAACTGCTTAGACCCTAAAAATGGAACCAACGGAATAAACAAACGAGGTCTCGGCCGAAATCTCCGATTCGCCCGAGACCCCGTCGCCGAGCCCCAGCGGAAGCAAACAATTCTCCGACTAGCCCGAGACCGCCTCGCCGAGGCCCCTCGTCGAGGCCCGTTCGTCGAGCCCCCTCGCCGGGGCCTCGGAAGAAGTGCCGATTCTCCGATTCGCGAGAGGCCGGCTCGGGACCAGCCCGTGACCGCCTCTTCGACCAAATCGCTCGACGAGAACGTCGCATCCAAGCGCCCAACCACTCCAACAGACGCCTTGCGATGACACAAGACAAATAAGTGACCGACTACACGCCGGTCGCGTCAACCTCCACGCCATCTGCGACGCACAGAAGAAGCGGGGTTACCACCACCGTGTCGCTTAACTCCCGCACCAAAGACATCGCAACGTGGGGAGTCAGAACAGGTTCCTGTAGCCTCGGAATCAGCGGACCGACCGCTCCATCTCGCCCGAGCCCCCTCGACGAGACCTCGGATTCACTGATCTTTTTCCGCCTCGCCCGAGACCCCCCGGTAGGGCCTCGGACGAATTGGCCGCGCTCCGCCTCGCCCGAGGCCAGGCTCGTCCCGCAACCTCGTCGCCTCCGCCTCAAAGGTCTCTCCGGCAGGTATCGCATCCGATTACGCGCCACCGCACCCGCCACGTAAGCCACGATCGTAGTGCGCCGCAGCAGGAGCGACGGGACAACGGTCGAGATCACCTTTTTTACCATCCCCACCGACAACACAGTACCAGTATCCTGTAGGCGCGCGACGCCTCGCCTTTGTTCACTTTGATGGCCGCCGAGACCCGCATCTGCACACTGGTCACTTCTCGGGCCTCGCTAAGACAATGAGACCTCGGCTGCAACAGGCCTCGGCACGACCGGCTATGATGGCACGCCGAGCTTCGCAATCCACTAAGCCAACAAATGCGCGAAGATGTTACTTGCGATGGAGACCATACCGATTAGACATCTACGGAACTCCCACGACAACGCCATGTTTGCTCCGTGGAGTAAATCGTCATCAAATAGTCCGCTCCACGTGTAGCTCTCTTATGTACTCCTGGTTTCCTCCCTGCGGCTATAAAAGGAGGCGGCCAGGACCGTTTCTAGGGACGGCGGATAGAGTCACGAATACTCGCACGAACAACACGCCTCATTCTGTAATTCATATCACCTCCCCTCACAGAGATCTGGGACGAACTCCTCTCTCGCCCAAATTTGTAACCCCTTTACTACGAGCACCCGGTGCAAGGAATACAAGAACATCTTCTCGGGATCGGACGTAGGGCATCCATTGCTCGAATCAGTATAAACCTTGTGTCTCTTTGCATCACCATCCGAAATTGGGAGCACGCAGCACAAATTCACTAGTCGGTTAAGGACCCCCGGTTCCGAAACACCGACACACGTCCACCCCGTCCGCCATCGGCTTGTCGAAGGCCTGCAGCAAGCCTATCGAGGGGTAGTCTCTCATGTCTTTGCCGCATGCCTTGTAGATTGCCAGGTGGACAATGTCATCGACGACACATCGACGATCACCCCCAACCACCGCCGCCGGGCCAATCGTCGGGGCGACTCCCCCATGCAGTTCGACAGGCCCAGGAACGCCGGCGTTCGCAATGAGCAGACGAAGCCTGGCTTGGTGGAGACCTCCTTCAGCTCCTCCTCCATTAACCGCGCCGCGAAACCGGAGAAGATGGTCCAATACGACCGCAGCAGCCTTGCCTTGTCGAGAGCCGTCGTCATCGATGGCAGGAAGGAATGGTGCCACGCTTTGTGAGCATCGGCATCGACACTCATGATGTCTTGGCCTCCTCAGCTCCTAGTCGCCCGAGCAGGATGATATAATGTCTTGTAGCCACCTTCAATTAGTCGGCTGGCTCGACGTGTGGCTTCCTTTTATGGGGGCATATGTACCTAAAGGCAAAAATAACTTTCCATTCTTTTCAGCTCGGCGGTGGTCAACTGGACCGCTGCCACCAGTAGCAGCGCGATGCTGCATGCCATGGCTGCGGGGCGAGCGGGAGCTGTGGCTTGCCATGGCTGCGTATGGTTGTGGTTGTGGGCATGGTGAGGGAGTCGAAGTAGAAGATGGTGCGCTGCAGCAATGAAATACCCTCCGTTCCAAATTATAAGATGTTTGATTTTTTTTGACCCCAAATTTAATCATTCGACTTATTCAAAAAATTTGTGCAAACATATTCAAATTTAAGTCATTCTTGAAGAACTTTTATTAATAAAGTAAGCCACAACAAAAGAAGTGACATTTTGCATAAATTTTTGAATAAAACGAGTTGTTAAACTTGGTGTAAAAAAAAAGTTAAACGTCTTGTAATTTGGGACGGAGGAAGTACAAGGCAGCCGGCCCGGGACGAGCTGAGCGTTTGGGTGGGCGGCCGGCCGGTTGGGCTGCTTGGGTTGGACGCGACGACGCGGCACACGGCGAATTCAACTCCCGGGCCAGCTCGCGGCCGGTACACGCGCACCATGTCCATCAGCCCCAGCGAGCATACGGATGATCGTTCGCGGCGGATCGGATCACCACGTACGGTTGCCTGCAGCATGCATGACGCGCCATCGAAACGAAATGCCGATCAGGTCTTGGACGGATTCGTTGAGCGATACACAGATGGAGCAAAACGAAACAACCTTTTGTACGTTTATGTTTTGGTTGCGGCAAAACGACGACGACTTGTGGTTGTGGCAGGCAGGCAGACTGACAGAGTGATATATGTCCACTACGTTAGGGCCATGACTTTGCATTACTATTTGGTACTCTCTCCGTAAAAAAAAAACAATTATAGTAATAGTGCCATGTTTTAGTATTTTAATTTTGGCTAATTATAAATAAAACATATCAATATTTATGATATCAAATACAATTTGTTAGGAGGAACCAATTTGCCGCAGGTATTAATTACGAAAATTAATTAGTTGTAATTAAGGGGCAGTTTAGTATTTTTCCGCAGAAGCTGCTCCCTGCGTCGCAGAGATATCCCTGCTCCTGCGTCGCCGCCCGCCTCACCGCCAATCGCCTCACGATTGAACATCTAGGGACGCCTGACTGCCTGAGTTGCTCATCAGCGCCGGGACATTTGTATTCAAAGAAGGTCCCGTGTCCCGTCCCAGTCGAAAGGTGGGACGAAATCCCGCAGGCTCCATCTCGTCTTCCCCAAATCATCCAGAGCCATAATCTAGGGTTTCGCTCGGGGGCTCATCAGTAGCCGCCGGCAAGATGGCGAGGATGAAGAAGAGAATCGACAGGATTCCGAAGGATCGTCTCCCAGACCACTTGAGGCAACCGAGGCCTGGCCCTCCGAGGAGGGCGATTTGGGACCGACCGAAGCCAAAGGTGATTCGGAAATTTACTTGTTTTGCCTACAAGTAGAAAGGAAATTTGAGGCATTCCTCTTGTCCAATTTGACATGTTGAAACTAAATAAATTTGATCCAATTGTCTTGTCCAATTTGATATGTTGAAACTTGTGCTTCAAATGCCTGAGTTTTCTTTCCGTCAGTATACAATGTTATTCTCTGTTTCCGATGTGTAAAAAGTGCCTGCCTGTCGTGCGCTTTGATTCTGCCGAATAGACTGCAACTAGCTGATTTGGCGAGTAATTTTTGGGTATTGGTACAACAAATCAAATTAGTGTTTCTTCTTCTGTTAGAGTATTGATTGTGCAGAATAGTCTGTACTGTAACAGCTAGACCACTCGTTCAGTTTAGTATAGTATATACGTGCGAAGTTGCGAACCAAACCAAGCATTGCTAACACCATTTATAACTGGCTGTTGTTCGGTGATACTAAAACTGGATAACATCTCTTGGCTCAATTTTCTCTTTACCCAGATTCTAGCCATGCTGCAATTCTGGTTTGATTTCTTGCTGGTGTAAATCTCGAACTCTATGGAAATATATATAACTAATATGTTGTTCAAAATGTCAAGGATCACTGAAAGAGAACTCAGCAATTTGAAACTTGGTAACTAAGAAATATCATAATCGATATATTGTGATTCATTCTAGTTTATTGGTTTCAAGTATGACATTTTTTAATTATCTATTTAATGACTACTCAAAATTTTGTGTGAAAATGTTAAATATTGTGAAAAGGCTACATCATATATTGTTGATGTTGACGTGTTGGAGATGACTTGAAGATGCAAGGAACAGCTTCAAGGCTTGTAAAAAATGTGTATTTCTGAGGGCTTATTGATCCCATCATAAGATGTGCACTGGCTTGCCAACAATATTCTCATACTATACAATGATGAAGCCCGTTATCAGCCATTGAGAATGACCTTGCATATATTTGAGATGATGTAAGACTATTATGTACTACTCTATTACACTAATAGAATCTAGCGCCTTGACAAGTATTGCATCATAGCAATCTGGTGGCTCTTGCATTGTCCACAAAAACAATTCAAGCCCTCGCTTATCTGTAGTGCTCAAAGACTGCATTGGAGTAGGTGCTTCAGATAAACAAACTTCTTTAGCGAACCAGTCTTCATTCACTAAAATTGATGCCTTCTCTAGGAACTAAGTGTGTTTGGCACTGTGCACACCTTGGAGCACTGGGTGTTTTTCCTTGGTCGAACCATATGCATTTTAGCCCTGCATTCAATTAGCATTTATTTTCACTTTTGTATAACTTCCTTGTACTGAAACAGCAACTGCTCTTATGTTTTCGATCTGTGGAACTATGTTGTACTTGCAGATTAACTACTTGAAGATTAGATGGCTATTCTTTTAAATATCAACTATCATATGTGTATTAACTTTTTTTTTTTGATGATTTGACCCTGTTTGTAGCCAATAACATAGGGTAGAGATTATGTCAGACAACAAAGTGTACAAAGTAACCTACCATGTTTCTTGTAACTTAAGATCCAGTAATTATTGTGATCTCTTGATATTGTGTGAAGCCCAGACTCCCTCCGCCGGAAGTGAAGCCCAAAGGTCCTCCACCGGACGTGAAGCCCAAAGGGCCTCCACGGGATGTTCATCATGATAAAATATAAAAAATGGCCACAATTGTTTGTTGGGATTTGGCCCTACCGCCCTACATGTTGGCTATGATCAAGTGTAAGCTTATAGGCAAGCACAAAGATCTTACAGCTTAATTTGCTTCCAGAAGTTTGGACTTAAATCTCCGTTATTAACCTTTTATTACTCTGTTACATGTACAGGAGGGATCTTTTTAAGGAGATTAGTGGGGTTCTTGACATTTCTTTCAGTAGTACGAAACGCTGTGCAGTTGTGCACTTTACTACATCAGTTGCTGCTCAGATGGTAAAATAAATGTTTCCAATTCATTTCCCTTGTTTATGTTTGTTACACCAATATTTCTGAAGTTTATCGATCAATATCATGCCACTTTGGTCTGATGAATTATTTTCTATGTTTGTGGTTGTTACATTAATTATTGTGTCGTTTCTTTTCTCTAGAGGTGTTGTAATTTATTTTAATATGCTTGTAGGCACTTTACCAGCTTACCGGATGTTGTCTGATGGGGCGTCCACTCAAATTTGCATGGTTTGATAAGAAAAGTTATGATCTTAACAGGTAAGCTCTCTCATCGGCTCAATTTTCCTTGATTAATTTTACTTCCCAGAGACGCTCTTCCTGTGATGGAGTTACTCCCTGGTAGAGTACCTCACACCGTCTGTGTCGTGGGCTTCGATACATCTCTCAGTATCACACATGTAATTAATCTTGCATCTCTGTGCACAAGGGCTTCCCTGATCAGCCTCCTTTGTGTTGTCATTCCACCTGGCTCACTGATTCTCCGCCTACTGCAGATCAGAAGCATGCTTAGATCTCATTTCCGCCGGAATCGACTACTTAGTGGACGAATTATCACCCCAGAGAATCCGGATTGCACAAGCACAGGGTAACAAAGTTGACCAACCTGTTCATTGATCGGTTGTCCTCTGCATGTACTTTTCATGGTACTGATTGTTTTATTTGGTCGTCTATCTTGCAGGAAAGCCTTTGTGCGTTTCAATAGCCACACTGACTTAGTCGCAGCACTTGAGCGGGATGGGCTGGACCTGGGAGATGGTCATAAAAACTGTGTGTCACTAAATGGCTTGAGCTGCTGAGTTTTCCATGGCATTACAAGGAGAAAGGTGGTGGCAGTGTTGGAGGCGGCTCAGGCAGCCATGTCGACACTGCTAACTGGGGCACACCCAGTACAGGTAAATCACCAAACCATGGCTGAATGATGAACCTAAAATGATTATGAAATATTCAGAGTGAGGTAATCAACTCGTTTGCACCTAGGGAATGGTTCGCAACGGCGCGGCGCTGGCAATTTTTCTCTTTCTTTCTCCACGGTGTTCAAGTTATGCATCCAGAAAGTTGTGATTTTTGTATTCGTGTGGGGTTGGTGATGTCTAACTTGGTGGTCATTGATGCATCCACCCTTTCTTGCAGGAAAAAGGACCGTGTTCGAGACTGAGTTCTGATCGCAATGGTGATGCGCAAGAAAGCAACGATGAACTCGACGAATCATCAAGAATGCTTTGTCAATATTTGATGTCCTAGAACTCGTGTGACATGTAAATGGCGTCCTTATCTGTACCTTTATTCTGGAGACGGTTAAGCGTGGCTTTTTTGCTGGACTACTCAGCGTGTAGCGACAATATCATGGACAGATTCACCGCCGGTCGTTAAACTTGGCCCGGAGGTGTCATCCTGGTTCCCGAACTTTTAAAGTGCTATCTGCAGATCCCTAAACTTGGCCAACGGTATCATCCAAGTCCATGAACTTCCAAGGTGTTCACTATTGGTCCCTAAACTTGGCCAGTGCTGTCATTTCAGTCCCTAAGCTTAGTTTTGATTCTCATCGAGTCCCAATGGCATCTAATCCACTCTATACGTTGACGTCGTACACTGACTTTTCAAAAAATAATTCATAACTACAACTTTGTAGATGAAATGTTTTTTAATTGAATTGTTTATGGTACTATAATATTGTTGTAAGTTCATAAATTTTGAAATTTGAAATTTAAAATTACCAAACAATCTCGGATGTTGACATGATCTATACGGAAGTTATAGTTCTCAATACAATATACAACTTTGTAGTTTAAGAGTTTTTTTATTTAAAGTCGTTTAGTGTCCTAAATATGTGTTCTAAGTTTTTTATTTCAAAATCTATAAAATTAGAACACATATTTGGGACACTAAAAAACCTTTCAACTACAAATTTGTAGATCATATTGATAACTATAACTTTCATATACATCATGTCAACATCCAAGATTGTTTGGTAATTTTAAATTTCAAATTTCAAATTTCAAAATTTGTGAAATTACAGAAATATTTTGGGACCCTAAATAGTTTCAATTCAAAAACATTTCAACTACAAAGTTGTAGATCCCGTCGAGGGCTACAATTTTCATATACAGTTTGTCTTCAACTGAGCTCATATGCAAAAGTTATGAATTATTTTTTGAAAAAATCAATGTGTGACGTCAACTAATAGAGTAGATTAGGCTCCATTTGGACTCGGATGAGACTCAAAACCAAGCTTAGGGACTGAAATAACACCACTAGTCTAGTTTAGGGACCAATAGTGAACACCTTAGAAGTTCATGGACTTGGATGATATCATTGGTCAAGTTTAGAGACCCGTAAATAGCATTTTTAAAGTTTGAGGATCGAAATGACACCTCCGATCAAGTTTAAGGCCCGTTCGTGAATTTTATGTTTCCAAACTTGTTCACGCACTAGTTGAGTATTAACCTGGCCACCGAAATCCCTCTCGTCGACTCGTCCGGTAAGTAATCTTCGGTCTCTTGAATGGGGACTTAATATATGTAGGATGTTTTACTTCTAGCTTGCAAACACGATAGTCTAATTAGGCCTATCAGATTAACCTAATTACATCATTTATAACAAAAAATGATATTTGTTTGATTTTTGTGGTTGATAAGCCGGCTGAAGCTGATTTGTTATGAGAGAAAAACACTATACTATGACTGATAAGTCAGGCTAATAAGTTTTGGTCTAGACTCTGGAGCATTTTTTTTTGTTTTTGGAACAAAAGCATATGTTTTATAACCTTGTTCTCGAACATTTTATTTTGTTTGAAATATACCAAAAGATCTAGAAAATATTAATATTATATGAAAATAAAAATTCTCTATAAAAAAATGGCTATAAAAAGAAAAAAAAACTTTGGCGGATGGTGAGCTCCCTAGGATCCAGGGAGAAAGATCCGTGACCGTTAGATCCAATACCTGCACGAAATCTCAAAAGTTTGGTGGTAAAAATAGGACATCTGATATATGGAAAAAGGTTTCAAGTCAAATAATTCATCCGTTTCAAATTGTAGTTTTTTTTTTCTAGATAGTTTTTTTCTAGATGCATTGTATTTGTTATGTGTTAGACCTAGCGAGTATATCTAAGTACAATAGCAAAATGAATAGGAGCCAAAACGACCTATAATTTAGAATGGATAAAGTAGTCACCAACCCAATATACATGAAAGAAAAAAAAAAGGTACATTTTACATCCCTCAACTAAGTTTGAGTTTACTTCCTAAACTACAATACTAGATATTGGTCTCCCTCGCTCAAATTATTGAAACTATAATACAAGATATTGCACACTGCTAGTTGTTCTTTTTTTTTTTAATATATTGTCAAGAAAAAAGTCCATTGTCGTGGCAAGCACGAGCGCTGGAATATGGGGGTCGTGCCCGTTGAGGTCACCCACCAGGCGTCGACGTACGCTATAGCAGCATGCGAGCAACTGATTGTGGCTACATAGCAGACGTAGAGTTGAGATGGCAGAGGATAAATAGTTATTTCTAAAATTAAACACGTCAGCTAATTGAAAGAAATACGGATTTAAAACTATTAGTTTAATCAAGACTATACTCCTATATCTAAGTTAGTAAGCACCTTTAAAAAGATCCTAAACAAGAAACTAAGATGTCGGGCTAGTTATAACTCATCTAATTAATTCTAGTAGCAAGATCATATAAACCTATGCAACTAGTACTCAAGCAACTAGGAGAGATCCTACACAAACTAGTATACAAAAGCACAATGCCTAAGCTTACTAGCAATGCTCAATAATAAGGCTACTCAAATTAAATTATAGAGCTTCAATTACTTAGGTACACAAACTAAGCAATGTGACTAACAAGGCTACTCAAGTCAATTAGTCACGTAAGGAAGCTACCTCTATGCTACACAAGTAAGAAGGTAATTAGCAAGCTACACAAGCTAACTAATTAAAAAAACAACTACACAGGCACAATATATATGAAAGTAAATACAAGCTTGTGTCGGGGAATTGCAAACCAACAGGATGAACAAGGTTGACACGGTGATTTTTATCTCGAGGTTCACTTGGTTGCCACCAAGCTAGTCTCCGTTGTGTTTACCGCTCACTTGATGGTTTGGCGGCTAATTGGCATCACTCGCCAAGCCCACATGTTGGGCACCGTAAGAACCAACCCGCAAGTGAGGGTAGCTCAATGATACGCTCAACTAGAGTTGCTCTTCGCGGCTCCCGCGGGACGAGCACAACACCCCTCATAAATCCTTCTCAAGAGCACCGCACAATCTTCTTACGTGCTTCACGATGGAGAACTCGCCACCAAGCCGTCTAGGGAGGTGGCAACCTCCAAGACTAACAAGCACCACCGGCTTGCAACTCGAACACCTAGTGCCATTCGATAAAGTCTCACAATTCAACGCACTATGTAACGTCCCACCTCTCCGAGGCTGGGTCTGCTTACACCTGGCAACTTAACTAGGATATAGACTGTCCTCATAGACCAACACTTGTCTTTTCTACGCACTTTGTCCTCACTCGTGCGCACCCAGGAAGAACTTCCCAGTCGGTCACCCATCGCTCCAGGCCAAGCACGCTTAACCTTGGAGTTCTTATGAGATGAGCTTTCAGAAAAGAAGTTGCAACTTGTTGGTACGAGTATCCTATTAATCCTATTAAGCCCTGAGCCGGGGTGTTACACACTAGAATCACTCAATAGCAATCGATTCGCACTCTTGCAAACACAAGTGAGTTAGAGGGCATCCAAGCACACCTACACAAAGCCACCAAAGTGTGAGGGTGCTCAGCAACCAGCCCAAGGCTGGTCACCACTTCTATTTATAGCCCCAAGAGCTAAAAGAGCCGTTGCTCAAAAACTCCACGCAAATGCTTTGCTAGTGCTCATTATGCTTTTCTTAGGATGGGTATTTCTAACTTGTTTGCCGGCTTGACAAGAGCTATAAAGTTTATCATTATCAAACATGACATCTTTCAAACCTCTAACCAAGTCATGTTTAACCAATCTATTCAATTATTTTATTTCAACATGACCAAACCTTCTATGCCATAACCAACTCATACTAGACTTAGTGAACAAGCATATTGACAATTGAACTTCACTAGCATTGAAGTCAATCAAGTACAGATTCTCATATCTAAAGCATTTGAAAATCAAGTTAGAGCCATCTACACTTATGATCTCTACATCATCTACCCCAAATATGCATTTGAATCTAAGATCACACAATTGAGCCATGGATAGCAAATTGAAGTTCAAGCTCTCTACTAGCAACACATTGAAAATGCTCATGTCATTGGATATTGCAATCTTATTAAGCCCTTTGACCTTGCCTTTGCCATTGTCACCAAATATGATACTATCATAACCATTATTGCCATTGGTATTGATTGAGTTGAACATTCTTGTATCACCGATCATGTGTTGAGTGCACCCACTATCAAGAACCCAATGTCTCTCTTCGGCTTTGTAATTGACCTACAAAAGAAGATAAATTCTTTTTAGGTACCCAAACTTGCTTGGATCCTCGAAGGTTAGTCACTAAGCTCTTTGTACCCAAATGACTTTCTTCTTTGAGCCCATCCATGGTGGACCAATGAACTTAGCCTTCACATCATTAGTATCCTTGGTAAACATATAGAAAGAATCAAGCTTAATTGAGGATATATTGGCTTTAGACTTTTTGTTCGTGCACTTTTGTTCTACATGACCAACTTGCTTGCAACTAGTACAAAACCGACCATTGTTCTTTACAAAACTAGTCTTATGGGGAGCAAAGATCACCTTGCCTTTCTTGAGGGTATAGCCTAATCCCTCTTTATAGATAGAAGCTCTTTGGCTACCCAAGCACATGAGCAAGCGGTCCTCATCACCATAGGCTTTGCCTAAGGCACGAGTGATCTCATTTACCTCCTTTTTGAGGGTCTTATTGTCAACCATTAGTGAGGCATCACAAGTGAAACCATCACTACTAGATGAGGTAGAAGTGGAAGTGCTACAAGAAGGGTTAGTGGGAGCAATAATAATAGGCTTATAGAAAGATTCATCAATTATGTCACATGTTAAGCCTTTGTCACATATTACAACATGCTCCTTCTCATTTTGCTCATCAAGTTGAGAGGAATGAGCTTTTTTAAGCTTCTTATGAGCCTTGTCAAGCTTTTCATGGGCTTTCTATAGCCTCTCATGAGATGCATTGAGCTCATCAAAGACTTGCTTAAGGGCTTTTAGTTCCTTTCGCAAGTCTTTGTATTCCCTTCTCTTAATGTCAAAATAGTCTTTAGCATCTTCTAACATGTTAATTAGTTCATCTTTAGTGGGTTCATCATCATTGTCAATTTCACTTTCACTTTTATTATCATGTTTCTCATCACATCCATCATCACAAGTTTGTACCTTAGTGGCCTTAGCCATGAAGCATGATCGAGTGTCGAAGAGAGAAGGCTTCTCATTGATAGTAATGCTTACAAGAGCCTTCTTCTTGGTGGTCTTGTCATCATCACTATCGTCATCATTACTTGAGGAAGCATCACTATCCTGAGTGACCACATATGAACCACCTTTCTTCTTCTTCTTGGAGATCATCTTGTCATTCTTCTCTTTCTTTTCCTTCTTGTCCTTCTTCTTGCTCTTCTTGTCATCATCATCATTATCTCTATTGTATGAGCATTAGCAACAAGATGGTCCTTGCTACCACACTTGAAGCACCTTCTTAACTCTTTCTTGTTCTTAGATGAAGACTTCTTTCTTCTAGCACGGTAGCCCTTCTTCAACATGAACTTGCCAAATCTCTTGACAAAGAGAGCCATCTTTTCATCATCCATCTCATCAAAGCTCAAGTCTTCATCTTCACTTGATGATTCTTGCTTTGTCTTGCCCTTAGATGATGTGGCCTTGAATGCCATACTCTTCTTTTTGTCATCCTTCTTCTAATCTTTCTTCTCCTTATTTTTTTCCTTCTCATCACCATCCCTATATGTGTCATCGGTCATCACATCTCCCAACACTTGGTTTGGTGTCATGGTGTCCAAACCACTCATCACTAGAATGGTGACCTATGTGCCAAATCTTAATGGTAAGCATCTTAAGAACTTGTGGGAGAAGTCCTTGTCCTTCACCTATTCTCCAAGTACTTTGAGATCATTGACAAGTACTTGAAGCCTATGGAATATCTCTGGGACACTCATATTTTTTCATCTTAAAGCTTGCAAACTTCTTCTTGAGAATGTATGCCTTTGCACCCTTCACGACTTGAGTGCCCTCAAAGGATTCCTCCAACTTCTTTCATGCCTCATGAGCCATCTTAATGTTCTTGATTTGCTCAAATGTTCTATCATCCAATGCATCATGAATAACACTAAGAGCAATGTCATTGTTTTGAAGCAATACTTCTTCGGCGGCGGTGGGAGCCTCCTCATTGGCAATCTCAATCTTGGTCTCCACCACCTTCCAAACCTTCCTATTGATTGACTTGATATATGTTGTTATCTTAGCCTTCTAATAGGGATAGTTGGAGCCATCAAATTAGGGTGGCTTCTTCGTGTTGTTGATTTGAGCTATTTTGACACTGAAGATTGTTAAGCTTCAAATCAAGGTGACCACGGTTCTGATACCACTTAAAAGGTCCTAATGGCTAAAGGGGGTGAATAGCCTATTTAAAATTTCTACAACAACATTTAGCAAATACGTTAGATAATTAAAAGGCGAAGCGAGTGTTGCGCTAGCCTACTAAAAATACAAGCCACCTACCACAATTCTAGTGACTATGATCTCTAAGCACATAATTGGCTAAGTCACTATACTATGTTAGTGAGCTCTCAAAGGCTAATTTAAGAGTCTCACTAACTACTAGACCCAACACAAGCTAGCTCTTAAGACTAATTACACTAAAGAGCGTAGCAACACTAAGAATGTAATACAAGAGATGGCGGAGATGATTATATCGGCGTGTCGAGGAGTGAGCCAATAACAAGATGATCACAATCAATCACAAGATAACCAATGAAATCCTTGGACAATGATGACACACGATTTTTTACCGAGGTTCACTTGCTTGTCGGCAAGCTAGTCCTCGTTGTGGTGATTCACTCACTTGGAGGTTCACGCGCTAATTGGCATCACATGCCAAACCCGCAATCGGGTGCCACACAACCAACATAAGATGAGGATCACACAAGCCACGAGCAATCCACTAGAGTACATTTTGGCTCTCTGTCGAGGAAAGGTCAAGAACCCCTTACAATCACCACGATCGGAGCCGAAGACAATCACCTTCCTCCGCTTGATTATCCTCGCTGCACCAAGCCATCTAGGTGGTGGCAACCACCAAGAATAATAAGAGAATCCTGCAGCAAAACACGAATATCAAGTGACTCTAGATGCAATCACTCAAGCAATGTACTTGGATTCACTCCCAATCTCACAAAGATGATGAACCAATGATGGAGAAGAGTGGGAGGGCTTTGGCTAAGCTCATAAGGTTGCTATGTCAATGCAAATGGCCAAGAGAGTGAGCTAGAGCCGGCCAAGGGGCTTAAATAGAAGCCCCCATGAAATAGAGTCATTGGGTCACATAAGTGACCGTCGGACTCGCGTTTACGGGGCCGTCGGACCATCCAACTCCTCGGTCCGATGCCCCTAGCGCCACTGATGTGCTGCCACGTTGAAAGGTCCTATTATGGCTAGAGGGGGGGGGGTGAATAACATATTTAAAAATCTACAAATCAACTAGATCAATTTGATTAGTATGACAAATAGCGTAATGCAAACTTGCTCTAGCTCTACAAGGGTTGCAAGCCACCTATCCAACAATTCTAGTTGCAATGATTACTTAGGCACACAAACTTGCTATGTAACTACTCACTAAGAGCTCTCAATCTTGCTACTCTAAAGAGCTCAACTAGATGAATGTAAATAATAAAGCAAGCTCTCAATTCTAATTACACTAAAGATCTTATATCAACTAGTTTGCAAGAATGTAAATAAGTGAGTAGGGTGATTATACCGCCTTGTAGGGGATGAACCAATCATAAGATGAATATATAGCCAATCACCGGGAGAATGCCAAAGACAAGAGACAATCGATTTTCTCCCAAGGTTCACGTGCTTGCCAACACGCTACGTAACCGTTGTGTCGACCAACACTTGGTGGTTCGGCGGCTAAGAGGTGTTTCACAAACCTCATCCACATGATAGGACACCGCAAGAACCGACCCACAAGTGAGGTAACTCAATGACACGAGCAATTTACTAGAGTTACCTTTCGACACTCCACCGGGGAAGGTACAACTCCCCTTACAATCACCGGAGATGGCCACGAACAATCACCAACTCATGTCAATCCTCCACAGCTACTCCAACCGTCTAGGTGGTGGCAACCACCAAGAGAAACAAGCGAAATCTACAGCGCAACACGAATACCAAGTGCCTCTAGATGCAATCACTCAAGCAATGCACTTGGATTCTCTCTCAATCTCACAATGATGATGGATCAATGATGGAGATGAGTGGGAGGGCTTTGGCTAAGCTCACAAGTATGCTATGTTCATAAAAATGTGCAAGAGTCTGAGCTTGAGCCGGCCATGGGGCTTAAATAGAGGCCCCTACGAAATAGAGCCGTTGTACCCCTTCACTGGGCACAACATGGGGTGACCGGACACTCCGGTTACGCCCGATGTAAGCCACGTGTCATTCTGAGTTAAACCTAAACCGCCAGATCTCAACGGCTATTGACTGACCGGACGCTCCGGCACAAGTGACCGGACGCTCAGACCCCAGTGTCCGGTCGTTTCCAGTAAGCTCCCAAAACCGAGTTTTGCCGACCGGACGCGTCGGGTCCACCTCGATCGGACACAGCCCAGCGGCCAGAGCTTAACCCTAACCACTGAGCCGTCTGACAGCTTGACCGAACGCAGCCTTTCAGCGTCCGGTCGCTGAGTGACCCAGCGTCCAGTCAGTAGACCGATGCCATCATCATTGCGACCAACTCCGTTTCACTTCTAACTTCTTTACCCTTGTTCAAATGTGCCAACCACCAAGTGTATCACCTTGTGCACATGTGTTAGCATATTTTCACAAATATTTTCAAGGGTGTTAGCATTCCACTAGATCCTAATGCATATGCAATGAGTTAGAGCATCTAGTGGCACTTTGACAACCGCATTTCGATAAGAGTTTCACTCCTCTTAATAGTACGGCTATCAATCCTAAATGTGATCACACTCGCTAAGTGTCTCGATCACTAAAACAAAATGGCTCCTACAATTTATACATTTGCCTTGAGCCTTTTGTTTTTCTCTTTCTTCTTTTCCAAGTTTAAGCATCTGATCATCACCATGCCATCACCATCGTCATGATCTTCGCCATTGCTTCATCACTTGGAGTAGTGCTACATATCTCATAATCACTTTGATAAACTAGGTTAGCACTTAGGGTTTCATCAATTAACCAAAACCAAACTAGAGCTTTCAATCTCTCCCTTTTTGGTAATTGATGACAACCTTTACACAAAGATATAAATTGAGATTTTAATTGAATCCACGTTGCTTGCCCAAGCATATTTACCATGTGTAAAAGAATATGGACAAGTTTCATGAACTCCAAATGGTAGCAATTGCTCCCCCTACATATGTGCTAAGAGTTTGGATTGTAGCTTGCACATATGCTTAGATAGGAAATATAGGAGTCAATTTCTACCAAATGATGCTAAGGTATAAGAGATGGACCTTTGAAGCGTGGGACCAATCGGAGTGCACCAATATACCATCTTTAGCACCATTAGTAACTAGACATACACAAAAACTAGAATACCCCATGAGATCAACATTGCAAGTAAGGGTCTAGTTTTCATAAAATGATTTTAAGTCTAGTTACTTTAGCTCAATACCACTTGGAAATACAATCACTAGATTAACTATGCATGCTAGTTTTTCATTTCATCAATCAAGCATATAACTAGCATACACCACACAAGCATGGATATTGAAATTTAAAACTTGTGCCATGCAAGCAAATATATGAAATGCACATTCAAATGCAACATACAAGTTTATGAGCTTGCTCCCCCTACTTTGTGTGCTCAAAATTTTAATCGATCCCTTTCCTTTATCATATATCTCATATCTCTCCCCCTATGTTAAATACTCCCCTATCACGGTCAAATACTCCCCTATCACGCATATCTTTGTTTCTCTCTCCCTTTGTCAACAATTAGCACAAAAGGTGATCTCAAATTATAGATAGGTTAGGGTGAAACCATGTGAGACGAGGATCATTTTCCTAATTTAGTTCAATCAAGATTACTTGCAAAAGATATTTAACTCGGTTTGATCCAAGGATAAGCTTCTTCACACCTCTAACTAAGGGTTATCTTGTACCATGTTGAGTTAAACACTTATAGCTTATTTTCTAGATCAAACACTAGGTTTACAAGACCACAAACATGTCATATGCTATCGCTAGATCATTTCAAGCATACAAGCAATAGTGGTATCATACAAGCATCAAATTCATTTGATTTTCACGAATGAGCCTATTTAAATGTGAAATATGTCTAGATGCACTAATCATGTCCTTAGCAAGGATGTATGCCATGCCAATCAACTTTTACCTTGGATTGCTCGAAGTAGAGGCATGTCATATAATTTGGGGGTGCATCAACACATATTGGAGAAGTCAAGTATGTTCAATTCATTCCTTAGCTTGCAAAACCTCTTCTCATCAAGTGGCTTGGTGAAGATATCGCAAGTTGATCTTGGTGCCCACACTCTCAATGCAAATATCCCCTTTTTGTTGGTGATCTCTTATGAAGTGATGGCGGACATCAATATGCTTTGTTCTTGAATGTTAAACTGGGTTGTTGGTGAGCTTTACGACACTCTCATTGTCACATAGCAATGGCACTTGCTTGAATTTAATTTCAAAGTCACTCAAAGTAGCCTTCATCTAAAGTAATTGAACACAACAACTACCTGCCGAAATGTACTCCGCTTCGGCGGTTGAAAGTGCTACACTATTTTGCTTCTTTGATGACCAAGACACAAGTGATCTTTCCAATAGTTGACATGTGCCCGATGTGCTCTTTCTCTCAACTTTGCATCCCGCATAATCGGAGTCCGAATATCCAATCAACTCAAATCTTGCTCCTTTGGGATACCACAATCCAACATTTTATGTATGCTTCAAGTACCTCAATATTCTCTTTGTTGCCTTCAAATGACTTTCTCTTGGTGAGGCTTGAAATCTAGCACATATGCATACACTAAACATCACATCCGGCCTTGATGCGGTCACATAGAGTAGGCTTCCAATCATAGACCGATACATCTTTTGATCCACCATGTTATCACTAGCATCACTATCCAAGCTTCCACTTGTCCCCATTGGTATACTAATAGCTTTACTATCATCCATTCCAAACTTCTTGAGCATGTCCTTGATATACTTGCCTTGACTCACAAATGTGCCATTCTTCATTTGCTTGATTTGAAGACCAAGGAGTAGCTAAGCTCTCCAATCATGGACATCTCAAACTCACTTGCCATCATCTTGCCAAACTCCTCACAAAAATATTGATTTGTTGACCCAAAAAATGATATCACATAGATTTGTATTACAAACAAGTCATTTCCAAGCTTCTTGGTGAAGAGAGTGGTGTCAACCTTTCCCATCTTTAATCCCTTAGAGAGTAGGAAATCCCTTAATCTCTCATACCATGCTCTAGGTGCTTGTTTCAATCCATACAAAGCCTTTCTCAACTTGTAAACATGGTTGGGTTTCTTTTCATCTTCAAAACCGGGGAGGTTGCTCAACATACACAAGTTCATTGATGTACCCATTGAGAAATGCACTCTTCACATCCATTTGGTACAACTTGATGTTGTGGACACAAGCATAGGCTAACAAGATCCTAATTGCTTCCAATCTTGCAACCCGGGCATATGTTTCTCCAAAGTCAAGACCTTCAACTTGAGTGTAACCTTGAGCCACTAATCTTGCTTTGTTCCTTATTACTATCCCATCTTGATCTTGCTTGTTCTGAAAGACCCACTTGGTTCCAATCACATTATGATCCTTAGGCCTCTCAACTAACTCCCATACTTGGTTTCTTGTAAAGTTGTTTAGCTCTTCATGCATAGCATTGACCCAATCAACATCCTTCAAAGCTTCATCTATCTTCTTAGGTTCAATGGATGATATAAATGAGAAATGCTCACAAAATAAAGCCAATCTTGATCTAGTTTGCACACCTCTTGAAATATCACCCATGATAGTGTTTAATGGATGATCTCTTGCAACATTGGTTGGTTGGAGCACTTGCACTTGATTGCTTGCATTTGATTGATCACTTGGTTGAGATGATGAACTAGCCACTTGTTGTTGATCTTGCACTTTGTCATGACTAGTACTTGCTTGAACTTGATCACGAGAACCACTAGCTTGTACATTTGAGTTAGAGAGTACTTGATTCTTGTCATCTTCAACATCAATCACCTCTCTAGGCCTTATATCACAAATGTCCATGTTCTTCATTGCATTGACCAATTGAGTGCCTTTTACATCATCTAGATTCTCATCTTCCTCTTGGGAACCATTTGTTTCATCAAATTCCATATCATGAACCTCCTCAAGAGTACCACTAGCCAAATTCTAAACTCTATAGGCCTTGCTAGTAGTGGAGTAACCAAACAAGAAACCTTCATCACATTTCTTCTCAAACTTGCTAAATCTAGTGCCTTTCTTCAATATGTAGCATTTGCACCCAAAAACCCAAAAGTATGCAATGTTTGGCTTTCTTCCATTCAATAGCTCATAAGGTGTTTTTTCCATCATGGGGCGACAATAGAGTCGGTTGCTATAGTAGTAAGCCATGTTGATTGCTTCGGCTCAAAATGAATGACTCACATTGTACTCACTCAACATTGATCTTGCCATGTCAATCAAAGTTCTATTCTTCCTTTCAACTAAGCCATTTGATTGAGGAGTATACTTGGCCGAGAATTGATGTCTAATTCCAAATTCATCACACAACTCATCAATCTTAGTGTTCTTGAATTCACTTCCATTGTCACTTCTCACTTTCTTGATGGTTGTTTCAAATTTATTGTGAATGCCCTTGACAAATGATTTGAATATTGCAAACACATCACTCTTGTCCACTAGAAAGAATACCCATGTGTATCTAGTGAAATCATCCACAATCATAAATCTATATTTGTTTCCACCAATGCTAGTGTATATGGTTGGTCCAAATAAGTCTATGTGCATCAACTCAAATGCCTTAGATGTGCTCATCATGCTCTTCTTAGGATGTGTGTTACCAACTTGCTTTCTGGCTTGACATGCACTACATACCTTATCCTTTTCAAATGTTACATCTTTTAAGCCTCTAAATAAGTCATGCTTGATCAACTTGTTTAATTGTTTCATTCCAACATGACCAAGCCTTCTATGCCATAACCAACCCATGCTAGACTTAGTGATCAAACATGTTGTCAATTGAGCTTCTCTAGCATTGAAATCAACTAAGTATAGTTTCTCATATCTAAATCCTTTGAATATCAAGTTAGAGCCATCTACGCTTATGATCTCTACATCATCCACACCAAATATGCACTTGAAACCAAGATCACATAATTGAGCTACCGACAATAGGTTGAAGTTCAAGCTCTCTACTAGTAGCACATTGGAAATGCTCAAATCATTGGATATTGCAATCTTACCAAGCCCTTTGACCTTGCCTTTGCCATTGTCACCAAATGTGATACTATCAATCTCATTGCTCTTGTTTTCATTGCTTGAATTGAACATTCTTGAATCACCGGTCATGTGTTGTGTGCACCCACTATCAAGCACCCAATGCCTTCCTCTGACTTTATAATTTACCTACAAAAGAAAATTAGTTCTTTTTAGGTACTCAAATTTGCTTGGATCCTTGTAGGTTAGTTACCAAAGACTTTGGTACCCAAATGGTCTTCTTCTTTGGGCCTACAATTGGTGTACCAATGAACTTAGCATTCACGCCATTGGCACCCTTATAAAGCATGTAACAAGAATCAAATTTGATTGAGGATACATTAGGTAGCTTGTTCTTGTTAATCTTGCAATTTTGCTCTATATGCCCAACTTGCTTGCATCTATTGCAAAACCGACCATTGCCCTTCACAAAGCTAGCTTTGGGAGTGACAAAGGCTGCCTTGCCTTTCTTGGGGTATAGCCTAATCCTTCTTTGTTGAGAAAAAATCTTTGGCTACCCAAGCTTTTTAGCAAGCTGGGCTTCTCCACCATAGGCATTGCCTAAGGCACGACTGAGCTCATTCACCTCCTCCTTGAGAGTCTCATTTTCCACCTTTAGTGATGCATCATTTATAGGTGGAGTGGAAATGGTAGTGCTACAAGAAGTGTTAGTGGGAGCAATAGCAATAGGCTTATAAGAAGATTCATCAATAAGATCACATGTTGTTAGTCCCACATCACATGTAACTATCACTTGCTCCTTCTTGGCTTCCTCCTTCTTGACTTGCTCAATGAGAGAGGAGTGAGCTTTTTCAAGCTTTGAGTGAGCTTTGCCAAGCTTCTCATGGGCATCCATTAGCCCCTCATGAGTGGCATTGAGCTCATCAAAGGATTACTCAAGAAATTTTACTCTCTTGCGCAATTCTTTGCACTCCTTTCTCTTCATCTCATTGCAAGCGTGCACTTGCTCACACATGTCCATGAGCTCCTTCTTAGAGTACTCATCATTGTCATCATCATCATCATTATCATCCCTACAAGAGTCACTTTCACATTCATCATCATCACTCTCATCGTATTTTACCTTGGTAGGCTTGGCCATGAGATATGTTGATGGAGTGTCGAAGATGGAGGGCTTGTTGTTGATGGCGATGCTTGCTAGTGCTTTCTCGATTGATTTCTTGCCATCATCACTAGAGTCATCACTATCCCAAGTGACCACATAGCCTCCACCCTTCTTCTTCTTTTGGAAGGTCATCCTCTTCTCCTTCTTCTCCTTCTTTTCTTTCTTGTCCTTCTTGTGTTTGTTCTTCTCATCTTCATCATTGTCACTATTGTAAGGACAAATAGCTACTACATGATCGGGACTCTTGCAATTGTAGCATCTTCTCACATATTCTTTGCTCTTGGTATGATCTCTTTTTTTTTGCACCATAGCCCTTCTTCTTCATGAACTTGCCCATCTTGCGCACAAAGAGAGCCATAGCCTCATCATCAATATCACTATGGTCTTCATCATACTTGATTCTTTCTTGGGCTTGCCCTTGTTCCTGTATGATGATGAGCTAGCCTTGAATGCTATGCTTTTCTTCTTCTTGTCTTCTTCTTCCTTCTTATCATCCTTGTCATCCCCCTCCCTTTCCATATGGTATGTCTCTTGTGTCATGACATCACCTAGTACTTGGTTGGGGGTAATATCCTTCAATCCTCCTTTTATAATTAGCAATCTTAACATCTCAAATCTTAGAGGTAGGTACATCAAGAACCGATGAGAGACGTCATCATCCTTGATCTTCTCTCCCAAAGCCTTCAAGTCATTGACAATCACTTGTAATCGATGGAACATCTTCGGAATGCTCTCATCTTCCTTCATCTTGAAGCTTGTCAACTTGTCCTTGAGAATATACAACTTAGCACTCTTCACCACCGGTGTGCCCTCATATGTTTCCTCCAATCTCCTCCACACTTCATTTATTCTTTCACAATCCTTGATTTGCTCAAACACCTTTGGATCAATGGCATTGTATAAGGTGTTGAGAGCCATTGTATTGCATTGCTTGTTGGACTTATCTTGGTTGGTGGGGTTGTCGGGATCAATGATAGCATAATCATTTTCGGTTACATCCCATACTTGATCATTGATTGAACCAAGATACACCCTTATCTTTCTCTTCCAATAACCATAGCTTGTGCCATCAAAGAAAGGTGGTTTGCCCCCCACATGGTTGAACACAACTTGAGCCATAATTTGACACCGAGGTTGTTAAGCCTTTAATCACACGGTGACCATGGCTCCAATACCACTTGAAAGGTCCTAATATGGCTAGAGAGGGGGGTGAATAGCCTATTTAAAAAATCTACAAATCAACTAGAGCAATTTGATTAGTATGACAAATAGCGTAATGCAAACTTGCTCTAGCTCTACAAGGGTTGCAAGCTACCTATCCAACAATTCTAGTTGCAATGATTACTTAGACACACAAACTTGCTATGTAACTACTCACTAAGAGCTCTCAATCTTGCTACTCTAAAGAGCTCAACTAGATGAATGTAAATAATAAAGTAAGCTCTCAATTCTAATTACACTAAAGAGCTTATATCAACTAGTTTGCAAGAATGTAAATAAGTGAGTAGGGTGATTATACCGCCATGTAGGGGATGAACCAATCACAAGATGAATATATAGCCAATCACCGGGAGAATGCCAAAGACAAGAGACAATCAATTTTCTTTCGAGGTTCACGTGCTTGCCAACACGCTACGTCCCCGTTGTGTCGACCAACACTTAGTGGTTCGGCGGCTAAGAGGTGTTTCACAAACCTCATCCACATGATAGGACACCGCAAGAACCGACCCACAAGTGAGGTAACTCAATGACACGAGCAATTTACTAGAGTTACCTTTCAACACTCCGCTGGAGAAGGTACAACTCCCCTTACAATCACCGGAGATGGCCACGAACAATCACCAACTCGTGCCAATCCTCCACAAATTGCTCCAACTGCCTCTAGGTGGTGGCAACCACCAAGAGAAACAAGCGAAATCCACAAAGACAACACGAATGCCAAGTGCCTCTAGATGCAATCACTCAAGCAATGCACTTGGATTCTCTTCCAATCTCACAATGATGATGGATCAATGATGGAGATGAGTGGGAGGGCTTTGGCTAAGCTCACAAGTATGCTATGTTCATAAAAATGTGCAAGAGTCTGAGCTTGAGCTGGCCATTATCGCAGAACCGACCAATTTATAAGAATACAAGTACAATGGCAATCCGCAAGCGGTCGCACTGTCATACTTGAACCCATATAAACCCGGTAGTCCGTCGAGTACCACGACGGGTCTCGATAAACGATTTACAACAACCAAGATCGTACAGATTCAACATACATGCCACATATTACATAAAGTTCACGATATACTTTTCATCATCGTAGTACTGAATAAAAGTTATTACAAACCGAGTTTGATAATTAAAGCGGAAGCAAATAAGTTCGAGGGTAAAGTTTCCAACATAGTTTGATACAAAGGCCATGCCGGATCACGATCCACAAAAGCAAAGATAGGAATTACTAAGGAAGCCTGCCCCAAGGCTTACTCCTCATCCACAATGGGATAGAAGCAACTCTTACAATAACCATGATACACAAAGCCATCTCGCAACAATGGGAAAATAAACCCCGAGTACGAGAAGGTACTCACTAGACTTACCCGTCATGAACCGTAAATAAAATGACTCCAAGGATCATGCAAGGTCAGTATAAGTGGACGAACTTGACAACATTTTGCGAAAAAGGCAATTACCCGTTGAAAAATTATGATTCCTTTATCAAGTTAATTATAACTATCCATTTCTAGATTAGCAACTATCCCGTACCAAACATGTGGATATCAATTAGAAGCATACAATAGTAACCATAGCAGGTATTGTAATTCCATATTCATCCGAACCACCATGTTTCATAATATAGTCGCTACGATGTTGGGACTAGCCAAGTTTCTCACTATCCGGAGAGACGGCGATTTGAATCGATTTCAACCACCGAATTTATTCCTAACACAAACCCGCATCTACCAAACACGATAGTCTTAGGTCACCTTTGGTACAACTCAGTACACATTTCATGGGTCCGTACCACACAAGCATAACTGGAACACCAGATGCCGGGATGCTCGAGCCAAACCTGCCCTTGGGCTCACCGATCGTTCCCGGGAGGGGCGCTAATGTAACGATTCCGGGCGAGTTGAATTACTCGGCTTCATGGTCGGAACGAATTATCCGGCCAGCTAAGTGAGAGGCATGCGTTCAATCTTGTCGAAGCGCCAACAACGGTGCGGTCCTTAATCGACACGAGACGGGATAAGTCCACACCCAAGACCTCCATGCCTTGTTGCTTCCCTATCGATCTCCCGTCCGGTCTCAATTTACTTTTACCTCATGGTTCTGTTCCACGATAGCTGATATAGCCAACCGTGCTCCGGTATCCACCTATATCTCGCAGGTGACAGGACATCACCCGACTTCTACCGGTCTAAGCATGGCTAAGCATATATATATTCGATCCTGGACCTATACCGGTTAAAGGTGTAATATCTGGACAAGGAATGTACATGCATCAAGTGGTTTCATTCAACTCTTATAACCTAATGCATCAATCATAAATACGTAAGTAAACATTTGTAAATTCTTCGGAGACTTATAATGCTCCGGGCTTGCCTCGCAGAAAGGAAGTAGGACGGTGGTCGGGGCACTCGGGAAGCTCTTCGGTTCTCGCTCCACGCCTTCGAGAGCTACGGCTTGCGGATCCTCCTCAAGGGTTCCCTTCCTCTCGCTTCTTCGAATTCCAAAGAACATGATCTCTTCCTCCGATCCTAGATGCATGAGTATGGTATAAGTATTACGAATGCATATATGTTAACAAGTGCATCACGTTGTTTGAGTAGGTGCATATCTCTTCTCGATTATTTCTTAACTACTTCTATAATGCATCGACTATGCCACAAACAGTAGCTACTTGTTTCGCTCATAACTGGAGTTCTACAACTCCAAAAGCAGTGATCCTGGACTTTCTGGAAAGCTTATCAAATTTTCTACAACTTTGTTATTAACCATTTTTACAGTACACATCAGTTTCAACATGCAAATCCTCACACTCTAGAATCAGTCCGGAAATGACTTAACATGCAACATAAAGTAAGAATACTTCTACTTCAGGTAATCATTCAAAATTTGACAACCTAGAACCTACCAATAGTTTAAGCATACCAAATACAGTTAAGATGATATAATGGTAAAGCCCAAACTATTTATTAAATTGCCTTATTATTTTATTTAGATCTCTAGGTTAAATAATAAATATATATCAGATGTGCTTAATAAATTCTCAAAAATTTACAGAGCTTTACTAATGCTATCAAGAGACTACTGTAAAAATTTCATGTCATTTTACCAAGTAGAACATTCTATACAAAAATGACAAGGAAGCAAGGCTTGAAATAACATAAATGGAAAATCCTATTGAAAAGTGTCAAGCAACAGATTTCATATTTTTCTTAGCATCCATATGGTACTAGGATTACCTCCAATAAATTTCATGAATTTTGGACTCATACTTAATTTATGAAAATTCATGCAAGGATTAACTAGTCATAAAAGAAAAATCTATAACTTTAAATCTACCCATGCACTGGTCCTCAAATTTTTACCAGAGTTCACACATGCTAAGATTAGTTCACCACAAAAATTTCATAATTTTTGGAGCACAGGAACTCTAGATATAAAATAAACAAATTTGAATGCATTCAAAAGCACCTTTGAAATCCCTATTTAAATCTCCAGAAATTTCTACTGTGGAAGCCAAGAACATATTTTTACTAAATACTACACTTCCTAAGCAACACAATCATATTTATTTGAACATTTTAGGAGCTACCAAACTGAAGATACAAAATTAACAAAACACATGTGAATCTGCATTCAAACTGAACTGGATTTGAAATACTGAGTCGCTGACACGCGGGACCCACTGGTCAGTGAGACAAAAACAGAGCACAGCGGCGCTGCTCGACGGACGCGGCCAAAACTCGACGACGGCGAGTTCGCCGGCGGTGACATCATCACTAGACCTTCTACTCGACCTAGCGCGTCGATTGGTATACTTGGCCGGCCCTATCGTCGACACCAGCGACGACGGCGGCGGCCATGGCGGCTCAGCGGAGTTGGACGGCGGCGCTACGCTGGCGACGACCTCGGCGGCCCAACCTAAGGTGCAGACGAGCATCTAGGAATGCTGGGGAACCTAGCGCGCTAGCTAACAGAGAGGGAGGAGGACTGTGGCAGCGCGGCCACGACGACGGAGTCCGCGGCGGAGCTCCGGTGAACCTTTGCACGGCGCTGACGCTTACCGAACGCGAATGGCGGGCACGGGAAGAAGCTACGGGGTGCTGGGGAGACGGTGGTGCTATTGCGGTGGCGAAGGAGCAGCGAGGACGAGCTGGTGACGGCTATGGCGACGGCGGAGGTGCGGGCCGAGCTCGGCTGTCGCTGCGGCGAGGAAGACGGAGTAGAAAATGGGAAATGAAGCGCGGGGCAACTCGGGCGAACGCTGGCGGGGTTAAGGCCGTGCCCAGGCGCGGCGTGGCCTGCGCGGTCAGGGCGCTGGCGACGCGCGGCCGTCGCCGGGGACACGCGGCGCGCAAACTCTGTTCCGGTCGGCCACTGAAGAACGGGCGTTTCAGTTCGTCAGTCGTTCGATGGCCGCCTGACAGCGCGTTTTCTCGTTGATTTACCGGCTAAACGGTGGCTCCTTCGTGCAAACTTACTGAATAGAAGTTGTAGAACCATGTACCATCTCCAACTCTTGTTAAGGCAGCATACTCTAATTCGCAACCTAAACCGAGTAAAATCATGCTCAAAGTAGGCTTGTCAGGCTGACAGTGTTCACGACTTAGCAAAAATTTGCTAAGTGTAGAAATTATGATTTCTCTGATTTTTGAAACTCAAATTCACACATGTTAGGAGCAGAATCAGTCAAAGACCCAAAAATCAAAGTTGTTCCTTATGTCAAACACTACAACTTTGCTTTAGTGAATTCCTCCATGCAAGGTCTCTAACACCTAGTTCAACTTTAGTCAAACATGTCACTTTGAAATCATGATACATACACAAACCATGGCTAAATGACCAAACTAGCCTTAGCACTAAATACCAAAGTTGTTCCTAATGATATCCTAAGCATGTTTAAACAATTTGCAAGGTCATTTAAGCATTTCATGTAGTAGTCACTCATACAGCTATTCAGGTCAACACATGAAATATCACTTAAGTGCTTGATCATGAAATGTGGCCTTCATGAACAATGTTCCTTTTGTTAACCTAAGTGTAGCTAAAGTGTTATAGTGACCAACATTACACACTAGCATTTATTTGCACATGATCATATGCATATGTTCCAAGAAATACGAGATAACAAGCAATGTTTCATATGTTTCGATCGAATGTTTCAATTGTAAATGATGATTTATGAATGCTTGATGCTCATGCTTATGTTATGCAAGTCAAGTTATGCAAGGCTAACACCCGAGGTGTTATAGCCATGGGGCTTAAATAGAGGCCCCTATGAAATAGAGCCATTGTACCCCTTCACTGGGCACAACACGGGGTGACCGGACGTTGGACCCAGCGTCCGGTCGCCCGATGTAAGCCATGTGTCATTCTGAGTTAAAACTGAACCGCCAGATCTCAACGGCTATTGACTGACCGAACGCTCCGGCACAAGTGACCGGACGCTCAGACCCAGTGTCCGGTCGTTTTCAGTAAGCTCCCAAAACCGACTTTTGCCGACCGGACGTGTCCGGTCCACCTCGACCGGACACAACCCAGCGTCCGGAGCTTAACCCTAACCACTAAGCCGTCTGACAGCTCGACCGGACGCAGCCTTTCAGCGTCCGGTCGCTGAGTGACCCAGCGTCCGGTCAGTAGACCGACACCAGCATCATTGCGACCAACTCTGTTTCACTTCTAACTTCTTTAGCCTTGTTCAAATGTGCCAACCACCAAGTGTATCACCTTGTGCACATGTGTTAGCATATTTTCACAAACATTTTCAAGGGTGTTAGCATTCTACTAGATCCTAAATGCATATGCAATGAGTTAGAGCATCTAGTGGCACTTTGACAACCGCATTTCGATACGAGTTTCACTCCTCTTAATAGTACGACTATCAATTCTAAATGTGATCACACTCGCTAAGTGTCTCGATCACTAAAATAAAATGGCTCCTACAATTTATACCTTTGCCTTGAGCCTTTTGTTTTTCTCTTTCTTCTTTTCTAAGTTTAAGCATCTAATCATCACCATGCCATCACCATCGTCATGATCTTCGCCATTGCTTCATCACTTGGAGTAGTGCTACATATCTCATAATCACTTTGATAAACTAGATTAGCACTTAGGGTTTCATCAATTAACCAAAACCAAACTAGAGCTTTCACACATGTCTGATTCAAAATGAGTTGACCGTTGCCACGCAAACGGTCACCGACACATGCTGAACGCCACCGTCGGACTCACGCCTCGAACTCACCATCGAACTCCACATAGGGAGGGTCCGACATGGTCTAGTAAGCAACAGAGAGGGTAAAAACCCTCGGACGCCGGTCTGACGCCATCCATTGGACCCCAGGGGGAGTTCAACGTCGCCACACATCACAACATTGCTCACTCGCATGCACGGCACTGAATGAACAGTGCGCACAGTCGGTCCGACCCTCCCATGAGTCCTGGTCCGATGCTGCCTCCTCTCTGCATGCGCTAGGGTCAGCCGTTGGACCTAGACGAAAGCAGGTCCGACGCCTTAGGGAATCAGGGTCCAACGCCTCGGGAATAAGGGCCCGACGCCTGCTTTTACTTCTCCTTAAGCGCGCCTTCTCCACCCTTGCTCAAATGTGCTAACCACCAAGTGTATCACCTTATGCACGTGTGTTAGCATATTTTTCAAAAACATTTTCAAGGGTGTTAGCACTCACTAGAATCTAAATGCATATGCAATGAGTTAGAACATCTAGTGGCACTTTGATAACCGCATTTTGATATGAGTTTCACCCCTCTTAATTGTACAGCTATCTATCCTAAATGTGATCACACTCACTAAGTGTCTCGATCACTAAAACACAAAAGCTCCTATGGATATCACCTTTGCCTTTAGCTTTTTGTTTTTCTCTTTCTTCTTTTCCAAGTTCGAGCATCTTGATCATCACCATGGCCATCACCATCATCATGATCTTCTCCATTTGCTCTATCACTTGGAATGTGCCATCCTATCTCATGATCACTTAGAGCAAAGGATTAGCACCTAGGGTTTCATCAATTCACCAAAACCAAACTAGAGCTTTCAAATGGTCGGCTAGCGCTCACGCCTGCTGCTCCGGACCGGACTCACCACTACGCTGAGACCGGACTCACCGAGCAGAGTCTGGCCACACCACAACATGCACACAAGCAGCATCGGACCTGCATGTATGCTATGACCGGACTCGCTGCATGCAGAGTCCGGTCGCAAACAGAGACATCTAGAGAGCAATATTTCACTCTGACTCGGACCAGCTCCACCATCCGCACTCCTAAGCGGTCAGGGCCGGTCCTCTTTTGAGCGCCATGTCGCCTCTCGCGCCGTGCTTTCGCCACAACTAGACTCATGACTCGAGTCCCGGACCGGCGCACACCCTGGGTCTAGAGCTACTAATGCTGTAGCCATGCTAGAGCCATGCAAAACCGGACCCCTTGCCTAGGTCCAGAACTCTGTAGAGCCACGCCCTGGCTAGGGTTGATGACTAGACTCACCCACTCAGGGTCCGATCCTCCCATAGCCGAGGTCCGGTCCACCTAGGGCACCTCCTTTTCTTCTCAAGTTGATCCAAATCAACTCTAACTTCTCCTTTGCAAATGTGCCAACACCACCAAGTGTACAACACCATGTGCTTGTGTGTTAGCATTTCACTAATATTTTCAAAGGATTAGTCACTCAATTCACCACGCCACTCGATCCTAGCAACGATGCAAAGTTAAATCACTTTCGAGTGACATTAGATGACCGATATGCAAACAAGTTTGACCCTCTTGATAGTATGGCCATCTATCCTAAACCTGATCATAAACTTCTCTACACATCTATGACCGGTGAAATGAAATGCCCTACAAATATACATTTGCCTTGTGCATTCCATTCCATCTCCTTTGGTGTTGATGCAACACATGCACCAACCATATCACAAATGATATGATCCACTTCATATCATCACATGACCTTATTGGTTCATTGATCTTGACTTTACTTGCTCTTCACCATTGCCTTCGTCCATCAACGCCAAGTCTTGCTCAAGCTTCACCGCCACGTGGTCCATCGCTCCAAAGCCTCCAACTTGCCCTTCACGCTTGCAACCAGTCTATCAAGCCAAGTCTTGTCTTGATCTTCTCCATCATAGTCACATGACTCAATGTCATGTCTTATATGCAATGAGCTCCTTCATCACATGTGTGAGCCTCACAACAAATACAAGCCATGTTCACCATCATGGCATGAGTTGCTCACACAAGTGCACCTGTGGACTAATCACCTGTGTATCTCACATTTAAACACATTAGTCCACCTAGGTTATCACTCAATTACCAAAACCAAACTAGGGACCTTTCAAATGAGGGGGCGACATGGTGGTTTATTGGTCGTGCTATGAAGAGGCAATGTGGTGAGAGCAGAGGAGAGGAGAGCGTCTCAGGTGCTCCAAGCATCTGGAGTGCTCTGGTGCTCCTAATCACAAGATACATCATCAAATATATATGAATAATTTCAATAAAAATATGAATGAATAGATCACACAATCATCTATGTATATATGAAATTTGAGTTTGAACAAAAATCTATGTAAGGAGAAAAAAGGACACAGCCTTCAAGATCCTTTTCGCACTCGGATCTCACCAACAACTTTAGCGTCATCGACAACGCGTTCGCCAATGCTTTGCCTAGGAGTTTCGCCATCAAATTTGGTATCATCAACTTTGCCTTCGCCAACTTTTTCGGCTAGGGGGCTTTATCGCCAACTCCGGTATTCATCAACTACATCTTTGCTAAGGTTTGACAAGGGGGATTCAATAACGCCATCCGCATCATCAACAATGCCTTCATCAGCATTTTGGCAAAAGTCCCCATCGACATCTCTGACTTCACTTTCACCAACATTTCGGGCAAAGGAATCATCATCGGCATCTTTGACTTTAACTTCATGTTTTGGAGTGAAGCGATCGCCATTGCCACCTTGAAAGAAATTCCCTGGCGCCGACCAAGAAGGGTTGGCGAGGCGCGATTGGACAAGTAATTCGCCCAAAGACAAAAGCATTGCACGGCGCCGTGAGTGATGGCTTGAACACAAGTCGTGAGCCCCCTCGACTATTTCATTGGGTCAACTACCTCACTTGTTCCAACCACCCCAATGTTTTTTTTCGACGAAAGGTTGAGTTATGCGAGAAGAAAGTCACCAAGAGCCGGGCCACAGAGGCACGAGCAAAGGGTGCCATCGAAGACAAGCTGAAGACAAGCCGAAGACTAGCTAGAGACAAAGCAGTCCCTAGACTTTCTATGCATATGTGTACCAAATCCAAGTTGTAATTGGGGCCACACCTTATAGTATTCAGCTATTGGCTTTTGAACTTTCGATCAAAGCCAGCGGGGCTACTATTGGGGGGTGTCATATGTTGGGGACCCCCACTACCATGTTTAGGGCCCAATTACATAGCCTAGGTCTCACCAAATAATATTTAGGGGTCATTTGTAGCCTTTAGTGGCATTTTTTTTATAAATACAAGCCCCTTCATGGGTCCATTTGTGGCCCATAGTGATGTTTCTATAAATACAAACCTCACTGAGGAGCATGAAGAGAATATCCTCTCCCACCTCCCTTAAAAAAGGGGGAGAGAGGAGGTGGAGAGGGGCTCGGGGGCTGAACACTTGGCCCTTTGCCTTCCTCTCTCTTATTCACTCTCTCACTATTCGTCCTCTCATTCTTGTTGTCTAAAACAACACACAACAAATAAACATATATTCGAATAATCCTACCCTCTTCTATCACTCATTCCTATATAACTCTGAGTGGAACTTACATTCGAATGTGTAGAAAACATAATCACATATATCATATATGCAGGGATTTGATGCATTCCCAGAATCATCCCACCTTCTCAAACAGCAAAAGCAACATTCCTAAGGACATAACTAAATAAATATTCAAAAGTGTATGTTCCTACATGCATTACCGACTTTGATAAAGGCCATATGCCCCTAAATACCAAATATAGAGGAGTGTTTTATAGTTCTTACATAAGATTACAGAGTACCTACAATGAGAGAAACATTCACTTATTGGAGTCCAATCATACATAAGGAAATACAAAGTCGTCAAAGGCTTCGAATGGTAAAAGTCTATAGGGCCTAGCTTAGAGTCAATGTTATTGAGGACCTCTAAGTGTAACTTTTCACGTATCCATTGGTATTCATAATAGTGGAATGCACCATCCAATAACATTGGACATCCTTTATAAACTTTTTTAGGTCCAGATACGTTATCTTCAGTGATAGCAATACCTCCCACAAAAGGATCATACACGTAGAGCTCATAGATGACGTTAGATGGACTCATTCTTTCCATGTTTCTGTATCCATAGTCTTTAACTGGAATAGTGCGTCTTGAAAATTCACCATCTTGCATACTACATTTTCTTGTGATGATTCCTTCCATTTTCATGATCGTATCAAGCACATCACATGGATGGTTGCCTATGCTTGCAGAAACAATTTGTTTGCAGATTCTTTTTACCCAAAGTCATGTCGACTCCAATCTTATCCTGTATCTGTTTGTTTTTATGTTTTATGAAATATCTTAGTTCTAGTGCAATGCAAAGCGAAAGAATCATACACGAACCTATAAATAATTTTGTAAACTGTAAATATATTTTTTGCTTGTTTATCATGTTCCATGATCAATAGAAAACATAGAACTCACCATCCCTTTGAAATAGCGGATTTGTAAGAATCAACCTTTTGTACGTCCAGTATCTTGGAAACTTGCCATGATCAATGTTCCTGGATGATTTAGAGCATGTGAGAATGACTTTTTCAGCTTGTGTATGCCAATCTGTTTTTTTATTCCCAGTTCTACAGAGATTATAAAATTCTTTCAGCTTAACAACTTTTAAATGAGTTGTAAGCTTTTAAATGAGTTGATTACATCTACAACTAGTAACCGATAAAATAGAAACTATAAATCGAAGAATTCACACAATAAAATAATAAGATCTGCATCATGTTAGAAACTACATCATATCCCTGAATAAGCTCAATGCATTGCATAGTAAGAGTCCAAATGACATGGTATTGGCTACAGTTGCTGAAGCACCCTCTAAAACATAGTTGCAGGACCATCTAACTAGTGGTTAACTAAACTTCTCAGGTAAACCAACAAAGGGAAAAAGAATGGCAGCTTGTCTGAAAACAACAGAATAATTGTGCATGCACCAAACCTATCTCAACAGAAATGGAGAGTTCTCCATAAGTCTTAGCAAAAAGAATAATCTTATTTCTATTTTACCCTAATTAATTATTTTCATGTTTACTTTTTTATTTTATGTATTCTATGAGATGCTATGATGTTTACGTAGTATGCATGTGGTGTTCTATGATGTTTTTGCGATGTTCACGTGGTATATACATGTTATGTCCTATGGTGTATTTTTGTGATGTTGTATGATTTTTTTGTGATGCTGACATAGTATACACGTGATGTTTTTATAATGTATTTTTTATGATATTCACGTAATATACATGTTATGTTCTATAATGTATTTTGTGAGTTCACGTAGTATACATGCGATGTTCTATTATATTTTTTTATGTTCACATGGTATACATGTAATGTTCATATATTATATATATGATATTCACGTAGTATACATGTGATGTTTTATGATGTTTTTTGTGATGTTCACGTAGTATACATGTGATGTTTTATAATTTATTTTTACGATGTTCACGTAGTATGTGTGTGATGTTTTATGATGTAATGTGTGATGTTCACACAGTATATATATGATGTTTTATGATGCATTTTATGATGTTCATGTAGTATACATGTGATGTCATATGATGTATTTTGTGATGTTCACATATTATACATGTGATATTCTATAATGTTTTTTTGTGATGCCTCATGTGGTACACATTTGATGTTCTATGATGTATTTTTTGTGATGTTCATGCGGCATACATATGATGTTCTATGATGTATTTTGGAATGTTTATGTTGTAAAATGTGAGTTCATTTCATTCTTTTTTATATTTTTATTTTGTTTTATCTTTTACGTAGCTTTTCTCTATATTATGTGAGATGTCAGTTGGTATATTTTTGTCTAAACATTATTCTACTGAGGGTGAAACACTTCTTTTTCTTAAACTTAAATGGTCTGATACGGTTTATATTATTATAAACATTTCATATAACTAACAAAAACAGTGTACATGGTGTAGTGGTGAGGAATTGCTGTCTTAATCTATTGATGATCTGACCAGTCAGCCGCATGCCGCGAAGGCGAAGGAAGCACGGAGCCGGCTGGAACAACAGCTAGCATCGTGTCAAGAGCCGAACGTTATGCATGCATGCGTAGGTTAGGCACGCATGCTTAGCTTAGCTTACAAGTTATTAGTCCGGCCATAAACCATGCAAGCCGACGATCAATTTGGAGTACTCTAGCACCACGTGGTAGCTAGTCTTCACACACCTTGTCCGGTTCCTTGTGAATGGAAGACTGAAGTAAGCATGCAAACATGCATCCTCTGTGCAGACCAGCAGCACCACGGTACGAGTTACTAATAATGCCCTGCTGGCTGCTGCCCTACACGCTTAGCAATTGAATCACGGGCTGCACGTCGAACAGTGGCGCAGGACGCAAAAAAAATTTAAGGTACGGCGAGGTGATAACAAAAATTTCTTGTTAAGATGGTTTATACACGTATAAAATGGTATTATTGGCATCTAATATGTATGTAAAAACATTTAGGATAAATAGAAACATATAAGTAATAAAGTTGTTATTAGACAAACCAAGTGACAAACTGACAATACACTTCAATTGTGCCTATGCGATATCGTGCTACGGCAGTGCGGCCTGCAGGAATATAATACGAGCTGCGAAAAGTTCAAACACTAATGGTTCCTTGCTGCGTGGACGACTGGACGTCTGGACGTGGTCACGTGGGTGGCAAGCCAAAAGGGATGATTCGCTGCTTTTCTCCTCTCTCTGGCCGGCAACCCAGACTTGATGTTCCTTAATCTGTTCATGGTATAGAGTGATTCAAGGAAGATAATCGCTGAGAATTCAAGGTATGCCATAAGAGAGCTCAGCCCAGAAGTGGGAGGGCAGGCCGAGCTTCGAGCACGACATCAGGGAGCGGAAGATGATGTCAAGTAACAATAACTTGCAAAGCAGCAAAGACTAGGAGAGAAAGGATTCAAGATAAAAAAAAAAGGACTCTAAAAAGCTACGGCAAAAGAACTCAAGTCCAGGAGATCATATATAGGCACGGGCGTTGCCCTCCGTGCTAACCGAAGGCGGCCGCCACCGCGAACAAAAAACGCGGGCGCCGCCCACCAGCAAGGCGAGCCTAGCGCACAGAGGCACTCCGCGAGGCCGCGTCCTGTCTCGATGTATCCTGCAGCGAGGCTCCACCGTGGCAGCGCCAGCGCCTCGAGGCCCCGTGCTCCGCCGCGCCGGGACAACAGCCGCTCGCGCAGGTGGAGCTGCCCTACGCCGAGGACCCAGTGAACCCGCGCCGAAGAAGTCGAGTGCGCCTAGGGGCCGGCCGCGCACGTGCCCTGGAGCCGAGGGCCGAGTGCCCGCCAGGGACGCCGTGGGACGGAGACTGCAGGCGCTGCCACGCACAAGCCCCACACACGCGCTGGGCTGGCCGTAGCCGCTGCTCCCGCGCCCCTCACCTGCTGCGAGATGGCTGGGGCCGCCACGCCCGTGGCACCCGTACGCGCCAGGATGGCTGGGGCCACCACGCCCACGCCGGGGTCGACGAGCGATTTTATTTTAGGGTTCCAGTCTTCCGGAATGATGCTATCACTGACCAGGAAGGGAGCCATCTGCCCATCTGGGTTGCCGTTCGATTGGAGATCCCATGCACCGGTCAATACGGATCCAAACTAAGCGCGTGTTTACTCAAAGTTTTATGCCCGCATTTCGTGCCCCTGGTTCCAAGCGTCACGGAGGGTCGGTGAGGAGGATATCTGGGCTGGTAGACGCACGGCAGCCCCGAGTGATGTTCGTGTCCCGTCGTTTGTGGCGTAAAGTAAGAAAAGCGAGAGATGCTTATCTTTCTTTGGACATTCGTTCGTCGTTTGCTCCCCTTCACGAGAGATCCTGTCGTCCGGATCATTCCGTGGTCTGCATGGGGAGGCGAAGAGTCGTCACGCCCGTGGGCGCCTTAATTGCCGCGTCCGGAGCCGGGTCGATGGCGGGCCATACCAAGGTAGTGTCCAGTTTGACCGAGGGGGCGCGCCTCGTCGACCGGGGCCGCGTCCCGTCAGTTCAGCCAGCGTCCCCTCGGTGTCTATCAAAGATTGATTCCGTATTTAAGGAGGGAAGGAGAGGATTTTTCGTTCAACCTTTCGCGCCTTTCCTTAGCTGCGGTGTCTCCTCTTTAAATAGGGAGGGAAGGAGAGTTCTCATCGCACCTCTTCTTACGCCTTTGAGCCGCTACCTCTCCTTCTTCCTTTCCGCCCGAATCGTCCGTGCGTTGCGGCGGTTCTGAAATGAGGAAGGGTAATGCAGAGAGAGAGAGAGAAACTCACCATCCGCTCCGATTCCGGAGCGTGATGTCGAGCCGGAGGTCATCCAACGTAGATGAGGTGGTGTGGGCTGCCTTTGCGGGAAGAGCTTGATGTTGCTAAAAGGAGGAGTAATCGGAGGGTGCCGCGCGTCGTCGGCCTCGTCGTCATTCATTGTGACCTCCCACGGTGAAAGGCGCCTTCCGTTAGAACCTTTGTTGTCCGGGTTGCGGTTGATGATGGTGGCGTAGTCCCGACGCCCGGCGGAGGGGCACCACAGATCGCCGGCGTGGTGCTCGGCGTTGCGAGATGGTGGCGCCTTGAAGGTCTTGCGGAGGCGGTAGGCGTCGCCGATGGGGATCGAGCGGCGGTGGCGCGATGGATAGATGAACTGCCCGTGTACATGTCCTCGGGGCGACGAAGAGCTCTCTTCGGTGCTTGTGCACGAAGAGGTGGAGTCTTGTGACCATGGTAGCGATTATAGTCGAGCTGGGCGAGATTGTAATCGAAAAAAGTTGTGGGGGAGCCCCCGAGTGGCTTGTCTGTTGAATTTAAGAGTACATTAGCCCTTTTCGTGATGAGATTGTTTTGTAAGCGGTGAATTTGTGCAAAAATGAACAAATATTCGTGTTTTGTTGTGGCAAACCATTTTTTAGTTTCCTTTTCTTGGAGGAGGTTTTTGGTGCCTTAGATTCTTCTCATAGTTCAGCTCCCAAAAACTTGGGATACAGGCGTGACGATTAAATCACGTTTGGTGGCGAGGAGGCCATAGTGCAGGGGCGTGGGTTTCCATGATCGTACAGTTGTACTCGAGAATCAGTTCACGAAGTCCTAGTTTTTGGGAGGAACTCGAAAAAGTTTGACACATGGGATGCTTTCGTGAGGTAAACATACTTATATCGTTTGTATCAGCCCACGAAGCGAGGTCTCGACCCTTGCATTTTGCGAGGGTGGGATGTCACTAAAGCTCGGGGATTTGTAAAGACAAAAAAGCGATAAGGACAAAGTATGCATTTATTTAGGGGTAGAAGCGGCGTAGGTGTTCGATGTTCCGTGCGTTGGTGAACACCTACTTACGTTGATGGTTTTCGACTTGTAGGTGCCCGGCGAAGTACTTCCCTTGACGACGTAGGGCCCTTCCTGGTGCGGCGAGTTTGTGGCGGTACTTGTTGCTCTGCACAAAGGCGGAGGACGAGGTCCCCGACATTGAAGGATCGACCCGCACCGCGGTTGTGGTACTGGTCGCAAATAGCCTCGCTGGTACTTAGCTAAGCGGAGGAGGCGATGTCGCGGGCTTCATCTAGTTGGTCCATGGCGTCTGGTGGGATGCCTCGGCCGCTTTTTTTTCGTCATACGCTTTGATTTTTGGTGCTCCATAGTCAAGGTCCGTTGGAAGAACAACCTCGGAACCGTAGACCATGAAGAAAGGTGTGTGGCGGTGGCCCGGTGGATGTTGTCCTTAGGCTCCGAGCACGGCCGGAAGCTCGGTGAGCGGTATGCGCCGAACTTGTTCAACCGGTTGAAAATTAAGGGCTTAAGGCCATGAAGGAGCATGCGTTTGCGCGTTCGACCTGCCCGTTTGTCAAGGGGTGTCGCGACGGCTGCCCAATTGATCCGGATGTGTTGTTCGTCGCGGTCAGAATCGAATGAATTTCCCCGCCGGTGAAGCGTGTGCCGTTGTCCGTGATGATGGAGTTCGGTACTCCGGGCGATGGATGATGTCGAGGAAGAATAGCACGACTGCTTCGGATTTGATCGTGGAGATCGGTCGAGCTTCAATCCATTTTGTAAATTTATCTATGGTGACAAGCGGGTGGGTGAAGCCCCGGCGCCTTTGAGTGGCCCAACCAGGTTGAGCCCCGGACCGCAAGGGCCGCGTGATAGGATCGTCTGGGCGCTGGGCGGGAGGTGAGTTTGCCGGCGTAATCTCGACATCCTTCGCGAGTGCGCACAATTTGCTCGGCATCGGCTCTGCGGTAGCGATAGAAGCCTGCTGGAATGCATTCCCAACTAAGGTCCTTGGTGCGGCATGATGACCGCAAGCCCCACCGTGGATATTGCCCAGCCGAAGTTTTCCTGTTCGCCAGGATACAATGAACAGAGATCCCGATGTGACCCCATTTGTAGAGTTCGCCCTCTACAAGAACGAAGGACTTGGCACGCGCGTGCGAGCCGTCGAGCTTCCGTCTTGTCCGTTAGTAGTATGTTGCGGAGGAGGTAGTCGAGGTAAAGCGTTCTCCGATCGTCGAGAGGGTCGGACTCCACCGCTGGGTCCTCTTCAAGCGCCATAACCTCGGGGTCGAGTGGAGTGATTGGTGGATTGGCCCACGGGATCGGACTAGATGGGCCATCGTCGGCTTGTTCCGGCCCCCCATGTAGCGTCTGAGGGTTTGTGTTGATCGGCCTGCAAAGACGCCCGCCCGGATCGGCTCTCGGTAGGATCTTTGCTTCAGCGAATGGCGTCACGCTTCGCCGTTGAGGCGCTTTGGGATGTGGTTGAGTTCAAGGCCGTCACATCTGTCCCTCTAGTCGCCGGACTTCTTGATAGTATGCCTCCATCTTGGCGTCGTGGCAGCTTCGACTCCTTCATGACCTGGTTGACGACCAGCTGGGAGTCGCCTCTGGCGTCGAGACGTCGGATGCCCAGCTCGATGGCGATTCGTAGGCCGTTGATGAGCGCTATTGTTTGATGAGGGAAAGTGGAGCCGAACCATGTACCTCATGCGGACCCGAGGAGATATAAAGACTATTCCCACACCGGCGCCGTTCTTCATCGATGATATGTCGAAGTACATTGTTCGATACTCTTGATCGACGATTGTTGGTGGCATACGGACCTCGGTCCACTCTGCGATAAGTCGGCCATGCACGGGATTTGATCATCTTGTTGGGGGCATAAATAATGCCCCGATCCATCATTCGGCGCCCACTTTGCGGTTCTTCCCGTAGCGTCACGGCTATGGGCGACCTCGCCGAGGGGAAGGGCGTCATGACTGCATCGCGAGGTGTGACTCGAAATAATGGCGTAGCTTTCTCTTGGTGATGAGGATGGTGTAGAGGTTTACGAATTTGGGGGTAACGGGTTTTGGAGTCGGATAGCACCTCGGATGAAGTAGAAGGTATTTGTACCTTGAAGGCGTGCCCTCTTCCTTCGCTCTACTACTAAGGCGGTGCTGACCACTTGCGTGGTGGCCGATATATCTGATGGGAGGGATTCTCCGCTACTGGAGGGACTAGGACAAGGCGGTTTCGTTAGAAATTGTTTAACCATGTCGGCGCCTCCACCTCGGTTTATCCACTTAAGTGGTCGGCTTTCTTTAGAAGGTGAGATAAAGGGAAGTCCTCGTTCATCCCGAGGCCGCGAAATGAATCGGCCGAGGCGGCAAGGCACCACGTGATTCGCTTGAACCCCTTTTATGTTCTGGATCGGACCCATTCTTGTGATGGCTGAGATTTTCTCTAGGTTGGCTTCTATGCCTCGTTAGGAGACAATAAAGCCGAGTAGCATGCCCTCGGGACCCCAAAAAACATATTTTTGGGATTGAGTTTGATGCCGTTTGCATGGAGTTTCACAAAGGTTTGTTCGAGGTCGGCGACAAGGTGGTGGGTCCTTTTGGACTTAACTCGATGTCGTCGGCGTAGGCCTCAATAGTCCGCCCGATGAGGTCCCAGGCGATTGATTATCTGGCGCTAGTAAGTTGCCCAGCGTTCTTTAGGTATGAACGGCATTGAAACAATGAGAATGATCCGAAAGGGGTGATGAAAGGCGCGTCGCGAGCTAGTCGGACTCTTTCATTACGATCTGGTGGTAGCCAGAGTATGCATCAAGGAAGCGAGAGGTTTACGCACCACGAGGTGGAATCAACTATTTGGTCAATGCGTGGTAAAGAAAGGTCCTTTGGGCGCACGCCTTGTTGAGGCCTGTATAGTCGATTACACATCCTCCATTTCCCACTCTTCTTTAAATGCTGAAACGGATTTGCCGCCACTCTGGGTGGTTTACTTCCTAATGAATCCAGCGGCTAATAGTTTGGCTATCTCCTCGCTTGATGGCCTGCGTTTCTCCTCGTCGAAGCGGTAGCGCGGCGTTGCTTCAGCTTTGGGCCGGGTGGATTTTTAAGGTATGCTCGGCGACCTCCCTCGGGATGCCTAGCATATCCGAGGGTTTCCATGCAAAGATATCTTTGTTATCGCGGAGAAGTCAGCGGCCGCTTTCCTATTCGAGGAGGCGTAGTACCAATGCGTACCCTCTTAGCCTCCTCGAGCTTGGGGTCTCGAGACCTCCTTGGTGCCCTTGGCTGGTTTGAATGACCCGGTTGTTGTCTTGGCGTCCGAGGCGTTTTTGGCAACCTCCTCCCCGAGGGTGATGAGCTCTTTGGAAGCGGCGACCGCGAGCGTGATCGCAATATTCGACCGCTTTTCGTAAGCGCGGCGGAAGGAGGTGCCAATGGTGATGACCCGGGGCCCGGCATCTTCGGCTTAAGGTATGTATAGTTGGGGACGCCATGAACTTCGCGTAACATGGTGCGTCGAGGATGGCGTCAAAGCTAGAGGAACCCCACTACGTCGAAGGTGAGGGTCTCGATCTGTATGGTTGGACCGATCCCGAAAGTGACGGGCAAATCGATACGCCCCTAGTGGCATAGCTTTGCCTACCGAATGCAGCGCCATGAAAAGGTGCTTGGGCCGGAATGAAGGTTACGTTCGGTCAACGCCCATCTCGTCGGCGTTTTGGCGTACATGATGTTGAAGCGGCCCTCCGTCCGCCAGATACCTTTGTGAAACCGCTTTGGGCCGGCGATCGGGTTGACGATGGCGGGTATCTTCCTAGGTGTGGGGCGACGCCGGGTGGTCGGCCGGTCGAAAGATTGGTGGTGGATTCACGACCGCCGGAGGAAGCGAGGTGTGGCGGTTAAGCGTATAGACCTCATGATGCGTGACCTTTTGGCGGCGTTTGGAGTCATGGTAGACTGATCCTCGAATATCATCGAGCGCCCGTTGGAGTCGGGAAGGTGTCGTCCTTCTCCTCGGCGTCGTCTCTCGAGGGCAGGTTCCTTCCCACATTTCCCCCTTGTTGAGGTGCCTCGGACAAGTATTTGGCGCATGAGGCCACACTCTTTGTATAGATGCTTGGCCGGAAAGCGTGGTTTGGGCATGGCCCTCGAGCATTTTTCAAAATGGTTCGGAGTGCCTTTCAGCGGAGCTTCCAGCCACCTTCACGATCGGCGAGCAGCCACGCGGCGAGTTGTCGCGCCGTTGCTTCTTATTCTTTTCTCTTGGTGGAAGCGGCGGAGGTTTGCCTTCGTCGGCTGACCTCGTCACGCCTTGCCTTGCCGTCGGTCTTGTCGAAGAGCAGCTCGACCGCCTCCTCTCCCCGAGGCGTGGTGGTTGCGATGTCCGGGGAGTTCCTTGGTGGTCGTGGGCCTTGGATCCCCTAGCTTGTGGACGAGGGATTAAGTGGGTTGTCCCGGATAGGAAGGCCCCTATCATGTCGGCGTCAAAGCGTTAGGGAGCTTCGTTACCTTCTTTGAGAAAAGTTACGGCGAATGTGCCGTGGAGGGTTTTCGCCGGCCTTACGGCGGCGATTCTTGAGGTCCCATATGGGTTTCAGGCGTTTATCTCATTATACGGAATTTACCCTGAAAGATCTCCATGAGATCCGCCCAACTCTGAATGGCGTTGAATGGCGGGTGCTCCAACCACTTTCGTGCGAATCGGCCAAGAATAGCGGGAGATTGCGAATAATGAAATTATCATCTTTCGCACTTCACCGGCTTAAGAGCAAGCCGATAGTCTTCGAGCCAAAGCCGGGATTTGATTCTCGAGAATATTTTTAGGATATTGGTGGGGCGAAATCCGGTACCTCGAAACTGGCGTTGAGAATGTAGCCGGCCCGAAACTTAGACCCGGTATTTGAGACTTCGGAGCTCGATCACTACCCCATTTGTCGTAACATCCAGCAAATGTAAGTGAATGATAGCATACTTGAGCTATGCTTTCTCTTTTTATCGCCCGTGGAAATTAACGCTACGAGCGTCGATGGTCTGTAATGCATGTATCACGGCTGTGGCCGAGAACGTTGATGTATCGGGATAATGTTACACGTGCCGTGGCGTCACGAGGTGAGTGACGGTGTCCTTGAGTGAGATGTACTACCCGGCGTCACGGCAGGCGGATGTCGAGCTGCGTTGTAGAGACAACGAGCTTTCGCTTCTTTGCGCCGCCCGCCCGCATTCCGAAACAGCGTCGCGAATTTCCTCGATAGAACACGGCGATCACCGGGCGTCTGTGACCTTGAAACCGTGTAAGCAAGGCCGTTCTTTGCGGCGATATTCTAGCTTGCGAAGCGGAAATGAGAAGTCCATCATCGGTGAGGGGATCCTCCGATGCATCCGCG